>OU342963.1:13007500-13612500 GCA_910592155.1 Ypsolopha scabrella
ATAACAGCTTATATAACTGCCAATTTTTTGTCATTTTTCGTTTGTTTTTTATTTGTATTGATACCCAGAAATCGATGAAGAAATTCAGTAACAGGACTTTTTCACCAACTAGGTACATAAACCAAGGTTTATCAACTGTGTAGTTTCTATCTCTATTCTTTGTGATGTGACAACCTAGGCTACGTTCAGTTTAATCGTTAGACGACGCCCACCTAACATGCCATTCTTTCGCTCGCGTTTGATCTGTAATGTTATTTTGCTGCTGTCAATGTTAGACGGGCGTCCTCCTGCGATCAAACTGACCGCAGCCCTGGTTACGTAGTTACCCTGGATCACGATAGTACCTTGGTCTTTGCTTAACCTCTATTTATGGATTTACAGCGACCCACCATTTGAAAATCTTTGTGTAGTAGAGAACGATAACCCCTGTATGAGAAAATATTTAAACGTCACTTCGATCGAAACTTGATACGAAGCGGTGGATTGATTTACTTTTAGACCGTAAATTATATAGATAAACAGCCCGGTTTATCTGACCTGACGTTGATGTATTTTAACTTAATTAATGGTCGGAGAGCTATAAGTTAATAAAATATGAATAACGTTACTTTAATCATTCTCCCTATAAAATTCCGCTGCATAAGCCGATTGTATATATATTTATCATAGTCTGTTATATGCAGTAGCGGATACAGGAGTGAGAGGGGGTGCCTGCTTAGGGGGCTGAAGTCCTCCAAAATATACGTTATTATAAGATTCAGACTTCTTTATTATGGAAACTTCCTACTTTTTTATAAAACAGTCTTAAATTTACTTACCTACACGTATTTTAATGGCACTGGATATGGTAATTACTATTGTTTCCTGAAAAAGCTCGATAAACCCTTTAGTCTCCCCCCAAAATATGTATTAGATGGCTGGGCATACGGCGCAAACATGAACTCCAAGGTGTAATTCCGTTGGCAGACGTTTAAACACACTGTTTTCAATAATGTTTTCATTTTTAGGGTTCCGTAACCAAAGGGTTACCAACGGGACCCTATTACTAAGACTCCGCTGTCCGTCCGTCCGTCTGTCACCAGGCTGTATCTCATGAACCGTGATAGTTAGACAGTTGAAATGTTCGCAGATGATGTATTTCTGTTGCCGCTATAACAACAAATACTAAAACCGGCCAAGTGCGAGTTGAACCTGCGCACTCCCATCTCCCATATAACAGACATGATTTTTTTGACGTTTTTATAGATACTGGTACGGAACCCTTCGTGCGCGAGTCCGACTTGCACTTGGCCGGTTTTTAATAATACTAATGCGTAATATACTTCGTGGATACCCAGAAATTTTACATATAAATGTTAATCTTTTCGTACACTGAACTTTATCAGTGTCCACATCATCAATGCGTTTCTATATTTCAGCTCTCAAAAAGAATTTTAAAGGAGGGAAAATTTCACAGTGCCACTTACCTGTCTTCTAATAGTGGTTTGAAATTGATGATTACGACATCGCACCTATTCTTTTTTCACAAGCTCTGAGATTTATATAAACAGAGCTTAATAATGGCCTATTGGGGTAAATTGCTGTTTTTACTTTCACGCAGCCGAGCCCGTAATCGCTTGTAGGGTCTTGGACCCATTTGACACCTTTGAGTTTTGTTTTATTGTAAGTTTCTAAAATTCCATACTTGAACATCGTACGTGACAGAATTTGATTGAGACTGCTTACCACCATTTAGCACTGTTGTATGAAGTCTTATTCGGAGGCATCTTTTTGGGACATTTTGTAACCACTGACACTTGTACGAGTAGCTTTATGATTTGTTGAGAGCTTTGCCAAAGAATATAAAGCTTTTGCTGTGTATTTAATAATAAAAAATACACAGAGAAAAAATTATGGTTTCATTTACCCGATTTTAGTTAATTGTACTATATGTGACGTCTTTATTCATTGTTTAGTTTACTTGAACAATCTAGCTAGTTACAACCAACAGCCTTGTTTTATTTACGATAATTCAAGTAAACTTGACTTAATTCTGCTCTTATTAACCAAGATTTTATTCACAACTAGCTTTTGCCCGCTTATGTTTAAGTTAGGGTATAAGCTATATCCATTCTAAATTTCATCCAAATCCGTTCAGCCGTTTCAGCGTGAAAGAATAACAAATATACACAAACACACACACACACACACATACGAACTTTCGCATTTATAATACATATTAGTGTGATACGATCTGGTAATATTGTAAAAAAAAACTCGGTGCATTGTCGCAACATGAATCCCCGAGGGATTGTCAGAGGTGTTTTCAAGGTGGACAGTAAAATGCAAGCTACAGTCTAAATCTGTACTTCTACAATTCACCGACGATTATACCGTTCCAGCTTAATCGCCATACTTTGGGCACAAATATAAAACCACAGCCGAACATACCTACTGAAGCACATAGACTGAACACAGTTATGGATTTGAGCCCGAGATCTCCAGATTACTTCGTGACGGTCGAACCACAAGACACACTCACACAGAAACGCTATGAAATACCTTCGAATTTTGATAAGTTACAATCCATCCACATTTTTATTGTTCTTCATTGTTCTCTATTTTTATTAAATTAATTAAAATTTATATATTTGATCAGGCCTCGGAGATATAGGTGGTTGCAGTAGTTCAAAGAGGTAATTAGGGTGTCGAATGAGACCTACACTGCGGGAGCACAGATCGTCGATTGAGGGACAATTTGCCGAGATAAAAGGCTGTGAGTGTCAACAGAATGCTTTTATTACGAGAATTACCTGTCCGATTACCTTCATGCCTCTGAATGAGAATGTGAACCTTTTACATATTTTGAGATTTTTGTTAATTTAAGAAAGACAAGCGTCATCCGGCAATCAATCTGAGTAGCCCACTGGGCAGATTGTTTTGTTTTTGGGCATCTATATAGGTACCTACATATAACCATACCGAAGTTGAGAATTGACTTCTTTTTTCACCAATATTTATGATTTGAAAACTGTTTCGAAGACTATTTTAAATAGACAGATATTGAAATAAATGTATCCTTTTATAAAAAGCGATGTGAAAGACAGCGATTTGACCTGCAGTGACTTCATCATCACACATTTACGCATATTTATTTATTTTGACCGTACTAAAATATTTTAAAATGGGTAAAATAGCACGAAAAATGTATTTATATAAAAAAATTACATACCTAAACTGATTTATTAATTCCAAAATGCAGACAAAAATATCACATTGAAGTTTACACAACAACAGAATTGTAATACTAATGCCAACGATGGGGTACTTACTATATAATATATAAATGTTTGTCTGGTTATTGGGAGAACAGACAAGATTTTCTTCGTCACAAATAAAAAAATTGATAGTTTTACTGTTTTAGCGCAAGTATACAACAACTAAAGAGTCTCTTAGAATTATTTGTTCACCAAGCCAAAGGTTCCCAAACCCTGTCCTAGACGAAGGGTCGGTAATGGCGACTGTTGATTACTTTTCGAGTAATCGACAGCACATCCGGTCACCAGTGGTAATTGGGCATTCATGTCGACCGGCCAAGAGACGGATGCTCTCATGGGAATCATAAGAATAGGTACCTTTTTTGTAAGAGCCAGTCTCTTAATTTTATGTAGCGTGGAAGTCATTTTATGATAGATTTTTTGCTAATGAATGGAGTAATTTTATTCAAATTTTATTAAAGAGGTTTTATCGTCCGCTAAAGTCCCAATTAGAAGTGTTTATAAGAGGGTTTAGTATTAAAAACGCTATTGATATTAGTTAAATGGCGATGATGGATATCAAATTTCATTTTAATGATGTAGAGCTAAGTTTTGGGAAGGAAATAAAAATGGTGTAAAATTTATCCCACACGGAGCAAAACCGTTAAGAAGTCGTGAATATAGAACCGAATCATGTCTGCGAATGATGTTGAATGACTCAAAAGTTTTTTCTTCGTTTCGATAAACGTCAGGCGCTGTACGTGCGTGAAATTGCTTAGTTTTTTCTTAGGTTCTTCGACAAATTATTTGTGTTTTATATCACGACAGAACCATTGTTCAATTGTGGGTAATTGTTATGTTAGGCTTCTGTTCATTGGTTTTATGTACTTTTTAACATCTCCGCCATGATTGTCGGAAGCTGCAGAGCAAGAAATCGCCCCGTAATAAGAAACCCGACTTTACGACGTAATCATACGACGGATACGGCCATTACTTAGTAATTTGATTGTTACTATCAAATTGAGTGTTTTTACTCACTAACTACTTACTTGAGGCTAGGAAAAAGGTCTATGTTTAGTGTTGTAGGTACAATAGTAGAACAAATTAAGCGTTTATTTTTGCAACAGCCTTACTTAACTGTATCGAGGCATATTGGCATCAAGGTAATCGCCCACTTGCACGGCTGTAATATTTATTATTTGTAAACATAATAAATTTGATATTATTAATATCCACCGTGAACCAATT
Organism: Ypsolopha scabrella; assembly: GCA_910592155.1. Lineage (NCBI taxonomy): Eukaryota > Metazoa > Arthropoda > Insecta > Lepidoptera > Ypsolophidae > Ypsolopha > Ypsolopha scabrella. The sequence continues at coordinate 13,011,985 of OU342963.1, forward strand.
CGCTTGTCATAAAAGGTGTCCCAGAAGTAACGAGACAACTTCAATGTCTGTACTGGCCAAGGGCAATATTGCTTATCAACAGAAGAGATATGGTTCTGATGGTACACAACTATACATTACATTAGGAAACAGTTTTCAAAAAAATTGGTGCCTTTTGCAAGTAGTTTTTCTATTTTCCGAAAATGAAGTGAGGTCAACAAGAAACGTACAGTGACTGCAGAGATTGAAATATAGAGACCTTGAACATCTGTGATAGTTGTCGCGGTTAAACTGAAAATATCCAAGTCCTGAAATGTGCCGAACGATGGTGGGCCCAAGCAAAGTTCTTAGTAAGGAAGATTTTCACGCTACCAATAGTAGATAACGTTGTAGGTAGATTATGGTGAAAAAATTGCCTAAAGGCCAAAATGCTTTGAATAAATATTTCGTAAGGCAAGCTATGGATGATAACGGCAATATTTTAGAACCCTTCATTCTTACCGGATCTATAAACTTTCACATTTACCGTAATGAGTGCACTGTCAAACGTTTGATACCATTTACAGGCAAGCATTATAAAGGGAAGATGCTGTAATTAGGCTGGATATGACTTTATGTCAATATTTACAATGTAAAGAAACAGAGCACTGCCCTAAAACTTTGCTTCGAATGATCCTGTTTTATTCCAATAAACTCTGAAATAAAGTTGAGGACTAATGCTATGTCCACGCTGTTGTGAATAAAAGAGCCCGAAAATCACTGACCTACAATTGACACGCGTCGACTCTATGCGTTTATTATTAATGTTAGGTCTGCTAGTATATTATACAAGTACGTCTGTGAATATAACTGATATGAGTATAAAGCAGCTGCAGACTGTTCCATAAAAATGAAAAAACCATCAGTGTAGCCGCGATTTCAAAATAACTGATATTTTTGCGTGCGCGCCATTTGGTTAGAGTAGGATAGACAGTTAAAAATTAAGCAGAAGCGTAGAGCAGGACTGCGAATTGAAGTATTATGGCCCCTTAAGATGGAGGGATTAAAATGTTTTGGGGTCTATATAAAAAAGATTTTAAATACACAAAGAAAAACCAAACGGAAAAGAAATCAAACTGGTTGACATTATTCAAACATCGGTGGAATAGATGGCAAAAGGAGAGGGCAGCTACATCTGAAAACGCAGTTATGAGCTGTGCAATTAATTATGAGAAAAATCGTCTACAAACGCATGTTGAAGAAAATTCAATATACATATATTGAGAATAATTTTACGTTCGTTTGTACTACATATATGAAATAAATCACTCATCTCATTTATTTTTCAAACAATTTAATTCTATGATTATTAGTCTCTTTCATTTGGGACACACCAATAATTGGAATAACAAATTATCTTTGAATTTTGTCCTGTTGTTGGAAAGACTTTGAAAAAGATCCATTTATTTTTGGTCCTATCAAGTCTGTCAAGTTTCAAAATTCCTCCATTTCCAATTAACAACTAAGTGAGTAATGTATTGGTACAATTTAATGAAGTTCCAGAAAGTAGCGGTAATTGAAGCCCTTATAAGCCCCAGATGGCTATGCAGCCATCGACTAGGTCTACTAAGTGCATCTGAAGTATTCCGAACAATGCAACAGCTATGGCGGTATGTGTGCGTAATTAAACCGCGACCGGTTGGCTGCGCCCGCGCAAGAGACGGGAGCTCATCGCAAATGAGGTCCTCGCTGAGATGTAATGGGGTTGGAGATGCCGTTTAGCGGGACGTTAAATATCGTACCGTTTGGATCGTAAATAAGCGTTGGATTTTTGTTCAATTTTTTTATAATGATTTCAGCAAAAGAAATTAAAATCAAGATTTTTATTATTTGATAGTAAATAAAGTAGTCAACATAAAAAACAGCTCGTTATTCTAAAGAACGTTAAAGTCTCGGACGAATATATGTTACGCATTTTGAATATAAAAAACTGCAGCCCCTCTCCCACCGGTTTTGGCAATGACTGAAGGTAAAAGATCTAATCATCATAAAGTTCCATCAAGGACTTACACCTTACAGATTAGGAAAATGATTTAGGAATTCTTTCATCTTTATTTTATTTTGGTTACAACCCATCAACTGCTTTTCTAGCGAAATAATGTAAGAAAATCGAAAGAACCAAAGATGCAAGAAAATCCCATGAAAACGGATAGTCAACCAACACTGGCAACCCAATACTAGCTTAGTCTAAATCGATGCATTCCCGATTCGTTCCCTGTTGTTTTTGCGGCTAGCATCACCAGCTCCGTGGACTCTCCTTAATAGGGACAGGTTTCACGTCAGGGGTAGCCTCTCTTTTGCCCTGTGGTTCTCAAACTTTGAAGTATGTGTTGAAAAAGCGATTTCGGCCGTTTCGTGACATGAGTGAAAGCTGAATAACAGTCTAAGTAAAAGGAACATTTTATGTATTTTTAAATGGAAATATGATTTATGCGATTTAACGATGTCAGACCGTTACACATAATGTAATTCGCAAATGAATTTTTAATTTTACTTAGTCAGCTAAGCAGTGCGCCTATTTTTCCGATGATTTATATTTCCTATACTAAGCTGAAATTAAATCAACCGACCAAATTCATACTGGAGACTCGGTTAGTTATCAAGAACTAGGTTCAGTAATCCTTTTGACCGATTTAGAAAAATATTTTTTTTGCTCCCTTACTTGTTGGACAATTACAATTGGTACAATTCCTAGTGCAGACACTATGGGGCTATGGAATTATTTTTTTCGAATGTCACCGGGACGGTTATTAAACCTTGTTCCTGATGTGTTACTAACCGAGTCTCCAGTATGAATTTGGTCGGTTGATTTAATTTCACCTAGTATAGAGAGATCAAGGGGGCCCTTTTGCTGTTTTTTTTTGTAATGCAGCAAAAAATATTTTTGCTATTTTGCAAAAAAAAATGATAATTGGTTTTCCGTCGCGTTGTTTTGCTTATTTCATTAGCTTTATTTCATTGTTGTTCTAGATGAAAAAAATATCCGACATGAGAAATAAGATGATTTTAAAAACATATGTGTCGTTTAATGTAAACGTAGGTATGTTAGTGTCAATTGATGGGAACTTTTTGTAATTATCTTCACAATGTAAGAAAGGAAACTTTATGGTCACTACAAAAGACTTGAGGAGCTGTACACTCGGCGATTCGCGAAATACCATACCATCCTGTTGATTTATACCTCAGCATATTGTACATTACAGTTATTACTATTAATTATTATCACAATATTTCAGTTTGTAGAGCAATCTGTACTTGTACCTTATCTAAAAACAAAATTCGCAAGTAAACCTAATGACAACATACAAGTGCTAAGTAAAACAATAAATTATAACCGATTTGATCGACTCTCATTACCGCTACAATATCACAAACAAACAAATTGCAGTCCAGATCGTGGCTCCGGTCCATCTTACAGATTAATAAACGGTTTAAGAACAAGGGCATTTCAATAAGCCTATCCCAGGTGCAGTTCTAGTTATGTGCCTTACCGCCTTCGCTACTAGTTCATTAACAACTCTCACAAAAGCGGTACAGTGCGCCCAAAGTTATATTGCGCATAGAAATCTATAGCCGAACGACCGGACGTACCACGTGACCTTACTGCGTGTATAGAAAGTGTAGAGAAATACGAACTTTGCCGAGCAGTGGCGAAGATTCGTATGCGCATTATAAGTTTGGGAGTACTGTAAGTGCAAACCTGTACCACTATCAATGGGTTCTTCTATTTCTTTTTGTATTTTCTGTTTTTGTCAAATAAATATATTTTTATTTGCTCTGAATTTTGTGATTTGCCAATCCCACTAATATTATAAATGCGAAAGTTTGGATTTATGGATGGATGGATCGATGGATGAATGGATGGATGGATGTTTGTTACTTATTCACGCCGCGCCGTAGCTACTGAACCGATTTTGTAAGAATGTAGGTCTAGACCTGGAATAGGACATAGGCCAAAAAGTCGCCATGGGATGAAAATTAGTTTTCAAGTTTCTATATAAAAGTTTTGTGTTACCCTATCACGCCAAGCTTACGGAACCGATTAGGCTGCAATTTTTAAATGTAGTTTTAGATCTTGAATAGGAAATGAAAGAAATGGGATGAAAATGTGGTTTCAAGTTTCTATAGAAAAGTGATGTGTCACCCTTTCAATCCGTACCAATTGAACTGATTGGGCTGAAATTTTGTACAAATAAAGTTCTAGATCTAGAATAGGGCAAACACTACTTTTTGTCCCGTAAATCAATTCCCATGGAAAAGCTATATAAGAGATATACAAAATGGGAAACACATTTCACCAGCTATGTTTGTATACTGTAGGTAACAGTCCGAAAAATATTGACAGATTTTATAGGAGTACACAAAAATTAATTCAACGCGGGTGAAACTGCGTCCCAAAGCTAGTGAGTAATATGCCTAATGTCCAGGAATATTACCGGAAGGATTATGCAATATCATAGAAGTACAAAAAAAGTCGTAAGGAGTTTCGCCAACCAAAAACTGAAGCAGCATGGTAAACCTACTCGCGTGAACGCACGAGCCCGGCACACACACATTCACATCATAGTAAGCCTAATTCCATAGTAAATCCAATCACACACTTGTAAATCGTAGCCATTGCTATACTTAGTTGTTGCTTAGCGGCGACTCCGTCGACTTTTTTATTCGTCTATAGGGAATATACCGGATGTAAATAGAATGCTACCATTAAATGAAACCACATATTCTACCGACCCTACTGAACCACTTTTCCCACGAGTCATACCCGCGAACAGCCTTAGTTTAGGAAATAATTGAGTTCCAAGCAAAAACGCGTAAACCCTAATGTAACGACATACGGGCGAGATTAGAGAGAGCGTGGACCTGAAACAGCTGGAGGTTTCACGGACGACGCTCTCTCTAAACTCGTCACATAACGCCCTCGTGAGCGTCAGTATGTGCATTACAAGCTAGTTAGATCAAATAGTTACAAAAATATTCGGTGGACAAGTATGATGGAAAAATTCAACGGTCTAGGTAAGTACCACGGTGGCGCAATTGGTAGCGCGCTTGTCTGGGAAACAAGAGGTCGCAGGTTCGAATCCTGGCCCGAGGAATTTTTTCAAATTCTTGTCTTTACATTTGTTTCTAATTTATCTTTTCTGGTATGTAATGCACTCTAATAATAATATTTAGAGTATTCCAAAGCGATGGATTTCGCAATAAAAACATAATCTCATTATCAAGATTGTAGTTTTATTGCACATTACCCGTGTTTTTAAAAATGACACAGCCCTTTTAAGTATAATAAGTAATATTTCTAAAAGTAGATAATGAAATCAACTCTTATACCTTACCTCGATGCTTTCATTGCCTGTAAATAAAAGTTTCTTCTGAATTGATGACAATAGACACAATTAGTTATATTTTATGCAATATCATGCAAAACTATGCATGTATCTCCGCACTCTACAGATTTCTCTGTCAATTTCCCTCAAGTTATGATGACGAGACGTTTGTTTTGTGATGATGAATGGCCTCGGAAAGTAAAAAGTTTTCTTGTGTAATACCAAAATGCTCCTGACTAGATTATAGTAGAGTGAAATAAAAAATAAAATACACTACAGCTTTTTTATGAGGGAAATAAAATAATACTATTTTGAAAATTAAGTCTAATTATTTAACCAAATATACGCGGATGGAGATACATAATAAAAGAAAAATACCATTCATTCAATCATAGGTTAGGTTAGCTCATCTTGAATTTTCGGAGACTACAAACTTGTTTGGAAATTAGGTTTATATTACAATGTATAATATTTTACAGTGCATGCGACAACTTTTGTATATTATTCTGATTTGGTAAAAAAACGTTTATGTTTGTGTTTTATTTGTTTTTTTATACTATTTTTTAACTATCTCGTTTCATGTACTGTATATATTAATAAACGTTTTTTTCTTCTTCTTCTAACTTCGTGTGATTTTTTGTTTTAAGGTTTAAGATATTTATTTTCTCAAAAAGAATAAAATTCACTTACATGAGAAACAATAAATTATCACAGTTACAATTTATAACAGCGAACGCTTTAATCGCGTAACAAATAAAAATATGTGGGTAATCCTTAAAAAGTGATTAGCTTCACTAACAATGCAATGTTATGTAGGGTTGTGTTTACAGTGAGTTGATAGGATGAATATTTAATATTATAAGTGCGAGTAGGTTTCTACCAAAAGCTTCTATTAATAAACTAATAATTAATTAATAAACACTAGGTTTTAATGAAGTAATGAATAGTCCTTCAAAATGTGACTCTTCAATAGTTTTTTGTAATAATTTTTTGTTTTACATAATGTGCAACATTGTGGATATTATTATCATCATCGTAGCAGAACCACCGTACTTTGTTTCAATATTAACGGAACTACTATACAAAGGACGTTACAGCAATTTTATGGCAGTTTTGTATTGCCGTTTCACTTAGTTTACGATATCACAACCCGCAAAAGTGGAGCGTAAAAGGTAATAAAATTCTGTTGTGCTTTTGTTTGTATAAAAAATTATACTTTGTAAAATTGGTAACCCATTTACATATTTAGTTTTGTTTTATTAATTTTGTGCCTTTCTAAATGATTAACAGGCATGGACTTAACGTAAATATTAAATTATGAAAGTTTGAAGTTTTAAACCCCGATTATGAACGGAATTCGGCTTAATGCCCCATTAATAAATCGAATAATTCCACGTTCACGAAGGCAGTTATTTCAACATTATGTTTCCAACTAAATAATGTCCTTTTAATGTAAGAAACATTGAAGGTGCTCTTATGGACATTTGCTATGGTAAACGAGCATTTAATGCGAGTCTCATTTATGAATATTAAACAGTTTCGCGCCAAACAATAATTTTTCATTAAATTATGAAAATTTTCTGCCAGGTCTGATAAAAAGTTATTAGCGGTAAGGTAAAAAGGCAATGCGACAGCTAAGTGAGGTTTTATAGTGTTAAAACATAAACATAAAAATATCGTCACGACATGAATCCCCGAGAGGGTGTTCCTGGGTGTGGACTGTGAAATGCAAGTTACAGTCCACAAACGGTACACCCGCGTTTCACCGACGATTATTACGTCCCAACGTGATAGGTGGTGAGCCATACTGCCGTACCTTGGGCACAATTACTCGCTTTTTAGGGCATATAGGTTTCCTCACGATGTTTTTCTTCACCGTTCAGCAAGTGGTAAGTAGGTATTAGGTAAGAACACAAATACTGTCTTATATATAAATGCAAATACAAGGTTAAATAATAATAGTTAGCGAAACTCAAAACATAGGTAGTGGTGGTCTATATAAATAACTTTTTATATCGGGTCTAAGTGAAATTAGCAACTTTTTTTGACTTCCTCTCATTCAAATTGACCATTCAGTCGTGTGCGAAGAGAAAAATTATTTTGAGAATTTTTCATAGTCCCCATAGAAAAAGTTGTTCATATAGACGAGTACTATCTGTTTTCAGTTTCGCCAACTATTATTACTTAACCTTATAATATAGTGTTAAGTCGAAAAAATACAATAAAACTCTGATTTAAAGTTGCTATAAATTAAAGATTTTATGTTATTGTGATAGTAGTCATACAAAAAATATATAAAAAAATAACAGAACCCTAGGGGGTTTTGTGTTGTTTGCGATAATCATTTGCAAAGCGAGAGTTTAACGAAGCAATGTATTTGTTTTAAAATCACATTACTTTTCCAAATTGCTGATGTATGTATAGGCAAATGGCGTAAAGACCGTGGGTACATTGTGGTATGATGGCAAAAACTGCTTTTTCGCGATAAAACGCGCTTCGTGCAGCTCGTCATCGTACATATTTTTTGTGTAAGACTCTCGTAAAAGTTTTAATCGCGCTTTTTCGAAAAAACCGAATTAATTTCGTATGATCGCATAATGGATCGGTATACCGAAATAAACTTTTGTGTTTATTGCTGCAAATTAGTACTTTCATATGAACAGTTTACTAACTACATACTTTCTTCTTCACGCACTAGCACAATCCGTTATCGTTTGGTGAATAATCGACCACAAAGTAAGCTTTCAAACATCTGCCGAAATTTGTACGTTTGTGTGAAATTGTGTGTGAAACGTAAACTTAGACTTCAGATTATTTTTTCTTGATACTTGGCGACATCGAAAGTTCGTTGCTTGGCGATATTTCCATCACAAGAATGTACATAATATGTGAATCTAGACTTTGTTTAGTTTGCATTTGTCTAAGTATTTAAGAGCGTTTTAAAACAAGTTTTATTAACTAACCCATGATATGCGTACATAAAAATACTATCTAGCTCGCCTACAAAAATTTCGTTTTGTACGGTAGAAAAATTTATTATTATTAAAGAAAAGACCGGGTAATAATGACCTCAAAAAATATACCCATTAAATTTTGTTAATCCAAAATGTATGAGCTAAGCAAAAAAACAAAACCTTTATTACAAACCTATCCCCTATTTACTTTCTGTGGCCGCGTCAAAATATAACCCCAAAGCGTATACCCCGATTCTACCAATACAAACACGACACGATTAAACCGCGAGCATTGAACCTTGGTCCGTGACTTCCTCTTTAGCATGACAACAGTGGGAAACTCTTCAAGAGGCAACAGGAGCGTGGCGAAGCTCTTTGTTCTTCGCTCGAGGAGAAAGAACATGGCTCAAGCTCTAATGATCCAGCTATTATGATGCACATTTTAGTGAGGTAGGGTCACCATTTCACCAATCATGGTTTCGTCATTTTGTAACTCGAATGTCACGAGAAAAAATATCTGTTATGTACAGCTCACACGGGCCCATGATAAGACTCGTCAAAATCAATATTAATTTCAAAAACGCATCATTTGAGACCTCTCATGAATTTTCCAAACAACGTCATCAAACATTATCTAAATTTGACCGCTCTTTTGTTAAGGCAAGGATCGAAACAATAATGGTTTCATTATTTTTTGGCCTACATACAAGGGGATTACGGACTGACCAACAGAGCAGACGATGGAATTGGGATTTTAATTTTTCGACGCAACCCTTACAAGAGCTATGCTGATCTGAAGTAGGGCAAAAAGGGACAGCTTTTTAAAAGTGGTGAACTGTAGCTTGGGTGCACCGTGCTATCCAACAAAAATGAGATGTGGTACTATAGGCATGTTTTGTCTATGCTATAGGTAAGTATTATCATTGTTCATGGTTTTAAAATGTATCTTTTTCTGTCTCAGCAATGTGAAATTTAAGTCATTTTGCTAACGAAAACTGGTGATAGTACTCGTCCATATGAACAACTTTTACTATGGAGCCAACCCTGAGATCATGAAAAAAATATCAGCTGTTCCATACAAAAGTTAAATACCTACTCGATCCAAATTTATGAAACGGCAGATTTTTTTTTACGATTTCAGGGTTGGCTTCATAGTAAAAGTTGTTCATATGGACGAGTATTTCGTTAGCGAAATGACTTAAATTTCACGTTGTATATATATATTCTTTTTCGGTTCGGAGAACTTATTGACATACTTACTTATTTAGCTAAGTACAAAAGTTAGAGCTAAACATTTTGGCATTGTTTTTTTTGTTGTGTGACGTTTTATACTTTCTTGAATTTTCGGCAAAGTAACACAGTTACATTTCACCCGTTCTTCTGATAATGTTTATATGAGCGCGCAAACCTAAAAATTGATATCTAGCCACTTCGTTTTTACGAAACACTTATGTTTTATTATAACCATAGCCATCCTACCCACAAGCTGCACTGTCATTTCTTTATTATTATTTAAATTACTCATTCATCTTCATTATTTTTATGTCCTTTAAGGTAGATGAGAGGCTGTCGTTGTGAATGAATACCAAGGCTCTCGAATTTACAAAGCATTTGTTATTATTTATATATTATTATTGCAGATACATTTTCTGCTAAAACGCATTGAATCAATTCGTTACAACTCGGTCTCCACATTAAGGGCAAGGTTCCCAAATTCTCTCCGTACATTTCACCCTACTGGCCATGACTTGGTGAAGTGACCTACGTAACGTTGAATTTTAGCTGTTATGTCAGTTGCAATAAATGCTGCCATACCAACTATAGGTGCCTTCTGTGAGGTCGTGTATTATGTAAACTGATGGAAAGCCAATAAAGCGGCAAGTCATCCGTGGTAATGAGGCGGTCCTGTTACGGCAACGCAAGTTGTGACGTCATTGTGCGCGAAAGGAATCATCACAAGCAGAAAAAGTATCGGTAAAAGTTACAATTTTGTGCTTTTAAACAATTTATACCGCCATGGTCCAGCCTGCAGTATTCGTTACTTGAAATTTTATATAAAATTTGTTTTAAAAAAATAATAAAATATAGTCATTTTATATTATTCTATTTACAAATTACTTACCGCAGTTAATTTATGTAGAATATAAAAAGTACCAAATGTCTCGATTATATTATTAACATTTATTGTTAGATGTGTTGTTAATGGCCATTTTTTTTTATTCCGGTCCTAATTTGATCTCGTCCGTTTAATAGGACTTCATATTATTATGGCGTGAAAAATATTTGTTTGTTGTTTACATACACGTAACCACCTTGTCTTTGATTGCGTGCCAAATAAATAACTTTTTATATGGCACGCAATCAAAGTTTGGTAATTTTATAAGGAAGCAGTTCTTTAACTTAGTTATATGGTTAACCATAAACCGAATTAGAAAAGTTGAAATGTGACTTTTCGTGCTTGTTTTATCCATCATGTTTCATTTATTGTATTTGGAAATACACTCCTAAATCGACTCTGTTATCCAAATTATTATTTCACGTCCATTTTCATTGCGCTTCTAAATCTGTTCTGTCATCGATTCGATCAATTTTCGTGTCAAATGTAATGACATGAAAGTCATCAGATATCCCGTTCATTAAATAAAGTCGAGTGTCATCATGTTTATTCAAAGTTGATTAATGATATACCTAGCTGATATTATAAAATCATAACTATTCATAAGGCAGTTTGTTCTATAAGGTCAAGCACACACAGCCGTTGTAAGGCAAGCCACACACAGTCATTCGTTCGTCACTAACCGAGCGATAAAGTCTCGGGTTTCAATTATGCTTTCATCAGATGAGCATCGCATTAAAGCCACTCTCAGAAAACGTATACTTATTATTATTATTATTATTATTCATATGATTATGTTAAGCGGCAGTTGTCCATGCGCGAGCTTAGGGGGAGAGGTTAAGACGGCCCTGAAGCCTATTGTTTTTATAAAAAAAGAAGAGTACATCTTACACGGAAATTTTTAGGGTTCTGTATCCGAAGGGTGTCAAAAGGGACCCTATTACTAAGCCTCCGTTGTCTCTCTGTTTATCCGTCCGACTGTCACGGGTCTACAGCTTCAGTTGTTATAGGTAGATAGTTGAAATTTTCGTAGAATACGTGTTACTATGGCCTGTATCGCAGCAAATAATAAAAATATAAATCAAATTTACGTACATAAAAAAAAACTCGAAATGTTGCATTTTTTTACGTAATTTGTTATGCATACAAGTTTCAAATTTTGGGAGATTGTTGTGCATATTGTAAAGTAAAACAAATAATGAAAATTTGGCTTTCGTACTCAGCGAGAACGGAATTATTTGTTTATCGGATTGTTTTGTGTCGCCTTTGATGTTAGTATGACTATATTGTTGTTATTTACCATGTTTTTAATGGTTCCATATCCGTATTTGGTGGTGGTACAGAATCTTTTGTGCGCGAATCTGACTCTCAATTGGTCAAATTATTATCCTATTCACTAAACTTCAAACTTGATGTTCTAAAAGCTCATGATCCCCCCCTCCAAATATCAAGCTGGACTCGGGCCAGATTTTCTGTGTGAGTTCAGAAAGTTAATATTTTGTTTTTAACTGCAGTTTAGTGGACTCGGAAATAAACGGTAAATTAATATGAGCCTAGGCTCCAAGTTTTCTATAAAATCGTCGGGTTCGTAATTAAAAAGGCTGCCCGGAATAGAAATAAAATTAAAGTTAGTTGGAAACTGATGCTTTGCGAATGCAGTGCGCTCCGAGTAGGGATTTGAGTGCAAATTGTTCGAATAATAGAAGAGTAGGAGCCGCGCTGGCTGGTTGCCAACTCTCGTGCGATGACCCTTGCCGTCACCCCCCCCCCCCCTCTCGCAACAATTCTCCAGCTAAGGACGTGATGAGTGACTGTCAATCAAGCTTAATGTTATGAAGCAGATGACTCAGAACAACCACCCATATTGCGGCTCTCTCACTTATTCAAAGAATTCGTAAACAAGCCCCGATTCTGATATTCTAATGAACTTGAATCTTCCACTTGATTAATGATCAATTAACCAACTCGAGATCATAATATGTGGGTGGATGGAACAAGTAGAGCGCGCAGTTCCCTTGACCCTTTTTTCGTGGAGTTGGAAAGCCGACACTTGAAACTCTCGTTTGCCAGATGTCCCATGCGCGGCTGGTTCATCTGATGATAAACAAATGGGGTTGTCTGTCTAACACAGACCGACAGACATGGAGTAATTGAGTTTAGGGGTACCTGTTGGTGAAATTGTACAGGAAGCGGGGTGTCTGGTAAACTTTTTTGTTTGTTATTTATTATGTTTGGTGATAAAATACGTTTACGTCGCCACTGTGGAGGTGCTTTGTGCGGAGAGTGATCATGGAGACCTCATCATCTCCTTGATCGCTTCTGGTACGGAGCACTAAGTTGTTTCGTGTTTTTGTATAGATATAATTGTTAGGTTTTTGTGTATTTGTATTTTATTTCATTAAATTTTTCTTTTCTTTGTTACTAACTCATTATAAGTCTTACTAACATACTATGGATCTAAGTTGTCCGAAAAAAAAGATTTTTATTTTTATTTTATTTAAAATCATTTCGCTGATTCTTGGCCCATTTTTTCTTTGCTTGGCTATTGCTTGACTATGGCTATTGTTATCCTTCATTACAAATTAATGGTCAGAAAAAATTGCAGGCTCAATTTTATGGAATATATTTAGAACGAAAAGCGGGTCAGAAGCAACTAAGATGGAATATCAACAACAACAAGTTGATTGCAAGGACGCGAGTGATTGCAAGGACGCATGACTGATACTACGCAACTGCCTGCAACCACTCTCCCGGTACGGCTTCTCATGACGTCATACCGGAAAACAACGAATCGCTTGTCGGCATGGTTTCATTATGAGGGTTGTGAGAAACCACGCCCAAAGCCTGCCACCAGTAAAGAGGTACATACATTGTCTCTGCAGACGGGGCTAAGATCCGATGACCTTATGATTCCTCAAAACTACAAAGACATGGATTGTAGGCATACCTTTTTATAATCCCTTCATCGCCTTTTACGACATCCACGAGAAGACATGGAGTGACAATATTCCTTTTACGTGTCGTTGCCACACGCCACAGTTCTACTTGTATACATGTAAAATTTAACCGCTATCTATACACTTGAAAAACGTTTAACAGATTTTGATTCAGTTTTCAAAGTGAAAGAGTATGTACGGGTATCTTTGTTTAGTGACTATTAGAAGCCAAGAAGTGACTATTCTAAGTAGTTAAATACATGGCAAGCTGAAGACAATGAGCCAATAGCATAGAGAATTTTATCATTTTGAGTTTATCTTGCAGAAAGGCTAGTATTTTAATTTTTAACGGGTGCCAGGAACTTATTTTTACTACACAGCATGTGGTTTTTATCTAAAGTGCATTAAAGGTAGGTACACCTCAGATTTACGAGGTGGGGGTAATTGAAAGCAACGGGTAAACGCACATGGGCTTGCGACGAACGATGCCAACAAATATTGATAACATTTACCTGTTTCCTTGCTACATACGGTAAATCTTGTGTTCTTGTTTATTTTTCAAGTTTTTTTAATTAGGACTTAGTGTTGTTTTTATAGGTACTATTCCTTGTTTTTTGTCTGTTTTGTCCAGGGTATACTGACTAGGTAAAAAAATATCAGTATCATTCTTTCTCATTATGTATCACACACAATACGCAATATAATGTAAAATAAAATCAAATATACACTGCTATAAAACATAAAAGTACAACGTTCGTAACATAGGGCATGACCTAGAAAATATAAAGCCTTACAGAAAATTTTTAGGAACGGCTACACATTCGACTACTTCCTGATTCGGATAAAAACCTAAATACTTGCCCTAAAAAGGGTTATCGTGCTTTGGAACGAAGATTTTTCTTACAAATAAAATCACTTGTGTAAATGGACACACGCACAAACACCACGTGTATTAATTAGAACGCGGGACTCCAAGCAACCATGTTTGAACATAACAGCAACCTGGCCCTGCTTTTGGCCCTTTTCTTTCACAAGGTTTACTGATTTTAAGACTTGAGTCCATAGTATAGAGTGTAATGTTCAGTTATTTGTTGAAGATTTCCAGTAGGCATAAGTAAAAGTTGTACAAAATATAGAGTAAAGAGTAAAGCTCCCTAATATTGACTTAAGCGGCGACACGCTGTGCTGCGCTTGCACACGTGTTTTAAAACTTTTAATTATGAAACATTTAGTTATTTAAATCTCTGCGCAAACGTCGTAAATTGTATTGCCTAATAAACGAGAAAACAAATTGGATTATATGTAATTAGTTTGTGACGACTTCTGAGGTAATTATTTTTTTTTAGTTTCGTTAAATCTAAGCGCATATATCAGGTAAAACTGCGAAAACTGGGTCGTTGGTAGGTATATACTTTCCTCAATGTTACCCATAGGTAAATAATATGCAAAATTCAAATGAGACGACGAGATTCTATCAAAATAAAGCCTATTTGCATGTCAAACATAAACCATGTAACCAATAGGAGATTGTAGCGGAAAAAGTAACAGATTACAGCAACGTCGGATCCGCGTCACAAAACAAGATCCTGAGAATCACGGCTGTGTGCTGCCAATAAAAGAAACGTTGACGGCATAAATTTTCGTGCACCATTTATTTGACCGAATGAAGGCAAGGGTACTTCGTAAATGGGCCAGTAGGGGAGGGGGTGACTTTGTTAGAAATTCCCCTATTTTACCCTCCAATCGGCTGAATAGAGGGTTTTTGTATTTTTGTTCAAGGAAATTGAGTTTGGTTTGAATGCTCTTTTGAATTACAGAATAATTTTCTGAAATGATAGAAGTGGTCCCCTTTCAAGTTGTATTGAGTGGAAAATTCGGAAAGTTTGCAGTCTAATTATCGAATTTGTCTGCGATGTCATGCCACGGATGAAGCAAACTTAATAGTTTTAACAATAATTTTACGTGTGAATTTGCATGAATGTGTTTAACGTTTATTTAGATGACTGGTAAACGACAACAAAATACTGAATAATGCTTATAAAAAGTATTTTTTATTAAAATCGGCAAGGGTATGCGATTGCGGTTAAGCGTGAGGCCTTGAAAGCAGCCATTTATAAACAGGTAAATGGTCCTTAGAATGACAAATTAATCGGACATTTTGCAGGTCTACATATGACAAACTGATTTTAGTACATTGACCTCTCATAAACAACTAGACACACAGTCTCTAAGAAAAGTTCGTCAGAAAGTGTCCGAAC
This sequence comes from Ypsolopha scabrella, assembly GCA_910592155.1. Classification (NCBI taxonomy): domain Eukaryota; kingdom Metazoa; phylum Arthropoda; class Insecta; order Lepidoptera; family Ypsolophidae; genus Ypsolopha; species Ypsolopha scabrella. The sequence goes on from OU342963.1 coordinate 13,027,594, forward strand.
GTGCGACGTGCATAGTAGCAAAAATCTTCAACCAAATTAAGACGTTATGTCGTTAACATAAGATACAATGTCAGTTGTAGGAAATCATCATTCGATTTTGTCACCCCATAGCAGCGACAAAATAAATCGCGGATACTTTATCAACGAGATTGTGAGTCTAGTTGTTATGGAAGGTCAATGTTATATTATTAAAAAGAATCGTCACTCGAAAAAAGACCATTCATCATAACTTGTCCCCTGAAGTCATGTTGGCATCACTGCTTGTCAAAATTTTGCTGTCATGTTGTTTGTCAGTCAGATTTAAAAAAAATATTTGTTAAATTCTGTACTATTATTGCCAAAGCCGTTGAAAAATAGTGCAAAAGAGATTGTGTTGAGGGTACGCATTTTGTGAAAGAAAAAATGCAAACAATGCACCGTGATTCCTCTCGGTCAGGTTCGATTTCGTGTCAGTAACATGACGGGTTGGTAAAATAGGGATACCAGCTTTCAACATAAAGCCAATTTTATGAGCAAAAAATAATTAGCCATTCACTTAATTTTGCAGGCATATTTAAAAAAAGCGTTCACATTGAGTCGCCTGGAAATAATCGTCAAAAACGTAAAAAATGGGGAGAGCTTGACTATTTGAACAAACGTCGTCGAGCTCAAGAAATAAAAAATACCGTTTTAGTACAGAGATACATGTATAGTTATTTGTACTATTAGATCATACATATTGTTTGCGAAATACAAATCAATAAATAATTGATAATTTTGATTTTTTCATTCTGTACATTTTATTTTCATTAAAGAGTAGTCTAATTAATATATAAAAAAACGCAGTTAAGTAAATATTAGGAATGTGTAGTAGGGTGAATGCTACGTGAGCCATTGGCAACATTATATGCAGTGTTACCATTTCCCAAGCCAGGGGACTTCTTATAGTGAATGGTCTGTAGAATTCCCTGTACGCGGCATAGCATAACTCGATAACCATGTGAAAGATTTTTAGGTGGGGTATTACAACGCTGCCAAATAATATTGCTACCCGTTCGCACAAACGGTGAGTCGTCAATATCGGTTCCCGGATACTATTATTGTGTTAGACGGACCATATAATTGACATATGAGGACAATTTAATTTTATTACAATTTTGAGGAAACGCTCATTATCTTATTACTGTTTTCTGTTACAAGCATAATATTTAGTAACAAAAATGTGGCGATATAATAAAATACAACAAATTATGTGGACTCGCCCTAGGTACTTTCTTCTGTGCCCGAGCGGCAGGCATTGAACTTGTCCTTATTGGTACTAAGACTCAAACAACAAACGTTCTAGGTACGTGTTTTCGTATTGCTCTTCAACAGCACAAAGAAATTAAATATTTTTTGTTACGTTGCGAATCACAAGCCGTTACATAAATACATGAACGCGCTCAATGTTTACAGATGAATCTGTGTTCTTTGAACCGTACCATGTATATTAATTAGTACCATGCTGGTTCAGCTAATCAGTATCACTTATACACTCTACAAATGCCACGTTTTACTCACACAAGCATTGAAATGTAAAACAAAGTCGTGAATAGAAGTTTTCGTGACCATGATGTTAATGTGCTTTGTAACCAAGGCTTCAGGCCAAATTAGGTTTTATAACGTGTGGACTTAGGACTAAAAAGCCTTAAATGTAGGCCATGTATCAGGACAAAGTTTTGACAAATAATCAACATGACAACTGGGAATTATACACTCAGTTGTTATGCAAACTTGTGGCATAAAAGAGCTTTTATAAAAAGTTCTAACATTAAAGCTTATCATGGGAACTTTTTAGTATTATAATTTATACTGTATGTTTTATAATTTGACTGAAATCCTTTTTATAAATGTGGTTTTAACTGTAATATTTCTTTTACCTATTCTTAATATTATTTATTATATAATATGAGGACCGACAAACTAAGTTAGTAGAAGAGGTCACACGTAGCTAAAAAAATTACCCGCGAATTCGGTAGCGATCTAAGAAACCGTCAAATACTATGTAGAATTAGAATTTAATATTATATACATATTTAGTTAGATACACCACTAAAATTAAATTTATTAAAACTAATTATAATAACTAAGTGTAATGCACTATGCTCACAAACAAACTCGAGCAAAAACCCTTTATTTCTTAATTATTTCTAAACACCTGCAGTGAAACATTTTTAAACTTATTTTTTGCATGACCCTTAGAAATTGTGACATTTTAATTCCTAAAACTTAGTATTCACTGTAAGTGTCAGTCAAGGTAGTAATGTTCCCGGAACAAGCCTCACTTGTCGAAGCAGTGTCCGTCCAAACCTTATTTATTATGCATACAGCCTTATTATTAGTTAACAAAGTCTTTGCATACCATTTTATTTTGTTCATTAAAGATTTTATTTAACTTTTATATCAAAATAAACGTGTTTTGGATACAAAATTAGTCGATATTGTAACACATATTTTTCATCTAATCATCCTTTCTGTTAAATCCTGGATTAGTAATACTTTGATTATATCTTTAGTTTGGGCTTAAAGGGCCGCTACCAGAAACGTGATAACTACAAGAAAACGTGTTTAAGAGACTAACCCTTACTTTTGGAGTATTTAACTTATGCATTCACAGATTTTGAAAAAAAAATACAGTAATCAACAAAAATGGCAATTTTCACAAAAATTCTGTTAGCAAATAGCCATATTGCCTAGGTAAAGTATGAAATAAATGATATTTTATCATTGATTGAATGTTCTAGGTATTGAATGTATAGGTAGGTAGGTACTCTTAGAATACCAGACTGTACAAATTTCTGCTGTTTCGTTATATTATAACATTGAAAGTGTGTTAGATGTTCAATGATCATATTGCATAAAAGAATTCGGTATTTAGTTCGAAACTTCACAGGAAATGTGTTTCACTGGATTGGATAGCGCTTAATCAGTAAACTCAGAGCACTGGTAATTAAACCAATAAAATTAATTCTCATCTCCTTTTCGTATAAAATAAAGTGTCAACAAGTTATAGCGCCACGGAAGCGCTAAAGACATTCACGGAATTTGCGTGCGTCGATAAAATAGATTTCAGTCGAAGGAAGTCCCGTGAAGTATGTCATTTTCGTACTTATTCCTCGACAAGAAGAACCTTGACGGATATTTTATTCGTGGCTTGAGTTTAGATCTTCCCAGTGTGCAATCGTCGAGGAAACCGTAAAATGTGGCGATTAGCTTGTTTATCTTCAGCCCCCGGAGGTGCTATAGCTAAGACAAATTCCATCTGCGTTCGGAGATGGTGTTTGTATTCGGCGAGAATTTTGTTAGTATCAAATGAAGTCTTAGGATATAAATGGCTGATGGCCTTTAAATTTTATATTTGTGACTATATGAATAATTTGATGCTAAGTTTTATTTGAAGAATTAACCTTAATTACTTCCCCTTCAGAATAATTGTTTTCGTGCGGAAGTCATCTCAAAAATATATTATTTTCATTTTCAATTGTTTTTTAAATAATTTTTCATAATTTCATGTAAGTCATTATATTAATAAAAGAAGGAAGTATATTAAATCAAAGTTCATTTTCGTGAGACTTTTGTATTTTTTTGTAAATAGCCAAGTAACCAAGTAGCAAAACAGAAAATGGAACGTGAAATTTTATCAAGAGTGTTGTAACAGGATACGAGGAAGTGAGATACAAACTTACCAAGATAAATAAATCATGTACCCAATCAAAAATCACCCTTATTCTTACTAAATAGGAGTTAAATCACGACCTCAGCTATTTTAGCTTAAAACCAGGATGATTCAGGTCGTGCGCTTTGGCATCATTTGGGTGTTTGAACCATACATTCAAGTAATCAAGGTCTATATTGAATTACCGTCTATTAATGCTTCAAATTGATACGAAAATTGCCAAAGTGCATTCTCAAATTTGGATTCGGTGTCGAGTACATCGCTTGTTCCTGCTAACTGCTAGGGATGCGTCGAGAACTGATTCAACACAGATAAAGATAATCCTGAGATCTGCTTTGATTCAATAAACGTTTATTTAGAGGTAGTTTTGATAAGTTATGTACTGGGACAAAACCACAATTTTTATAATATTTGTCTGTCTGTCCGTTTATCTGTCTGTCTGTATGTATGTTCCGTTTTAACTCGAGAGTCACTCGAAGGACTTGGATTCGGTTTTGTTCATTATTGTCGTAGTGACCCTGGTCAACTTATAGGCTATAAGGTGTATTCATAAAATAAATCCCAACCCGAAAACGGGGCAGAGATTGAATCCTATAACAGCTCATGTTCCCCAATGATCTATTTGCTGTAGATATCAATATGTGCGGGTGTGCAGGGAAATGTCAATCGAGATATTTCTCGTACTTAAAGTTATCCACGTAGTAAATTTTAAAATTAATAATTTATAGGTATACATATGTCCAAAGAAATATACCCGAGCAAATGAAAAGGAAATTGGATTTACAAGTAGTGCAAGCAATTAGCCCTTTCATTTATCAATATTTAGATAGGTTGAAAGTGTGTAAATTTTTTTTTTAGGAATTACTGCCCGAGCCTCTTCCATATTTTGTGACGCCTCGTATCGCAAATGTTGAAGTTACGTTGTTGAACGGTCACAAATTGTTTCTTACGCCTAATCTCGCATACATTTTATGGGTTAAAATATAATGACCACCAAAAAAAGATTTTGTAACCATAAGCTGCCTTACCCAAAAAATGTATTCAAAACCCAAAATTAGTAAGCAATCACCAAATTTTTGTGCTATTACTACGCAAAGTCCGAAAATAGGTAGCGACGACGTGCAAAGCGAAGAGGAGCGTGTTAGGTGGACATGTTAATACACATTGGGAGCCGAGCGAAGCGGAGCGGAGCGAGGCGACCCCCGAAGTTTTGTATAGCAAGGACTATACAAAGAAGCATGTTTGTATGAAATTTTTAATTGTAAGGCGGTTAAATTTTTGGTGGTTGTATACTATTTCTGTGTTGTTCAGCGATTATTTTAGAGATACTTGCTTTATGTAGGCTATAAATTTTTTGGTTATAATTCCATATTAAATGGGGGTTAAATTCTGGTATGACTTACTTTTTAGCGGCTTATAGCGATTTTTCTGGCATTATATTTTTTATATCCGGTGATTGCTTAAACATAAGCCAAATTTTATTTACATGCTTTAGATATTTCCAACAAAATATAACGAACCCTTACCCCTAAAAGCGATCTTCTTTCAGCGGTGACAATAATACTGGTAACATCAATCCAAATAGGTAACTTATTGGAAATGACAAGAAAAATCATAGGACTGACCTCTCATTCTTCGTATGGAGTACTGCCAACCCCGATAAGCGGGGTCTGACATGATAAACGATCCCTAAACCACTTTAGATATTTTTGTCAATGGTGAGAAGCTTATTGTATTTGGATAAAGATAATAATTCCTTGAATTGGGAGACAATATTCGAAACGCAGTATCATAGCTAAGTAGATACTTAGCTATTTAATAATGAACTCTATTGCGAATGCACAAGATCTGTAGTGTATTGAGGCGGCTGTTGCGTTTCATCTGCAGGCGCCACACGGTCTGTTTCTGAAACGAGCTTTTTAAGTTCGCGGCGTAAAGTTTATTTGCAAAGATGAATGGGCTTTTCATTTATATGTTATTTATGGTATCTGAAGTTTTCTTACAAGTGTGAAATAAGAGATTAGCTTGGTGATCACAGTTTGGTCATGTTTTTAGGGTTCCGTACCCGAAGGGTGCCACCGGGGCCTTATTACTAAGCCGCCGCTGTCTGGCTGTCTGTCCATCCTTCTGTCATAGGGGTCCTTGGGTCTAAAGATTCAACCGCAATACATAGAAAATTGAAATTTTCACATAATACGTGTGTGTATGGCCTCTAACACGACAAATAGTAAATATTTAAAAACAATCGTTTAGCGGTAAGGGGGAAGTGGGACATTTGACTGTAACCAAAATTAATAATATTTCGCAAACGGATCCTTGAACCGAAAAATGGTCTTACGCACCTCTAGTACGAAGGGTCTCTGGGCTAAACCGCGGACAGACAAACAGACAGCCCGACGGACGGACATGGCGAAAGTAAAAGGGTTTCATTGTTGGCTACAGAACCCTTTGGATAAATGGCGAAATGGTAATTAAATCTGTAATATTAATAGGTACCAAATTATAGCAATAAAATAAACACAGCGTAACGTAACCAGATATACGTTCACACACTTTGCTTCAAACTAGAATCTATTAAAATGATTTGTTGACCTCATACTCAGCTTATTAGCTATTTGCTTCGCTAATGAGTCTAACGACTCGTCTCCAGACAAGTTGCAAATTATTAAATTTACAAAAAAATACCCAAAAAAGGTCACTGAACCAACAGCCCACGCAAGCGAAAATCTGTTTTTTCACTTCTGCAGCGTTTTTGCCTGTCGTGAATATCACAGAGGAAATTCGGCAGCGGAAAACATTTTCATATTCCAAGGACAATATGTTACGCCGTTATTATTATGACAAGCACGCTGTCGTAATTTTTGATAGGATCTCTTACGAATTTTGTTCCTGTAGAAATCTGTTCAGTTGATATAGACAAATTCATACTGGAGACCCAGTAAGTGCTCAGGACCAAGGTTCGATGACCCTTACTGTGAAGTATGCAAAATAAATTTTAGACCTCTGCTGAGTCGAGATACATTATATTAAATTACCGTTGTCAAACGAAATTGTGGCTGGATTGTTTCATTTCATGCAATTATACTTATAAAATTTACTTTGAAACTATCCATAATTCACAAATGCCCAAAAAGGTCGTAAACATTGTCTCTTAGTTTATTTAATATGGGGGCACACAAAATATTTTTCGTTTTTCGCAAAAAACAGTGACGGCTTGCCAAGTCTCCTTTATGATTTTGGATGTTTAAACCAAAATCACCTTATATGTACAGAAGACAAAATAAATAAAGTATCTAGGGAATGTTTGTATATCTTCGGAAACACGACTATATGTGATAAAGAAGAAGAGAATTGAAGGCACACGAAGGGCCAGTTTCTGAATATAAATTTCGCCAAGCGAAATTGAGGCGATGAATCAGCAAATCACAGCTCCCCGCTTAACTTGATATTCGCAAATGTAAAATCAGGGGTAAGAAATGAAAGAAGTTTTTACATCGAGCAGCAATTTTCGCAAACTGAAAGAAACTTTAAAGTGAGATCCATGCCAATTGAATTATAAGCAAGGTATTGACATGAGCGATCTTCGTTTACGGGGGTAAGAAATGAAATAAGTTTTTTCATCGAGCAGCAATTTTCGCAAACTGAAATAAAACAAGTAAAGTCTATGCCACTTGACATGTAAGAAATGTATAGCTTATCAATGTATCACATTAGCGATCTTTTGTTTAATTGTACTTAGATTTATGTATTTTTAAAGTAAATTAACATTCAGTACATTTTTAAGGCTTCGAAAATATCTGGCGTAAACTGAATGTGTGAATAAAAGCATTATTTTTATATGTAATGGAAGAGTTCTCGTGTGTATTGTTTATTAGATTTACAAAAGGTTGGGAATAATATCCATTTTATTTTCCCCTTCAGTGAACCCTTTTTAGGATTCTTGAAAAAAGCTGACGGAATGGTTATTGGATTATTTACTATTTTTCTTTGTTAGCTGTTCGATTGAATATGTACATACTTATGGCAATTGTGTACGGTTTTGTTGCTTACATTATATTATAATGGCGTGGTCCATAACTAAGAAATATATCCGTTACAACAGATAATTGAATAAGTGAGATAGACAAACATCCGAGCAAACGAAAAAAAATGGACTTGCCCGTACAAAACCCACAGAAGATTTTCAAAAAGAGTACCCAAGGAAATGTACAAATGTTTTTCTTTTTTCGCAGCAGATACGTTCCTTTAGGAAAGTTATTAAGTATATCAATAGATTATGTGGTTTTATTTGAAGATACCTGTCATCCTATCCCTCCATCAACCTGTCATCGTTCACTGCTATGGATATAGCTTTCCAATGTTTCGCCTCTCAAGTATTTGAATATCAGAACTTTTAATTCGAAATTTGAAAAATGATTGGGAGTTAGTCTTTGCTTTGCCTATTTTTGGGGCTCGCTAAAAAAAGACAAAATGCGACAAACAGATGACCGAGGACGCGAGTCATACACCATAATAATGGTTTCGGTTTCTTCGAGTAGAATATTGTGGCTTCCTTGCAAAACGACCAAAACATCGCCGCCTTATCGTGAATCCTCTCACTTACATCCGATTGATTTTGTGCGCTCTGCACATGTCGCTGCGAAACCGGAAATCACGTCGCGCTACTTCCTAAATGCTTCTACAAAAAACACTGCCTCGAAATAAACGCAAGCTGGTATTGTGCTGAGCCCAAAAATATTTTTATTTTTGTCTCTGAATGTTCCGTTTTAGCTCGAGAACTACTCAAGAAATTTCGATGCGGTATTCCATATTATCATCATAGTGAACCTGGTCAACATATAGGGGTGTTGATAATATAACCGCTATTTCAAAAACTGTCGATAATAGATTTTACTGATAGACACTTCCTCGCGTGGAAAAAAGCTAGTTACTTATAAATAGGAACTTCTATGGTAAATTAATGTTGTATTTTTTAAATTATACCTCGATGTGAAACTGATTTTATAATGGTGCAAAAGGCTCTATAAGCATTTTTTTAGTACAAAATAGTCTTGCGCTTAGCTTCGACCACGCCTAATAGAAAGCCACGATGGGACCTACGATGAAGCGCACCCAGATAGTGGGAGAGTCAGTCCGTTCACGTACGTCCATTCTGAGAGGCTCATTTCATGTTTGTTTTTTTGTAATTTCTACGATACCTCTGCCTATTCAGATTCTAGAAATCCTACTGAATCTGAAGGTTGGTTTATTGGTTTCCTGGCAGCAAATCAGAATATATGGAGTACCCATATTATGTTACACAGTCTCACAAACTTCATTTGGCACATATTGGTGTCAATTCGGTATAACACGACTTAACATGTTTGACAGGACTAAACTTAATTTGAACATTCTGTCTTTCTCTTTCTGTATCAAAAAGACAATGACAGGGTTTTATAAGGTTAGTCCTATCAAATAATTTAAGTCGTGTTACACCAATCGACACCATTATTTACCTGTTACTGATATATTGAATAATATAGGTTACAGTAAGCACTTATTGACAAAAACAAAATAAATCTTATATCTCTTAAATTAATATTAGATATGTCAGAGGAAAATATATTAATTGGCTTGGTTAAATATTAGTTGAAGACCGCGAGAAAAGCATATAATTATTGATAGCTTCCAAAACGGATGTGATAATGAGCTCATTACATTTAAAGACCTTTGAAATTAAATTTAAAAGCTCAAAAAGCACCCGCCGTTAATTCTTCAAGAGAGGTCTTTATTAGTTTGGGAGTTTTGGAACAAGATTTGTGTCAATGTATCAAATAGAATTTATTGTATAATCAACTGCGGAAATTTGTAGATGAGTTTTAATTACATTAAAATGTTTCTAAAAATATAGGTGGAAAGATAGCGATCTGGCAATTTTATATATTTTTTAGATTATTAAGGAGAATACCAATATAAGGTATCGTTGTGGCCTACAAAAAGATTTAGTGACAAGAATAGAACAAAGAATATTTTGATCATTGGGTACCTGTAAAGATAATTAATGAAAGAAGAGTGATGAAAGAAATTTCTGATGCGCAAGTGGAAGATAAAGCTCGACTCGGTCCCCGAGGCTCTAGAAAGACGTATACCAACCAAATTAGCAACATACTAGAAAAGAACTAAGCGGAATGGAATAGCTTGTATGACTACATTGAGAGATGTGGACAAGTCTTCTTCCATGGGAAAAGGTGACTGATAGGTGTGTCAGGATCAAAGCAAATTTAAATACTTACCGCTCTAATTTGCAGGCCAGAGTACTGTAATTATTCATACGTATGCATGTAACGAACTGTGTCGTTACAACCTACACTTTCAAAAACACTGACTGTGCTTACCATTACCATTTTAAAAAAGGTTTTGATAACGCTTAATAGAGGTAACATGCCTAGTACTCACCTCTACGACAAACAAAGCATTTCCTTAATAATTCAAAGCTTATGAAGATAACACCATAAATTATCTGGAGGCAAGTTAGGAGGAACGATAAAGACGACATATGTTTCCGCCACCATATCTTTAGGCACAAGGCTTAACTCTTGTTAGCATTAGCAATAGGGTATATTTTTGATAAAATCATGTGTATAAAGGTGGGGAAAGATAGCAGCCTCCAGCAAGTGGCTGGCACAACAAGGGGTGAACAAATGCCTAAAGATCAACGACCGAGACTCGGTGTAACTTCTTATCAGGGTTCGTATACTGAGATTGAACGAAAGAATGTAAAAGAAAGTATTTTATAATATATCTACTAGTGATTAGTGAGTACTCAAATCAGTGGACTACACCACACACCCTTTACGCCCATTTTGTTAACCTGATATGATGTCATAAAATAATTGTAAAAAGAAAACAATTCGCGAGGTCCAGTCGTATAAATATGCTGTAGGTAGCTTATGTGGCCCAAGGAAATATGACATTATGAGTTACAGAAGCTGTTGTTAGAAAACGGACGAAATCAAAAATCATTTATTTTCCATTGAAAATTAGTCTGAATTAACCGTTACTACTTATTTTGCTGAGGACATATTATTTTGTCTTTTTTTTTAGGTTTTCGTACCTCAAGAGGAAAAAACGGAGCCCTTATAGGATCACTTTGTTGTCCGTCTGTCTGTCAAGACCCTTTATTTTATCTCGAGAACGCGTGGAGGTATCGAGTTGAAATTAAAATCATTATTATCATACTAAAGTCTACAGTCCCTTGAAGTTGTGAAAATATCAAATTTCTAAGTTAACGTAAAAAAAGATACGGCCGTTTATGAGAAAAAAACTCGACTCTCAAGGGAATCAAAATCAAAAGGGTGTTTTTCGTTGACCTGGAACTATGAAATTTTGCAAGTAATACCGTCTTATATAGGGAAAATCTGAAAAATATACATTAAATATACATTTGTAATTAAATCATAAAAATATAGTCCCTAACGGAACCCTCAGTGGGCGAGTCCGACTCGCACTTCTCCGGTTTTTTTAATGTATATATTTTGTCTGCTAATAAATAAATACGAATAGCCAGAAAGGTTTGTTCGAGTTTTCGTAGTATGGGCCCCAGTTTACTTTCAGGTCGTAGAAGCACAGCCACCTGATCCCTAATTTAAGAGAACCCTCTTTGTGTCTGTTCTGTTTCCCCTAGGTATTGCTTGTAAATAGATAGAGAACAAAGCCTTTTTAGGGTTCCATACCCAAAGGGTAAAACAGAGCCATATTAATGTTTTCCTATTCGTCCGTTTGTCACTAGCTCGTAGACGGAATGAGTTGACCTGAAATTGAGATATTAGAATGTTGGCTGAAAACTGAATATTGAATCAGAAATTGAAATAAATATTTTTTAGAGCCGGGGAGGGGGACGTACATGAAAAAACCGGCCAATTGCATGTCGGGCCACGCGCAGTGTGTAGGGTTCCGTAGTTGCCCCGTAAATTTGTCAACATACAGATCGCGCCAAACCGGAAGCTCGCTCGGAAGGACACTTTACTCTAACAAAAGTAGCACTTTAAAGCTTAATATTTCGCCAACGGATCCCTAAATCGAAAAATAGTTTTTCACACCTACAATATATTTGAACGACCTATCCAACGATACCCCACTTGACTTGACTTGACACTACGGGATAGAAGGGAAAAAAAATCATACCCAATTAATATGTATACTCATGCCAAATTACAGCTTTCTAGTACTAATAGTCTCTGACCTAAGCCGCGGACAGGCGGACAGACAGATGGACATGGCGAAACTATAAGGGTTCCTTGTCGGACTACGGAACCCTAAAAAGAAGAAACATTTTTCTAGCCTGACATGTCACTGGCTATAGCTTATCGAGTAGAGTACAAACATATTTTATATATTTTCTTTTATCTTGAAATGAGGGGCCGACAAAGTTGTCAGTTTTAGAACATTTTTAAGGGTCTATCTCAAAACGGAACTAGTTATTGTGTACCGTATGCTGTATTTAAACAAAAAATACTGAAAACGCCGATTCGTTGTGTGGTTTGTAATCCCTAACCAAAACATTTTTTTTTCTGTCAAATGTTGTTGTGGTATTACGTACGGAACCCTAATAGAACGAGGCCCGACTGGCACTTGGCTGGTTTATTTATTTTTCATGTTTAATATAGAATGATTGAAAAGTGAATGTCTTTCAAATCGTGAAAGTGAAGAAGGTATATAAAGACTAAATCTACATTTCTACATGCAAACCGATGCTCTGCAGGACGATGAAGGAGGGTTTCACATCACAGTAAGCTATCTTTTTCTCTTCCTGGAGTCCTGGGGTTTTTCTTTCCTTTCTAGTTTAACTTCTATTAGGGAGTAATGTATACTGATAATAAGCTAAACTATTCTTTCGCCCACGGCTACGCCTGCGTCAATTAATCTCTACCCCGTTTTCGGCTTGGTCGTTATTTTATTAACACCCCTTATATACAATATGTTATAAAAGATCACTACGGTGGGTATGTTGACCAGGGTCACTACGATGATAAAAAAGAAAACCGCATTCAAATCCGTCAAGTTGTTTTCGAGTTAAAACGGAACATATAGACAAAAATTCTAAAAACTGTATTTTGTCCTCAGTACAATATACCAATACATAATTTCGTAAAAATATTAAATGTACAGACACGACTTATTTAATACTTTATTATAAGGACAAGATTATACCTGAAGGAAGTAATTAAAATGACGTCATAGACAACATTACCTAGATATAAAAAAATGTAACAATTTTCTCACAGTTTTTTTCACAGATATAGATCCAAATAGATGCCGCGAGTGTATGTACTTCGCGTGCCCAATTGCGCACCAAAAGGGAGAGCATTGCTCTTCCTTCACAGATATTGACTCCTCCAACTTTGACTCTTATGTATTATGTCTTAATTCTTACAATCCCTTCTAAGATTCAAACCGCTGTCAACCAATTTCATTGTAAAATGTGACACGCTTGATTTTAATAGAGTTTGATGCACTTGCGTCATCTATTTAGATCTATATCTGTGGTTTTTTTGGTGGGTTTTGTTAAACGTCGTTTCCGTTTATGGTTGCCAAGTTCTAGTCTATGCGTTAGATTCGGATTTATCCGAGAGCCACGCGTTCTTGGAGATTCATAACACTTTTAATATTTGATATTGAGTGCAATATTGCACCCCGTTTGATATTCGGCGAGTGACATTCACATAAATTGAGAGAAATCTCTAATATCTCGCTATGAGGTTCAGAGAGAGCAACCAGCCAGACGACCAACTGAGATCTCATATGTTCACTTGTGTTGGTTTTTAATATTTTATAAGAAATGTGGTCATATTTTGTCATTTTATACATTCTCCTGTTTCATGAGGTTCCGAATACAGACCTGAAATTTGGATATTTGGTATAGAATGTTGACCGAAAACGAATTTTGAATTAAAAATTAAATGAAATATTTCCGGGAAAGGCCCCCTACATAAAAATAGTTAAAACAGTACAGAAAGACAGACAGACAAAAATTCAAAAAATTGTGGATTTTGCCCAGTAGGTACCAATACTAATAACCCATTTCATTTGACATTTCGCAAAAATTTTACAACTTTATTATTAGTATATAAATATCCATTATTAAAAAAAAATAACAAAAACATGGGGGCGTTCGTAAATGAGTGAGTTGGTGCACCAAAATTGATAAATTATTATTATCCTTTCGCCCGCGGTTCCACTCGCATTTTTCAATCTCTGCCCCGTTTTCGGCTGGGGCGTTATTTGATCAACACCCCTTTTGGCCTTTATGTTGACCAGGGTAACTTAAATTATAATAAAAACAAACCGCATCCAAATCCGTTAAGCGGTCCTCAAATTAAAAGCTTCCCAGTACAAAGTGGTTCTATCAGCTGACAAAATTCCTATGGTAAAGTGGAAAAAAGCAAATTGCAAATAAAAATTATTTCGTTGGAAAGTGGTCAGCGATACCCTTTTAAATATATTTTGTTTGATAAACACTTGTACTTGTCCACTTATTTATATTAATTTCCCTTACCGGTTTCGCTGTTAAAGCATTATCAAAGGTTTGTTTGGTTGTTTACGTACAATATTACGTACGAAACCGGTAAGGGAAATTAATATAAATAAGTGGACAAGTACAAGTGTTTATCAAACAAAAAATGTTTCAAAAGTTCCACCAAGTGCCAACAATCACGAGCATCAACTCCCTTTTAAATATTTTTCACTTTGATTTGAGGACTTTAATTTTTTTTTTATATATTGAAGAAAAAGATATCATTTCAACAGGGTAACATCTCTGAACCATAGAGCTTGGTGCGACTGTAGGTACTTGGGCGGGTGGTCTGGCGTCATCGATCCGTACTATCGTCCGTCGCTCGCGCTATACCAATGTCTATACTAAAGTATTTATTTTCATATAAAATACTAGCCTTTGCCCGCGGCTCCGCCCGCGTTTATTCAATCTCTGATCCGGTTTCGGCTTGGGCGTTATTTTATGGACGCCCCCTGTAGTCTATATAGTGACCAAGATCACTACGATGACAATGAAAAAGCGTTTATTCAATCTTTGCGCTGTTTTTGGCTTGGGGATTATTTTATGAACATCCCTTATAGCTTATGTGTTTACCATGGTCACTGCAATGATAATAAAATAAAAAACCACATCCAAAAGCGTTTATTCAATCTTTGCTCCGTTTTTGGCTTTGGCGTTATTTTATGAACACCCCTTATAGCCTACATATGTGTTGACCAGGGTCACTATGATGATAATTAAAAAACCGCATCAAAATCCGTTGTGCGGTTCTCGAGTTAAATGGAACATACAGACAGACAGACAAACAAAATTCTAATAGTTGTAGTTTTGCCTTCAGTACAATACAAATAACCCACTTCATTAAAAATTTCGCAAAAATATTCAATGTACAGATACGAATTTCCTACTACTTTATTATAAGAAGAATATATGGTTCTTTGGTCTTTCATTTAAAATTTTGAAAAGATATTTAATTACAGACACAACCTTTTTACTGCTTTATTATTGTAAAAGCCATTTTTTAATTTCTTCTTGGATGGATGGTGATATGAGAGGCGAGATTGTTTTTTTTAAATCTCATTCATGGCTAAGAGATCAATAATAATTCCTTGAAGTGATGATTCTGAGCAGCATTTACAATCAAACATTATTGTGTTTTTGTTTTCTATTGATAGATGACAGATATTTCCTAAATGTAAAACATTCAGCTTATCTATACTAATAATAAAAAGTAGTAAAAAGTCGTGTCTGTACATAAAATATTTCAATTTAATTTAAAAAATCTTTATTGCACAATAAATGAATAACAAGTGACCGTAATCTAACAGTACATAGGTATATGCAAAAGGTGAGCTGATTCCTGGAAGATATTTCTACTAGCAAACCCTTGGTTAAAGAGGCGATTAACAAAAGTGAGTATTTCAAAAGTGTAAACCCATGAACTAAAAAAAAAAAAATTGAATACTCTACATAAATTAATTAAAATACATATCAAATAAAATAAAAATAAAACTTATGAAATAATAGAAATATGTATATAAAATAAATAAAAATAATAAATATTAATAAAATATTGAATAATTATGAATACATACTTATTTTAAGTTTTAAATAAATACATTTTAAATGAAATTGGTTGTAATAAAAGTGTTGTACTGAGGCAGAAACTAAAATTTTTAGAATTATTGTCCGGCTTTCTGTCTGTCTGTATGTTCAATTTTATCTCGAGAACCACTCAACGGATTTTGATGCGATTTTCTTTAATATCATAGTGGTGACTCTGGTCAACATAAAGGCAGGCTATAGGTAAGGAGTATTGATAAAATAAGTAGTAACCGCCAAGTTGAAAACTGTCAATACTACTCAAACATTAAAAGACACTTCCTCACAAGCGAAGCTGCGGGCGAAAGCTAGTCTTTTATAAAATTGGGACACAACCGGCTCTATTATTTACATAACTGAATACTTTTTTGTAGTAAAACAAATATGTGAATATATTTATGTGAATAATTTAATAAAGCTGGTGTCACATCCAGCAATTAAAGTGCTCTTGTTATCGCATGCATCATCTCAAGTCAAGAATTACTTTAGATTAGAGTCATCTGGAACCGGTCCCTGTCATCACATCCTTTACTTTATTTATTTGCTCCTTCTAGCCAATTGCCTATAATTACCTCTCACGAAGTTAGTTATGTGTCTGTCTGTGTGCAAATGTTGGTTTATGTAATGGAATAAATCGATAATCGATTTGATAAAGTTACATTATTATTCCTATATTACTAAAAATGTTTGCGAAAATAATTATTAGTCACAGTTTTAGTTGATTGACTGTGAAATCCGTTTTTGAATTTATCATATCTGCGTATAAAAGTTATGTAAGTTTTCTCATGTTTAATGTTCGTGCGTACTTTTGACATGACATATTAACATAATATTTCTGCACCTTTCTCTGCATAAGTAGTCACTGTTGCTTTTATAATTTGTTAGGAAGGATAGGATTTATTGTATAGAACTACAATACATTTAACTAGCTCACCCTACATATTAGGAGCCTTCGTATTTGGCTCTAAACTAAATCACACCTCCGTAAAATACTAAATTGAATCTCCATTTTTGCTGATTTCTTTATGCTGATGACTACAAATGCCTTTTTTTGTTACTTTTACAATACTCGTTTTTAAAATCTCGTTTTTTTTTAATGTTACCTCCATGATTTTTTTTTCTCGTCTTTCTCATAGTATGGGATATCGTTGGATAGGTCGTTCAAAAACATTGTGGGTGCGTGAAGATAATTTTTTAATTTAGGGATTCGTTGGCGAAGTATTAAGCTTTAAAGTGCTAATTTTTGTTAGAGTCAAGTGTCCCCCCCTGCCGGCTAAACGGTTGCTTGTGAATATGTGAAAAAATTCACAAAAGTAGTATATACGTGGGACGCACTATAAGTTTCCGGAATGAATATGAAAAAATACTATTAAAGGTACAAAATTAATTTATTGTTTTTCAAAATAATCTCCCTTGGCGTCTATGCACTTTTTCATTCGATCAAACCAGTTTTGAAAACTTTTGTGCCACTCCCCTGTGGTGACCTCTGAAACGTGTTTTTTATACTCCTCGACAGCCTCTTCTGGTGATGAAAATCGTTGACCGCGTAATTGGTTCTTAATTTTTGGGAACAGAAAAAAGTCACAAGGTGCTAGGTCGGGACTGTATGCAGGATGACTCATGAGTTCTACATTTTTCGTCTTCAAAAAGTCGTTTGTCTGTCTGGCCGTGTGAGAACTAGCATTGTCGTGGTGCAGGATGATACGGCGTTTACGGTTATTTTTACGGAGTTCGTCAATAACTTCCGGCAAACAAATGGTCGTGTACCAGTCACTATTCACGGTACGACGATTCTCTAAAGCAACAGTAGCCACGTGTCCAGTTTTATTAAAAAAAGAAGCAATCATCCGCTTAGATGCACTTTTCACGCGCGCCACTTTGGTTGGTTTCGGCTCATCTTGAAAGACCCATACGCTCGATTGCTGCTTTGTTTTGGGATCGTAGCAATAAATCCATGTTTCGTCACCTGTTACTATGTCCCACACCAAATTTGACGCACCTTCGTTGAATCTGGTAAGCATGGCACTGCACCAAGTGACGCGGTCCGTTTTTTGAGCCTCGGTCAAGTTGTGTGGGATCCACCGCGAGCACAGCTTTCTCACACCCAAATGTTTGTGTAGGATTGATTGTATTTGACTCATGCCTATTTCTAAAGATGCGCGAATTTCATGGTAGGTCACATGCCTGTCTGTTTCAATCATACGGCGCACAGCATCGATGTTTTTGTTGGTCACAGCGGTGGACGGCCGACCATCGCGAGATTCGTCACTGAGATTGATACGACCACGCTTGAATTCTGCAAACCAGCTATAAACAGTCCTCTTGCATGGTGCTTCATTGCCAAAAGCTGTTTCAAGCCGAGCGATGCTCTGTTGAGCTGTCAAATTACACTTAAAATCGTAGAAAATCATACTACGAAAATTTTCCCGAGTTAAATCCATGTTGATGCAGACACACAATTTTTTAAATGGCGCCACAAGGTAAAAACAAAAGACAGTCAGATGAAACAAACTGCATTCTACAGCCAAAGAGTTCTATTTTCAAATGTTGCAATAAATTTTTAAATATTGTTTATGTAAGTGGCCAGTTCCGGAAACTTTTAGTGTTACCTATGTATAATGAAGTTATAAGGAAAACTATCGCAGCTAAGTGGCCTTACAGTTTTATGAGTACAGGTCGCGCCAAACTTTTAGTTCCCTCTTTACACGACAATTTATGGGCCGTTCTTCGAGAGAGCAATTTCCGAGCGGACTTTGGCGCGATCTGTATTTGTAGACTAACTAACACAAGCGTTTACGGTGTAACTTCCGTGAAAATTGTACATAGAGATTCATACCTACTCACTCTAAGAAAAAATATAAATCCACTACCCGCTCAGTAAAATTCTTCTTCATATTTAAATAACAGGCTTTTCTAAGAGAATACTGAATTGGTATTAAGTCACTGTACAATTTTTTCCGAAAAATTCAATAGTCCGAACCCATTAAGAGCTCTATAGGTACATAAATTTTCGTTCCCCACGCGTCATAGTTTGAATACTTTTTATAACATTTAGAAAAGAAAATCTCTGAACGGCTCACGCTTCTGTATTTAACCGTCCCAAATAGAAAAATAAGATTTTCCGTTCGTCGCGGCTGCGGCACAAAGAGAACGGAAGTCTTCAAGACGGAAATAATTTGTACCCACAAAACGCACACATTAATTATGTATATTTTAAGATAGATACGAATCTAAATAGTTTACTTGCTTTTGATGCACTACTGTTCCGGGAGAAGAGGGCCGCTGGAGTTAATCATTGCTAATGTTTGTAAACTAGGTGGTCCCTTCTTTGTTACATGTCCGTTCCAAATAGTACAGTGGAACCCACATCAAGCTAAACACTTTCAGTATAAGCTGACCTCTTATTGTATAGGCTTCCCGTACAATGAGAGGTCAGCTTATACACAATGTGTATAGCTTGGTGTTGACTCCACTGTACAAGTGCCCGCACTTTCAGTTATGTGACAGATATAGCCTTTAAGAGAATTGATAAAGGACTGATTATAGGTATATAACGTCTTGGTTTCATAATATAAACATAAGCGTGTTTTTGGGCTACAAATAATATTCAAATCAAATCAAATCAAAATATTTATTTTTGCAAAATAGATACATTAAGTATACTTTCTACAAGTCAAAGTTAATTTACACAATATAATATGTCTTTAGAATATAAAAAAAATATATAATAATACGGGAAATAAAATATACACCTGCATTAATAAATGATAGTCGTAAGTTTTTAAATAAATAAATAAATAAAAAATAAATAAAATAGGGGAATCTAGGAATAAAAATATGATATATACATAATACAATGAAGAAATAATAAAAACGGGAAATACATACAAAAAATATTAAGGGTGGGCTACTAAAATGTAATAAAGTTATACACTTGCATAAAATATAGAAATATAGGAATAAAAATATTGTATATACATAATGCCTA
Source organism: Ypsolopha scabrella (assembly GCA_910592155.1). Taxonomy (NCBI): domain Eukaryota; kingdom Metazoa; phylum Arthropoda; class Insecta; order Lepidoptera; family Ypsolophidae; genus Ypsolopha; species Ypsolopha scabrella. Next base: position 13,047,409 of record OU342963.1, read on the forward strand.
ACCATCCGCACCATTCGATTAGTATTGCTAAGAAGAAGGGCAAGAAACTTAGCAAACATTCCTTTTTTCAAAATAAAACATATGATACAAAATCATATACATACCTACTCAAGTAAAGGCATAAAAAAATATAAGACTGCGGGAATTAGTCACGAGAAAAAAAAATATATCTTAGTCAACCCGTCTCATATTGTCCATTACCTTTAACAAAGTAAGTTTACATATTAATTAATTTTAAACCTTTAGAGGAATCGTACAGTATTAAAATATGCTAATTTTTAATTACAATATTGAATAAGATTATTATTATTTATTACACCATGCTTCATTATCATCCAAATAATCATTGATTTTATAATAAGCTATTTATTTTATTAATAAATTGAAGTATCAAATAAATCTAGAACGGTTATTGTTCTTTCATTCAAAATTATGAAATTGTCAACTAGAAAGTCAATAAACATATGAAATTTAAGAAAGTTTATTATCACAAAATTTTGATTTGGCTGATGAAACTAGAATGAATGAATTTAGAATGTTTGTGAAAAGATTCAAAATGTTTTTTTGTAAAATAGATACTTACATAAAGTATACGTTTTACATGTCAAATCTAATTTGTATAAAAAATATATTTTATGTTGGAACAAATATGATACCGTTCAGGGAATCACTTACGGAATTTTCACAAAGCAAGGCATTCAAATCAGAGCATTTTTATAGAAAAAAAAAAGAAGTTTTTGGAGATAAAACTCTCACTGTTATTGGCAAATTATTGTAATATCAGGGAAAGTTCTGCATGCCTAGTTTTATTTTTTTTATTACCATTGCAATCTGAAAGGCGAAAAGTAGATCTGCGCAATTTTTATTATAAGGTCCTAATTCAAAGTGAAAAATTTTTAGCACATGATAGAGTATCAAATAGACAAATTTCCAAAGAAAAAAATTTTTTTTTTGCCTTTCCATAGAAATTAAGTCAGATGATTAAACCACTTTGTACGGGGAAGTGAAAAAGTATTAGAAATAAAGGAAAAAAAATCTCTTCTTTATTGTTATCAGTTAACGATACATGCTCTACCCCAGAATTATTTTTACTTATTATTGTAGGACCTTCTATGTATATCGAGTGTACATAAACAGGTATCTTTAGATAAAACCACATATCCTAGTGATCATAGTGAACAACTTTACTAAAACTTTACTGAAAACAGTTCTTTTTCCGTTACCTCAAAAATTTTGAAAACCTCGGTGTAATTTTGTATGGGCAGGCGTAGAATTTTTTACTGTCGCATTTTTTTCATGTTTCTTTGAAAAAGTTGTTCAGTAAGACAAGTAGATTTATGTAGTTTCATTTAAAAAAACTACCCATTTACTCCGCGTATCTAAGAGCTGTATCCTGTATTCATACTACCTATACCTACTGCATACCAGACTTCGAGCCATAGAAAAGTTTCTGCTTCCACCCGGCGCCAACTACGTCTGAAATAGCCCTTCTTCAGGGTTCATCATCCGCTCTGACACTCCAGATATGCAACCAGATTTGCAGACACTTTATCTATGTCCTCATGTCCTCTGGACTAAGTAGCAACAGCTACTGATATAAAAAGCTGGTTCGATTAGAGCTGAGATGATGTATTGTTAATTTAACTAATGGTTGAAACTTAAACATGATTAATTATCTTATCCTATAGAAAAGTAGTTCCCTATTCATTTTAGCTTATGTACGTACAGACTAGCATATATACATAATAAAACATTTATTTTTGAGTCCTGATTTTTTACATTTCTTAAAGACTTAATGTTAATTCGAATATTAGGAAACTATAATCTTCTTTTAGTTTTTAATTAAAACAGTTTGGCAGGCAATAAAATATAGTAGATTGTTAATACGAGTGCATAAAGCGAGCCATAATATTACCGAGATATTTAGCTGGCTGAGCCTTGTCGAAGGCAGCTATAGTTCGAGGTAATATGACTTGTTTGTAGCCGAGTTCAACACTCTGCTTTTCAGTTCGATTCCGAGGAAATGAAACTGTGATATTGTCAGCAAATATTTATTCCGTTTATCCAATACATGAAATTATCATAACTTTTAAAATATATTTGCTTACATTTTGGCGGCAATATCTGCTGAACAACTTTATTTGCGTTTCTTTCCATTAATGTGTTAGAAGTAAGTATTATTTCATCATCACTTGATGACATATTAAACTTTCAGTAAAAGAGAAAAAACAACAGCTCTTTCCCGCCACCACATTTTTAAATTCTGCCACCGATTGGAAAGGCAAAAGTAACTTAGCCCATACGGCCATGTCTAAATAACGTATTTAAATAATTAATTAATTAGACATTATTTATTTTATACCATATTTCTTTAAGTCACTGTGTATATCCTTCTGAGCATCGTCTGAAGAGTCCGTGTTCATCGCTGTCCTGGCAGTTCGCGCTAAAATGATAGAATCTTAGCGCGAACACTATAGAGTTTGAAAAAGTTTGTCAATAAAGTTGTACTGGGTATATTAGGCATACTCTTAGAAGAAGTAAACACTAGAACATAAAAAGTAGTTTTAGTTCACTTACACTTAGCATAAACAAGAACTTTATGAGCGTAAGAAGTGAAAAATTACATTTTTAGTTACTTTATTAAAATTATGATGGGTATAGTAATAGGTATATCTAGTTGTAGGATTTTTATGATATGGACCCTTAGTGGCCTGAAATAAACAACTTTATTTATAACTTTATTGAAAACAATATTATAATACGTATGTTTGTTTTTATTCTAAAATTATAAATTTTAATAGTAGTTTATGCTAAAAGTGCGGTAAGGAGGCAATACTTACGAGGACGGTTTGAAACACGAGCGATAAACGAGTGTTTTAAACGTTACTAGTACTAGTAAGTCATTTCCCTTACCCACGTGTATCATACTACGTTTTTCAAGGTATAGTGTGAGTAATGAAACACAATTAAAGGAACAAACAAACAATAAATACTCCAAATGAACTTTAGGCGAGCATTCCTTTTCTTTTTCTTTGCAAGACAGTCAAAATCAAAATATTTATTTTGTAAAATAGATACATAAAGTATACTTTCTACAAGTCAAAGTTAATCTTTACAATATATATCTTTAGAATATAAAAAATATATATACTAATAATGTGGAAATATTACTTCGCTAATAGTTTTGATGCATATAAAATAGGTCTTTACGAGCACTTGGATAGAAAAGTACATGAAGACCAATACGTAAAATATCTTAAATTTTGTTGCGCAACTCACGTATTATGTTAAGTTTATTTAAGTATATTAGCATATTATCTCATCTCATATGCTGTTTCTGATATCTTACGTTTTCATAATAATTTACCTGTGATCACAGTGTACAACTTTGTTTATGTTTTGGGGTCCTCAAAAATGTAAATATGTATGGTACTATGATAATCTAGTCTATAATATCTCTAAGGAAATTTTACCACGAGATCTTTGTATTATGAAAAAAAGGCACAATCTTGCTAAGTTTCTTGCGCTTCTTCTTAGCAAGACTAATCGAATGGGCGGATTTAGGCATTATATCTATTTATAGTTTATTTATCTATCAACGTATTTGTTATTGCATTATGTAGGTACCTATATATCATTTTTTTTTTACTTATGTTTGTTTATAATATATTTGGTTAGGGAGAATATTTATTAATGGTCTATTTAGTTTATTTAGCAACTTATTTATTCATTGAACTATGTACATACATATAATTTTCTCATTCTTATATTTCTCTATTTTATGCAGGTATATAATTTTACTAGCCCAACTTAAATATGGATTTTTTATATATTTCACGCATTACATTTGTTTCATCATATCCTATTGTTTTTATAAAGATTAGATTTGACCTGTAGAAAGTATACTTTATGTATCTACTTTACAAAATAAACTATTTGATTTGATTAATTTAATGCATGAAATTATGGCATATTCGTTATTATCTTTATTAATGATTATATTAAAGCTGAAAACGAACAGAAACTTTCAACCAAGTAAAAATAAAATCAGAAGTAAGAAACCAGTAATTTCTGCGGTAGTCCAGTGGCCTTTCACGATCTAGGATACATTCCAGATCGACAGGACACGATCGAAGTCGGGACAAAAAGTATAGCCAATTATCTTGGCGATTGTAGAAAGGGTACGACCCAAATGGCGATTGAACGACGCGGAACGGTGTTAACATCGTGTTAAATGTTGTTGCAACGTGGGGCTAAATGGTCTTTCGTGTTGGTTTGTTACAAATGTAGCAGCAACTATGTGGCTTGATTTTAGAACCTTAAATTATTATTTATTTATAATTTTATTGTACACAGAAACACCAAGACAAACAGTTATGTACTTATGTATGCATATATGAGTGAGCTTATCTCAAACCATGAGGAAGCATTGACACCTATTCTCGTGTAGCAAATATTAGATTTAGAGCTGCCATAACCTAAAACTTTTCATTGCAAAATAGGCTTTAATGCAGATGGATAAAAGTTAAATGAGCTTGTATTATTTTAGGTTTTTCAACTCTAAATTTAATGTTTGCTGCACGAGAATAGGTCACATTATGTACCTAATAGTATTTGTGTCCTTACCTGATACTTATATCGATTGCTGAACGGTGAAGGAAAATATCGTGAGGAAACCTGCATGCCCTAAAAAGCGTGTAATTGTGCCCGAAGTAGGCCGATAGGGACCACCATCTATCACGTTGGGGCGTAATAATCGTCGGTGAAACGCGGGTGTACCAGGTGTTCTAGACTGCAACTTAACAACAATTCACACTTGGGAACACCTCTGACACCCCCTCGGGGATTCATGTCGTGACGATATGTTTTTATAGCGAAAAGTGGGTATAGGCATAAATTGCAACGTCTTATCGATTATAATCAGGGATAGGATATTCGGATTGATATACCTATATACATAAAGTTGAAAAAATGACAGAAAAGGTTTGCAACTATGGAGTCGGCTTCTTAAAATATTATTTATTTAGATAGGTAAAGTTCCGGAAATTAATGATGTACCTAATACTTAATAGATGTTACGGTAAATGTTTGTATATTTTTCAGGTATACAATTCCTAGGAAAATTTTAAATTGCAAAACAGATTTAGGTCAAAAACGTAGAGGGTTGAAGTATAGACTATAATATATCTTCGACCTTCTACTCTGTTCGACCTAAATCTGTTTGTCATTTTAAAAAATCCTAGGAATTGTATACAATGCCTGAAAAATATACAAACTTTTACCGTAACATCTATTAAGTATTAGGTACTTCATAGTAACGTTTTAAGCAATTCCGTAATTTCCGGAACTTTGACTATCTAAATAAATAATATTTTAAGAAGCCGACTCCGTAGTTGCAAACTTTTTCTGGCATTTTTTCAACTTTAGGTATATATCGATCCGAATATCCTATCGATTATAATCAATGTTTTAAATCAAATAACGTATATAACAACGTAACGTATATAATACGTAACGTTAATATGACTTAATCTTGTAATGTTGGTATTGTTAGCTATAATTATTACTGTCAAGTTAGCTAGGTTTTCCAAAAAAAATTAATTGTAGTATTGAATTAGAACATATTGGGATTATTGGAAATAAATGTTACTACGTCTAGAGCAGGAAATGCTATAGATATATTTTCAAATATATTAAAACAAACATTTACGAAGTATAACGGTTCCCTAGAAAAGTCTTTCGTAGGACTTCAGAATTCAACTCACGGATGAGCTAAGCATTTTCTTACGAAAATAAAATGAAGGAATGCAATAATATGGAGAACAAACATCATTTGTTTTGCTGGAAAAAGAGCTAAACGTAAAAAGACTCGGGAGGAAGACATATAAAATTTGCATTCGGGCCTTGAGGGACGTTCTATGTATTTTTTATTTTTTTTATTCGTAGCCCGAACGTGTTTTGGAAGCTAACTTGCCTGAAATTGAAAATGTTGAAAACAACGACCATTGTTCGGAGAAAAACAGATTAATTTGTCATCCATACACGACAGATGGGCTGAGGTAGGCCACTAATGGTGACAAAATACGGAAAGGTTTTATTTTTTCTTTTGTTAACAATTCGGGGTGGACTTCTGCGTGTTCATTTGTCATTGTACAGTTGTGTAGTAAAATAATTTGACCAAGTGCTAGTCGGGCTCGCGCACAAAGGGTTCCGTACCATCACACAATACTGGATTGTTGTTTGTTTTAGATACATATCAGCAATATAGATGCTATACCAACATTAAGGCGCCAAAAAATAAGGCGCTAAAATGGTAGCGCCTGTCAAACAATTCAAACCTCTCTGAATACGGAACCCTAATTTTATTATCTGTTGTTTTATTATAGTTTAGAGTATGTACAATAATGTGACCAAATTTGAAACTTTATGTGTTTAAAAAATTAAATTTTTTCGAGGTTTATTCAACCCCCGTTGGATTAATTTTTTTTTAAATTTTTATTACTTGTCGTGGTAGTGGCCATAGTTACACGTAAAATTTCAAGTGCCTACCTATTACGACTGAAACTGTAGACCCCTGTGACAGTCGAACGGACAAACAGACAGACAGCGGAGGCTTAGTAATAGGTTTGTCACCCTTCGTGTACGGAACCCTAAAAAGACTATTTCAGAACTCATCTTGCTGCTTATTTATATAGGTATGAGTATTTCAATCGCAGTGCCAACCTTCAACTTGTATGGTTTCAGGTTATAGGTCACGGAGTACTATTGTGTTATGGCCGCTGGAACTATAAAGCCAGTCGCTTTGGAAAGGACTCACATACAATTTACTTTACTCACATTGCAAGGCTTCATTTCCTTGATACCTGAACACATTTCCTGGATTCGTGCAGTGAACTCTTGTTCATATAAATAATGGGGAAATAAGTTCTGCACAACAGTTTTTGATCGTAGCTTTGCCTGGAATTTCAAATTCTCTCTGTTAAAGGGTAACGTTTCGATCTCTGTGCAAAATGCGTAAATTATGATTGTTTTTCTTATACCGGGTGTAATCATTAATCGGGCGATTATTCCGTAAGTATTACAGATATCAAAAAAATTTTAACTGATATCGAAAGTACGTTACCTAATCAGTAAAATGACATCAATATCTATTTGAAAATCAAACGAAAAGTATTCTAAATTTTGACATTAAACACTCCCATACATTTAGTATGAGATTAGTAGAAAGGTTTTAGTTTCCTTATTTTAAAAACTTAACGATTACAACCTGTATACTTACTTAATAAAAAGTATTGAATAAATTTGATTCATGGCATTTCGAAAACATAGTTTAATGTAAATTAGGCTTTTCTACCAAAGTTGTGTAATTACATGCATTAACAACTTTAAACACGCTTTTAATTGGTATGGATATTCTCGCGAACTACAATCCACAAAATAATGCAATTCTGCTAAAAATAACCCTGATAATTATCAAACGATAGCCGCAAAATATAATGTAACTATTTTATTTCAAACATTTAATTTAAAAATAGGATAAACAATAATAAGTTGTACATTATACACCGATAATAACTCAATTCGCAGTCCTGCTCTAACGCTTCTGCTTTTTAACTGTCTATCCTATTCTAATTAGATACCGCGCACGCAAAAACATCAGTTATTTTGAAATAGCGGCTACACTGATGGTTTTTTCATTTTTATGGAACAGTCTGCAGCTGCTTTTTACTAATATCAGTTATATTATGCAAGTTTCAGATCTAATTTCAAGTATTCATTGAATGCTATCGGTTTATTGTATGGTTTGGAGGTAACTTTGTATTTTTTTTCTATAGAGAAAATTTGATGGAATCAAGTTTTCACAACAGCATGGACATAGCATTAGTCCTCAACTTTATCATATATTAATGTCAGAGTGATTGTTGCAGTATTTGTTGGTATAAAACAGGATCATGCGAAGCGAAGTGAGGTATTATACATCCATAAGCAGCATTATGATAATTGTTAACATATCCGTAGTCACTCTGGAGCATTAGCGCACGGACGTCAGCATGGCAGGCTACCTACTCATATTGGCAGCCCTTATCATTGCGTCACAGACGTTAAAATCGTTTACAGAGCTTGAACTGCAGGTGGTTTTACAGAAAAGCAGTAACTTAGTATCCCTCAGCCAGGAACAAGCCTTATCCAGTCCACTGGCCCACTGAGGCATCTAAAAGGGGCTGCAGGCTTTTGCATAATTGCTAAAACAGTATCAAAATCCGTTGAGTTGCTTTAGGTGTAAATATCAAGTTTTAATTTTTATCTCCATCACGAGTATTATCTACCTGGACACACAATAAAATGATATCTTTATGAAGTAACTCTCAGAAACCAATGTTATTACACCGATACTAGTGTTTATTTTCCCCCAGTATCCGTTATGGAAATTAACAGCGTGTTAATATTTTTCTATTAGTTACACCTTCCTGCCACGGACATATTTTAACTCGTAAAATATAAATAGTGGGGGACGTCCCGAAATAAACTGCATCTGTTCATGAGGCCGCTCTGGCTGCGCGTGCGCATTCCTTAGACGGACTAGCTTGCACTGTTTACGTGTAACATAATTACCCAACATTTTTTACAAAAACATGTTAAGTAGCGTTGATCAAAAACACAGTTTTAACAAATTATATTCTATAGAAATAAGGTAAATAGTACACTCAATATCGTTGTATTAAGAGGCTTGTAGTCGGCGGCTTGAAGTCAGTCGCGCACGTGGTCGCTATACTTGCTATTTCATTCTACATTCAACTTTGGATTATAGAACACTGGCTGACTGTTATTGGTTGGCCCGAACGTTCATTTTCCGAGCTCGTACGGAACTAACCGAACACGGTGTGAGAGGCAAGCTAACGCGAGACAACATTCATGTTTTGAAAAAACTCGAGAATAGTTTTGGTGGTTCCTATGATTTCAGGAGAAATATCCCAAAAATCGAAATGAAACACAAATAAATTTGAATAATATTAAATATACTATGCTATGAACTTAAAATTATTTGATTCGTTGTATCGCTTCTAGGAAATTACGGTACATAAACATTCATCAAAATATGTGTAAAATCCAGGACTTTTATATGCTTGTAACTTTTGTAAGTTTTTTATTTTGATAAATTTTTTAGGTTCAAGTCATGGATATTGTATGGAAAAAAAAAATAATGAGCAAGTACCTATAAATAAGGATATGATCAGTGAATTGCGTTAGTATGGGAGTTTGGGCGAATAGAGTCGTCTTAAATAAGCAAGATAAGTAGTTTAATAAAAACAAACCAACTTTGACGTAGAAACTATATGAAATACGGAACTCTAAAAGTCAGCAAGTAAAAGTTACACAGAATACAGGGTATAAGGCAATTGCTGTTGTCTTTCAGTGTATATTAATAAAAAAAACAAATATTTAATAATAAAATCTATATTTACACAGATAACAGACTACAGTAATATAAATAACTAAAATAAAATAACTATTCTTCTCTCATACTAAATAGTAATATAGTTTTATAAAAATATACGAATGTGGAAGTATTAAAAAAATAAAGCTTACCTTAATCTTATAACATAAGAACCTACAGAAATATAATAAAAACTACGAACAAATATAATATAAATGAAAATTATCACTAAAACAAATATTAAAAAGAAAAAAAACTAAATACTCACAAGCTATTCATTATAATAAGTTATTAAATCTGCAAATGTCTGTAAAACTTTCTGTATTTTTTTGTTCACTGTATCTTTATGATGACGATGTGTGAAGCACTTATTGGATCTTACGGAACTCTAAAATTCAAAGGTATGCTATTTTATTACTCAAAACAAACCTGAACTCATTGTTAGTAAATGACAATTTTTGAGCATTGTTGACAAGATAAAGCCAGGAAGTTGCAGTGAGGTGATACGCATCAACGATGGAGGAGACAGTGCTTGCCTTCGAAACTAATACTTGTTCAAGGTGAGGATTTATTTTTGGATCCAACTAGGCTTTAGAAACCTGTTCTGATAAAAAAAAGTCTAATTAGTTTATGAACACATATTATTATTTTAGTCCACTAAATAATAATAATAAACGTACTCTGGGGTGGGCACCGTATCGCTATGTTCTGAACAGCCGAGAAATGTTGTAGGACAAAAAACTAACTCCCCATCACCCAACATGCTCTCATGAGCTTTTTTCACTTACTGACTTACTCACACTGACTGACTGATGTACTTACTCAATTCCTCACTCATAACACACACTCACACACACAAACACACATCCTCTTTCATCACTCTCAAAAAACACACACTAATTAATCAATCATACAGTAATATAAGATTTGTACCTTTCGTTAGGAATTTGCATGCTCTTCTCTTTTTGGCTAAATTCAACCTGTATCACCTTGAGTAGAAGAAACTGACTTTTAAATGACAGGCCTCGCCTTATTAAGAGTCAGTTGATCACTTGTACTGTTTATATACTTAGCCTTAAAACAATATTGTTATTCTAGGTTAAGTTTTTTTTGTATCAATAAATAAATTTTGTATTTGTATTTGTATTTGTATGTCATCCCACATCATCGACTACATCACCCATCAGTTTATTCGCTGCGTCAGATTCATCCCGCCATAGTTTTTCACGTTCACCTTCTCATGCATCACAATCATCTATGTCATCAAGTTCATCACAAAACGATGAGGCAGCAGATGTTGTACAGGAGGCATATGCCGATAACCCTGAACCCACTGTTGCCCAAAAACGCACAAGACGAAGATGGAGTGAAGAAACGAACACTTTCATTTGGCGTACGTACCTCGAGATAACTATGCTTGAAGCTGATACAAGAAGATTTCTTGACAAACTTTATGACGCATTCATACATAAATTCCCGGAAATACAAGTTTCAAAACAAAGAATAGGCGATCAAAGAAGAGCAATTGTACAAAATAATTTATTACCCAAAAATACACTTAACCAAATAAGAAAACAAGTAGAAGAAAGCTTAAATAAGACTCAGAATTTACCTAATAATACAGTTTACACCCAAAACACAATAAGACCAACACAAGGCCGTTCATTAACACGTATGCGATGGTCAAACGAAACAAATGAAAGTATTATGAAAATTTACTACCGGATTACAGAACTAGAAAAAAATAAAACCGCATATCGCCAACAACTTTATTCTAAATTTATCAAAAGCTATCCCGAATTATCTCACATCTCAGAACAACGCCTTGCCGACCAGAGAAGAGCCATAATAAAAAACAAATACATACCGGATTACAGGTTAGAAGAAATAAAAAATGAGGTAGAAATAGAAATAACAAATGATAATAGCATGAGAACCCAAAATTCAATAACTCAAGAGGAAGAAGCATCCCAAATAACAGAAAATTTAACTGATCTGACTAATAACAATCTAAATGAACAAATAATCATTTTAAACAACACACAACAACACAGCGTTCAGCAAACATCTAAACAAACAGAATTAACCGACGAAAATGCTCAAAGAGAACTTACAGAAATATTTGAGGAAACGTTAGAAAAATATAAAGATACTGACCCCATACAAAGACCTTACATACCTAAACAAAAATCAACCAAAAAATTAGCCCAACTAACCCAATACATTGACAACACTATTTTGCCCAAATACCTAAATTCTGAACAAGATTTTTTTACTCTGCATACCCTGATTTACTGTGCAGCTTTTACGGTAGCAACATGTAATGGAACTAAAATTTTTCTAAGCAATACGCAATTTAAACGACCAAAATCAGACAGAAAACCATCATGGCAAACAAGATTAGAAGAGAAAATAAGGAAATTAAGGCAGGATTTAGGTAGAATGACTGAATATGCACAAGGAAATAGAAGTAGAAATGTAATACTATTTGTTGAAGATATAAAAAGAAGACATGGAACTCATGCACAGTATGAAAATGTTAACACAACAACACAAGAATATCTAGACACACTTAAACAAAAGTTGAATGCAGCATCAAGCAGATTAAGACGATACAAAACATGCACACTTAGGAAGTCACAAAACACATTATTCAGGAACAATGAGAAGCAATTTTACAGATCATCATTAAATACTAGGCAACAAACACAAATCCCACATGACACCCCTACACCACAAGAATTACACAGTTTCTGGTCTAAGATATGGTCGAACCCACTGGAGCATAATCGTAATGCGGAATGGATAGATAAACAAAGTAATGAGGTAAATCACATAACACAAATGAAATTTGACACTATACCGATTGAGACCTATGTCAAAGTTATAAATAAAACTCACAACTGGAAAGCTCCAGGATCTGATAAAATACACAACTACTGGTACAAGAAATTAAAAAGCGTACAACCATATTTACACACTCACATTCACAAGTTTATAGAATCTCCAGACACATTACCCCTTTTCCTAACACAAGGCACAACATATATGATCCCAAAAGATGGCGACACGGCAAATCCTGCAAAGTACAGACCAATAACTTGTTTGCAAACCTTTTATAAAATAATGACATCATGCATTAGTGAAATAATTTATACTCACCTCACCGATAATAGAGGCGTTTTACCTACCAATAAAACGCTTATTAAATTACTTACCTTATTCGAAGCTTAATAGATTGAGATAGGCACTTCTAGTTTCTCGCGCTTTTTCCCTTTCCTTTTCACCCAAGGGGCTCCGTCATGGTATCATGACGGTATCATGATGGTATCATGTCCGGTTTATCCTCCTTCCTCCACGAGGCAGAGGCGCGTAAGAAAACGCTCGCGCCTTGTACTTCATTGCGTCGAAAAACAACAGGCAGAAATTACCCTATTAAGCTTCGAATAAGGTAAGTAATTTAATAAGCGTTTTATTGGTAAGTAAAACGCCTCTATTAAATCCCTTGACCGTTATTCGAAGCTTAATAGATTGAGACGTGTTTGTTATCGCCTGGTGGAGGAGGATGCCAATGTGAAGTAGCATGTAAGAAAGGGACTAATGGATAAGAAAAGTATATATATGAGCGAATTGTTGGTGTTTGTTATAACGAAAAATAACAATAGTATAATGAGCAAAAATATTGTATTTCATAAATATTAATTTTAAATAGGCAAGCACAAGATTACATAATCAGTATCAATATTCAACCAAATATGATTTTGGTAACATATTAAATAATTAAGCATGAAGCAAAGGTACATCTTCAATAACAACAATAATTGAAAAACAAACATAACTGTAGGGAGCACAACTATCTTGATAATAATTAACTATACACAATTTCATAAACCCATAGGAAATCAAATATAATTACCTACTGCATAGGTTCAAATAAGTTAGAGATACTATTATTTGATACGTTTGGCATGACCTGCCGTCTATAGAAACGATTAAAAGTATTACTAGACCTCCAGTTCCCTCTAGATAATATATCGTCAAGAGGGAAATTTTCTGACCAATTTTTGGACGCCACAGCTGAGCGCACACTCCCAGGTGTTGCAGGAACACCGGCCTCTCTCAAAATTGTTTTTACCCAGCCAGCAATTATTGTTCTAGAGGCCGCCTTTGGTGGACCTCTAGTACTACTGATAAACAAATTAGTGCATGCCGCTAAATCACGCCTCTCTTTTAATAGGTGTATAGTTCGCTTGATCCAATAAACAGGATCGAGATTCTTATCTGCTGCATTCGTGGACAATTTCCAACCTGATTGTCTATGGTCAGCTGAGTCAGTCTTAGAACCAAAAACTGGCCAAAATGTCACACTGGAAGAGTTTTAAATATAAATGGTCTGCATCAATATGTAGAAGGGTTAAGTCATGAACACGCCTACCAGAACAAAGTAACAATAAGATAGCAGTTATTCTAGATGCCAAGAATTCGCTATTATCTGTCTCAGTAGACAAGTTTCGAAGATACGCGACAACTGTATCTATATTCCAAATGGGAATCTTACGGGGTACAGGTTTCTTTAATGCGATGGACTTTAAAACGTGTTTAACTAAAGTATGCGAACTTATTTGACCAGAAATATCTGCATCGCATAAAGTAGAAACGACTGATTTGTGCAACAAAATTGTATTATACGACAAATTGTGTATTAGATGCAAATCAGCTAAATATTTTGCAACAACTGACCCAGTGGGTTTGAAAGGATCAATTTCATGACTCTGCGACCATTGTAACCATCGAGCCCATGCCACTTTGTACGTTTTGATAGTAGATGTGCGCTAGGAACATTTTAGTAATGTAATTTGTTCCTCATTCCACCCCATGATGTTTTTTTTTTGACCACCCCCACATATCCACACCTCTAGTGTCATGTTGCGAACATCCCGCGGGGCTAGCCCTGTCGAGGTGTCTATTAGGTGACACTCGAGGTTGTAAATCGTGAACGGGGCTGCTAACGCCCTGGCTTTCAGGTCTGCTCGCCAAAATACCCGTTCCCAGCGAGGTACCACCAGCAAATAAATTCCTTGTGCCTGGTTCAGATGAGCTAACACTCTTGGTATTAGGTATGGTGGTGGAAACATCCATGCCAATTGAAAATTCCACGTCAGGGAAAAAGCATCGTGAAACATTGCTTGTTGGTCGTGTAAGTCTAGTGTCACATAATTCTCTACAACATGTGCTGTGTCTGAAGCAAACAGGTCTATGAGGGGAACCCCGAACTTCGCAAATAACATCTCTGTGCACTGGGGTAACAGATGCCATTCTGGGGGACGTAGGTTTCGAGAGAGATGATCGGCATGGCAATTGTATTTGCCGGGAAGATGAAATGGAGTTAAATGAATCCGATATCGATCCAATATTTGAAACACATCGTGAGTGAGCTTCAGTAATGAAAGAGATTTTGTTCCCCCCTCGTTCCGTAAGTAGGAGACTACGGTTTTGTCGTCGCTTTGTACAAGAACTGTGCTCTGTTGGAGGAAATGACAACGATCTTCTAATACTTTTAGCACTGCCAGCATTTCCTTCATATTGCAATGAAAATGTTCTTCCGATAAGGTCCACGTTCCTGACATAGGAATATTGTCTATTTGGGCTCCCCAGGCACGGTCTGAAGCATCTGTCGTCAAATAATGCGTCGGAGGCGCAGCATGAAGTATTGAGGGACAGTGGCAATTGTGTAACCACCATTGTAGATTCCTTCGGACATCCTGTGGAAGATGATGGAGCTTTCTCGATGGTTCTTTGAGCCTCGAGTTCAGGAATAGTAACAATGCTCGGTAGTTCAGTCTGCCCCTTGGGACAACAAAACTTGCAAAATTGAAGAAACCCACTAAACTGCGTAAGACATGTATGGTGGTTTTGTTTCGCTGCAGTATTTTTGACACTTTGGATCGAAGTGCAGTTACCTTCTCTTGAGGAAGAGACTTTTTGTTTTCCCAGGGATTCCATCTCAAGCCTAAGTACACTAAACTCTTTTGTGGGGTCGTTTGTGACTTTTTGAGATTGACCAGCTATCCTAGTCGTTCTAGATAACTGAGTAACATGCTCACGTGGTCGCACAGAGTTGTTCTGTCCTGATGAGCCAACAAAAAATCGTCTAAGAAGACGATTATCCGAACCCCTAGGTTTCGGAGTATTTGAGCGATCCAATTGGTCAGAGGCGAAGGTTTTTGGTGCCGTGCTGAGACCGAATGGTAGGCATGTCATTTCCAAGATTTCCCCTTTGTAAATTAGTCTTAGAAAGCGCCTGTAGCTCTCTGCTACGCCCAAATGAAAATAAGCCTGGGAAATGTCCACTTTGCACAGCCAGTCCTGAGGTTGAAGAAAATCCGGTAATTGGTATACATTTATTAGATTGAAAGGGTCTGTCAGCACATACTTGTTGAGAGCCTTTAGATTGAAAATTGGACGTACAGAGCCTTCGCTTTTTGGAATGAGAAAGACCTTTGATACAAAGCTTGGTGATAACTCTACTGGTTCGAGCACACCCT
Organism: Ypsolopha scabrella; assembly: GCA_910592155.1. Taxonomy (NCBI): domain Eukaryota; kingdom Metazoa; phylum Arthropoda; class Insecta; order Lepidoptera; family Ypsolophidae; genus Ypsolopha; species Ypsolopha scabrella. Next base: position 13,063,390 of record OU342963.1, read on the forward strand.
GACTCTTCATCTGCTCTATAGCTTTGGACATGTCTTCCGACACCGGAGTATCGAAGTCCCCCTGTGCTAGTCTCGGCATTACTAATGGTGGTTTTTGGAAAAAGGGTATGCAATAACCTTTTATGATTCGAAGCAGATATAGTGGAGCTCCCAGCTTTTCCCACTGGCGGTAATAATGTGCTAACTGACCCGCTCGGAACTGGATCGAGTCAATACCTTTTCTTTTTGCCTCCGTGGTTGCCAGCGGAGGGTGAGTTGGCGCGCTTACGGCCAGATTTGTTTTGAAAATTCGTTCTTCTATTTTGTTGTGCGCGCTGTGATCGAAAATTGTTATTATAAGAACCACCTCCACGGCGGTCATTATTCTGACGTCCTTGCGAAGGACGATAAAAGTTAGCACCCTGCGAGGGCACTTTGTTGTTAGAGCCAGAATTTCTGGTACCCTGCGAGAGACCATTATAAGAAACAAACCCTTACGAAGGGTTCTGCTCTCCAGCCTTACTTGTTCCTGCTTGCGGAGCGGAGCTATTCGATTTAATTGGCCAGAAAGCTTTTCTCACTCCACCAGCTTTCTCAAGCGAAGTCGTGAAACTTTCTGCATTGAAAGCATTTTGGCAAGTTGGTGGTATGTTTCGCAAAGCAGATTTGAAAAGAGGGTCACGCACAAAGTTCATTATACCATCTCTTCTCATTTGTATTATCTCAGCGCGGTGACCGCAAATAATTTGCATCAAGTTCCCTGACAATTTATGAAATTCCCCTTGAATAAAAAATTCATTAATTTTTTCCTTGAGATCTCCATAGCTCGGGTTGTCACTATCACGAAACCACGTTAGAAGACTTTGGAGGCTAATTTGTAAAGCTTCACTTTGTTTTAATGCACAAAAAGTCAGGGATGCAAAGGTCTTATCTGCATACGCTAAATTCCGCAAGGTATCATACGCTTTTACTTCGTCATTCATTTCCAACCCTACAAATCCAGGAGTAAGATTATAAAGTTTTTGAGTATCGGTATAACGAACTTCGCACCATTCCTGCGTATTAAAACGCTGTATGTCATTTAAGGATTTTACAAACTTCTCAGGCGCTTTGGGAACCGCGGGTTCTTTTAACTTTATCTCTATGTCAAAATTAATGACAGGCTCCACTTTATTTAAATCATCAGGTATATCCTCATAAAGCTCGCCACTGACATTTGGATCAACCGAAAAATCATCCTCAATGTTGACAAGAGGACTCGCTTCATGATCGTTATTCTTACTGGATAATTGACTACGCAGTTCACATACCTGTCTGGTCAGCTCCTCTAACCTTTGATTGTTGCGGCGTTTTCGTTTGCCCCCCCTTCTTTTGTTGCGTCTGCGGCGAAAGCGCTTATGGCGACGAGCTGAACCCGATGAAGAGCTCGAAGTCGATGAGCTGGTACTGCTGCTGCTCGAGGAACTCGATGCTGACCTTCCCCTCCGCCTGCGAGGCGGAGGTGGAGGTGGCGGCGCTTCAGGTCTCGGTGATGGCGGCGACGGTTGCAGCACTTGTGCTGGCGAGACCTGCGCACGTGGTGGCAATGGGGCCAGCCCACGTGGTGTCAGCAGGGCCTGTGGGACCCTCGCAAGAGATGATTGAGGGGCTTGCCCACGTCCTGGTGGCGCTTCGTCGTTAACATCCATTGTTCATATAAATATAAATCCTTGATCTCCTTGATATAATAAATAATCAAAAGATAGAAAACTGTGAAAAGGGAAATTATTTAAGCAGAAAATTAAAATATCAGTATTGGTTGAAGCTCAACCGTTCGTAGCGGGAAACAAGACGCCAATGAAGTACAAGGCGCGAGCGTTTTCTTACGCGCCTCTGCCTCGTGGAGGAAGGAGGATAAACCGGACATGATACCATCATGATACCGTCATGATACCATGACGGAGCCCCTTGGGTGAAAAGGAAAGGGAAAAAGCGCGGGAAACTAGAAGTGCCTATCTCAATCTATTAAGCTTCGAATAACGGTCAAGGGATTTAATAACATCTTAGCTGAACAACAGAAAAATTGCCAAGGATGCAAAGAGTAACTGACAATTGACTCAGTAGCAATGAGACAAGCCCGAAAAACAAAACGCAATATATATACAATGTTTATCGACTACCGTAAAGCATTTGATTCGGTTCCACATAGCTGGCTAATACAAGTACTGACACACTACAAAATCAATCAAACAATAGTGGATTTTTTACAAAAAATTATGACCAATTGGCAGACTAATTTAAAAATAAATAGTGAAGTTGGAGAAGTTTCTACAGCACCAATCACAATACAAAGAGGGATATTTCAAGGAGATGCTTTGAGTCCTTTATGGTTTTGCTTAGCACTCAACCCACTTTCTAATCTTCTTAATACTACAAATGCAGGATTTAAACTTGTTAACAACTCACAATTATCACACAGTCTCACACATCTAATGTACATGGACGATATCAAATTGTACGCTAACAACAAAAGAGAACTGTTCAAACTTGCAAATATTACGCAGACGTTTTCTAATGACATTAAAATGCAGTTTGGTATAGACAAATGTAAAATCAACTCAATTAAAAAAGGGAAAGTTGAACTAAATAGTTATACTCTTACTACAGGTGAAACGATTGAGCCAATGGATGAGCATAGTACGTACAAATATCTAGGATTCAAACAATCGAAATGTATTGAACAGAAGGAAACAAAAAGTGATCTTATCAAGAAATTTAAACAAAGACTGACGCACATATTGAAGACCTATTTAAATTCACGAAACTTAATTAAAGCTATCAATACCTATGCCATTCCGATACTAACATACTCATTTGAAATTATAAGCTGGTCCAAAACTGATTTACAGAAATTACAAACGATAATTAATGTACAATTGACTAAATTTCGTAAGCACCACCCAAAATCCTGTAAACAAAGGCTTACCTTACCTCGCTTAGAGGGAGGGAGAAAAATAATTGACATAACAAACATACACAATAGACAGATAACAATACTACGAAAATACTTTCACACAAAATCCGAACAATCCGAGCTGCATAAGCACGTTACAGCTTCAGACATAAAATTAACACCACTTAATCTAAGTAACAAAAACATACAGCCAAATGAATCACTTACACAGGCAACAGAAAAAATAGAAATATGGAAGAAAAAGTCCCTACACGGACGACACCGCAAAGACCTTGACCAATCACATATTGAGAAGAATTGGTCAAACGCATGGCTCAAACGAGGAGAACTATTCCCAGAAACAGAAGCTTTCATGATAGCGATTCAAGACCAGGTCATTAACACTCGGAACTACAAAAAATATATCCTAAAAGAACGTAACTTACCTACAGATATGTGCAGACATTGCAGCAGCGCTTCGAAAACCATTCAACTCCAGTTATATAACTGGAGCGTGCAAAACTATAGTACAAACGGACTACGAACACAGGCATGACCAAGTAGCCTCCATTATACATCAACATTTTGCCCACAAAAACAAATTTATAGAGCAAAAGTCCCCCTACTATAAATACATACCGGAAAAAATTCTTGACAGTAACGCAATAAAAATTTATTGGGATAGGACCATAATTACCGATAAAACCGTTTATTTCAATAGACCAGACATTTCAATAGACCGGACATTACAATACATGACAAACAAGATGGAATCGTATACTTAATAGATATAGCAATCCCAAATACTCATAATATACAAGCTACACATACAGAAAAGATGAACAAATACAAAGACCTAGCCGTTGAGATAAAAACACAGTGGCGAGCAAATACCGTAAAAATAGTCCCAATAATTATATCAACCACAGGAGTCATACCAAAAACCATTCTGACTAGCCTACAAATTCTAAATATTCCCACATATTTAATCCATATCATACAAAAAGCAGTAATTTTAAATACATGCCGCATCACGAGAAAATTTTTGCAGGCAGACCTATCACAGAACACTCTATAATATAGTTTATGCACTTGGCTGCGGCCCGTGCTCTTCTAACCTCTTTTCAGAAAAAGAGAGAAAAAAAATAAATAAAGAAAAACATAATAATAATAATAATAAAAACTTTTATTTCCAAAGAACAATTTTTACAATATATACAGTGCACCCCAAACAACATAGTTGTTTTTCGGGGTAAATACGCTCATACAACAGTAAGTATATAGTTATTAATCAGTGCAGCTTACGGTTGGTAAACAAATGCTTTAGGTTCACCCGCGCCATAAAATTATCTTTTCTATGCAGTTTTCCCTCCCCTTTACTCACTAAAATTATCGCTTTGTAGCTCACATTAATTAGTTAGTCATGAATTAATGATTCATGCATGATACATAATTATCCTAAAAACATATTTTATAGCACACCGTGCGTAAAATGACCACTTTACGCACGCTGCGCTTGCGTAAAGTCGGCATTTTCCGCACTTTTGCTATAAAATATTATACGATACTCGTGCGAAAACGTTTCATCGCTCTCGTATCGTAATGTACTATTTAGATAAGTTCTCCTTGTAACAGGTAAAACCGCATCAATATTCATTCAGAGTTTCAAGAAGTATGCGCAAGATGTATGAACAAATAAAAGAAATGCAGCTAAGTATTAAGGAATCAATCAACATAAAATCTTTCGTATTAATTGATTCTTGCTACGCAAATAAATCACTACAAAAGTGTGCGTAAAGTGTGCATCTTCCTTTATTGTACATACTCGTACATAAACGAGTAAACAGGTGTTGCTCTGAGTCTTCGCAGATACGTATAGATTTTCCAAAAACACGATAGCTTACTTAAATGAAGTAAACTTTACTTACGTATTCAATAGTATTAATAAAATGGTTTTCATTTTCTCCTATCAGACCCTAAAAGTAATTAAAACCGCCCTTGTCATAGGTTTTGTTCGTTATTCCAAACAGGAACCAACAATAAAGCAGGCACCGGTAGCAAATTATTATCTGAATCAGATTAGAAGAATTACGAGTAGATTCGCGTCGTGCGACGCGTGCGAAAATTTACTTTCGATTTCCAGAATAATACACGGAAAACTCATTCTGTGGAAATGACAAATGCTAGCTCGCTTCGCAAAGAAGTGAAGAATGTTATCTGGGAATCGCCTTTGTTGTTGTTTTTATACTAAATATTCGGTTCGTCACGTGAAATAAAGACGTCGTGTGTATGTAAACGTCTGATACTCACCCCAAGAGCCTTTGATGCTTCAAGCGTTTATTTTCGTAGTCTCTGCGTAGATTTGGTTTTTGTGTTTCTTTACCCGAACGTGCCAAACGGGACCCTATTACTAAGGGTCCGCTGTCTGTCCGTCCATCTTTCACTGGGGTCTACAGCTTCAGCCGTAATAGGTAGTGAATTGAAATTTTCACAGAATAGGTGTTACTATAGCCTCTACCATAGTAAGTAATAATTTTAAAAAATAAAAAAGTATTAGTGACACATGTTAAGAAATTTGTAAAATTTTTCTCAATAAATAATTTTCATTTATCGAATGAGCTGCTACGTGGTGTTTCTAATGTTAATAATTACTGCTCTTCTTACATAATATATGTTGGTATGGTGGCTTCGTTTGTATTTCGGTGTGATGTGGTCGCTATTATTACATGTAATTTTGAGCGGTCTAGTTTATCGGAAGGATATGCCATGTATGTCAGTGCTGTCTGTTGAGTTCAGGTCCATAATGGGCACCAAGTGACCAATAGCCTTAGCATGAAAACATTACGGTTACGTTTAGTTTGAACGTAACGCGGGTTTGTATGGAATTCTGATAAGTTCCGCTACTGGCCGCTAGGGGTGGTTATCAGATTCCATACAAAACTAAACGTAACCGTATTGTTTTCATACTAAGGCTACAGATGTACAAGGTTTCCCAAGTTCTTAGGCCTATGTCATTTAGTCTATGACGGCCCCATACCGCGGGCCGAAATATATCGAGTACATCAAATATATTTTATGTTTCCATTATTAATTGCTACATAATAAGTAAGAAGGCTCAAGAAAAGTTAAATATACAAACCCATATAATTTTTCACGTTAATTGTTTCAACTTTATCTAAAAAACCGTAATACATAAAAGTTTCAAGTTTGGTCAGATACTCTACGTACTCTAAAGTAAAGTAACAAATTATAAAAGTAGGGTTTCATACATAAAGGAATGACGAATTGTTTGTCATTTAATTTTAGCCATTTGTTTGTTGTTGCCATTGCATCTAAGTATATTAAAACTATGATGAAAATAAATTTGCTATATTTAAACACATGGCGATTTATCCATCGCAAGGAGAAAACATTAACTTTATATCATTGTGGTATAGAAAATCAGAAAGGTAAATGTGGACGTGAGGAGCTCTGAACCGGGATTCAAACCTGGGACCTCTCGCTTACCGGGCGATTGCTTTACCAACTGAGCTATCCAGTTCTCAACACAAGCTGCGAATTTACCCATGTGCTTTCCCATAGAGCTCCTTACGTCCAGATTTACTTATCTGATTTTCTATACCGCAATGATATAAAGTTAATTTGCATCAATATTGTTGTTATTTACTAGAATGATTTTAGGGTTCCGTACCCGTATTGTGTGGTGGTACGGAACCCTTTGTGAGTGAGTCCGACTTGCACGTGGCCTAATTATTTTTGGTTTAGGGAACTATATAACTTCCTGGGATAAAAAGTGGTTCGAAACCCAATTTATCTTGCTGTAAATGATTCATCGCCATGCATTGATTGGTTGCACAATTATAAAAAACCAAATTATGGGATTACTAATAGGTACTAAAATCGGGATTAATAAGTATTTAAAATAATTTTTATATGAAGTGGTACATATAACTTCTCAATGTTTGCTCTAAATTTTTGTAGATCTTTCGAAAAGATGTATACATGGCCAGCGTTTGTAAACAGTTACTGAGGTGAAAATGCTACGAGTTGTTCAGTAATTAAATTAAAATATTTCCTTACGTTTTCTCGTTACGAGGGCCCGACCTGCCACTTTCCTTACAAACGCCTGTAGACTCTAAACATTACTTACAAACTTCATCGTTATTACATACAATAATAGCAAAACATTAGACAAAATAGTCCATTGTTGCACCCTTTTCGACGTAATTTTCTTAAAATGCCCGTCTCTCTTAGTTTTAATTCTGCGCTACGCTAAATTTTATAATTTGGGGATTCAGTAACAGGATACTCATGTTTTTAATATCGTTCAAAAATTCATTTTAAAGCCGCAAAAATATAATTTCCAAAGTCGTAAATAGCTAAAACAATTTGATAAAATTTATTTCATCTAAACAAAGAAATTGTACCATTGTTTTGCCTTAAAATATCAAGAACTAAGGCGTAGCCAGAAGAGCGGTCACGATGAAGACCTTTCAAAAGTTTATCCATTGGAGACCTGTTCAAAGGGTTAAGGGTCAAGATTTCCCAACTCATTCCCTTCACTGATGACCTGGTGTTTGCCAAATACAGCCCACATTTATAACATCGTTAAAAACTTAGCAGATTTTACTAAAGATATTAGACAATGTAAACGAAGCCAAAAACAAGTTGGCTCATTAAATCGCATTTTAGACGAAGCTTTGCCTTTTATGAAGGGTATTTAATTACTCAGTACTATGATCGTTCCAAGACCTGCAAAATCCACGTATGAGCATGGTTAGCTGTTTTAAAAAATTTAATCGAAACCCGTAGTAGCGGGTACAATTTACGTCCGGACTGGGAACCTGTGAACTATAGGTATAATAATATATATTAAAGCGGGACGTTTGGAACATGTGTCCGCGGTTGTTGAGTGCTTGAGTCCCTGCACACAACCAGGGTGATGGTAAAAAGCAAAGACTTCTGCTTATGCTCTTAGTGACAGCAAAAGTACGAGTAACTAGTATCCCTCAGCTAGGAATAAGCCTGATCCGGGCCCTAGGCACATCGAGGGTATGGTGTTTGTAGAGGGAGGTAGACATGCTTAAAAAAGAAGTCAGGGAGATGATTGTAATTGAGGTTGAACCTGAAACCAATCACGGATAGTGGAAAGGCAGGATGGGTTAGTCAGTATGAGCTTATTTCGTTCTTCTCGTTGATTCCGCGAGGCCGAACTTCGATGACGTGGCTTTTGCGAAGCCGTAGGCCGAGCTCCAATGGTGTGGCTTCCGCGTGACCTTAGATGGTCTAACGATAAAAAAACTTATAATTTTTTAAGTGCATTCTAATAAAAAAAGCTAAAGTAAACAGCAAGTGACTTCACTTGACAGGATGGATTACTTGTTGACTTACGAGACAAGATTACGTCTGTCGTTTACATGAGCACATGAACAGCCACCCACCTCCATCCGCCATCATGAAGACGCACTTCAATTTCCGTCCCTTTCAAGTGTTAGTGTATACCCAACTCCTCACACAACTTTATTTAGCTCTTACGGAACTGTAAACAATGAACAAACACCCTAAAACATAATAAAACACATCGTCACGACGTAGGTACACCCCGACGGGGTGTTGGAGGTGTTTCCAAGTGTGGAGTTTTACTGGAACAGCCTCTTTTTACCGACGATTTTTACGTCCCAACATGATAAGGCCTTATCGCCCTACCTCAACCGTCAGCAAGTGGTAAACATACAAAAATACTTTGCACATCAAATTTTAAAACACTCATTGGTGCATACTTTACCACCAGGAATTAACCAAGATTTACAGTCCGGTGAACTCAGCTACCGCTGCTCTATTTTATTGAAACTTGTGTTCCCATTCACTCCGTAAGCAGAGTTGCCACTCGTCCCGATTCTGCCGAGACAGTCCCGATTTCGGACGTACGAATATTGTCCCGCGTCCCGACAACCTAGCAATTTGTCCGTATTTTTGATAAAACTTGAAAAAGGACTTATTGCTTTGGTAGAAAATGTCCAAACAATAATTGATGAGATATTTTTACATCCCATAATTTCCATACATATAACATTACGCGGAATTATTGAAAGGACCCGCAGCAATAAAAAATATTTGTGGTAAACATTAAAAAAAACGTTTATTTTCTTCCTTTAGAAGGTCCGATAATCCCGTTTTTTTCCCGAAATGTGGCAATACACGTGTTAGTAAAATCAGCAATTTATGTTGGATCAAAATGACGCTACAATAACAAGAAAGTTATACATTTTATGCAAGTTGTGCGGCGCAGCTGTCGCCACAGCATTCCGGTGGTGGAGTATTTGCCGGTTGCAACAGTATTGTGGACAGATTGTGGTGCCGGAAGGCAAAAGTTTGCATTTGACATTTTGGCTTGTTGAAATAGACATTTACTGAAACATACCTAGATACTAGAATGTATCTTATGGTATGGTTCTTATGGAATAGTCGATTAATAGTCAGCAGCAAAGTCGTTTAAACTTTTAGGACAGAAATTATGCCGTTTCTTTCATTAAATACATTGACAAGGAAACATGCGTAGAACTTTGTTGCAATTCGATTGTAGAAAAAACATTGAAACAGACTTGCAGAACTTTCCCCTTGGTATATTGTTGGTAGCCCTGTGGTTATAGATAATGTTGATTTCTTCGCAAGCTTCTTTGGGTACAGGGGTGTGTTTAATTTACAGATACTGAAGATCAAAAAATGAAAATTAAATTTTTCGAAACAAACTGATTTTTGTAAAAATACATTTATTTGGCAGATCAAATTAACTCACCTTTATGTCCTTAATTAAATGTAGGCTTATATATACAGGGTGTCTCATTTAAATCGGTCAGTATGGGAAAGTCTGAAACTATAAGACATACGAAGATCTGTTCTTAGGAACCATGTCATCGATTTTAATAACAAGTAAAACTGCATTCATACATTAAAAAAAAATCTGTACTCAGCTCGGGAATCGAACCCGGTTGTTGTGAAAAAAATAAACTTATACTATTTCCATTTAGATATCGATTGTGTAGGTCTTAAGCAGTAAATGGCTCTATGAAACATGATATCTCAAATGAATAAAATGAGTTGTTTTCACATACTTTAATTTATTTTCGAAGTGACCACCGTTACAATATTCAACAAGTTCAGGCATGTAAAATTGTCTCTATGGTTGTTTGCACCTCTTTGCTGGTGTCGCAACTTGTTACATACACCGCTTTACGTATCATGGCATTGACATTGCATTAAACCATTCCGCAAAGAGGTGCAAACAACCATAGAGACAATTTTACATGCCTGAACTTGTTGAATATTGCAGCGGTGGTCACGTCGACCACCTACTAAAATAAATTAAAGTGTGTGAAAACAGCGCATTTTATTCATTTGAGACATCATGTTTCATAGAGCCATTTACTGCTTAAGACCTACACAATCGATATCTAAATAGAAATAGTGTAAGTTTATTTTTTCAAAACAACCGGGTTCGATTCCCGAGCTGCGTACAGGTTTTTTTAAAATATATGAATGCTGTTTTTCTTGTTATTAAAATCGATAACATGGTTCCTAAGAACAGATCTTCGTATGTCTTATAGTTTCAGACTTTCCCATACTGACCGATTTAAATGAGACAACCTGTATAGGGTTCCATAAATTTGTATATTTATATAGCATCTCGATCATAATATATGTACGAAGGAATACTGCGCTACCTCAGTTTAAGACTTGGTCGTCACGGATGCCTATCGTCAAAAACATACATATCCGCTTATCTAAGGATACGTTCGCACTTGAAATGACGTCACATTTTGTAAATAGTTCAATACTTATTGATTTTATTATTAATTATATATTTTGGAAGTTCATTTTTTATCTTTTTTTGGTGATTAGCAACTACAGATGGCAACCGACACTGAGTTACATAATTAGGCCCTCTGAAGGGCTGTTGCCAGTGCGCCGATTGATCGGTGAAATAATATCGTGGCTATTGAGTCTCAATCCATAACATTTCAAAATATAAACTTGCTAATTTTAATAATTGGTATGTACGTCGGTCTAAAGATAAGGGTACCGTATATTTCCCTTTTCCAAATTTTTAAATTTTGCATACTTAAATATTTTTTTTATCTTGGTATTTTAAATAAGAGCCTTGGGGGCATAATAGCTCTCGTACTTAGTTAGCATATGCCAGAGTTAAGGAGTAAGATACCCAAAAAATAATTAAAATACAGTCGAATTGAAAACCTCCTCCTTTTTTGAAGTCGGTTAGAAAAGTTTGACGTTGTAGTTTAATTTTTATAGTAAAATAGGTATATGTAATAATAATAATAAAAAATTATTCTTTATTGCACTAAAAATATTTTACACGAGGCGAACTTAATGCTATTTAACATTGTCTTCCAGTTAACCTTTGGTGGTGTGGATCATTATTGGGTAGTGCCGGGAAATGTGTCGGTCGTAGACAAAAGCTAAAATCTATATGTACGTACATGTACCATAATATACAATATTACAATTATTGTGTGCAATTTTTAGTAAATTTTTATTGAATGAGCGTAGGTATTGTAATGAAAGAAATTATATTTCTAGCAAAATGTTTATTATTAAAATTCCCTTTTTACGGGTTTTCTGTTCAGAAAAAGTAACAATGACAACATCAAAGTGCAAATTCCGAGCCATATAGTTTTCGATTGAATAGCTAACTGAAAAAATTCTAAAACCGAAATATATATTTTTCTTACGAACGTGTTCATATCTTGATGATTAATTAATTTATTTGTGTATCTTTTTGAGTTAATACCAAACAAAAATGGATAAAAGAAAAGGAAATCTGTTTTCGATGCAGCGAATTTTTCTCTATCACGTTTTGGGATTTGTTATCGTCTTGGGAAAGGCCTCATTTATAACCTGTTTTTTTTCATAACCTTATCTTTTGTAGTACATAATATGAATAAGTGAATATTAATTTTAAATCTCATTATTTAATACCTACGTAAATCTAAATGGTAGCTTTACAACAAGATTAGTATATTTAAAACGCAAGTTGCCGGAAGTTTAGCCAAAGCTATATATTTCCATTAAAAACACTTTATCTGTTAGTAAGAGTATGATTGAATAACAAGCAATTGATGGAATTTTCGCACAGCGCTTCTCTTTGTTGCTTTAGATTAGTTTGTCCTACTTTGCAGTTTCTATCTGACTAGATGCCTACTCTACTTCTCTTATCTTTGCTGATTTGAATATTTTTGAATAGGTGAATTTCGTTTATGTAGTCACTGTAGTTACTGGCGAAACGGTATGTTGTCGGGACCATGGATCCATTAACCTTTATGTAAAATACGCAAATTAAAATTTTGACTTTCTATACTACGTATAATTGAGTCGAGGGGTTTAGAGGTAAAAAAAATATTTTTCGTATTTCGGAAACAGAGTCATGGGAACCTTGATTCTGGTTCTGATGCACTTACCGAGTCTTCAGTATGAATTTGGCTATAAATGTAAACGAAAGTCACCTTATACCACAGGCATATAATTATTACTAAGTAGCAGACCAAACATAAGGATTAAATAGCGTGGCAAGTTTCCATAAAAAAATAATTTAGGCTTCAAGTTACGAAGAAACCTATAAAATGGGTTATTTTGGCTGGCCTATGCTTGGAACATATTTGTTAATTCCTAAACTAATCTCTAGTATATATTTTGTTTGGAAACAAGCAATATTTATATTTAAAAGAGCCCGAAGTTCACTGAGCTAAAATTGCCACACGCATCGACTCTATGCGTTTAGTATTAATGTTAGGTCTGCTACTATATTATACGTCTGTGCCTTATGCCAAAAAAATCAAGGCCCGTGAAGTGCAAGTAGTAAAATAAACAGCGGTTTCAGTCTTTATCTTGGGACCCGGATTCAAATAGGTACTGCTTGTCGAGCAACTCACATCTCCGAATTAATGTGCATAGTATTTGTACCATCAAAGAATTTACTGCTGACGCACTTATTACTGCTGTAATACGGGTGATAGTGCGCCTGCAGGTTTTTCTTCGATAACATGAACAAACTTGAACGGTGAAGGAAAACACTGCGAGGTTAATTTTATTTGTTGCTGAAGTACGTCAGTAAAGGCTCACTGTTCATCACGTTGGGACGCAAAAATCGGCGATGAAAAGAGGGTGTACGGGCGTTGATTGCTCTAGGGCAGAAACACCGTTAACCACCCCTCAGGGATACATTTTGTCACGTCGTGTTACAATAGTACCTAAATTAAAGTAACAAAATTGGCACGTGCTGAAAATTTGCTAAGGCAGATTTCTGTTGATTTCAAAAGGGATTTTCTACTGATATGTATTGGTTTTTTTGATTAAAAACCTACATAATGCGTTCCTTAATTCCATAGTTTTAATTTGATTAGATTAAGTCACCAAAATCGCATAGCAAAAACAAAAACAAAAGTCGAACGACTGATATTGCGAGGGAAAAATAAGGCCGGAATAACCGACTAGGTTATTGTGGCAGTCTTTGTACGGTCATAGCTCTGAATCGGTAACTTATACTATCAGTTTGGGGTACAATGAGGTGGATTCGCGAATCTGATAACATTAACCGATCCAATTCACTTAAGGGTAGCTGATAAAAAAACTACGTTCTACTTGAACAGGGGATGAATAAATAAGTAACCCAGATAAATGTCAGTGTCTAAATTGAAACAATTTGGATAAAAAGAAAAGGTTCACTGGAGGTCAAACGGATAGAGAAACGATCTTATTATCCAGAATTCACATGTTCATCCTGCTCAGCGGAAGCGGGCCGCTCAGAAAACTCGCGGTTTTGAGGTGTTTTTATTTATTTTTTGGAATTAGAGGGATGGGTTTTTAATATGATGGCCGTTTTATATCACATTTGCACGGCGTTTATTTTAATACGTGTGCGTTTTATTGTCCAAAACTTAATATAGCTCAAATAAAATGATATTTAGATAATAGTTTAGACCTATCTTTGCGATTTAATCGGGTCGAGGAAAATGTAGGCAATTATTAAAATATTAAATATTTATTAAAATTAAGACGAAATAGTGAAATATATGACAAATGTTTTTTCCAAAATTTAACCGTCGGTTTTTATTGGTTTAAAATTAATTTGAAAAGAGAGAAAGTCGGGATAACCCCCTTAAGGGCACTCTATTCGCCCCAACTCCTATACTAGCGCAGTTCGCAAATATCCTTGTTTATAGGTACTTGCTTATTATTTTTTCTTTTTCAACATATCCCATACAATATCCATGACTTGAACCTAAAACATTTATCAAAATCAAATACATGCAAACGTTACAAGCGTATAAAATTCCTGGATTTTACACATATTTTGATGAATGTTTATGTACCGCAACGTTCTAGAAACGATACAACAAATCAAATAATTTTAGGTTCACAGCATAGTACATTTTATAATATTCAAAAATATTCTTGTTTCATTTTTGGGATATTTCTCCTGAAATCATAGGAAGACCTAAAACCATTCTCGAGTTTTGTCAAGACATTAATTTTGTCTCGCGTTAACTTTCCTCTCACAGCGTGTTTGGTTAGTTCCGTAAGAGCTCGGGAAATGAACGTTCGGGTCAACGAATAACAGTCAGTCAGTGCTCTATAACCCGAACTTGAATGTAGAATGAAATAACAAGCATAGCGACCCCGTGCACGACTTCAAGCCACCGACTGCAGGGCTCTTAAATAGAAGTTTCGTTTTTATGATGCCTTCTCTAGCCTCAGTTCTAAACAGACATTTAGTCTGAAATAAGTTATTAGGAGGCTACGTAAATAAAATTGGGGTGCTATTTTAATTTATTTCTGTTGTATGCGTTTTGACTATAATCATGTTTGGATTTTTCTTCGATAAAAATAAATATTATTGAAATGAGATATTCAAACACAGTTTTTCTCCTCGTTCGACGAATGGGTATCAAGTACAGAACAAAATATTGATATTGTAACGGCTACTCATCAGTATGAATCTGAACCACGAATCTTTTAGTAGTAAAATTACAGAACACGAAGAAAATTTAATTCAAATTCAAATTTATTGTATCAATTACGGACCCTGTCGGGCACAGCAAAGTAACTTAAAGCTAATAAAATAACACAATTATTATTATTCAATTACCTACATACTTATGGGATATAAAGGAACATATCCATCTTATATTTAAGTAAATATCATAAACATGGCATACATTTGTGCTTAAAATGTAGGTAAATCTTTTCTTTAAATCTTAATATTTTATTTATTTAAGTATTATTCAATTGTATTTATTAAGTAGGTGTGTTTTATCAATACCGAGATTTAAAATTTTGGTACATTTTTTTATTAAAGATAAAAGACACTTCCTCACACTGCACATTTTTCGCTTGAAGTGACCGTAACAAAAATAAAATTCACATGGCCACCTAATGTGTGTACCGATACAGATATAACTGAACTTTAAAATTTTTGGAACCACCGTCAAGAAAAGAAATCGATTTATGTTCTTTGACAAAACCTATGAAACATAAAAACAAAGAAGAGAAATAGACATAGAGCTCCATGTAGTATTTTCATGGCTCAATTATTATTTTATGTGAGGAGGTACTCAGTTACAGGAGTATTCGCGCAGAAAAACAGGAAAATGGTGACATGACATACTTATACAAAGCCTACCAAATAAGGATAATGTATAAAGAAAAAGATGATCCAGTTACCCGAAGGTAAATGATACTCATTAGGTTAATAATGCCTCCATAAATCAACGTAATGATTCGTGTATTATCTTTTGTATCAGAGAAGGTGTATATGGGTTCAGTTTCCGTACCTTATACCAATAATATTGATTCGTGACATTTAGGTCATTTATTCCGTTAATTTATCCATGGCGTATCTTGAAAACAACAGAGCCGTTGAGTTGAATGAAACCTTTCGAGGTGTGGATAAACTGGAACCGTAACATATACCGATCCATCCACTAATCAGCCTGTTCCGTCCACCGCTAGATATAGGCCCTTCCAATATATCTTCATTCTTAGCGGTTCTCCTGGAAGAAATGCCTATTCCTAGACACGGCTGGGCAGGTGGGTCAGTGAGCGCGGTGCCGAAACCCTCGCACCGGTGACGCCGTTAGCCATTTGGGATGGAAGTCCCAGGCAATGATGGGCCACCTGGTTGTGCCTGTTACTCAAGTCAAGTTGTCCTTCGAGGGGGTTTTGCGAGTAAGATGGTGGTACCTCCTTCGTAAGGTGGTCGAGCCCGGCACGAGTTGTACCACCATACCGATACCAAAGAGATATTTTTCGAGGCAAATAGTATATAGATTATGAGGTCACAACGAATTTTGTAACGATATTCTAAATGGCTTAATTTGGGTTCACAGGATAAAGGGCATTTCTCTGATGCTAAAAATCGGTCAAGTTAGAATAAAAATAAATATATGTGGAATAAAAGTACAAGAATTTGTGTATAATTTATTCATATGGATACTTGGTAAGTGGTCAGGCCCAAGGTTCATGGAAACACTACCAGTCTCCTAGGTATGATGGTGGCGATTTAGATATGATTTTTTATTTACTTTTGTTTTATGGGTTTTATGAGTGTTCGTACGTTTCACTCTTTTTGATTTAGGTAAGTTTTATTTATAAATCTGACTAAGTTAAACAAAGACGTGTTGTTGTTTCGCTCGTCGTTTTTATTAAGTTACTGTTGTCAAAAGTGTAATTTTCCGCAATTAATTTATATGTAGTTGTTCCTAAGTGAAATTGGCTCCTGACTGTGAGTTTGCTTATTCGAATAACACTAAACCTGAACCATAATTCGTTAAAAGAGTGCTAAAGAAAACCGTTTGAATTAATTTGTGTGTGCTCAGTTAGTGATAAGGTGAACAAAGGAGCGTGCATGAATCATCATAGCACCTCGTCGCGGGCTCACTGGCCGTCTTCTCTACACGCTACTAGTTCATTATTTCACAGAGGAACTGTAACGCACGATAGCGTAGCGGTAGACGTGCCGTCTGAGAAGGGAGACGGACGGGGTTCAAGCCTCGCATGGGACAACTTTATTTTTCATAAACTTTTTTTTTTTTTTTTTTGCTTCACAATGGTAAATAAATGTTCTTTTTGCAAAGTTACTATCAAGACAAATGAGTTGCTTCGTTGCCATAATGAAAGCTACTGTAAAGCTACCTACCACTTTAAATGTCTAAATATGGCTATAGATACCTACAAAGATCTAATCAAGCTGAAACAAGTCTGGCTGTGTCCCAACTGCTCTAAGGACAGACATCGTATGGATCGTGGCAAGTCTGCTTCACCTGCTCATCTTCCAAACATCCTTCCCGAAGACAAGGTACCATCCTGCGATGAAGAAGAGTCTATTACTTTCTCGAAGTTTAGTCACCTCTTGGACTCTAAATTGGAAAACTTCAGAGTATCATTTTTTGCCGATATTAAGAGGACCATTAAATCGGAAATAAACTCAGCCATCGCAAGCTTAAGAAATGAGTTTACTGAAACCACCAATTTTATGGAAGCTGAACAGAAAGAACTCAAAACGGACTTGAATGCAGCCAAACAACAAATTGGGGAGCTTGAATCTGAAAATGTTAAACTGAAATCGAGCATGACTTTACTAGAGCATCGTTTGAAAACTACTGAGATATGAATATTGAGATTCAGGGAGTTCCGGAAAAACGAAATGAAAACGTCGTCGCTCTTTTCAAAAACTTATGTAGTGCAATAGATCAGCCCATTGCTGACTCTGATATCAATGCATGTAGACGAGTAGCCAAAACCAATACATCATCTGATCGTCCACGTAACATTTTGGTAACGCTCCTCTCCATACGTCATCGTGACACGATCATCTCTGCTGTTAGACGCTTTAATAAATCTAAGACAAATCGTAGCGATCAGCTCAAC
Source organism: Ypsolopha scabrella (assembly GCA_910592155.1). NCBI lineage: Eukaryota > Metazoa > Arthropoda > Insecta > Lepidoptera > Ypsolophidae > Ypsolopha > Ypsolopha scabrella. The sequence goes on from OU342963.1 coordinate 13,081,244, forward strand.
TCCACTCATCTTGGACTTACTTGCGAAAAACAGAACGTGTACGTGTCAGAACATCTTTCACCAGAATGTAAAGAACTCCATGCTCTGGCTCGTAGAGCTATTAAAGAGAAATCCTACAAATTTGTTTGGGTAAAGTACGGCCAGATTTACGTCAGAAAAGATGAACAAGCTGGCGCGATCCATATTAAAGACAAATCTAGCTTTAGTAAACTTGTTTGATAAAAATTATTCTGTATATATCTAGAAGAATATTTTCTGTATTTTTGTCAATTTTAAATGTTAGTTTTTTATCAAAATGTCAATAGAATTAGATCTAAAACCACTGAACTATATTTAAACCTTCTAAATAGCGATTATGACCTTGTTTGTTTAGTTGAAACCAATTTCAATTCAAGTGTGCACAATGAGGAGGTTATTGATGAGCGTTATAATGTTTTTCGTAGAGACAGGGAAGAATGCGAATCTAGGCAGAAACAGGACGGAGGAGGTATATTGATTGCTACTAAAAAGCACTTAAGCATTATGCGTCGATCGTCATGGGACAGTACTTTCGAGAATATTTGGTTAACTATATTATCTGACTCTAATAACCAATCACCAATAAATATTTGTGTATGTTACTTGCCTCCTAAAATGCCTTTTCCAGATATACATTGTTTTTACAAACACTGTGAAGATATTATCTTAAATAACAGTGATCAGGGTTCTTTTATGGTCTTAGGTGACTTCAACACGAGGAATATTACATGGTTACGTCAGGGTAATACTGATGATCTAAGTCTATCTCCTATCGATCCCACTGGTGACAAAGCCACTCTTCTTATTAATATGACTGCTACTTGTAACCTTTCACAATTTAATCATATTCCGAATTATCAAGGGCGCATACTTGATCTTGTTCTGACAGACAACAACTCTGTCAACGTTTATAGTACCGAACCACTTAGTAAAGTTGATAGATATCACCCTGCGCTTGCAATTGACATAACTTGGAAATCAGTTTCTAAGTCTATGAAAAATAATCCTAAAGTTGATAAACTAAACTATCACAAAAGTAATTATAAACTTATAAAGCGTGACTTAAGGACGATTGACTGGCACAAGTTGCTTGCCGGTCTTGAAACAGACTCTGCTGTTAGTGAATTTTATAACAAAATAACCAATATTATTAAATTATACACACCAACTCATAAATCAGGATCTCAAAATTATCCTTATTGGTTTAGTTACTCCCTTAGACGCTGTTTAGAAGAAAAGAGAAAATATCATAAGTTATATAAAAAGTTTGGAAACCCCAGAGATTATGATACATTTGACACATTGCGGTCTCGTTGTAAAATAATGATTGATGAGTGCTATAGATCCTTTTTGGTTTCAGTCGAGGAAGGACTAGAAGATAACGTTAAAGTGTTCTGGCGTTACGTTAACAGTAAAAAATCCAGTAACTCAATACCACAGACAATGACTTATCATGGTCAGCCTGCATCGGATAACAAAGCAGTATGTGAATTATTTTCCGAATATTTTAAATCTGTTTTTGAAATACCTACTAATTCGTCAGTACCTGATAATACTGAAGCAGTTAACTTTCCTGTTTTGTCGAAAATTTGGATATCTAAGCTTGAAATACTTAAAAAGTTGAAGAGGCTTGATGCAAATAAAGCTGCTGGTCCAGACGGGATACCAGCAATGTTTCTTAAAAAGTGATGAAATTTGTATTCCCCTAGAAATTATCTTTAATAAATCTATTACTTCGGGTATTTTTCCTAGTATTTGGAAAACTGCTTTTATAATTCCTATATTTAAATCTGGTGACAAAACTAAATGTGAAAATTACCGTCCCATTAGTATCCTTTCTTGTATGGCTAAATTGTTCGAATCCTTAGTATACACCCACATCTACAGTCATGTTAAACCTTTTATTACTGAACAGCAGCACGGCTTTGTCAAGGGTAGATCCACAGCCACTAACTTGCTAGTTTTTAAAAGTTTTATTAATGAATCTTTTTGTAAACGACAGCAAGTAGATGCCATATACACAGACTTTTCGAAAGCCTTCGACAAGGTTAATCACAGCATACTATGTTCAAAGCTATCTCACTATGGTATTCATGGTAGTCTACTTCGTTGGTTAGAATCTTACTTAACACATCGTAACCAATTGGTAGCTGTTAAAGGTTATCAGTCTTCTCCCGCTTTTGTTACATCAGGTGTTCCCCAAGGGTCACATTTAGGTCCGCTGCTTTTTATAATCTTTATAAATGATCTTGTACAGTGCATTGGGGGCGATTGCCTATTATATGCGGACGATCTCAAGATTTTCCGAGCCATTCATGATGCTTCTAATTGCTTGGCCCTACAACAAGATATTCAAGCTGTTTATGAATGGTGCTCTATAAATAAAATGTATTTAAATATTAGTAAGTGTTTTGCAATTTCTTTTGCTACCAAGTCGCCGAAATATGTTTATAATTATAAAATTAATAATACTTGCTTAGAACGAAAATCATTAGCGAAGGATCTAGGCATATTGTTCGATGGGAAACTATCTTTTAAACAGCACTATGATTACTTAACTGCGAAATGTTTCAAGTTAATAGGGTTTCTTACACGAATTACCAAAAACTTTAAAAGCCCCAAAAGTCTTTTAAGTTTGTATCTTTCAATTATAAGACCCCTTGCCGAGTATTGTTCTATCGTTTGGACACCATTTTATAAAGTTCATATTCATAATATAGAAGCCATACAAAGGCGTTGTATGAGTATTATATGTCGTCGATACGGTTTAAAACGTCAGCTACCAACATATGAATCAAGAACTAAATATTTCGAATTACAGCACCTATCGACTAGGAGGAACATCAGTGAATTGATTTACCTTTTCAAGATCATCAACTCTCACATAGATTGTCCTAAACTCTTAAACATGATAAATTTTAACGCAAAAATTAGAGAGCGTGCCCCGCGCATTTTTGGGCTTCACACTTTTAAGAGCAACATTACTTATAATACACCATTAGCAAGAATGTGCAGATCGTATGACGCGCTAAAAAGACATAGCGATAACTTTGATATTTTTTCAAACAACTATAGTTTATTTAAAAAAACATTGTGCTCACTTTATGAAAAAGGTTATTAAAATTTTATTTTTCGTTCAATTTAAATTTTGTAATTTTATATTTTGTTTGTATAATAGTTAAGTACTTAATGAATGTTTAATTTTAGTTTTTAATTGTGCATGTTGTGTGTATACGTTTTGGAAAGCAGCCTTGTTCAAACAGTTACTACGTTATTATAAGCAATTTTCGGCTGTAATCTGTTGTATATACCTTGAAATAAAATAAAATAAAAAAATAAAATAAAATATGGTATCTTTTATCCTTGTTTGTAAATAAATATCTTTTTTATATTAAATAATGGCCTCAAATAACTCAACATTTCTTCATGGTCTACCGTACTCTTACTTCTTATGGTGTAGATAAGCACTATGAACCCTGAAACATACTAAATATTGTAAAAAGTAAAATCCTCTCCAAGTAAATACTAAATACTTGCAAGTCTGAAAGTTACACAAAAGATAAATCATTCGCCGCTCGAGAGTACGCTCCCGCTATATTATCTACGATTTTAAGGCACTTACCTTGACAAAACCGTCATTCCCCGTGAGCTGTCTGACTGGCTGAGAAGAACTACATGCTGCGTGATTTGTGAACAAATAAAAAGATAATTTTCTTTTCTTAGGCCTCTGAGACGTAGATTATCTTTCTAGGATTCTGCATTTACGAATGGTGCTACGGTATTCTTTTTGTATAATTAAAAAAAAAATATTTGAAAAAACTATAGTAAGCCTTAAAAACTACACATAATAAAATTATGGAGGCAGCTACACAGGTTTTGTGTTGATGTTAGATAGAGGGAACGGCTATAATTTCATGTGCTCTGGTTTACTCCTTAGTAAAAACTGTACAGAGTACACCAGTCTCTTTGTCTTTATCAAAATAGATGGAGCCAAAAGAGTTTCACAGATCAGTGTTATCTTTCTAATTAATTAACCTAGCCTAACCTTAATACATAAATTGAACAAAAAATGAATATATATTACAATAAAAATTATGAACCTTAATTTGACATATTAAGAACTGCTATACCCTGACGAGTTGGAGACTGCACATGAAAGACTTTTCAACACATTAAGTTTCTAGGCCTACACAAACCTGTTTCAGAACTCTATTATTAGCAAAACAATGAAAAAAATTAGATCAGTTTTCGCGGATGTTCCATTTTCATGACCTCTATTCCTTATCGATGGTGTCTTCGTGACCAAGGTCAGTGGGGTTATTACGATCTAACCCCATATATATACAATGAAAGGGTAAAATGTGAACTGCTTTGACCGCTCCCATTTGACCTGCTGAGGTAATAGCTTCCCATAGTCTCATTTTATGGAACTCTTCTACTTTTATTGCGGTCCCCTATAGTTTTATACTGGTGCAGTTTTTATTACTTCATAACCACATGCTCTGCATCAATTTTAAAAGATTGATATGTAAAATTGACAAGAAAAATATAATATATTTTAAGCAAAATCTATTGTGTTTTCAACAAAAACTTATTTAACCTTTAGAGAAATGCAAGAATAAAATAAATTTATTTGTATATTTAAAAAGCTTTTGTGATGTTGATACTGAGAACACGATAACAAACTGATACTAAGTATGATGATGATATAATGTCTGTAAGAAATCCCATAAAAGCTAGATGAATAAGGAAGGTGACCCTTCCAAGACCTGCAAAGTTATTCGCCCATTTCTTATGGTAAAGTAGTAAAGACTATTTTGCACTGGAAAGTCTACATTACCCCCGCTAATGTCACTAACATCGCTTCTAATGTGAAATAATTTCCGCTTTCCCCTTCCCTCCTTGCCCCTACCTTCATACGACGTCCCTTGATATGAAACACATTAGGGATCCGCAAAAAATTAATGTAGCTGGGAGCCATGATACGAGTTTGATTCCTGTTTATGTAGAAGTGTATTGTCAACACCAGTGATCAACCTCTTATGTGCCAAGATTAAGAGGCTATGTACATTTTATTTTTGTCACTAACTTCAAGCGAAAAAACGTGCGAGAGGACGGATTTAGAGCGAATGTGAAAAAGTATGGTTTTTATTAATGTAAACTAAAATAGCTAGCGAAAATTCCAAAACTTAAAATCTAGATAAGTATTGTTAAAACCCATATAATATAAGGTGACTTTAATTTATGCAGCCAAACTCATAATGGAGACTTAGTTAGTGATCAGTAACATGGATCGATACAAATTTTTGCTAATCTTGCAAAATAAAATCTTGACGTTGTAACGTTATTTCTTCATCCAAAGAAATAAGTAAACATATCGATTTACTGAAACAATATCGATTCATTTTAAATCGATATCGACTATGTCACGACACTATTTCGTTGACCGAACCGCTCTGCGGCGTTCATTCATTTCCTTCGCTCTTTGACTCATTCCAAAAATAACCGCGGTGACAGAGAGTCGCATCCTTTATCTTGCGCCAGTAGACTGTCGTCACCCGTAACGGTTTATGAATTTATTTTGGCTCAATAATTAGCTTTCTATTAGTATATCAACTATACATAGTGGTATCCTGCCCCGTTTTGGGTAAGTGTTGAGCAAACGTATTATTTAATTTAGAACCGTTAGGTAGTAGACTCGTAGACTTTTTATACCAGTATTAATCTTGTGTTTTATGTAGTTGTGTAATTTCATTTCATATTTGCTTACTAGCTGATGGCTACGCTTACGTTGTCAACGAAAAATGCGTCGTCATTCATACTAGCCGATCGGTTCCGAAAAACCATAATTTATTCTTCCTTGTTTGAAGAATCTAGCAATACTAGATATTTGAAAAAAATGTGGTCTTCTGTCAAGAATATAATGTACACTCTTATCGAAACAGAATCTTCAGAAGTCATTCCAACATTGAGCCATAAAAAATCAAAGATGACTCCAAAAGAAGGTTTTATGTCGAGTTTTAACATTATTTGAGCAAAATCATATTATATTATTTATTAATTAAAATCTGTATAAACTTTATTATACTGTTATCCGAACAGATATTTGATACAAACTTTAGTTTTTTTTTAAATAATAAAATACGTGATAAAAGTCGTCATTTTGATAATTTTCCAGAATTCGTCCCTCTCGCACTGCGGGTCTTTCCGCATGGAGTAACAGCGATCAATGCAATCGGAACCTATTCTCTTAACCGTTAGATACCTACCTATATTCTGTTTGTTTTTTGGTTTCAAATCAGGTAAATTTATATATTTGATTGCCCTCTGTTAGTGCCTTGTACAATATTTTGGCTTTATGCATATTAGTAAACTCATTTCTCATTAACGCACTTTCATCATACTGTATTTAGTACATGTACATAATAATATCTTAATGAATAGTTTATTTCACAATTCCGTTCTGATTCTGTTTTGCGTGCCGCCATGGACAAGCTTTTAGTTAGGTATTTTCCGGATTCCGTGGCGAGTGCACAAATCAATATCAGTAGTTAAGATATTAATCATCATCTTCGATCGATTCCAGGGTCCAAAGTTCGGGCCATAAAGTCCGCCCTATCTTGGTGCTTCAACACGAAGCAGCCTCCATTTCTTCGGCTCCTGGCAGAAGAGTCAGGTTCCTGGGTCGACTGCTTTCCTCGACGGTCACGCTACTGGGGCCTACTGCGGATCACACTGGACGTAGGGGAGTACCTACTCGTAACATCTTAGAACACAGAACTGAACCAACATTGAGGGCGTGTAGGGCAACGAACCTGTTATTTATAATTATATGTAATAAATATAGATTATCATATTGTTAGATAATTTGTCTTTATTTCATCCCCTAGGGCCTCTTCAAGGCGGAGTGCGACAACGTCCAATAGTAATTGACTCGGGGCTGGGCTTGCGTTTGTAAGGAACACGAAAATAATAATTTACGAATTTCACAAAAAGGGTCATCGAACCTTGTTACTGAGCACTTACTGGATCTTCAATAAGAATCTGGCTGCATAAATTAAAGTCACCTTATATACTAGGTGAAATTAAATCAACCGACCAAATTCGTACTGGAGACTCGGTTAGTCATCAGGAACAAGATTTTATGACCCTCCAGGTGAAATTCGAAATTTTTTTTTGCCCCAAAGTGCCTGTACTTAAACTAGTCCAACCAGTAAGGGAGCAAAAAAATTATTTTTTCGAAATTGGCCGATAGGATTATTGAACCTAGTTCTTGATCACTAACCGAGTCTCGAGTATGAATCTGGTCGGTTGATTTAATTTCACCCTATATATTTTCACTGAGAAAAATGTCTTTTTGGCTTCATTATAAAAAAGCATTACATAAGTTTAAAATACGGTGAATTGTTTTTAAATTTGGTGATAATGCGAAAATATTATGCTGTTAAAACGTTTGAGGAAATAATCGAGTTATTAAGGTAAGTAACGCAATATTATGATGGCAGATCACCATCAAAATGGTCACAGAAAATAGGATTATCATTTTCGTATTACATCATGCCTTCCCCATAAAAGAGGTCCGTCAAACTACGCCAGCAGCAACAGTAGTTTCATCGTATTTTGTTGTGATGTCCGTATGCTCCCTAATTTACGTGAATCATCATAATTTCAGGTGAATTCACTTTATTTTATGATGAACAGTTTTCTCAGTGTTGCAAAATGGCTACATAGATTATTTGATTATTAATCATTTTGTCCAAATTGATATTATAGATATTATGTACAATGGCTAGTTTAGTAATAAATAATATCTAGTTTAATTGGCTGTAAATTATATATTTGCGTTCTGTAAATAATTATTTTCGTCAAACGAGGAGGATAAATTGTATTTGAAGACCTCAATTCAATAACTATTTCTATCGGGGAATATTTATTCAAACATGTTTTCCAATAATGCATTATTTTATTTACACAACCTCTTAAGTATGATAATGATTTGTCTTACTGATGATCATAACCCTCTTAACCTTTTATAGGGCGGAGAAAACGGGCTTATGTGTGTATAAAAAACACTTGCATTATATAAAATATAATATAAAAATGAAAATTATATATTTTTCGTTATTATTTTCTTTATTTTTAGTTTTATTTTTGATCTTAAGCTTTTTTTTTGTTTATCTGACTTTTCCATCAACTTTGATATAAAAATGACAATTTACTAGTAATTTTATTATTGTTTTTTTTTCACAAAGTGGGCTAAAATATGGTGTCCAATATATAGCCAGAGCCTTATAAAGGTTCTGTTAGTTGTACTTCCTCTATGTTGCTTAGAAAATAGAAGCAGAAAACTGCCTTCGTCACAATACTTTTACATTACTTGTATCCTCACTCTTTCTGTGCTGTAGCAGCTAGTTTAGTATAGTAAACCATATCGAGCTCGATAGCGCGTGATACAGTACTCTCTCTCACTCTGTTAATTACCTAAAGAGAGACATACAGTCGTATATCGAGCTGTCAAAGCTCGATATAGTCTACCATGCTAGCTACCCAGGAATTCGGAAACATAAAATGTTTACATAATCTTATAATATTTTTGTGAATATAACGTACACAGATAAACAAGAATTGGTCTGAGTCCCAAGACAATCTAGACTACAGGCTTTCTAGTCCGTGTGGAACTAGGTATCTAAAAGTTCACACGTCTAACAGACCTGTTTAAATTGTAGCGACTTTCTTTTAGATACCTCAAAATAAAAGAAAACAAGAGAAAACAAAATTTTCTTCCAGACGAAAACAATAAACTGAAATGTAGTTTCAACTTTACGATACCCAGTAGAATCCAGACTCATCCATTTAACAGTGTCGCTTGAAATTGAAAAGAGAGCTATCATCCATTATTTGTCTCCAGGAAACTTGGTGACTGAATTAAGAATAATAACACAAAAAGCGTAAAGTGCTCGTCGTAAACAAGGAAAGGGATAATATATAAGTGAAAATATCCTTTTCTGTTTGAAAAGACGATTCATTTTGTCACTCCACAAACATCTTCAACGTCGTTAAGGCAAGGTTATCCAGAGAAATCTGGTCTGCTCTAACGCTTTCATTTTACAGATGTTTATCCTGCTCTGTGAAAGCAGGCCGCTCAGAAAACTTGCGGTTTTGAGGTGTTTTTATTTATTATTTTGGAATAAGAGGGATCGGTTTTTAAAATAACGAAAAATTAATTTTACGAAATTTATTTTAGTATACTTTTGTTGTCTTAATAAACTTAATACAGCTCAAATGAAATGATATTTAGATCAGAGTTTAGACATATGTTTGCAATTTAATTGGATCAAGCAAAATTTAACTAATCGTATATCGCATAGCCGAAATATCAAGATTAAAGAGTGAAACATGACATATATTTTTAACAAAATTTAATCATCGCTATTATTTGGTTTAAAATTAATTTGAAAAGAGCCAAAATTGGATAAAGGCCCCCTATTTTTCAAGAGTTTTTGAATGATCATACTGAATCTACCACAATCAGTAAATCAATGTGAAATTTATGTATGTTTTTTCACACTTTTATCTTTCGGCTGTAAATAGCGTCGCCTTTTGCTCGATATTTTTTTAATAATCTCTTATTAAATGTTTTTTTAATGTTTAGTTAACTTGATCTTTTTTCTCATATTTTACGATTAACACGAAAATCTTGTTTATAATGGCTTCAAAAAAAAGAAGAAAAAATGCAATTTTAATCAATTTTAATCTTAGAATTATGTAGACTCATATCACTTCGCGCGCATTTTGGCGCATACGATTTTTAACTTTATTAAATTCAGTCTTCAGGTTATAATAGAAAGCTGCTGTGCGCCTAAGGAAGGTCTCTTCCTATGGGAGCATTTTGTTTAACTCATATTGCCAGTTAATTATCAAATTTAAAATGCCATAAAATACCTACATGTATATCCATCATCAATCAGCCTGTTTCGTCCACTGCTGGGTAGGCCTTTCCAGGATTTCGCCACTCTTGGCGGTCCTCCTGGAAGAAATGCCCATACTCACACACGCTGGGCAGGCGGGTTGGTGAGCGCGGTGCCGAAACCCTTGCACCAGTGACGCCGCTGCCCGTCACCAGTCTGTTTTATATAAGGCTCGGCAATTGAGGATGGATAAACCACCATCCATCGGTCCCAGGCAATGGTGGGCCGCCTGGTTTTGCCTAAGAGCTGTTCTCTTACTCTCCCCCGAATAACTTCGGGAGAATTTGCGAGTAAGATGGTGGTACCTCCACAGTCGAGCCCGGCATCAGCTCTACCACCTATTACATGTATATATAGAGATTATATTAGAATAATACTCTAAGGATATCTATGGAGATTATATTAGAATAATACTATAAGGATATCCATGGAGATTATACTATTAAATGTATTTTAATTAACTTCGCTTAATAGAAAAGAAAAACAGTGAAATTTTGTTTAAGCTATAAAACTAAAAATGCGCAAGGGTTTTTTACATTAAACGAGTATAAATTTAAACAATAAGAGAAGGCTTTTTAATAACATGTCCTAAATGTAGCCGCAAATTTAAAATAACTGAAGTTTTGCGAGCGCGGCAATTGATTAGAGTAAGACAATTAAAAAACAAAAGCATTAGAGCAGAGCTGAAGTTTACCTTTGAACTGGGCCTTAAGGATTTCCTGTATTTTTCCAAAGTCTAACTATTGCACTTCGTGCGAAATTACAGCTTCACTTTGTTGCGGACAAACTGGCATACTGGGACCGAAAGTTTCCGTTTTAGACCGAGTTTTTAAACTGCCGATTCAATTTAATTTTTGAAACAATACCTATCTATTCAGAAAAACTACGAGTACCCTACTCATATATATTTTCGGGTTTACATGCATAGTATTCGTGTATCTTACCATTTGCTAAATAGTGATGTAAAATTATTTTAAGTAAACTTGCGTACCCTAAACAGCTTGTATTTGTGCCCGAAGGACGGAATCATGTAAAATCGGAACGTAAAATTTTTCGGCGAAAAGAGGTTTTAGTGTTGTATTCCAGTTTCATACTAGGAAACACCTCTGACACCATCTTGGTCTACACGACATATCGTGTAGGTATTTTTAATGTTTTTGTTGTTTCGTTTATGTTTCATTCGGTGGATATTGCTTTTTACTGAGTAAAATGCTGTCTAAAACTGTGCGAAAAGCCTTGCAAAGTCACAATCGCTTACGTTCGGCCCCGTCTTCGCTCACCCCATTAGTCCAAAGTTCCGAGTCTACCTGTGACTATTGTGTCGCGACAATGTAGTGAGCGACAAATCGACCCTTTGTTGTCGTTTGAGTTGCGACACACGCGATCTGGGGTCGATTTTCGAAGCTACTAGAGGAATTCTGATAAAAAATCTTGCGATTTCTGATTCCAATATGAAATGTTTTGTCAACAGTAAAAACGTTACAAGCTTTATCGCATAAAAGCAAAAGCTAAGTAATATAAATAAAACTAATGTGCTTCAAGTGAAAACTCTCAATAGCAGAGCTCTTTATGTGTTTAATATGGAAGTAGATAAAAATCTGAAGAACTCTACTTTTTCTTTTATCTAAGGAAAGCTCTTTTTATTGCTAAAATTGAGTTTTAATGCAGGGCTATTACAAAATGACATAGTGAACTGGCACCTAGATGTCGTCATATGCAGATGAGTATGAGATTGCCATATAAGTATAATACTCACCTCATTTTTTTAAGAAAAAATTATGCATGACGCGTCAATGCATTTAACAAAGAATTCTTACATATTAATTGATTCCTTAAAACTATAAACTATATACGTAAACGAAAAATTTTTAAATTGAATTCGTTATAAATCGACAATTTATTTTAAAACTATATATTCTACGTTAAATTGCTAGTGTGTACATTCATATGCCTTACCAGCCTTTACATAAGCCTATTTTGAAATAAATAAAATGTAAGTAATATTTTTTTTTTAATTTAATATTAAATGAATAAATACAATTAAAGATCAACTTAAATAACATAAATAAAACTTAAAAATACTTAATTCAATAACATAAACACTAAAAACTATTTAATCTAAACTAAACTTGTTCTACAAAAGGTAAAAAATTTTGTTCAAATCGATGCCGCCGGGCTGAGTGCCAAGAAGGCTGGCGGCATTTCCCCGTTGGATGGCGAGACTAAGTCTTTGGACGAGGTATGCCCCCGCCCTTCTGTCACCCGAGGCATCAACCAGGCGCGACGCTATCTCTTTGAATAGACGTCGCGCGTCGGGTCCCCACGGCTCGAGGGTTTCGACGCCAAACGGCACAAATATGCATCCTTCGCCGAGGTTTGCATATTTGCGCCACTTGTTAGACTCTGCCATCAGCGCCGCAGCGCCGGCCTTGGCTGTGGTCGCTTGGACATGGGATGGGGCCAACGTATCGACGCAGGTCGCATCCCATACCAACGACCGGCCATTCTGCCATGGAACGAGCGTCATGCCGTCGGGCCTCTTGCCATCGTCGCATGCGAGTCCATTTGGCTCTAAAACTGCGGGAACGCTGGCGCTTGCAAGGGCGCGACGGAGGACGTCGTTGATGGCAGCGTGACGTGACAGACGCCCAGCGCTGCGGAGGCATGACAAGCCGTGTTGGCTCAACTGGTCAACCCTTTCTCCGCAGCGGCACCGATGTGGTTCATTAATTTTTGTTCCTATCCGCAGGCCTACAGCTAAAGTGAAAGTTGTCTTATCCAGTAGCGTCCCAATTTTGGAGGATGGGATGGCATTTAGCCAATATCCCGACTCCTTTTCACTTGTAGCTAAGAAACGAGCACGCTCTGCAGAATTTTGGGCACTTTCTAAAAGGTTCTTCTGAGTTTTGAGGCAAAGCGGCTCATCCCAAAGCCTTTGTGCTTTTGAAAATACATATCGGAGGAACCCATAACGTTTCGTTTAACATAAAATCAGGCAAGGGTTGAATCTTACAAAGCTAATGTCATAAAGAACTTTCCTTACCTTCCAATGCATTTTCGTACGCGATTATCTTACTTTTGATCTTCAAAATAGGACCCCTTCTTAGTTCATTGTTTTCAGACTATATTGTCTTTCAAAAGAGTGCTTCTTCCGAAGCGCTTGCGATAACACAATTCGGTGACATGATTATGTTCGCCTTCGCACTTTGTTGGCCTTAAATCTGTTACGACACAACGGTGTTGACACAGTTTCTAACCTGCTTCAGGATCAGAAGATGCTGATAAAGTATCGCCAAAGATGTCATTGTTTTTGATACATACTTTATTTAACCAGTTAAGTTCGCAATTGTTGAACAATATATATAGCAAGCAAGATCGTTAGATTTATTTGACCATAATAATATGTTGCTTTATTGCTACTCTATTTAAAAATTGTGCATCGAAAAAACACATTTTATAGCAAGTACCATCGAGGAAAGTACCTACGCTCTTCTATATTTTTTTTGTTATAAATAACTTCTATGATATGGTAATGCTGTTGGGGTCAAGGATTGAACGACTTTAGTACCAATAATATTAATACCATAGACTAAGTAAGTCTATGCTAATATCTACAAGTTAGTGTTTTCAATACATTCAATTTAAGTTACCTTTTTTCCATCCATCCATCAGCCTGTTTCGTCCACTGCTGGACATAGGCCTTTCCAGGATTTCGCCACTTTTGGCGGTCCTCCTGAAAGAAATGCCCATACTCACACACGCTGGGCAGGCGGGTTGGTGAGCGCGGTGTCAAAACCTTTGCACCAGTGACGCCGCTGCCCGTCACTAGTCTGTTTTAATAAGGCCCGGCAATTGGGGATGGATATACCGCCATCCATCGGTCCCAGGCAATGGTGGGCCGCCTGGTTTTGCCTGAGAGCTGTTCTCTTACTCTCCCCCGAATAACTTCGGGAGGATTTGCGAGTAAGATGGTGGTACCTCCACAGTCGAGCCCGGCATCAGCTCTACCACCTACCTTTTTTACTTTAACCAAAATTTTAACAAGGCTGATCATCCATCCATCCATCCATCCATCACCCCGTGTTCGTCCACTGCTGGATATAGGCCTTTCCCACATTTCGCCACTCATGTCGGTCCTCCGTCCTCCTCATCCAGCCGCCCCCCGCAACGTCCTTCAGGTCGTTGGTCCAGCGGGTACGAGGTCGGCCTACACTACGCTTTGCTGTACGTGGTCTCCATTCTAGAGCCTTTCGGCCCCAACGGCCATCATGTCGGCGACAAATATGGCCTGCCCACTTACAAGACTGATATGCAAATTAAATAGTTCATTCATATATTTTATTGCGTAAATCCGAAATGTCTTTGGCATGAGAATAGTGTTCTAATATTTTATCAACTCAATAACTTTTCGCAATTATTACCCTTTAAAAACTGTTCGACCCCAAAAACATAAAAATGGAAAGGTAATTCTATAAAGTCGGGTTTACCTTCGTCAATAGACCGAATAAGTCAGTTTTCTCTGAGCCGAACTCCAAAGGCCACCGCAACCCTTTCCCTTTCAGCGTACCCATAATATAGATAGAGTTGCCACATGGGATTAAAAAATACACGGAACATTTATGAAAATCTTAAATATACAGAGCATAATAATTGAAGCCGGAAACTGGCGATAGAAATCCTCCATACTTTTATCGCGATTTAGGTTTGGTTCCATGGTAAAACTTGTTCGAATGGACGGGTTACCTATAATAATTGTTACCAGTTTCCAGCTTCCGTGACATCATTGTATAGAGAATAGCAAATAAAAAGTTTTATTACTAAAATTTAGATATAAATATTTACGAAAATCTTAAATATGTTACTTTTTTTTCTTATAGTCCATTCATGTTAAAGGGAACAAGCAATTCAAGAAAATGTAGCTACCTCTTATTGTTAAATTAAATTGTCTTGGGGTTCTTATGCATCAGCTGCCATTATACTGTTAGTATTAATCTCACATCTGATAATAATTTGTATTTTGTACAGTAAAGAATTTTACTATTATTATTTTTGAATTTATATTCATTTGGCATGGTGTTAGGTACTCGTCGACGGTGGAGCGAGCTCAAGCACATCGACGGCTGCAAGCCGAAGAAGAGGAGCTTAAAAAGCTGAAGACCGGCAGACGTTTTCTACAGTAGGCGCTATACCGATGTACGTGGAACGCCTTGTCCCGGTCAGGTGCCAATTTGTGGACCTGCAAGTTATGCTTAAGGAGCCAGTGCGGGAAGGTACGTAGGTGCGGCCCGTGAGCTAGGTCTGGAGACCTAAAAATCCCAGGTACTACAAAGACATCGCTGGCCAGCGTACCTTTTATGAATCCTTAGTCGCCTCTTATATTCCGACTTCCACGGGAAGACGTAGAGTGACAATATTTTGTATAGCGTTGCCAAACACCATTTATTATTATTATTTTGGAACTTTTAAATGATAGTACAATTTTAAATCGGAAAGCAGTAGGAGTGACTGCTTTCCGATTATACTATCTGATACAAAACCGGAAAACTGGCAATCTTTTCCTTTTAGAGCTCGTGATGAGCCTTCCTGAGGGCGTTCTCGTGAGCGGCTCATTTAATCCCTTAGGGTCCACTCGGAAATATTTCCAGTTGTTTTCATGTCTGGGCCTTGTTCGAGTTAATTGAAAAGGATACAGTATAAGTGTCGTGCTGCTGTAAAATAACTTTTTTGCCTGAATCAAATAAAATATTTCTTTTTGTTAAATAATTTGTCTTTCATTTTGATTAGTCTTTATATTTAATACGAAACATATATAATTAGGCATCTAGAAATACTTCGACAAGTTTTTTTTCTTGTCGGCATCAGTGGAATTATAATATGATAAAATAAGTTAAGTGTGTGCCATAAAATGGTACAGGTTTAAAGTTGTTGTGTGGGATAATTTACAAAGTACCTAATACGTGAAAAAACACAACTTAGAAATGTTAAAATGAACTATTGTCGCGGAGTGCTATAGATCACATTTTCTCAAAAATACATTGTAATATTACCATTACATACTGTAAAGACCTATCAGAAAATACTTCATCCTGGCGAGCTATTTAAAAGTGTCCAGGAAATCGGAATAACTGTCCAGGAAATTCGTATGAAAATCCATTACATAAATATGTTTACAGAGTACTTTTCGTATGTTTTCTTTTTAAAACTATCCCTGTCTATGTTTTTACGAGACTAAGGAGTTTGGCAATCATAAGGTTCCAAGTGGCCAATTTCAAAAGAAAAATAAAATTAATTACAATTTCATGTTTAGAATGTAGAAATGTTTGCTTTATTTTAGAATAACAATAATAATAACAAATATGTATAATTTATATTGATTTTATAGGTATATTTAAAGCCATTGAATATTAAAATTTAACCTCAATGAGCGTCCCTCTAGATGGCGTTGTCCATGAAGAAGGCTGCATGGCGGTTAGGTTAGGTTAGGTTAGGTTAGGTTAGGTTAGGTTAGTCGCCTCTTATATTCCGACTTCCACGGGAAGACGTAGAGTGACAATATTTTGTATAGCGTTGCCAAACACCATTTATTATTATTATTTTGGAACTTTTAAATGATAGTACAATTTTAAATCGGAAAGCAGTAGGAGTGACTGCTTTCCGATTATACTATCTGATACAAAACCGGAAAACTGGCAATCTTTTCCTTTTAGAGCTCGTGATGAGCCTTCCTGAGGGCGTTCTCGTGAGCGGCTCATTTAATCCCTTAGGGTCCACTCGGAAATATTTCCAGTTGTTTTCATGTCTGGGCCTTGTTCGAGTTAATTGAAAAGGATACAGTATAAGTGTCGTGCTGCTGTAAAATAACTTTTTTGCCTGAATCAAATAAAATATTTCTTTTTGTTAAATAATTTGTCTTTCATTTTGATTAGTCTTTATATTTAATACGAAACATATATAATTAGGCATCTAGAAATACTTCGACAAGTTTTTTTTCTTGTCGGCATCAGTGGAATTATAATATGATAAAATAAGTTAAGTGTGTGCCATAAAATGGTACAGGTTTAAAGTTGTTGTGTGGGATAATTTACAAAGTACCTAATACGTGAAAAAACACAACTTAGAAATGTTAAAATGAACTATTGTCGCGGAGTGCTATAGATCACATTTTCTCAAAAATACATTGTAATATTACCATTACATACTGTAAAGACCTATCAGAAAATACTTCATCCTGGCGAGCTATTTAAAAGTGTCCAGGAAATCGGAATAACTGTCCAGGAAATTCGTATGAAAATCCATTACATAAATATGTTTACAGAGTACTTTTCGTATGTTTTCTTTTTAAAACTATCCCTGTCTATGTTTTTACGAGACTAAGGAGTTTGGCAATCATAAGGTTCCAAGTGGCCAATTTCAAAAGAAAAATAAAATTAATTACAATTTCATGTTTAGAATGTAGAAATGTTTGCTTTATTTTAGAATAACAATAATAATAACAAATATGTATAATTTATATTGATTTTATAGGTATATTTAAAGCCATTGAATATTAAAATTTAACCTCAATGAGCGTCCCTCTAGATGGCGTTGTCCATGAAGAAGGCTGCATGGCGGTTAGGTTAGGTTAGGTTAGGTTAGGTTAGGTTAGGTTAGGTTAGGTTAGGTTAGGTTAGGTTAGGTTAGGTTAGGTTAGGTTAGGTTAGGTTAGGTTAGGTTAGGTTAGGTTAGGTTAGGTTAGGTTAGGTTAGGTTAGGTTAGGTTAGGTTAGGTTAGGTTAGGTTAGGTTAGGTTAGGTTAGGTTAGGTTAGGTTAGGTTAGGTTAGGTTAGGTTAGGTTAGGTTAGGTTAGGTTGGTTAGGTTAGGTTAGGTTTTTTTTTAATTAAGAGTCTCTTGCTCTCCACTGACATGGGTGGTCAGTGGCTTTTTCAATATTTAAATGTAATTTTCATCTTACCCGTTTTTTCGAGAGGGAAGGAGTTTGGGGAAGGTCTTCCGTCTTAGTTACAATTACTAGTTAATGTTATAGTTAATTATAGCAAGCTTTTCTCTTTTTTTTTTTTTTTTTTGCTTGTTCTTTTGGTAGTTCTCTTTCTTTCTTTTTTTTTTATTATTATTATTATTATTATTATTATTATTTTTTTTTTTTTATGTATTTTTGTTTTTGTCTTGATATTATTATTATTATTATAATTTTTTTCTCTTTTTATTGGTGCAGGCATCTTATTCTAATACATTTTACTTAAATATAGTCTTAAGATAATACTCCTGGACGGAAGAGCTTCCCTGAGCTAATTAATTAACCCATTTATTTACATGGTAGTGTTTCTGATTATCAATAATTTGTATTATTTTTGATTGGTTATTTAATAATATATGAGATATAATATAGTGTAAAAAAAAATCAATTTATATTAACTAATCGACATAATGGTAATAAATAACTATTTGTTTCTCTTGGCCGCACATCTTACTACAGTTTCTAAGAATTTTTGGAGAGCGTGTCTCTGCTCTCCATCAGCAATGATTTCCGGCAGCTTGTCTTGTTTAAAGACGGTGTTTAACTCTATTTCCAGGTTTGCCCTCAACACACTGAACCTCGGACACTCGAAAATTATGTGCCATATCGTTTCCTCCGTCTCAGGATCACATACGCAGGCAGGACTGTCCTTTACCTTGAATCTGTACAGGTACGATGCAAAACCTCCATGCCCTGTTAGGGCTTGTACTAAAGGGGGACTCAATTTGACCTTCCCCATGATCCTATGTGCTTTCGCTACATCTGGGAAGAAGGCCTTTGTAACTCCCCCCGTACTCGTGGAGTTGTACCTGCACTGCCATTTTAGGACAGTCTCCTCACGTATGGTCCTTTTAATGTAGGAGATGGGGACAGCATCATAATCTGCCGAGGATTTTTTGTGGAGGGCAGCGTCTTTAGCTAGCTCGTCCGCGCGTTCGTTGCCGGGTGTACCGGCGTGCGCCCTAAGCCAGAACAGCCTAACATCACGGCCCCCCTGCCGGATTTCATGCACGCATCGCTCCACGCTGTGTGCTAGGGGATGTAGCAGCTCCCTGCTTCGGAGCAGGTCCAGCGATGACCTGGAGTCGCTCAAGATATTGACGAGCGACTCTTTGCTGTTTTTGACCTGCTCTACAGCCCTCAGCAACGCGTACATTTCCGACTGGAAGACCGTGCAATAAGACTCCAAACGGAACTTCGAGTACTTGGCCTCCCCGCCATCTTTCCACCACGTAAGTGCCGCACCCACCCTGCCCTGTATCTTGCTACCATCAGTGTATATACAGGGGCCAGTGATTCGGTGCTCGGCTATCGTGGATGGTGTGAGATCTTCCAAACACTCGAAGTCCAGAACCTCTCGTTCGGCTGGATGAGATGTTCTGTTGTAGGGCACACGCCGCTCCGCTATTCTGTCATCCGGTATTTGCGCTATATTTTCTCCTCGCTTTGCCCTGTACAAACTTGCAGCCTCCCGGACCCTAAGGTCGAGGGGGAGCACGTCTGCCAGCACAAGTGCCGATGACAGAGACACCGTGCGGTACGCCTTACACATTTTCTGAGCGAAACCCCGCTGCAGAGACTCTAACTGATTTTTTATCATCAGCTTCTCCGCAGCGGGGGCCCACACACTTGCTGCGTACAGCACAATAGGCTCTATCACCGACACGTATATCGTCCTGATGATCTCCCGACTGAGACCCCAACTCACCCTCGCCGCGCATGCCAGCTGCTTGTAGATGTCAGTGACTTTTCTACAAACAGCCGATACATGCGCATTAAAAGTGAGTTTGTTATCTATGATAACGCCTAGCAGGCGGATTTCCTGCACAAGCGGCAATTGCACTCCGGCCATGTTAATGACTGGGGGCTCAAATTTCAGCTTCCGCGTTAATACCATCGCAAAAGTTTTTTGCGGTGCGAAGTTCAGCTTATTTTTGAGCCCCCAATCCAGGACCTTCTGGAGGGCCGCATTGGCTCTCGCCTGCAGGGGGGCCGTAGTGAGCCCAGAGAACACCAGGACGACATCATCTGCGTATGCTTGGCAGTGTACCCCATCCTGCTCAAGGTCTGTGAGCAGGGTGTTGAGAATCAGGTTCCAGAATAGGGGGCCCGCTATTGAACCTTGGACACATCCCTTGCTGGTTCCCTTTTCCCAACTTTCCCTCGCATAGTGTATTTTGACCTTACGGTCCTCCAGGTATGAGGCTACAAGTCCGTAAATATTTGCAGGGCATTTATGGGCGAGGAGTTGGACTTTCAGAGCCGGCCACCAAGCATTATCGAAGGCTCCCTCTATATCCAGCGAGACCATGAGTACGATCTTCCTAAGTTGTATTTCAGATCGTACGTGTCCCACTAGATCGTAGAGGGAGTCCTCGGTGCTTTTTTGTGGCATGAAACCATACTGACTGCTGCTGAGTGAAGGTATTGTATGCCATCTTATACGGGATACTAGAAGCTTTTCGACAGTTTTGCCCATGACAGGTAAGAGTCCAATTGGCCTATGCGCCCTCGGATTAGTGTAGTCCTCCTTTCCAGGTTTCCGGAGTATACATACGTGAGCGGACTTCCAACTAACCGGAAAGTGTCCTAAAGCCAGACATTTGTTGGCAATAGCAAGGAACACTTCCCGGTCACAACGGATTGCCCGTTCACATATATCCGCCGTCCACCCATCCGGGCCCGGGGCCTTCTTTGGGTTGAGAGATCTCAGCACCGCCTCAAGCTCGGCACCGGTAAAGGGTGGATCGTTAGGTCTTAATTGGTCCTGGAGTTGGTGGACTGGCACTTCCGAAATGGCGCGTGTCTGGCGTTGGCCCGCGGATTCGGTGTCGACCTGGTCGTCGGGGAAGAACGTAAGGGCCAGTTTCTTGGCCGACTCCTCTGGGCTAAGAGTACCATTTGAGTCGCAGAGTAACTGGTCCTCCTGTCTTTTCACAGTTCTCCTAATGACCCTGTAGACACCGTCCCATAGGCTCTCTCTGTCTTGTTTTGTGCAAAACTGTTTCCAGCTGGCATTTTGGGCTTCAGTCGCCGCCTCTTTATACCGCTGTTTTGCCTCTAGATATGTGTCAACGACGTGTTGCCTTCTGCGTTCCGCTGCACACCGGATGCGCCGCTTCTTGGTAACAGCGTCTCTTTTGAGACGCTCCAGAGCGGGGCTCCACCACGGCAGCGGATGTCTTTCCTTTCGGACTCCCACCTTGGGTATGATCTCTTCACAAGGTTGAGAGATTCCCGTTAGGTAGGAGTCAAGAAATGTTTCCAGCTCCCTAGGCGTCTCGATGGTCTGCACCCTCAAAGCGGTCAGGTTGCTCTCTTCTAGTCTGGAACGGACAGAATGATCGAAAGCCAACCAATCGGTATTGCTTGTGTTGTACACACGTGTTGTCTGGGGTCTCAGGATTTCGAGTGCTTTCCCCAGACGTACGTGGTAAGTGACAGCGTTATGGTCCGATGTAATTAGCTCTCTGTCAACTCTCCATCCGCCCATCCTGTCCAAGAGCTGGAGGCTGCAGGCCGTAACGTCGACTCTGCTTGTACACATACGGCCTCCCCTATACACCTCAAAAGTAGGTACATCGCCTGTATTCAGGATCTGGAAGTCCATTTCATTAAGGAAAGAGCTGTAGGCAGCTCCTCGGTGGTCTTCGGAAACACTTCCCCACCAAGGACTCCACGCGTTGACGTCCCCTGCCAAGATGACATTACTGGTCTGCATCTTAGAGCAGACAAAGCGGATTCTGCCAAGATATGGTTCTAAATCTTCGTCCCCCTCCAGGTAAATGGATAGCACGGCCAACTTAAGCTCCCCAGCCTTCAGCAGGACCGCTGCAATGTTCTCGGTGACCAGCTGAGGGTCATGTATGATCTCCAGCTCCCCACCAAAAACAACTACGGCAGCCTTTACCGGCTTTTGACGAGCTGCTGTGAGCTGGATCACCCTTGTATTCGGGTACCGTTTGAGTTCGCCCTTGGATCCAATATATGGTTCTTGGACCAGGGCAACGGATACCCGGTTTGAGTGAGCCTTACTCATTAGCTCCGCAGTCGCCAACTTAGATCGCTGTAAGTTGACCTGGATGACTCTTAAATTGCCATCCTTGGTTTTGCTGGAGAGAGAGACGCCTCTACCATTCACCATGGTGCCTTCAGCAGTACGCGACGCGTGACCTCGCTATCGAATCCCACCTACGCCTGATTGGACACTCACCATTAAAGGCATTATGTGCCAGATCGGCTTCGGGGAACTTAGCCTTCTTACAGTTTACGCAGACAGCTGGAGTTGCCTTTGCGGGGCAGTCCGCATAGGTATGAGTACCGCCACAGTGACTGCACGAGATGTCCTGTTGCTTGCATACTCGCCTAGTGTGCCCATAATCCAGACATCCCGTGCATTGCACTAGTGGCGAGTGGTCCTCGATCGAGCGACGCTGCAGACCTATGTATACCTGTCCCGCCTCTGCCAACCTCTGGTAGAGAACTGGCGTAAGTTCCACGATTAGGTGGCACTCGTGAGGGTTACGTGCCTTTCTACGGAAAGCGACTCTGAGGGTCTCCGCTTTTACATCTATACCCTTCAGTAAATGCATATTCTGACTGATCAGAGATTCTGCAACAAACTGGTCTGTACGATGGGATAGAACGTTGCGGATAATAACCATAGGCAGTTTTGACTTGGCCTCCTTGGCAGTGAGTCCGTGTCCGCTTTTACCTAGCTTAGAGGAGATCTTATTAAGATCATCTCTTTGGGTGCAGCTCAGTACCACCTTTCCATTGGCGGCCTTTCTGCAGCGGTCCACCCTAATGCCTGTCGATTTGGCATCCAGCACCTGCTCAAGCTTCTCTACAACCTGATCTCCTGTCATGCCCTGATCGGTTGCCGAGATAATCAGCGTATGTGCTGGGCCACCCCGACTAGGATTTTTCAGAGCCTGTGCGTATGTTTGTCTGGTTCCCGTGCTGAGAAGGTCGGTCTTTAAATCGGCTATGGCATCTTTGATATCTGTGAAGACCATCTCTTGGCTTAAGCTGGGCGGCACAATTTCCCTTTTATTGCTGACTTCGCCCATGGCCTTCACGTCTGAGCCAACTTGCTCGATACTTCTCAGCACCGGGACCATCATATCCCGCAGGCTCTCCTCATTGACCAACGGCAATCGTTCCGCCTGGTAGGTCGGTCTCTTCTCTATCTTTTCTAGAAGAGACCTTACGACCATCAGGTCATTACAGATGCCATCGATCCGAGGGTCTGGGAGCTGGCTCTGTTTAATGGGGGATCCACTTACTGAAAGTGGCCTCTGGACCTCCGTCTCTTTCACCTCCAACTGACGTCTGAGCGAGTCCAACTGATTCGACACCGTAGCCACCCGATTTGACAAGGCTCCCAGTTCTGCCAAAAGTTCTGGTTCTGAGCTCTGTACTGGCCTTTGTGTCGATGCAGCTTGCGATGTTTCCTGACTCGCCAGTTTGGTCAGTCGGAGGACATTATCTCCAATCCGGCCTATTGCCTTGATAGGGCCGTCCATCTCATAGCCCAGCCACGCTCTTATAGCTTGGGCCTCCGTTAGTGTGGCTGAGATGTCGGCTCTAGCCTGGGTCAACTCGACGGCGTGGGAAGCATGGAGCTGTGCTAAATGTTTGGTATGTTGACGCTCCACGGAAACTAGTTCCCGCGCTCGTCGAGTCTTCTCCCGCTCCAAGTTATTTATGTGTCGTGAGCGGGAGTCGGACAGGGAGAGCACCATCTGATAAAAATGCTCAAGGCACTCGAGGGCTTCTGCTTTGCACTCCCGCTTCATGTTTCCGGCTTTTTCCAGGGCCTCTTTACCCCTCTGGAGCAGGTCGTTGGCCTCTATCGAGGCCTGGTCTTTGACCACTCCTGGGGTATTTTTGCCACGTGGAGGTAAGAGGCTGAGCCTGTCTTTTGCCGGTAATTTGCGGGAGTGTCCCGACGCTTCCGACCATGCATCATCATCTTCTTTATCAAAGATTGCATCGATGTCGGAAACGTCGGAAGGTGCAGGGGAGTGTATGGGGGAGTTTATCTCCCCAGCGTTTGCGTTTGCCCTGAGCACCTCCACCAAGAGAGGTTTTAAAGGTGCTTTGGGTTGGACGGAGGCACTCACAGTCTTGGGTTTGACTCTGGAGCTAATTGACGTCCTGGAGGTGGTGCTGCCGGATTTAGTTGACATAGTTGCGATGTGCGGTTAGAGTATACCAAAAATAACTATATCTCATAGGTAAATGATACAAAAGGAATAATTATGTCACAAGTCAAACAAATTGAAAGTCAGAAAAACTCCAAAGCAAAATAATAAGAGTAGTAATCGAATTGAATTATTAAAATGGGGCAATAGCCAAATTTAAAATTTAAAATTAAACTAACATTAAATTTAATTGAGTCAAATAAAATCTATAAAAACATTAAATTTTAGATACAATATGGGGCAATAGCCAATTTAGGTCAATAGGTCTAAAATAAATTTAAATGTAGAATGAAATCTGAATAAAAAAAAGCAACACTTTTTACAATTCCAATCAATATAAAAAAAACTAACAAGCTAACAATAATAATTAAATAAGATTTTATCTCGACCTTGGATTTTGAATAAATTAAGAAGATTAAAACCAAAACATAAAATAAAATAATCAACTCAAAGACAAAATTTTGGTCTGCGCCCCCTCTTACCAACACTTTCGGGGGTAGCAGAGGTGAGGAAAGGTGGGAGGGCTAGGGGAAGTAACTGCCGGGGCCAAAATGTCGGGCGTGGCCCCCTCTTACCTCCAGAAGTTTTCCCGCGGCTCTAGCTCTCCAGGGAGCCGAGATAGACCGCGGGGGGTGAGGTAAGAAATGCGCGGGGAAGTGGGGGGGTGGGTAGTTTCGGGGGGCCTTAGGGGTGAAGTAGGGTTGGGGGAGGGAGGAGGGGGGGGGAAAAACTACCGGGGCCAAAATGTCGGGCGTGGCCCCCTCTTACATCCAGAAGTTTTCCCGCGGCTCTAGCTCTCCAGGGAGCCGAGATAGACCGCGGGGGTTGAGGTAAGAAATGCGCGGGGAAGTGGGCGGGGGTTGTTACGGGGGAGGCTAAGGGGTGAAAGCGTTGATGGTGGGGGGGAGGATGGCAAAGAGGGCGGGGCGTGGTTGCTTCGGCGTTACGGTGATGGCTCGAAGTAGTGCTGACGGCGCGGCGTACTCGGCGGAAGCAGGAGCAGGGCGAAAACAACTTGTAGAGTTAGAGCAGTTAACCCGATGCAGTGACTCTATCGCTCTACGCCTCCACACGCAGATCCGGAACTCTGTGTGGTGTCTCTACGGCTCTACAATTTTGAGGCTCTACAAGTTTGTGGTGCTGCAACTGGAATGCTCTACTACTCTACATATGGCTCTATGCCTCTATCTCTTGGAGCTGATGCAGGGGCTTGTAGTCTTCGTGAGGCCTGATGTTGGAGTCCCCAAGCGGGGCCGGAGCACCCTGGCAGGTCAGTCAGCACGAGTGATATGTGAACCCCGCGAGACTGTACCACATGGACACCAAAACCACGTGTTTTACAGTGAGATTCAATGTCTAATAACTTTTTTATTCACCAACGGATTTCAAAAATTTTTTCACAGAAAAATAGAAAATTTTTAGCACTCAAAGATGCATAAATCTCACCCTTGTACAATTTTCGGGGTGAAACTGGCAATCCTTCAAAGTTTGAGCTTTATTGTAGCCAAACCATTAAACTTTCACTTTCACAAACACTCTCACATGTGAAATAGAGTATAATCTATTAGGTGAAATACTCTGTTTTATGAAACGAGCACTTTTTCTATTTTTAAACAATTTTAACGCGGAGCAAAGGTGTTGCTCGTGCGACTTTTGGGTCGAGACTGGGTTAGGTTAGGTTAGGTTAGGTTAGGTTAGGTTAGGTTAGGTTAGGTTAGGTTAGGTTAGGTTAGGTTAGGTTAGGTTAGGTTAGGTTAGGTTAGGTTAGGTTAGGTTAGGTTAGGTTAGGTTAAGTTAGGTTAGGTTAGGTTTTTTTTTTTTTTTTTTTTTTAATTAAGAGTCTCTTGCTCTCCACTGACATGGGTGGTCAGTGGCTTTTTCAATATTTAAATGTAATTTTCATCTTACCCGTTTTTTCGAGAGGGAAGGAGTTTGGGGAAGGTCTTCCGTCTTAGTTACAATTACTAGTTAATGTTATAGTTAATTATAGCAAGCTTTTCTCTTTTTTTTTTTTTTTTTGCTTGTTCTTTTGGTAGTTCTCTTTCTTTTTTTTTTTTTTATTATTATTATTATTATTATTATTATTATTTTTTTTTTTTTTTAATGTATTTTTGTTTTTGTCTTGATATTATTATTATTATTATAATTTTTTTCTCTTTTTATTGGTGCAGGCATCTTATTCTAATACATTTTACTTAAATATAGTCTTAAGATAATACTCCTGGACGGAAGAGCTTCCCTGAGCTAATTAATTAACCCATTTATTTACATGGTAGTGTTTCTGATTATCAATAATTTGTATTATTTTTGATTGGTTATTTAATAATATATGAGATATAATATAGTGTAAAAAAAAATCAATTTATATTAACTAATCGACATAATGGTAATAAATAACTATTTGTTTCTCTTGGCCGCACATCTTACTACAGTTTCTAAGAATTTTTGGAGAGCGTGTCTCTGCTCTCCATCAGCAATGATTTCCGGCAGCTTGTCTTGTTTAAAGACGGTGTTTAACTCTATTTCCAGGTTTGCCCTCAACACACCGAACCTCGGACACTCGAAAATTATGTGCCATATCGTTTCCTCCGTCTCAGGATCACATACGCAGGCAGGACTGTCCTTTACCTTGAATCTGTACAGGTACGATGCAAAACCTCCATGCCCTGTTAGGGCTTGTACTAAAGGGGGACTCAATTTGACCTTCCCCATGATCCTATGTGCTTTCGCTACATCTGGGAAGAAGGCCTTTGTAACTCCCCCCGTACTCGTGGAGTTGTACCTGCACTGCCATTTTAGGACAGTCTCCTCACGTATGGTCCTTTTAATGTAGGAGATGGGGACAGCATCATAATCTGCCGAGGATTTTTTGTGGAGGGCAGCGTCTTTAGCTAGCTCGTCCGCGCGTTCGTTGCCGGGTGTACCGGCGTGCGCCCTAAGCCAGAACAGCCTAACATCACGGCCCCCCTGCCGGATTTCATGCACGCATCGCTCCACGCTGTGTGCTAGGGGATGTAGCAGCTCCCTGCTTCGGAGCAGGTCCAGCGATGACCTGGAGTCGCTCAAGATATTGACGAGCGACTCTTTGCTGTTTTTGACCTGCTCTACAGCCCTCAGCAACGCGTACATTTCCGACTGGAAGACCGTGCAATAAGACTCCAAACGGAACTTCGAGTACTTGGCCTCCCCGCCATCTTTCCACCACGTAAGTGCCGCACCCACCATGCCCTGTATCTTGCTACCATCAGTGTATATACAGGGGCCAGTGATTCGGTGCTCGGCTATCGTGGATGGTGTGAGATCTTCCAAACACTCGAAGTCCAGAACCTCTCGTTCGGCTGGATGAGATGTTCTGTTGTAGGGCACACCCCGCTCCGCTATTCTGTCATCCGGTATTTGCGCTATATTTTCTCCTCGCTTTGCCCTGTACAAACTTGCAGCCTCCCGGACCCTAAGGTCGAGGGGGAGCACGTCTGCCAGCACAAGTGCCGATGACAGAGACACCGTGCGGTACGCCTTACACATTTTCTGAGCGAAACCCCGCTGCAGAGACTCTAACTGATTTTTTATCATCAGCTTCTCCGCAGCGGGGGCCCACACACTTGCTGCGTACAGCACAATAGGCTCTATCACCGACACGTATATCGTCCTGATGATCTCCCGACTGAGACCCCAACTCACCCTCGCCGCGCATGCCAGCTGCTTGTAGATGTCAGTGACTTTTCTACAAACAGCCGATACATGCGCATTAAAAGTGAGTTTGTTATCTATGATAACGCCTAGCAGGCGGATTTCCTGCACAAGCGGCAATTGCACTCCGGCCATGTTAATGACTGGGGGCTCAAATTTCAGCTTCCGCGTTA
The DNA here is from genome assembly GCA_910592155.1 of Ypsolopha scabrella. Lineage (NCBI taxonomy): Eukaryota > Metazoa > Arthropoda > Insecta > Lepidoptera > Ypsolophidae > Ypsolopha > Ypsolopha scabrella. Next base: position 13,109,316 of record OU342963.1, read on the forward strand.
ATACCATCGCAAAAGTTTTTTGCGGTGCGAAGTTCAGCTTATTTTTGAGCCCCCAATCCAGGACCTTCTGGAGGGCCGCATTGGCTCTCGCCTGCAGGGGGGCCGTAGTGAGCCCAGAGAACACCAGGACGACATCATCTGCGTATGCTTGGCAGTGTACCCCATCCTGCTCAAGGTCTGTGAGCAGGGTGTTGAGAATCAGGTTCCAGAATAGGGGGCCCGCTATTGAACCTTGGACACATCCCTTGCTGGTTCCCTTTTCCCAACTTTCCCTCGCATAGTGTATTTTGACCTTACGGTCCTCCAGGTATGAGGCTACAAGTCCGTAAATATTTGCAGGGCATTTATGGGCGAGGAGTTGGACTTTCAGAGCCGGCCACCAAGCATTTTCGAAGGCTCCCTCTATATCCAGCGAGACCATGAGTACGATCTTCCTAAGTTGTATTTCAGATCGTACGTGTCCCACTAGATCGTAGAGGGAGTCCTCGGTGCTTTTTTGTGGCATGAAACCATACTGACTGCTGCTGAGTGAAGGTATTGTATGCCATCTTATACGGGATACTAGAAGCTTTTCGACAGTTTTGCCCATGACAGGTAAGAGTCCAATTGGCCTATGCGCCTTCGGATTAGTGTAGTCCTCCTTTCCAGGTTTCCGGAGTATACATACGTGAGCGGACTTCCAACTAACCGGAAAGTGTCCTAAAGCCAGACATTTGTTGGCAATAGCAAGGAACACTTCCCGGTCACAACGGATTGCCCGTTCACATATATCCGCCGTCCACCCATCCGGGCCCGGGGCCTTCTTTGGGTTGAGAGATCTCAGCACCGCCTCAAGCTCGGCACCGGTAAAGGGTGGATCGTTAGGTCTTAATTGGTCCTGGAGTTGGTGGACTGGCACTTCCGAAGTGGCGCGTGTCTGGCGTTGGCCCGCGGATTCGGTGTCGACCTGGTCGTCGGGGAAGAACGTAAGGGCCAGTTTCTTGGCCGACTCCTCTGGGCTAAGAGTACCATTTGAGTCGCAGAGTAACTGGTCCTCCTGTCTTTTCACAGTTCTCCTAATGACCCTGTAGACACCGTCCCATAGGCTCTCTCTGTCTTGTTTTGTGCAAAACTGTTTCCAGCTGGCATTTTGGGCTTCAGTCGCCGCCTCTTTATACCGCTGTTTTGCCTCTAGATATGTGTCAACGACGTGTTGCCTTCTGCGTTCCGCTGCACACCGGATGCGCCGCTTCTTGGTAACAGCGTCTCTTTTGAGACGCTCCAGAGCGGGGCTCCACCACGGCAGCGGATGTCTTTCCTTTCGGACTCCCACCTTGGGTATGATCTCTTCACAAGCTTGAGAGATTCCCGTTAGGTAGGAGTCAAGAAATGTTTCCAGCTCCCTAGGCGTCTCGATGGTCTGCACCCTCAAAGCGGTCAGGTTGCTCTCTTCTAGTCTGGAACGGACAGAATGATCGAAAGCCAACCAATCGGTCTTGCTTGTGTTGTACACACGTGTTGTCTGGGGTCTCAGGATTTCGAGTGCTTTCCCCAGACGTACGTGGTAAGTGACAGCGTTATGGTCCGATGTAATTAGCTCTCTGTCAACTCTCCATCCGCCCATCCTGTCCAAGAGCTGGAGGCTGCAGGTCGTAACGTCGACTCTGCTTGTACACATACGGCCTCCCCTATACACCTCAAAAGTAGGTACATCGCCTGTATTCAGGATCTGGAAGTCCATTTCATTAAGGAAAGAGCTGTAGGCAGCTCCTCGGTGGTCTTCGGAAACACTTCCCCACCAAGGACTCCACGCGTTGACGTCCCCTGCCAAGATGACATTACTGGTCTGCATCTTAGAGCAGACAAAGCGGATTCTGCCAAGATATGGTTCTAAATCTTCGTCCCCCTCCAGGTAAATGGATAGCACGGCCAACTTAAGCTCCCCAGCCTTCAGCAGGACCGCTGCAATGTTCTCGGTGACCAGCTGAGGGTCATGTATGATCTCCAGCTCCCCACCAAAAACAACTACGGCAGCCTTTACCGGCTTTTGACGAGCTGCTGTGAGCTGGATCACCCTTGTATTCGGGTACCGTTTGAGTTCGCCCTTGGATCCAATATATGGTTCTTGGACCAGGGCAACGGATACCCGGTTTGAGTGAGCCTTACTCATTAGCTCCGCAGTCGCCAACTTAGATCGCTGTAAGTTGACCTGGATGACTCTTAAATTGCCATCCTTGGTTTTGCTGGAGAGAGAGACGCCTCTACCATTCACCATGGTGCCCTCAGCAGTACGCGACGCGTGACCTCGCTATCGAATCCCACCTACGCCTGATTGGACACTCACCATTAAAGGCATTATGTGCCAGATCGGCTTCGGGGAACTTAGCCTTCTTACAGTTTACGCAGACAGCTGGAGTTGCCTTTGCGGGGCAGTCCGCATAGGTATGAGTACCGCCACAGTGACTGCACGAGATGTCCTGTTGCTTGCATACTCGCCTAGTGTGCCCATAATCCAGACATCCCGTGCATTGCACTAGTGGCGAGTGGTCCTCGATCGAGCGACGCTGCAGACCTATGTATACCTGTCCCGCCTCTGCCAACCTCTGGTAGAGAACTGGCGTAAGTTCCACGATTAGGTGGCACTCGTGAGGGTTACGTGCCTTTCTACGGAAAGCGACTCTGAGGGTCTCCGCTTTTACATCTATACCCTTCAGTAAATGCATATTCTGACTGATCAGAGATTCTGCAACAAACTGGTCTGTACGATGGGATAGAACGTTGCGGATAATAACCATAGGCAGTTTTGACTTGGCCTCCTTGGCAGTGAGTCCGTGTCCGCTTTTACCTAGCTTAGAGGAGATCTTATTAAGATCATCTCTTTGGGTGCAGCTCAGTACCACCTTTCCATTGGCGGCCTTTCTGCAGCGGTCCACCCTAATGCCTGTCGATTTGGCATCCAGCACCTGCTCAAGCTTCTCTACAACCTGATCTCCTGTCATGCCCTGATCGGTTGCCGAGATAATCAGCGTATGTGCTGGGCCACCCCGACTAGGATTTTTCAGAGCCTGTGCGTATGTTTGTCTGGTTCCCGTGCTGAGAAGGTCGGTCTTTAAATCGGCTATGGCATCTTTGATATCTGTGAAGACCATCTCTTGGCTTAAGCTGGGCGGCACAATTTCCCTTTTATTGCTGACTTCGCCCATGGCCTTCACGTCTGAGCCAACTTGCTCGATACTTCTCAGCACCGGGACCATCATATCCCGCAGGCTCTCCTCATTGACCAACGGCAATCGTTCCGCCTGGTAGGTCGGTCTCTTCTCTATCTTTTCTAGAAGAGACCTTACGACCATCAGGTCATTACAGATGCCATCGATCCGAGGGTCTGGGAGCTGGCTCTGTTTAATGGGGGATCCACTTACTGAAAGTGGCCTCTGGACCTCCGTCTCTTTCACCTCCAACTGACGTCTGAGCGAGTCCAACTGATTCGACACCGTAGCCACCCGATTTGACAAGGCTCCCAGTTCTGCCAAAAGTTCTGGTTCTGAGCTCTGTACTGGCCTTTGTGTCGATGCAGCTTGCGATGTTTCCTGACTCGCCAGTTTGGTCAGTCGGAGGACATTATCTCCAATCCGGCCTATTGCCTTGATAGGGCCGTCCATCTCATAGCCCAGCCACGCTCTTATAGCTTGGGCCTCCGTTAGTGTGGCTGAGATGTCGGCTCTAGCCTGGGTCAACTCGACGGCGTGGGAAGCATGGAGCTGTGCTAAATGTTTGGTATGTTGACGCTCCACGGAAACTAGTTCCCGCGCTCGTCGAGTCTTCTCCCGCTCCAAGTTATTTATGTGTCGTGAGCGGGAGTCGGACAGGGAGAACACCATCTGATAAAAATGCTCAAGGCACTCGAGGGCTTCTGCTTTGCACTCCCGCTTCATGTTTCCGGCTTTTTCCAGGGCCTCTTTACCCCTCTGGAGCAGGTCGTTGGCCTCTATCGAGGCCTGGTCTTTGACCACTCCTGGGGTATTTTTGCCACGTGGAGGTAAGAGGCTGAGCCTGTCTTTTGCCGGTAATTTGCGGGAGTGTCCCGACGCTTCCGACCATGCATCATCATCTTCTTTATCAAAGATTGCATCGATGTCGGAAACGTCGGAAGGTGCAGGGGAGTGTATGGGGGAGTTTATCTCCCCAGCGTTTGCGTTTGCCCTGAGCACCTCCACCAAGAGAGGTTTTAAAGGTGCTTTGGGTTGGACGGAGGCACTCACAGTCTTGGGTTTGACTCTGGAGCTAATTGACGTCCTGGAGGTGGTGCTGCCGGATTTAGTTGACATAGTTGCGATGTGCGGTTAGAGTATACCAAAAATAACTATATCTCATAAGTAAATGATACAAAAGGAATAATTATGTCACAAGTCAAACAAATTGAAAGTCAGAAAAACTCCAAAGCAAAATAATAAGAGTAGTAATCGAATTGAATTATTAAAATGGGGCAATAGCCAAATTTAAAATTTAAAATTTAACTAACATTAAATTTATTTGAGTCAAATAAAATCTATAAAAACATTAAATTTTAGATACAATATGGGGCAATAGCCAATTTAAAATAAAATCAATGGGGCAATAGCCAATTTAGGTCAATAGGTCTAAAATAAATTTAAATGTAGAATGAAATCTGAATAAAAAAAAGCAACACTTTTTACAATTCCAATCAATATAAAAAAAAACTAACAAGCTAACAATAATAATTAAATAAGATTTTATCTCGACCTTGGATTTTGAATAAATTAAGAAGATTAAAACCAAAACATAAAATAAAATAATCAACTCAAAGACAAAATTTTGGTCTGCGCCCCCTCTTACCAACACTTTCGGGGGTAGCAGAGGTGAGGAAAGGTGGGAGGGCTAGGGGAAGTAACTGCCGGGGCCAAAATGTCGGGCGTGGCCCCCTCTTACCTCCAGAAGTTTTCCCGCAGCTCTAGCCCTGCTGGGAGCCGAGATAGACTGCGGGGGGGTGAGGTAAGAAATGCGCGGGGAAGTGGGGGGGGGGGTTAGTTTCGGGGGGCCTTAGGGGTGAAGTAGGGTTGGGGGAGGGAGGAGGGGGGAAAGAAACTGCCGGGGCCAAAATGTCGGGCGTGGCCCCCTCTTACCTCCAGAAGTTTTTTCCTTTTTCCCCCCCCTCCTCCCTCCCCCAACCCTACTTCACCCCTAAGGCCCCCCGAAACTACCCACCCCCCCACTTCCCCGCGCATTTCTTACCTCACCCCCCGCGGTCTATCTCGGCTCCCTGGAGAGCTAGAGCCGCGGGAAAACTTCTGGTTAGGTTAGGTTAGGTTAGGTTTTTTTTTTTTTTTTTTTTTTTTTTTTTTTTTTTTTTTTTAAATGAAAGATGTTCTACGGACAAATATAAATCGTCCGTACTTTTTTTAAGTTAGTTTAATTTATTGAAGTTTCATTAGTACCATTTTTCTTTATCGCTCCTTAAAAACAAATTTAAATTCATCTTTAGTAGGAAGACTCTTAGACTATACATATACTTAATAATTATATATATCTAGTTATACATGGCTTATGGCTATACATGCTTTTTTTTTTTTTTTTTTGTTTTTTTTTTTTTTTTGTTGTTTTGCTTTTTTTTTAATTTATTTGCTTTTTTATTTATCCATTATAAAGCTGTTTTTTTTTTATTATTATTATTATTATTATTATTATTATTATTTTTTTTTATTTTTTTTTTATATAATATTCTTATTTACTACATGCAATGTATAAAAAACAAATATATACTACAAATTTTTCACACAATTAAGATTTAATTATTCATTAATATACATTTAATCTGAGAGACATTAGAAATACAAAAAAAAAAAAAAAAATATTAATTTTATTAATGGACGCTAAGCCATCCATGACTCAGACGAGTGAAGTACCGCCTGTGCCACCCCTTAGCATTGCGTCCACAACTGACATGTCCCGGTTTCTCCACGCCATCTTGATGTTATATTCCTTTATGTTACCGGTCTCGGCTGCCAGGGCGTTCATTATTAGGCGTACTATCGCGTCATTCTCGCGGCGAGCTGTGAAGTATACACAGCTGCCGGTATGCCTGGACACCGCCACGACCGCGTGATGGACACTGCTGTGCAGCTGCTGGTTGACTTTAGCAGTTCTGATTATCACCACTCTCTCCCACGTAAGTCCCTGAGCTTCATGGATTGTGTGGAGACGCGATCCTTGTTGCTTCCCGTAACCCATGCTTTTGAGGAGTTCCTTTTCAGCCTGGGTGTGAACAAGGTAGAGCGTGTTGGGCTCGCTTTTAGGGAGTCGCGTCTCTTCGTATGTTTCCAGTGTCAGGGACCGTGTTTGAGCCTTGGACGAGTATATGCCACTGTAGATCTCCCTTAGGGCATATGCAACGTCCATGGGGTTTCGATGTGTGCACAGCAGTTGTTTTGTTATTCCACCAAACGAGCTGGGACTTTGGTACCTCATCGGGAAAAGGTTTTCTCGGTCGATGAAAGGGACCTGGTTCTGATCGCCAAGGAGGAGAATCTTGCTGACTCCGCTTATTCTGGATGCTAAGACAATGGCTCCAAAATGGCTCATGAGTGCTTCGTCGATTATCAACCGACCGTAGCTCTCGCCCTCGCCTACGCCGTTTACCTGCAGTGAGGCCATTGTGCGCACTTTGAATTTTGCGTTTCTGCCGAGCTTGTTCTCCAGCTTGCTGCGGAGGTCTCTAGCTCCCTCTAGCGTGGGTGTCGTCACCAAATCCCCTTCAGCATTGAAGTTGTTTATTACCCAGGTTGTTTTTCCGCAGCCTGGGACCCCGTTTACCCATTCCATGTCTAGTGTCGACATTTGTGCAACGGCTTCGGTGGATTCGGAATCCCATCGCAATGTATTTGCCATTTTTAGGATTCTTTCCTCCAACATTATCCGCGTGCACTTGGCGACGACGACTATGGAATCATTCGGTGGGGTCATGAAAACTGGTTTCCCAGTCCGGGTTGACTCGTTTTCGTCTAGTTCCACAAAACCACTGGTACCGTTGAATGCGGCCATGTACTCTCCCGCCATGGTTCCCCCCAGAACTTGGGAGGTGGCGTTATTGTACACCGCCGCGCCGCACTCCTCCAGTTTGGAGTTTAGCGATTGCTCGTTTCCTCGACGATAGGCTCGGAGGATTGTTCGGCACGTTTCTTGCCTAGAAACTATTGTACCTTTGAGCATTGCTATGTACTCAAGGAGTGCGTTGGACAAGTGGTCCGATGGAAAGACGGGTGTTACAAGTTCCGGAAGGTCGACCAGTCCCCGATCGGCTTTCGTAGGGGTAGTGCGGGAATTTCTTCCGTCAGTTTCCGATGAGGTTGCGATTGTTGGGGGTTCTTTTGTTTGGGCGTGTTTCTGCCTTTTGGATACTATGTGTGTGAAGCAACCGACTGCTGCTCTGGTCATGGACGACAGTGCTCCCTCAGACTCCATTCGGCGAGGGGATGGCTGTCTCTCACCTGCTATCTTTTCTTGCAGCCTTTGCGAACCGCTAAGCTCTGGACTTACTATTGGGTGGCCCCAGCTGTCAATGGGAGTGGAAGCTTCGTCAAGACGGTACGGTCTCAAATGACTGAGGTTTTGGCCCCTGTCCTCATAGACCACCATCTCGTGTTTACTGGAGGCTCTTATGATCCCCGAGTAATCTTCCACTTCGGCTTTGATGTATGCCACTACCATAGCGTCCACACTGATTTTCTTAGGTGGTCCGTCAATGGCTGCCAGGCTGGAAAGCATTGAGCACGCCTGGGCAAATTCGGATGCGTCGTCGCCGGCCACGAATAGTGCAATTATTTTGTTCTTAGTTCGCACTATTCGGCAGCGTTGACCTGCTGCTGTGGCTTCTCCGAGTGCTTCGAATACTTTCCGCCTCATGGTTGCTCTGAAATTGCTCCCCTTTAAAAGGAGAGCAAGGCCGGGTGAGATGGTGACAGTACTCTTTCCCTTCGCACTGCAAAAGCAGATACCGAGTCTCTCAGTGCTGTCGTCCATGAAAGTCGCTACTCCTTTGAGTCTTATGCCCGGGGTACCCGCCTCACTGAAGTTTAGAAGCTGGTACTCCGCTGGCATCAGGCTACTTGTTGTCGGTTGCTGTACTTGTGTTAGTGTTAGTGTAGTAGGGGTGAGTGTGAGTGTGGGGGTTGGGTCTGTCGACGAGTTCCTCTTGGCCGCAATTCGCATGGTGGTTTCTACAAAATCAAGGAAGAGCGTTATGTTGTCCTTGTCTGCGATGATGTTCCGCAGTTCAGCCTTTTCCAGCTTTGTGTTGAGCCGGTACTCTAGTTCCATTCGGGCAACCGCAAAACGAGGGCAGTCCAGTAAAAGATGCCATATCGACTCACTAGTGTCGGGGTCGCATTCACAACCGGGACTGCTTTTCAGCTGGAACCGGTGTAAGTACTCCGCCATGCCTCCGTGTCCTGTCAAGGCTTGCACTTGTCGGTGCGTCAGTCTGGTTCTTCGGACGATGCGGAACGCGTCGTTCACGTCCGGGAAGAAAACTTTCGTGACGGAACCAGTGCCGGAGGAGCTGTACCTATCTTGCCATCTGCGTACAGTTTCCTCTCTGATTTTTCTCTTGACGTGTGACACGGGAACTTCACCGTAGTCTGGGGCATCCCTTGACTGCAAGGCCGCTTGTTTGGCCAGTTCGTCTGCTCTTTCGTTTCCGGCTGTCCCCACATGCGCCCTGAGCCAGAAGAGCCGCACCTGCCTGCCTTGTGCTCTGATTTCCGCTACGCACTCTTTGATGTTCTTCGTTAGGGGATGTGTTGACTTGGGATTTCCCAGCAGTTCAAGTGACGATCTTGAGTCGCTCAAGATGTTAATTGGGTCACTCGTGCTGCTTTTGGCCAAGTCAATCGCCCTGTGAAGTGCGTATAGCTCTGACTGGAAAACAGTACACGCGGGGTCGAGGCTGAAGGTGTGAAAACTGGTTTCCTTTCCATCCTCCCACCATGTGAGGGCTGCTCCAACTTTACCCTCAATCTTGCTGCCGTCAGTGAATACTTGTGGCCCGGCAATATTGTGGGAGGTTAGAGATTCGGTATCCATGTTTTCAAGGAGCTCGTACTCAGTTGTTATGAGTTCAGAAGGATGTGGCTGCTCTAGGTAGCCTATCCTTTGCTCCATTTTCCTTCCTGGTGGTAGGTAGTCTCCACTGATACCTCGCTTGGCCATGTACAGACTTGCGGCTTCCTGTATTCTGAGGTCCAGGGGCAGAAGGCCCGAAAGAACTAGTGCCGATGTAAGCGAGACCGTTCTGTACGCTTTGCAGATCTTTTGGGCAAATCCTCGTTGCAGTACATCTAGACGATCTCTGATCATCTGGAGTTCCGTGGATTGGTACCATGCACTTGCTGCATACAATACGATCGGCTCGACAACCGCTACGTATATCGTTCTGACGATTTCACCGTTTAGGCCCCATGTCACTTTCGCTGCGCGCGCTAGATGCTTGTATATGTTCGCAGCTTTTTTGCATGTTGCGGTCACGTGCGCTTTGAAGGTGAGTTTGCGGTCGATAATGAGACCAAGGAGTTTTATCTCGTTTACGAGTTCGAGTCTACTCTCTGACATATAGAGGTGTGGTTCCTTGTACTTCAGTTTTTTAGTCATCAACATCGCCTTGGTCTTATGTGCGGCGAAGTTGAGCTTATTCTGAGTACCCCACTCCACTATTGTCTCCAGTGTCGAGTTGACTCTCCCCTCCATGGTTTCGACCGAGTGGCTGGTGAAAGTCAGAACTACGTCATCCGCGAAAGCCTGCGCATGTACTCCTTCCTTTGCTAGCTTTTGCAACAGCGGATCTAGGATAATGTTCCAAAACATTGGTCCTCCGATGGATCCTTGGACGCAACCTTTGGTGGTTTCCCTCTCGCTTGTTGCTCTCGCATAGTTGACCACGATTTTACGGTCTTGTAGGTAGGAGCACACCATTGCGTATATGTTCCGCGGACACTTCCTTGTGGCTAACTGATGTTTTAAAGCCGGCCACCAAGCATTATCAAAGGCCCCTCAATGTCCAGTGAGATCATAAGAACTATCTTCTTGTTTTCAAGTTCTGATCTCACGTACTTAAGAAGGTCATAGAGGGCGTCCTCGGTTCCACGCTGTGGCGTAAACCCGTACTGGTTTTGGCTAAGCGTGGGCTGCATATGCCATTGCAGCCTGCTAACCAAAAGTTTTTCGACGATTTTTCCGAAAACTGACAGAAGTCCGATGGGTCTGTATGACTTGGGGTGTGTGTAGTCATCTTTCCCATGTTTCCCGAGGATAATTACGTGCGCCACTTTCCATTGGGCAGGGAAATGTGCTAGCTCTAAGCATTTATTTGCTATAGCCATGAACATTTTTCTCCCTGTATTAATGGCCATCGCACATATGTCTGCCGTCAGCCCGTCCGGTCCCGGTGCCTTCTTTGGATTTGTGTCGTAGAGCACTGAATCCAATTCGGCTTCCGTGAATGGTGGGTCATCTTTGGACAGACCTTCAGTGTCCTCGGGTTTGGAGCTCGTCAACTCTCGGAGATGTTTGTGGAAGGGTTCATCCAGTAGTACAGAGTCATCAGGGTAGAACGTGCTGGCCAGGAGATCGGCCGATTGCTCAGGACTTAATGTTTCGCCCTTCTTGTTTCTGAGAAGCGGATCTTCACGCCTCTTTGATGTCCGCCTTATTACTCTGTAAATCCCATCCCACATGCTCTCCCTTTCCTGCGTCGAGCAAAACTCTTTCCAGCTTTGGGTTTGGGCTTCGCTAGCCTTTTTTTCGTACTCACGTTTGGCGTTGAGGTACTCGTTTACCACGTGTTCTCTTCTGGAGGGTGCAGCATTGCGAATCCTTCGCTTTCTTCTGGTAACTTCTTTTTTTAGGTCAGCAAGGTCTTGGGACCACCAGGGGGGTGCTACCTTTCCCTTGTAGGCGCCTAATTTTGGGATTAGGCCTCTTGAATGGCATTTGTGTATGCGAAAAGTGCCGTATCCAGTTCCTCGGTGCTCGAGATGGAGTTTACGGTTTGTAAGGTTAGGTTAGGTTAGGTTAGGTTAGGTTAGGTTAGGTTAGGTTAGGTTAGGTTAGGTTAGGTTAGGTTAGGTTAGGTTAGGTTAGGTTAGGTTAGGTTAGGTTAGGTTAGGTTAGGTTAGGTTAGGTTAGGTTAGGTTAGGTTAGGTTAGGTTAGGTTAGGTTAGGTTAGGTTAGGTTAGGTTAGGTTAGGTTAGGTTAGGTTAGGTTAGGTTAGGTTAGGTTAGGTTAGGTTAGGTTAGGTTAGGTTAGGTTAGGTTAGGTTAGGTTAGGATAGGTTAGGATAGGTTAGGTTAGGTTAGGTTAGGTTAGGTTAGGTTTTTTTTTTTTTTTTTTTTTATAATCATTCAACTTTCTGAATTGGCATAAGGCCCACGAATATTAATTTTCGTGCATTTGTCATCTAAGACTATTTTTGTTAAGTGACCCAAAAGGTGGGCATAAAATAATAATTAAAGTGTATATTGTATAGATATTGTGTAAAGGTAAAAATGAAAAGTAAAAATTAAAATGGGAAAGGGAGGGTCCTCCGTCTTAAAATAACATTCCTTTCATTTCTCTTACAGTAACTAATTTGTTAACAAGTTTCATCCTTCCTCTCTTTTATTATTTAGTAATTCCTTTTCTATTTTTTTTTTTTTTTTTTTTTTCTTTCTCTTTTTTTTTTTTGTTTGTTTATATTGTTCTTTCAATTTTTTTTTTTTTTTTTTCTCTTTACTTAACTATTACATTTCCTTAAAACTAGTTAAACAAGTTACGAAGGAGCCTCCCTTAATCAATATCACAGTATAATCCTTAAAAATTTGTGGTATCGCAGACCAAAATAAATTTTAGAAATAACCCCAAGCAAAAACCAGTAAGGCCACTATTTGTTGCGCTTTACAGCACATTTAACTATTAATGAGAGGAATTTAAATAGAGCCTCCCTTTGCTCCTCACTGACCATTATCTCTGGCAGGTTTGTTTTATTAAAAGGTAATGTTAATTCAACCTCCAAGTTTGCCCTCCACAAGCCAAACCTGGGGCAGTCGAACATGACGTGCCATATTGTTTCCTCCTGGTCCGGGTCACACACGCAAGATGGACTGTCCTTTATTTTGAAGCGGTGAAGATACGAGGCGAAACCCCCGTGCCCTGTGAGGGCCTGCACGAGAGTAGGATCCAGTTTAGCCTTCCTAAAGACTTTGTGCGCGGTAGCGACATCAGGAAAGAAGGCCCTCGTGACCCCACCCGTGCTAGAGGAGCCGTATCGCTGCTGCCACCGCTGGACAGTCCCCTCACGTATTGTCTTCCTCAGGTAGGAGAGAGGGACAGCGTCATAATCGGCTGCCGTCTTCCTGTGGAGGGCTGCGTCCTTAGCAAGCTCGTCCGCACGCTCATTACCAACGGTTCCAGCATGAGCTCTCAGCCAAAAAAACCTCACGTCACGGCCCTGCATGCGGATTTCACGCACGCCCCGCTCAATACCATGAGCCAAGGGATGAATAAGCGCCCGGCTTCTGAGCAGGTCCAAAGACGACCTGGAGTCACTCAAGATATTTACTAGTGGCTCCCTGCCGCCGCCAACCTGCTGTATGGCCCTGAGCAGAGCGTACATCTCCGACTGGAAGACCGTGCAGTAAGGCTCCAAGCGGAACTTCGAGTGTCTAGTCTCCTCACCCTTTCGACCACCAAGTGAGCGCAGCACTATACTTGCTTCGACCATTAATTACCAATCCTGGACGAGTCAGTTAATAGTCCGAGCCCGTAGCCTTACCTCCTGGTCTTAGCAGTAATGTACAAATGTTTATACTATTACTTTATTACCTTCTATTCAAAAATAAGAAAAACAATCATCTAACAAAACCTTAATGCAAATTCAGTTTGCCTGAAAAGACACAATTTATTATTAGACTTTTAACACTTACAGAAAATGTTATTTTATAAAATACTAGCGACCCGCCAGGCTTCGCACGGCTAATGATTCTTCGTTGAATCTTTATCTTAGGTTGAAAAACGACGCGTGAGAATGACAATTCACTGATATAGATATCATCCACCATCCATCCATCAGCCTGTGTTCGTCCACTGCTTGACATAAGTCTTTCCCAAATTTCACCACTCTTGGCGTTCCTCCATCTTCCTCATCCAACCTTGTAGTTTTTCATCTGTTCAAGACCTCTCCTAACACTATCCTTTTCCAACAGTCACACTAGCCAGTCAGTAAGACATGATTGGACGAAAAAAGAAAAAGTCACATAAAAGAATGGCGAATGGATTTCTCTTTGAAAGCTTTCCATCCATCCATCAGCCTGTTTCGTCCACCGCTGGGCATATGCATATGGACTTTTCCAGGATTTCGCCACTCTTGGTGGTCCTCCTGGAAGAAATTCCCATACTCACACACGCTGGGCAGGCGGGTTGGTGAGCGCGGTGCCGAAACCCTTGCACCAGTGACGCCGCTGCCCGTCACCAGTCTGTTTTATATAAGGCCCGGCGATAGGGGATGGATATTCCGCCATCCATCGGTCCCAGGCAATGGTGGGCCGCCTAGTTTTGCCTGAGAGCTGTTCTCTTACTCTCCCCTGAATAACTTCGGGGGGATTTGCGACTAAGATAGTGGTACCTCCACAGTCGAGCCCGGCATTAGCTCTACCATTATACGTTAACAACCAAATAAACCTTTGAAAATGCTTTAATAGCGAACCGGTTAGGTAAATGAAATAAATACAGTGGACAAGTACAAGTGCATTTCAATCAAGATGTCTAAACTACAAAGTCATTTATACAAAATTTTCTTTAAATCTGGGTCTTAAAATTTGAATCCGTTGGACAGAATAATTTAGATACAAGAGAAGTACATTTAGTTACTACCTAATCACATAAAAAAGAAGCTTAGGGCTCTAATAATGACTGCGATTACGCTCTGCGCGTGAGTTGCTAGTGATTGATGGGAAGGAGAACTTGAGCTAAAAACTATCATTACCTGAGCAAGATGGACGTATACCTTTTAGTTCTGTTTCATTCACTCGTTTTGAAGTCTGGAGTAGAGAGAACTAGGTAAATAGATAAACTGAATGGGTACAGAATGAGATGGTAGTCGTAACTTTATAAAAGTACAAACAATTATGCTGAAATCTCATTCAGTTGGACGCCTGAATCTCGAGACACAGGTTCAAAGCTTGAAGGGCGAGCATCCAACAGTGGAATTTATATGCATAGTATTTGTACACTTACCACTCGCTGAACGATGAAGTTAAACATAGAGATAAACCTGCCATCCATCCATCCATCCATCCATCAGCCTGTTTCGTCCACTGCTGGGACATAGGCCTTTCCAGGATTTCGCCACTCTTGGCGGTCCTCCTGGAAGAAATGGCCATACTCACACACGCTGGGTAGGTGGGTTGGTGAGTGCAGTGCCGAAGTCAGTCTGTTTTATATAAGGCTCCGCAATCGGGAATGGATATACCGCCATCCATCCATCGGTCCCAGGCAAGGTTTTGCCTGAGAGCTGTTCTCTTACCCTCCCCCGAATAACTTCGGGAGGATTTGCGAGTAAGAAAGATGGTGGTACCTGCATGCCCTGAAAATCGTTTATTTCTCCCTTTTATCAAACTGTTCTAGTAACAGTCCACACTCGGAAACATCTCTGACACCCAATCGGGGATACCACCGCTAATGATGATTGTTCCCAGCTCTATTACTCGGTGGTACGGTTTAATTAAAGTCAGACTCACAGTACCACCAGCTGGTACCCACCTTCCCCCCAGGGGTATCCGCCAGCTGGTACCCACCTTCCCCCCAGGGGTATCCGCCAGCTGGTACCCACCGTATCCCCAGGGGTATCCGCCAGTGGTACCGTGGGTCCGGCACGCCACCGATGTATGTAATAGCGTCGTATGATGGCGAAAACTGCTTTTCCACGAAAAGCGCGCTTTTTGGTGAAAAACCGAATGATCGCGTAAGCACCGTCCCGTTACGATTACACAAAATATTTTTTTACTGTTTTTCTGAAAAAGAGGCTTGTTCGCGTAAAAGTGGTTTACGCCATTTTATGACGACTTATATATGGTTTGACAGTAACAATGAACGGTAGAGTGAAAAATTAAGAAAAAAGGGGGATCGTTGCCTTGTGAAAGCAGATTCGGTAACTAAAATAGAAAAAGGAATGCTAGTTGAGCAACGGAAGAAATTTATGATGTGCAAGTGGAAGTTAAATTTCGAATTGGCGGTCTCCTTTATTATCATTGTAGTTATCCTGGACAACACTTCGACTATAAGGAGTGTTCATAAAATGACGCCCAAGCCGTAAAAACGTAATTGAATAAACGCTTTTATAACTCGAGAACCAATCAACGGATTTGAATGCGGTTTTCTTTATTATCATTGCAGTTACCGTGGTCAACACATAGACCATAAGGATTGTTAATAAAATAACGTCCAAGTTGAAAACGGGGCAAAGATTCACTGAACGCGGGCGAAGCTGCGGGCAAAGGCTAGTAAAATAGTAAGGCTAAAAACAAAATAGAATAAAAATATAACAAGAATGGAATAATAATGTTGTTAGAATGGAATAAGAAGAAAAAAAAAAAGAATAAATAGCTGATTCATAGTAGGTACATTTTTTCATTTCAGTACTAAGAAGAATGTTCTTATCAAAATTTCTGAATTGTGGACCTAAAATTGTACAAATACTTAACTACTTTGTATGCTGAAGCAAGGGCGTTTATTTGGCTTTCACGAGGAGGGGGGAGGGGTGACAGTCTTAGCGAGGTGATTTGCATTGTAAATTATTCTTTCACAGAACCTTGAATTGGAGCCCACACAATCTCGAAAAAAGTTCGTGGATTTTATTCACATTTATCAATATAATAAACATTGCACAAATGGTAATTCCCTTTTACTTAATTTACCTGAGGTGGTTTCTCCCTCTTATACGTCCATATGTTAAAATAACCCTGAACTGAACTTTTGGCAGGTAAACGATGGCCAAGAAACAATGTTTCGAATACCAGCTTGCTCACTACCACCCGCGAGGAATATAGAAACATGCCGATAAACACGTAGATTTTGTTTCTGAAACAAAGTGTTTATAAAAAATATTTCTCAAGTGTGTACATTTATTTTAAGGTCATGATAGGCAGACGTGTACCTGGGGGGGCGAAAACAAGAATATGAATCCTGAAACTTGACGGTTTATGAACAACATATTGTTAACTACTAATAAAAACCAATATATGAGTGGCGAAATTTGGGAAAGGCCTATGTCTTTATGAAATCTGATGGATGGATGGAATAAAATCATGTCAAGCGCGAGTAGGACTCACGCCTGAGGATTCCGTAGCTATCAATTAAGTTAAATAGACTTAAGCGATTCGAATACAAATTACAAACTTATGAAATGTATGAAACAAAACTACAAAATTAAGTTGGTCGACTATTACTCGTTAACTTGTAAAGCTTACTTAGTTGTGATAACGTTCCTGTTAATTTCGTTATATATATTTGCTACTTTCGTGAATTTTTTCACATATCCAAAAACAACCGTTTAGCTGACAGGGGGGGGGTCACTTGACTCTAACCAAAATTCGAACTTTCAAACTTAATATTTCGCAAACCACTTTGTGGGCGTTTATGTATACCTATGCCAAATTACAGCTTTAGTAAGACGCAGACAAGACAGATGGATGGATGACGGATGGACATGGTGAAACTATAAGGGTTCCTTGTTGACTACGGAACCCTAAAAAGCGGTGAAATCCAAAATAGTTAAAAGAACTTGGTCAGTTTTACTGTTAAATTTGGTCGTAGGAAATGTACTTGAGCCAAGATAACCCCCCAATTTTTGGCTGCAGCTGTGCCTGATAAAAGGATTGCTTAGCAAAGTAACTTATTTTTGTATTTACTATTATTTTTACAATAATTATCATTTCAAAGCGTTTTTTGTATTAAATGTATGGGTTTTATCAATATATATGTCAATAGGGGTCAAAACATCATACAAACCACCACAGCTTAGTGCTTTTTATTAGCTGGGGTCAGATAACCGGCTAATTGCGAGTCGGACTCGCGCACGAAGGGTTCCGTACCATTATCTATAAAAACGGCAAAAAAATCATGCCGTGGTATGGGAGTGCGCGGGTTCGACTCACATTTGCCAGATTTTAGTATTGTTGTTATAGCGGCAAAAGAAATACATCATCTGTGAAAATTTCAACTGTCTAACTATCACGGTTAATGGGATACAGCCTGGTGACAGACGGACGGACGGACGGACGGACAGTGGACTCTTAGTAATATAGGGTCCCGCTAAACATGCATTACATAATCCTAAAAAATGAAATGAAATGAATGGTTGTTATTTTTAACTACCTACATATTTTATTACCTAAAAGTCTATAAAAACGCTTTCTATCACATTATAATATATGTCAATGCTTCATTAATGTTTATTTTTTGCGCGTAAGCTATAATATCGTCAGTTTTCGCCGTCGTGATTATTTTATCAACATCCCGTATAGCCTATATGTGTACCAGGTTCACTACAATGATAATTAAGAAACCACATCCAAATCCGCTGAGCGGTTCTCGAGTTAAAACGGAACAGCAGAGACAAATGTCGTTCCTATTCCCCCCCCCTCCCCTTCGTATCCGCGCCTGGCTAACAAAACTCAATTTTGTCATGTTTCATACTGAAGGAAGAAGAAAACTTTGCTTCAGTGGCACAAGAAACTAAAGTAAGAGCTTTTCCATGTTGTTTTGCTCACGCCGCCTATATTCGAATAAATTACCTACTTTATGAGTGTCGGCACATCTTGGGGTGATTCTTTTTTACTCTTCGTAGTTCTGCTGTCATTTAATCATGATACAGCTACAGAATTAATATAATAGTTAATATATAAATAATAACTTCATTACCCACAAATTGTATGAATCAAAACTGCTTACTTAAGTTGGTCAGGTATAGTTATAGTTATTATTCTCTGATTCATTCCTAGGGCCAGAAGATACCCTACCGAGAAGTACCCTATAGGTTTTCGTAATACTCAGTCAGTAAGTGGGATTTTTTGTATGAAAACAAGCTTTTGAAACCACATAACTGAACATTAAATCAGTTTCAGCGATAAAAATAGTAAGTACGTTCATTTTTATTAGGCTGTACTTATGTAAATACACGTTTAACATGTCAGAAATATGCCGTCACTTTAAAGAATGCGCTTAAATTTTTGACAGACCAAAAAATGACTGTCTTTTTAAGGCCGATCCTAAAACTGATGTACTCTACGAACTAAGTAGAAATGGCTTTCGACAGAGAAATAATGAATATACCATTTCTAGTATATGTAGGTATTTTGTGCTCAGTGACGTCTATTTAGTAATACTAACGTAGAAATTAAATTAGAAGAAGAAGGCCCCTTATCGTCCCCTTTATCTTAGTGTTTAGCCGACGCAGAATAAAAAAAACTTTTACTTACCTTTTGTAGTAAGAAACTGCCTTAGGACACAGAAGAAAATGCTTAGGATACAAAGCGCAACCTATTTAGATAGAGCTTAATTGTTATTTCACGCGAAAGAGGTCACTTTTCTTGAACAAAGGGATGTGCTGTACATTGTCACTGGGTGTTAATAAAGTAACCGCGTAGCCTAGAACTTGAGTTAGCTCTTGATACCTGATGACTTTATACCACGTCTAAATATTGACAAAACTACAAACTTTTCTGATTATACTGAACAAATTTACCACAGAAGAAAATATATGGCCAAGTGCAAATCGGACTCGCGCACATAATACGGGTACGGAACCCTAAGAACATACATATCAACAATCAGCAATATCGATGCAATACTTACATAACATTAGGGCGACAAAAAACAATGCGCTAAAATGGTAGCACCTGACAAACAATTTAGCACCCTCTGAGTACGAAACCCTAATTATATTTTCTGTTGTTTTAGTTTATAGTATGTACAAAAATGTGTGCAAATTTTAAACTTGTATGTATTTTCGTCTTTAAGACAGAGCTGAAACAAATAACGTTAAAAAATTTTTCGTTTTTATTATTTGTCGTGGCAGAGGCCGTGGTAACATGTATTCTATGAAAATTTCAACTTTTTACCTATTACGACTGAAGCTGTAGACCCCTGTGACAGACGAACGGACAGATAGCCAGCGGACGCTCATGATCTTGCTTTTGGCGGAGCTTAGTAATAGGCTCCCGTTTGGCACCTTTTGCGCACGGAACCCTAAAAATTGTCTGTCCATACTAACTTTAAATAACTACTATTAAACGTTTTTTTTTTATTGAAAAACACTTGTACTTGTCCACTTATTTATATTACTTCCCTAACCGGTTTAAAAAAAATTGCTATAACAGCGAAACCGGTAAGGGAAATAATATAAATAAGTGGACAAGTACAAGTGTTTTTCAATCAAAAATGTATCAAAAGTTCCACCAAGCGACATGAATGCCCGAGGGGGTGTCAGAGGTTTTTTTCGGATTCTTTTTCATGTACCGCCCTGAAAATGAATTGAATTGAATGTTCGGTTTTGTGTCAACATCCACCTTACACAGCAAATACAAATTTCAGATCTGTAACTCATTCCGTCGGCAAGCTAGAGACCCGGGACATACGGACGGATAGACGGACGTACAAACAGACAGCAGAAATTAACCCAAAAAATGAAATCGATCAAATTAACGACATACTGAGGAATGTCGAAGTCAAAAGTTTCTACTCTTCTGAGCTTGTACTCGTATGTCTACAATGATGGATGTAGAAGAAGCAAAAGTGATGTGTTAGCATTGTAGCAGATAAAAATCTGTAGTCTCTGCCGACCCTTCTGGGAGACAGGCATAAGTATATGTATGTATTAACCAGTTCTCAGCCCGAAAGTCATTTAACCAGCTAGCTCTATGTCATAACAAGTCTTCGACCTCAAGGCAATTGTGTGCTTTGTCACGTAGCGCACGTGGGCCCCGTGGCCAGCTGGGCACCTGTAACCTCATTCCATTATTATCATTATTAGGATTCGAAGCTGTTTGACATGCTTTATCAGGTTTGTTGGGTTGGTAACAATATAAAACTGGAACATTTTAATCACATTTTGAACTAGTTTTTCCTTGCGACTTCGCACGTCTTTCAATTGCCGAATGATTTTGGCTTCGAGGTTATTTTATCAACACCCCCCTTATAGCCTATATAGGTTGTAGATAATATAAAAACATAAAGGCTATAAAGGCTGTTGATAAAATATCGCCCAAGCCAAAAAAAAGGCCAGAGTAAATAAACTCGGGCGCGGAGCGGCGGGCGAAAGGCTATTTACATCAGTACATCATAAAGTTAGAAAACGCTTTGTTTTACCACCCTTTGACCATAATATCATGTTGTTATGTAATGGTTGACTTTATAATGGATTTGGGTCTCTATATATCGAGAGGCATATCTATTACTTGCAGAATATAATTATTATCTAATTTCTTGTGAGGCCTACCATAATACTATAAAAGTTTAGTAGAGCCTCCAAGATAACATTCGCATGACAGAGAAATAACTTTCCAAGAAGTAATGATAAAAATGAGTTATTAGGAATGGAAGCGTGTTTGCAAACTCTGATGTTTATGAGAAATGCCTTCATTCAAAGGTAGATAAAAACTTGCTTGGCAATGTTTTCTTTGAAAGGTAGATAATGAAACAGTAAATAATGCTGAGCAAATGTATACCGAAATTAGTTTTAATGCTTTAAAAAAATGAAAACATTATTTGTTTTTGTTTTAAATTAAATAATTTCAACATCTATACATACTTACTGTTAATTTTATTCCCTTATTTGCGTATGCAGGTTGCATTTTTGTCGCTAAAAAATAGAAAACATTCGTGCTCTCTGGTCTATCCCATACTTTTTGGTCGAATAAAGTATTAAAAACGTCGTGTCTGTTCTGTACATACTTTTTCGAAACGTTTGTGTGTAGTGGAATGGGTTATATTATATCATAGTACTGAGGCCAAATGTAACTTTTTGAATTTTTGTCTGTATTATGTTCCGTTTTAACTCGAGAACACTCAACAGGTTTGGATGGGGTTTCTTTTATTATCATCATAGTGACCTCTAACATGAAGGACCATATCGAGCTCGATAGCGCTTGATACAGTGCTCTGTCTCACTCTGTTGATCTACCTAAAGAGGGACAGACAGTGGTATATCGAGCTTTCAAAGCTCGATATGGTCTACCATGCTAGGTACCCTAGTCAACATAAAACGCTACAAGGTGTTGATAAAATAACACCCAACTGGAAAACGGGGCAAAGATTGAATAAACGCGGACAGAGCTGCGGGCAAAGGCTAGTAGTATATAGGTATAAGCAAGTACTTACCTACCTATAATAACTTCTAGATTTTGACTTTCTTTTCAGCTACAAAAGAGTCCATGTTGTAGATGTCACATTCCGTTGTTTTGAGTGAACCCGAAGTGTCCCGAAGTCTAACCTGGACGGTATGATAAATGAATGACTAATAAATAGTTAAAAGAGTTTAGACTGATTGCCGCAAATAGATAGTGGGTGAGATACCGAAAATGGAGAGCACGTAGCATTCGTATTTCGTACTTGAAAATATTCTACTCGGTTAAAAATTATTACATAAATCTTCGTTCTACTAAAAAGTTATCAACCGTGTTTATTTCTTTCCCACATTGTTGTTGTCGCGACATTCTTATTCAGGGCACAGAAGAAATAGCGTCTCAAGCAAGACTTGCATACATTCATCATACATTGAAGTCTTTGACTCTTTATGAAAGATGTGACTAAAATCATCTTACTGCCGAGAAATTTTACCATAGAAGATTGTGCCTTTACTTAGACCCGATTATATGCATATTTAATTTATTGTTAAGTACGCACCTAATTAGGTTCTTATTAATTTATTTATTATATTGTAATGATTTGTATAATCTTAGAAGTTAATAGAATATATAAACATTTTTTTCAAGAATGACTGATATGAATGATATGTAAGTTACATAAGTACTAGCCTTTGCCCGCAGCTTCACCCGCGTTCAGTGAATCTTTGCCCTGTTTCCGGCTTAGGCGTTATTTTATGAACATCTTTTATAGCTTATGTGTTGACTAGGGTCACTACAATGATAATAAAGAAAACCGCACCAAAATGCGTTAAGTGTTTCTCAAGTTATAAAAGCGTTTATTCAATATTTGCATCGTTTTTGTCTTGGGCGTTATTTTATGACAACTGCTATAGTCTGTGTGTTGACGAGAGTAACAACAATGATAATAAAGAAAACCGCATTCAAATCCGTTGATTGGTTCTCGAGTTATAAAAGTGTTTGTTCAATCTTTGCCCCGTTTCCGGCTTGGGCGTTATTTTATGAACACCCCTTATAGCCTATGTATTGATCAGAGTCACTACGATGATAATAAAAAACTGCATTCAAATCCGTTCAGTGGTTCTCGAGTTAAAACGGAACATACAGACAGACAGACAAAAATAAAAAAAAAATGTGGTTTTGGCCTCAATAGAATATTAATTAATAGTTGTTGACCCATTTCATTTAAAATATCGCTAAGATATTCAATATATAGACACGACCTTTTTATACTTTATTAATAGAAAAAGATAGAAGATAGATAAATAGTACATATAAGGCTGAGATTCAGAGTGCATTTTGAGTCAGAATTCAATCTTACAAACTTCAAAAAGCGACGTGATCTCATACTAGAGTGAAGGCTGATTAGACCATACTTGGAGAAAGATGCATTGTAGCGACACCTAGTGCTTTATCTAAACACTAAGAAGCAGTGTAAAATGGTCGTAGTCGAACTGTTTCGCGTAGTTGGTTGAAGGGTGAAAAGTCGAGTAAGTGGTTGCAAATCATTTTAGTAGATGGCGCTAGCTATTACAAGAACAAAACTAAAATTATACTACAGTTTCTTCGTGAATGACTTGATTTGATATTTTTTTTCGTGATATCAGCCCCCCCAGTGGGTCTGAAAGTTTTTTCAATCTATAAAATTTGTCCAAGCTACGTTTGGATTGCGATTTATTGTTTTACTGTTGCTTAGCAAAAATAAGAATTGTAAACATATTTTAGCGGTATACTTAAAACAAGAAACATACATTGTTATGTCGATTCCGTGCTTGCTATGGCGCGGCGGCGTAGGAAAATGCTATAATATTCGTATTGCAATATATTTTTGTATTTAATTGACAGCTAATATTTAGATTTTGAGGATTTTGGTTGGTAATGTGTTTTTATTCCATTTAAATTAGTTTTACATTCATTTCTGTACTAAGATTTTGTACCTTTCTCTGCCTTTCTGACACATCAGTGGCTTCAATTCGGTATAGAGTTAAATTCACCCAAGTGTACGCCTCCATAAATATTTAATAACCCCGTTTATTATTCAAATATATTCTTTTCGAGATATAGGGAAACTTTTTGTCTAAGAATCTTCTGTTGTAGACATTTTATTACAGGAAGTAGGTAAAACAACAGGTTTACATAAGACATGCTTCTTTAATTGAATTTTGTTGTAGGTATATTGCACAAATCTAACATTGTATTTGAAAATTACTTTAAATCTATATAAAACTAAATACATAACACCTTATTAGATGCTTGTTAATTATATATACATGTATAATGAGAAAAATAGGAAGGTATTTCAGATATATTTAAAAAAATACAAAACATGCGTTGGAAATTGAGAAATGTGAGGTTGGGAAGAATATAATCATACAATGTATCTTTGGGACATTACATTTTTTTATCTAAACTTAAAATATTTGAGCTTTAACTAGAATACAGGACACAGATAAGATTCAGGTACAGAATTTTCGTATTACATTTTCTATTTATTTTTTAGCGAATAGTAAGTAAATAAACATATTTTGTAGCTGTTACATATTTAGTGCAAAACTTGTCTTTACATGGCACAATAAAAGCTGACAAATGGTGTAATTTAGTTAAATTTTATTAATATTTAATATTCTTAATAATTTCTAACATGCGATAGGGCTATTCCCGTGCAAAATTTATTGATGAAACCATTTTCATACACTAATGTTCTTGCGTAAAAACTACACGCGTTAAAATTGTATTTGAACATGAAAATCTAACATAAATTTCATCCTACAGAGTTGATCTAACATCTTTATCCTATTTAAACCTATCTATTTATTTACAAACATACAAACAGTCTCATAAAAAACTATATACTTCATTGCCTACTATCTCGGATGTTTTCTTATATTTCCTTCAATGTTTGTCAAGAGAAGTTTTCTTCCTGAAATAAATAACTCTTCACAGTCATCTGAAGTGTTCATTCGTCGTCATTCAATAGATCTGTGCAGGACTTGGCTTTGGTTGTTCTGAAACAAATATAATAATAAGTAAAACTCTATTCAGATAGGTACATAATATAGAGATGAGTAAATTAATTAATCACTGCCCGCTCGTGTCTATATAATAATAATAATAAAGTAGTAAAGTAGTCGTGTCTGTACATTGAATATTTTTTGTTACTAGTATTGCACTGAAACCAAAGCAACAATTTTTGGAAATTTTGTCTGTCTGTATGTTCCGTTTTTACTCTAGAATCACTCAACGGTTTTAGGTGCAAGCCACACAGAAAAGGCGCGGCGCGCATCGAGTGCGCGGACATCATTCAAATTTCGTACAAAACGCATGGAAATAAAGTTGCAATTTGAGGTATGGTACGGACGCCCGTTCCACGCCCGACCCGCCTGAAACATACCATTCGGTGTGTTCAAATTGCAAATTTATTTCCATGCGTTTTGTACGAAATTTGAATGACACCCGCGCGCTCGATGCGCGCCGCGCCGCTTCTGTGTGGCTTGCACCTTAGATGCCGTTTTCTTAATTACCATCGTAGTGACTTTAGTCAGAATATATACTTTAAAGGGTGTCGATAAAACAACTAGCAAGCTGAAAACTGTTGTTAATAATTTTAATCTTACGCGCAAATAAGATATACATTAATTGAAAGAAGGCCGAGGGCAAAGGCTAGTAATATATAACTGTGTTTAGCTACTAGATCAGTATGGGCCTTACTGTTCTATGGCAGATAAGGAAAATATCGGTAGGTACCTATTTGCGTGGCTCGTACGTATGTTACTTTGATTTGAACTATCGGCCACACCCAAGTTTACACTTGCAACATGAACGGGCATGGTATCCCTTGAGGTGTGACATGTTAGGCTCGTTTACTACCTCATTTATTAGGGTTCCGTACCCAAAGGGTAACCAATGGGACCCTATTACTAAGACTTCGCTGTCCGTCCGTCCGTCTGTCACCAGGCTGTATCTCATGAACCGTGATAGTTAGACAGTTGAAATGTTCACAGATGATGTATTTCTGTTGCCGCTATAACAACAAATACTAGAACCGGCCAAGTGCAAGTCGGACCCGCGCACTCCCATACAACAGTCATGATTTTTGCCGTTTTTATAGATAATTGTACGGAACCCTTCGTGCGCGAGCCCGACTCGCACTTGGCCGGTTTTTATTATACTTACTGAGGATTCTTAGTTCGCCGGCACACTCGCAGCTCAATGGATCCGCTCCGAACAGCCTTGAATAAAGCCAAGGCTTCCACGTGGGCCAGTTCATGACAGGCTCGACCATTCACTGCCAGGACCTCGTCACCTGAAACACGGAAATATTCATATATTTTTTTGACCTGCAATAAAACATTCCTGTTGAAGAACAATGCATACGTGTTTGCATACGAGTTGAGGGTTAAATAATCAATTTTAAATTTGTAGATCAGTAGATATGAGGAATAATGAGTGAAAGGAAGCTTCGATCATGGGACCAAGCCAAGAAACAAAACAGACTTAAGTGTAGAATATTTTGTTTTGGTCCAAAAGTTTGTAGCAAAGATAATATTTAGTTGAGGTACGAGGATATTACTCTAATAAAGAACGTTTCTAATATTTTTTTAATTAGTATTGTAACAGTGTACCTATAATATCAAAAAAGTTTGATTTGGAATTGTACGAAAATAAATTGCATAAAGCTTGGGAATACCGTGATTATAATCACATATAAGTAATCTATATAATATCATATAATATAATTATCTAAGCACATTTACATAACCGTTGCTTATTAAACTTGTTCCTTACAAAATTGTTACCTGAGTTCAGTTAATTACCTACCTCATCCATTTATGTACTTTGGAATGTCAGAAGTCTATCGTAATGTGCTCATTGTAAATAAACAATAACTCTATATTTACATTAACATTCATATCAATACGTGATGCCCATTGCAGCTACTGTGCATAAATAATGCGATACACTATGGTTCATAAATTACGTTGTTCGATGTTTTATCAGACTGCATTCTTTGATAGCAGTGTACTTTGGAATTTAACCGAAATAAACGTACCTGCTTTAAGTCTTCCATCGTCTATGGCTTGCCCTTGAGGGAGAATACTTTTGATGAAGATCCCAAGTGGTCCTTTAGGAGAGTCTCGTCCTCCTACGATGGTGAATCCAAGAGGTTTCTTCCCGGGTCCTTTCTCCAGCGTGATAGTGTGATATGAATGGGTCGGTGCTCGCGGCTTTCGCGGCAACGTGCAGAAGTTAGCTGCGTTAGGAGTCTGAGTTTCACTGTCACGTCTATTGTCCGATTGGTCACTCGGTCCGTCAGGTGCGTCAAGGTCAACGATTTCACTGGCACAGCTGAGAGCTAACGCGTCCTTGTTGGCTCCCCCGTAGCTGACGACTTGGCGACGGAGCAGCTTGTTGTTCATGCTGCTATAACTCGCGTTCTGGCCTTTGTGGAAATGTGAGCGGCCGCTTGTCGCGCCGCTGTCCCCGGACTCGTCAGCAGCTGATAAGGAGGCCCGATTACATGCGGTCTCGTCCTGCGAACGCCGACGCTGCTCCATTTTGACGTCATATTTATCTGTACGTTTTTCCTTCCCTAGTATAATTGCGTTTTCGTAGTCTACGGAGCTCTCCCGCATCAAAAGTGGCGTTCTTTGAGGTGGTTCTCTTTGCCTGAATTCTGGTGGAGGCTTATCCCGCTGTCTGCAGATTACTATATCGATTTCGGATGTCCCTGATTTAAGTGCTTCTTTGGCTTCAGACATTGTAATATCGCGAAGTCTCCTACCATTCACATTCAGCAGTTCATCACCAATGCGCAGTGTGCCTTCTCTGAAAATTTCAATTTCATGGTTATTATGTGATGTGAAAATTATTTAATATATTATCATATATTTATTTGTCAACATGGGTTTACAAAATGCTATTACGGTATTGAGCCATATTTTGTGTCGTAGAGATATACAAAATATGAACTTAAAATAAAACATGCATCAAATTAATATCAGTACAGTCACAATAGGCATGATGACAAAAAAAATATTATTTCGTCTTTTAGATTATCAGAAAATATTGGACACATATTATTTCTTTTTTCAATTAAACAAAAAATTATGAAGATATAGCCTGCTGAAGTTCCGCGTGACGTCACATCTAAATACAATTTGACTTAGAAGTGACGTCATTATCCCCCACTCCCAAACTTTGACGCGGTTTATCTCTGTCATTTTTTGTTTGATTGACAAAAGAAAAATACGTGTCCAATATTTTTTGATGATCTAAATGACGGACTAAATAGAATAATATTTTGTCTACCCTGTCTACAAGCCTATTTTTGTTGTCGTATACACCTAGCGAGACTCTTAAGCCTTAATTAAAATTAATATTATACAATAAATTTAAAGTAATACCTACCTCTCTGCTAATCCTCCAGGTACAATATGAGCTACAAGGTAGCCCACATGCCCTTCATCCGTGAGTTTAGTTTTAGCTATGAATATTCCCAATTCTTCTGAAGGATTTCTCTTTATAATCCTGACTACTTTGAATTCAGACATTGGTTTGTCTGGTTTTGTACCTTTCACAGGCTTACGGCATGGAGGAATAGGTGGAATACCAGAGTCCCCTTGACTGATATCTCTTTGTCGCATTCTTTGTTTTTCGGTAAGTTGCAGGTATTGGGATTCTGAGGTATCGTTTCCACTCTTTGGCATCCGTCTTAGAATTTCTTTACGGTCAAGAGATAAAGCCCTTTGAGTTTGCCTTGAACGAGGTCTAGAAGCTTCGGTCCTGTCTCTGCTCATTCGACTGGATGCTCGTGCTTTCACATATCCTTGATCTCCTGACACACTTCTACCATGACAGGGTACCATAGCATTTGCATGTGAAGCCGAACTTTCGCATCGGGAAGATATCCTATCGCTGTCAAATATAGATGAAGCAGCTGACTCATTGACTAGTATACCCGAATCAGCATCTTCACAGTCTTGAATTAATGCGTTTTCGTCATCGCATGAGACGTGATAAACATCGTCATGGAAGACTGAGTTAGTTTTTTGGAATTCATCTAAGCCTGGCAATGCACCATATGAAAAACTTCGTAATTTAGCTTTTACACCACTTCGTTTTTTGCGGCTTCTGTTCACTGCACTAGTTGAATTCAAAATATTATCATTACCACTATTAACTCCCTCCTCATTTTCATTGTTCTGGCGGTATAGTTTAGAAAACAATTTGTTAGTAGATGGTCGTAGATACCTGTCAGACATAGCTCTTAGTTTTGCGGATAAACAGGAACTAGGACCAACAGTGTCTTTATCATCTTTAGTCTTAAGCTTATCAGTCTTCTTGTTATTAGATTTATTCAAAACATTTGGAACTGGTATATCATCGTAGGGTTCATAATCGTCATTGAATATTTGATCACTAGATCTTGATAGTTTAGTTGCTACATTTTTAGGTATGGCGTAGTAGCGATCACACTCTGACCCGGAGCTGTAACACCTTGTGCCTCTGTGTGTGAAAGACTTATCCTCTCTCCAAGGATATTCTGTGGGACTAGTTACTCCTTTCGCTACAAAGACATCATCATCATATTGTGGCATACGGACCCATGGGTTGTGGTTTTCGAACTCAAGATGGCTGTTGGGGCAATTTGCTCCGTATCGACAATGCCCTGCCTCTTCAACGTGCCCGAAGCCGCTGCAATCACTTCCTGAAGTTGAAGCTGCGTCGTCTCCATTCCGCAAGGGACCGTTCGATTTGAAACACGACAACTTCGTATTTTTTACTTTATCGAGCAACGGGTTTCGTCGTTCCCGGTAGACAACGCACTCTTTTTCCAAAGAGCCACCGCGGTTTTTGCGAGCCGAGCTGTAAGGTTCCTGTGGTGACGCGGGGTGATTTTGCAATGAAATGCGTCGTGTGGTCGGCGTTTCGCTACCGCGATGACATCGGTGCGGAGATTTCTCGACGATAATAATCTGTTCGTTTAAATTGTAGAAGTTCGTTTCCACCGAACTGCTGCTGCTTTTGCGCTTGTTGAAGCGGACCGGTGACACATCTGAAATCAATAAAAGTCCACATTAAAAAGCAATAAAAATGAAGTTGAGTGTGGAACTTTTCACTTAAACTAAGTAGTTCTAATACGTATTCAACGAGGTGCTTTTGATTCGGTTTGTACGTGATAGGGAAGTCGATTCCAGAGAAAGTTTCCAAGTTAATCCATACAAAGTAAAAGCTAGTTTTCTAGATGGGCTGAGAACTTGCTCTACACGTAACAAACTTGATGATTCAAGAAATCGTAGTGATTCATTCAAGGTATGTAATGCCCCGGAATTGACTGTCTTTTTACCTTTGGACTTAGTTACTATAGGTTTTGCAATATAAAAACATATTTTTCACCTCCTAGCGCGAGTCGTTATTGTGTAAGATGCTAATAATATTAGGGGGCTCAATATCTGGTATGTGAATTTTGACTATAATTACAATCTAGGGTTTTCTTTTTGGGAAACGTGTTTGGATGAATTCTCCACGATAAAAATAGTTATTGAAATTAAGACTTCAAACACACCTTTTCTCCTCGGTTGACAAATAGGAATCAAGTACAAAATTCAAACATATTTTGTTAGATGGGTTTTAATAATTATCTAAATATTTGATTTTGGAAAGTTTGCTATTTTAACTATTTTAGTTTTCTGTTGGTATTTATTAAGGCGACTCTACTAGCGCAGTTCGCTGATCATATCCTTATTTGTAGGTACTTGCTTATTATTTTTTCTTTTTTAACATATCCCATACAATATCCATGACGTGAAACTAAAACATTTATCAAAATCAAGTACATACAAAAGTTACAAACGTATAAGTCCTGGATTTTACACATATTTTGATTAATGTTTATGTACCGTAATGTCCTAGAAGCGATACAACAAATCAAATAATTTTAGTTTCACAGCATAGTATATTTTATACTATTCAAAAATATTTTTATTTCATTTCGATTTTTGGGATATTTCTCCTGAAATCATAGGAACCACCAAAACCATTCTCAAGATTTTTCAATTATTGTCTCGCGTTAGGTCGCCTCTAACACCGTGTTCGGTTAGTTCCGTACGAGCTCGGGAAATGAACGTTCGGGCCAACCAAAAACAGTCAGTTAGTGCTCTATAATCTGAAGTTGAATGTACAATGAAATAGCAAGCATAGCGACCCCGTGCGCGACTGACTTCAAACCGCCGACTTCATAAGGTGAAGTTAAAAAAAAAAACACAAATTATGCCATCTCATTTCAGATATTTTTTAGTTTATCAAATATGCGTATGAATATTTTTTTTTATTTTTTTATTCCCGTAATGTTTAAATTAAACCGAAAATTATTGCGGCTTTTCAAGCTCTTTGGCAGTTATTAACAAATTACTCTGTGGCAGTTATAGGTGCCTTGGTTGATGTAGCCAAATTTATACTGGTGACTCGGTAAGTGGTCAAGGTCATAAAATTTAGACTTCCTATAACAATTGGGGGTGCTAACTTTCTGGACAAGAACGGAAATCTTAAAACCATTTCGAGAAATATGTTTTCTGTACAGTTGCTACTTATCAGATTAATAAATAAATCTATACTTTTAAAGATATTTTAACAAAACACAATGAACTTCATTTGACTTATCTATGACGTCATGACATGACATTTGACATGCAGTGCATTCCGTGCCGCGACATAATCGATTATATCGCGTCTATCATCATTCCGAGTCACTGTGAGCCCGATAATTAATCAACCGCCAGAATTCATATTGGAGACTCGGTTAGTGATCAGGAACAATGTTTAATGAACCTCAAGGTAAAACTGAAAACAAAAAATTGCTCCCGGAGGTCACTCACTTAAAATCGTTGGATCAAAATGTGCAAGCAACCCCCGTCGACACTTTCTGCCTAACCGTGTGGTTACCGGGTGGAACAGTCTACCTGAAGCTGTAATTAGTGCGACCACAGTGAACTCATTCAAAAATAAATTAGACATTTTTTTAAAGACTAAAGTGCAGTGATATACACAAC
Source organism: Ypsolopha scabrella (assembly GCA_910592155.1). Classification (NCBI taxonomy): domain Eukaryota; kingdom Metazoa; phylum Arthropoda; class Insecta; order Lepidoptera; family Ypsolophidae; genus Ypsolopha; species Ypsolopha scabrella. Next base: position 13,140,766 of record OU342963.1, read on the forward strand.
ATCAGCTTTGAGCTGCTTGTGTATAAACAATAATAATAATAATAATAATAATAATAATAATAACACGGCTGAAAGACTGAGGGAGTTGCTGAAGATCACCGATGATTTCAGCACATCCATCAGAATGGAGCTGGGGGTTGAAAAGTGTGCCGTCTTGCATGTGGAGAGGGGACATGTTGTTCGCTCCAATGGAGTCGATGTCGGCTCCAATCGGCTGAAATCCCTCTCCGAGACTGAAACATACCGGTATCTGGGCATGTCCCAAACTATAGGTGTGAATGAAGCAGACGTGAAACAAGCCGTTTGTGAGGTATTTTATGGTCGCCTGACGAAAGTGCTTGAGAGCTTTTTGTCGGGCGGAAATAAAGCCCGAGCTTATAACGCTTGGGTCATGCCTGTTCTCATGTACACATTTGGGGTGCTCAGATGGTCTCAGACTGAATTAGACGCCCTGGATAGAAAAGTCCGCACAACCATGACCTTTCACAGAATGCATCACCCGAGATCGTCGGTTATGAGACTGTATCTCCCGCGGAAGTGTGGTGGTCAAGGCCTTTTAAGCGCCAAGACTATGCACAACCGCGAGATATGCAGTCTCAGGAACTATTTCCTGACAAAAACGGATGATGGAATCCATAGTGAAGTCGTGGCATGTGATAAAGGACTTACCCCTTTGTCCTTAGCTAGCGAGGAATGGCGCGAACCGGTGGTACTAAGTACCGCTGAACGAGAGTCTGTGTGGCGAGGAAAGGAATTGCACGGGAGGTTTTACAAGGCTCTTCACGAGCCTCACGTGGACAAAAAAGCCTCTCTGCATTGGCTGCGCTTTGGTGACCTCTTTGGGGAAACCGAGGGATTTGTCTGTGCAATACAGGATCAGGTGATCAAGACGCGGAACTACCGGAAATACATCATTAAGGATGGAACCCAGGATATCTGCCGGGCATGTGCTCACCCTGGAGAGTCACTTCGACATGTTATTTCCGGTTGTTCTGCTCTTGCCAACACTGAGTATCTACACAGGCACAATCAAGTGGCCAAAATCCTTCATCAAGAACTCGCCTACAAATACGGCCTCGTAGATCAGAGGGTACCATATTACAAGTACTCGCCGGCGCCAGTACTCGAAAACGACCGCGCCAAGCTCTACTGGGACCGGTCTGTCATCACGGATAGGACTATTCTCGCGAATAAACCTGACATCGTGCTGATGGACCGGACGCAGTCTCGGGTGTTTTTGGTGGATATCACAATCCCGCACGATGAGAACCTTGTAAAAGCCGAAACCGAGAAGAAAAGAAAGTATCTCGACCTGGCTCACGAGGTTACCGACATGTGGGGTGTGGCATCCACCGAAATCATCCCAATTGTTTTGTCCGCGAACGGGTTAATACCAACCAGCCTCGAAAACAACCTAAGGCGGTTGGGGTTCCGCGGCAGTTCGCTTCCAGCGCGGATGCAAAAGGCGGTACTGCTTGATACTGCTCGCATCGTTCGCCGGTTTCTTTCCCTGGGGCTCTGAACCCCGGTCGACTGTGCCTCTGCCGGGGATACACCGTTCCTCTCTCTTTAAATTCTTTTGGCCAAGAGAGAGAGACGAGATCAAAAATTCCCATAATAATAATAATAAAACAACCATTGAATTTTATTCCTGATCACTAACCGAGTCTCCAGTATGAATAAGGGTGATTGATTAAATTTCACCTTGTTTATCATAGACGAAATCCTTAACGACGCCATGTTGTGATATGCCTATGATTCAGAGCGTTTGCACTATGAGCGATCTATGAAAAGTGCTAGCTGGCCGGTGGCAATTTCAAAACTAGGTTTTTCGAAGAATAAGAGCATTAGTTAAATCATGATTATAAGATTGTAGTTAGAAGAAATTACTTCTTGGACCTAGTAAAGTAGTATATCCTTTGTATTCACGTAACTTAAATGAATTTCTACAAATTCTGTCATCATTCATGTTGCGTTCAAAAGAACCCTAAATGGATTATAAGTATAAACAGTGATGGACGCCATTTTTCATTCGGAACGACTTGATGGGCGTGAGAAGTTTGATGGTAGTGTTAGCACTATTAGCGCCATGCGGAACGCCTCTAGTGACGTCACGTTCACTTTTGGCGGGTAAAATTTAAGTTTTTGTTTTTAAATAGATGCAATGAATAAAACCCAAAAATAATGAAATTAGTGTCATAAAATAGTCTACATTTTCAAACTAAATTATTAAAAAAATATATATCAGAAACATGCATGGCTAATTGAGCCAAGGTTGTTCTTGAACAAGCATAGGGACAAAAAACATTTGTCGTATTTCGCAAACACGGTCATGGAACCTGGATCCTGAGTAATCACCGAGTCCTCAATATAAATTTGGCTACATAAAACAGCAACTTTTTTGTATATATAGAAATGCAAGTCTATAGGTATTAAAATAAAATCACGTCACACTAATATTATAAATGCGAAAGTTTGTGTGTGTGTATGTTTGTATGCTTATACCCTAACTTAACACAAAAGCTACTTTTTATCCCAGAAAAAAAGCATGCCGTTAAACCGAATAACACGCAGTCAGAGCCGCGGGCAAAAGCTAGTATTATATAAATGACACGGATAAATGATAACAATCTCAAGATATGATCTGGACCCGGCGTCAGTAGAGTCACCTTATATGTATTAGTATGTATTTTGTTTGCTTTGCCCTTTGCTCTTTGGAACTTATAAATCGAATCAGCACTATGGTTTCGCAATTCGATTTGTTTTTAATTAGTAATGATCCGCCATGTTGAATGTTGATTGATCTGACCGCAATACCGACATGACATAAGACGATGAAGCCAGAATACTGATGGTGATTACAACCATTAGCTAAGTATTTATTAAAAACTAGCTTTTGCCCGCTGTTGCGCTCGCGTGGCAGTGTCTTTCAATAATACTATTATCGATGTTTTTCGGTTACTTTAACAAATTCAACTAGTTTATTTTGTAAAATAGATACATGAAGTATACGTTATACAGGTCAATATTAATCTTAAAAAACAATAGAACATAATAAATAATATATAATACCGGAAATACATAAAAAAAATATGTTGGGCTACTAATCCCACTAATCCCATCCCATCCCACTAATATTATGAATGCGAAAATTTGGATGGATGGATTGATGTTTGTTACTCTTTCACGCCGTAACTACTGAATCGATTGGGCTGAAATTTTACATGAATGTAGTTCTAGACCTGGAATAGGACATAGGCTACTTTTTATCCCATAAATCAGTTCACATGGGATGAAAATGAGCTTCCAAGTGGAAAAATGATGTGTCACCATGCTTACCAAACTGATTGGGCTGAAATTTTGCATAAATGTAGTTTTAGACCTTGAATAGGACATAGGCTACTTTTTATCCACTAAATCAGTTCCCATTGTAACGCTTTAAAACAGACATACAAAATGGGAAACACAGAGGCGCATAACATTCACATTTCACCAGCTATGTTTGTATATTGTAGGTAACAGTCCGAGAAATATTGGCAGATTGTATAGGAGTACACAAAAACTAATTCAACGCAGGCGAAGCTGCAGGCAAAAGCTAGTATTTAATAAAATTATGATGTCACTACGATGATCATGATGGAAAACCGCATCCAAATCCATGAAGTGGTTCTAGAAATTAAAAAATAGTTTTTAGATAAAAAAAAAATAGTTTTTTAATATCCAATATAATATAAAATTTTAAAAAAATATTCATTTACAGAGACGACTGTTATTACGAATTACGAGTGCTTTATTACTAGTATAGATTGCAACAGAATACATTGCATTATATTATCTGTGCATTGGATTAGAAAAGAGGTGTTCTTGTCATAACAAATTAGCCATTAGCCAATTATATTAGTGAAGCAACACCTCATTCACTATAATTAATCCATTACTATAATTATTTAACACGTATGACCTTTCTAGCCATCATTTCCTTAGATATTGTTAAAAGCGGCGGTACCTCAGGCGATAGAACGCTGGCCTCTCAATCTTGACACCCAGGTTCGATCCCCAGTCAGGCATGCACCAATGAGTTTTTTGGAATTTATAGACACAGTATTTGTGTTGATGTTACCTTATACCATAGACTAAATAATACAATATTTAGTCTATGCTAATACTCCACTTGCTGAACGGTGAAGGAAAACATCGCGAGGAAACCTGCAAGCCCTAAAAAGCGGGTAATTGTGTCCGAACTAAGGCGATAGGGCTCACCATTTATCACGCTGGGACGTAATAATCGTTGGTGAAACGCGGGTGTATTGGGTGCAGGGTTGGAAAAAAACAGTTTTTTTTTTAAAAGATCAAACCATCCTGTTATATCAAAATAAAAAAAAAACATGTTTAAAACAAATATTTACCGATGTTTTTTTTTGCGGCTGTTTTAAACATGTTTTAAACGTGTTTAAAACATTTTTTGGGTATCGTATTGGTAACTTATGTACATAGGTAACACTAAAAGTTTCCGGAACTGGCCACTTACATAAACAATATTTAAAAATTTATTGCAACATTTGAAAATAGAACTCTTTGGCTGTAGAATGCAGTTTGTTTCATCGGACTGTCTTTTGTTTTTACCTTGTGGCGCCATTTAAAAAATTGTGTGTCTGCATCAACATGGATTTAACTCGGGAAAATTATCGTAGTATGATTTTCTACGATTTTAAGTGTAATTTGACAGCTCAACAGAGCATCGCTCGGCTTGAAACAGCTTTTGGCAATGAAGCACCATGCAAGACGACTGTTTATAGCTGGTTTGCAGAATTCAAGCGTGGTCGTATCAATCTCAGTGACGAATCTCACGATGGTCGGCCGTCCACCGCTGTGACCAACAAAAACATCGATGGTGTGCGCCGTATGATTGAAACAGACAGGCATGTGACCTACCATGAAATTCGCGCATCCTTAGAAATAGGCATGAGTCAAATACAATCAATCCTACACAAACATTTGGGTGTGAGAAAGCTGTGCTCGCGGTGGATCCCACACAACTTGACCGAGGCTAAAAAAACGGACCGCGTCACTTAGTGCAGTGCCATGCTTACCAGATTCAACGAAGGTGCGTCAAATTTGGTGTGGAACATAGTAACAGGTGACGAAACATGGATTTATTGCTACGATCCCAAAACAAAGCAGCAATCGAGCGTATGGGTCTTTCAAGATGAGCCGAAACCAACCAAAGTGGCGCGCGTGAAAAGTGCATCTAAGCGGATGATTGCTACTTTTTTTAATAAAACTGGACACGTGGCTACTGTTGCTTTAGAGAATCGTCGTACCGTGAATAGTGACTGGTACACGACCATTTGTTTGCCGGAAGTTATTGACGAACTCCGTAAAAATAACCGTAAACGCCGTATCATCCTGCACCACGACAATGCTAGTTCTCACACGGCCAGACAGACAAACGACTTTTTGAAGACGAAAAATGTAGAACTCATGAGTCATCCTGCATACAGTCCCGACCTGGCACCTTGTGACTTTTTTCTGTTCCCAAAAATTAAGAACCAATTACGCGGTCAACGATTTTCATCACCAGAAGAGGCTGTCGAGGAGTATGAAAAACACGTTTCAGAGGTCACCACAGGGGAGTGGCACAAAAGTTTTTAAAACTGGTTTGATCGAATGAAAAAGTGCATAGACGCCAAGGGAGATTATTTTGAAAAACAATAAATTAATTTTGTACCTTTAATAGTATTTTTTCATATTCATTCCGGAAACTTATAGTGCGTCCCACGTATAAGTAAAATTAATTAAAAAGCGTTTTTTGAATGTTATCAATTATCATAATCCAATCATGTATTGAGTGAAAAATAATAAGTGCTTTCCCAATAAACACGAAACGTAGAAATGCTTGAAAATACAAGTACTCACCGACACCGCCGGTTCTCGTCTTTATGTTTGGGGAAACCCCCGCCAGTAAAGGAATTTTAACCGCACCGATTAATAGAAAAGGGTGCGTTAAAAAAAATAACAACGACACATTCGATATAAGGAAAAAATAATAATTTATATGCTAAGAAACAGTGTTTCTTAAATGAGTGTTTTAAATCAATTTGTTTGAAACAGTGTTTTAAACAAGGGTGTTTTTTTCTCGGTGTTTTAAACACTGTTTAAAAAACTTGTTTTAAACATTTGTTTTAAACAATGCCAACTCTGATCGGGTGTGGACTGTGACTTGCATTTCACAGTCCACACTCGGGAACAAGTCTGACACCCCCTCGAGGATTCTTGTCGTGACGATATGTATCTATTTTTATCGAAAAGTCATACTAGAAGTCACTCTGCCCGCATAAAAATTAATGCAATCAACACTGATCTACAAAGGCAAAGCTAAGCGTATTTTTTATTTATTTAAAGTATTTGTGCTTATAATATGAACTTTGTTGTTTTTGTTGCATTGCATTTATTATTTATTCCTTTATTTTAATTTTTTCAAGTTTATCATTTCATTTAATTTAATTAGACAGACCTGATTTTTTGAAATTATATTTGACTTGTGGTTTATGTACATTATGTACCTAGGTTTTTATTTTTATTTTGCTTGTGGTAAGCGTATATTATGTACCTAGATAACACAAATCGATATATTCCATTTCATATTTCACATTGGGACATGGTCCGGAATTTCATTTATCTACTTTCTTTTGTGTTACAAAAGAGAGAAGTGGATTACCTTGCCATATTTATACTGACATTTAACGAATTAATGAATACAACCTGTTTTTGGCGACCGTACTTGAACAATTTCGATCAAAGAAACTTTAACTCCATAAAACTCGACAATCGCATGTAGAATCATAATCTACATATATCTACCTATACCGGGTGTAAATAAATAGACTGCTACCACATGTCATATTCTACCGACCCTACTGAACCACGGACGACGCTCTCTCTAAACTCGCCCGTATGTCGGTACGTTAGGGTTCACGCATATTTGTTTGGAACTCAATTATTTCCTAAACTAAGGGTGTCCGCGGGTATGACTCTTGGGAAAAGTGGTTCAGTAGGGTCGGTAGAATATATGGTTTCATTTAATGGTAGCAGTCTATTTACCACCCGGTATATATTTACTAATAATAAAGTACTAAAAAAGTTGTGTCTGTACATTGAATATTTTCGAGAAGTTTGAATAAAATGGGTTATTGTTATGGTATTGAGGCCAAAACCACAATTATTAGAATTTTTGTCTCTCTGTCTGTATGTAGTATGTTCCGTTTTAACTCGAAAACCACCGAACGAATTTGGATGCGGTTTTTTTATTATCATTGCAGTGACCCTGGTCAACGTATTTGCTATAAGTCTATCAAACTATCTTTATCTTACAAGGCTTTGCCCAAGCCGAAAACGGGGCAAAGATTGAATCGGGCGTAGCCGCGGGCAAAGGCTACAACTGAATATAATTTCAAGCTAAATATGAAAAACATAAATCTTGTAAAGTCATCACTACAATTTATCGGCAAAGGAAACATTAAGGACATAGTAATTTATTGGGCATAAACATTCCTGTATCTAAGAGTCGGAGGTCAGCCACAGACATAAGTCATTGATTTTACAGCTCATTCAACCGGACACCGGACTGACCTGAGATGGGCAGACGGTGACTCAGAAACCACTAGTGTTGAAATGGAAAAGTATTAATGGAGTTTCTACACTCAGTCAATTTGAAAATCAGTAAATATGTAACTGAGTAATTAGGATTATGTTTTTATAGCGAAATACATCGCTTTGGAATATTGAACCTTGTTCCTGACCACTTACCGAGTCTCCAGTATGAATAACGGAAGTTACCTCATATGTTACATTACCCATACATTTTCAGTGAAAACATAGATTTCATTTTAATATAGATACATATTATATTAGTGACGTAAATCTATACAACTAATAAATTAGTAAAAAAGTCATTTTTATCATTATTCATTGTCTATCTGTCTGTATGTATGTTCCGTTTTAACTCGAGAATCACTCAACGATGTTGGATGCGTTTTTTTTATTATCATCGTAGTTACCCTGGTCCACACATTCCTAGGCCATAAGCAGTGTTAAAAATTAACGCCCAAGACAAAAACGGGGCAAATATTGAATAAACGCTTTTTACTCGAGAATCACTGAACGAATTTGGATGCGTTTTTTATTATTATCGTAGTGACCCTGGTTTTGTTTTGTTTTTCAAGGTTCTTTATTTGATAGAATAAAAATACAATCGTATGAAACTTACAACATAGTCGGTCGGCACATAAACATAATAATGTTTTGCTTTATAAGGCTTTTACATGCGCCTGTCAAAACTTATGGCAATTATAATAAAATATTTATACATCAAATTTTTTTTTCTGGTAAACACATGAACTATAAAATAACGCCTGAGCCGAAAACCGGGCAAAGATTAAATAAACACAGGCGGAGCCGCGGGCAAGGGATAGTTTACTTATAAATAGGTTACCTTTTAAGAAACCTAGTATAGTACCTACAAGAGCTAGTGAACTCAATTAATTACTTTATTAGTAGTTAAAGTGACATAAGGAAAGTCAAGATGTATCGCAGTTCTAAATTCTTAGTTACTCGAACAAGATAACCTAAAGCTGGCATGCTGATACCAAAATACCAACCTTTTTTTTCCATGAAATCTAGTATTTTTTAAGAGATTGGAGTATTCTCATAGCGAATTAAATATCTGAAAGATCCATCCCGATTGGATCAGGAGAAATATCCCAAAAATCGAAATGAAAGAAAAATATTTTTGAATAGTATAAAATATACTATGCTGTGAACCTAAAATTATTTGATTTGTTGTATCGCTTCTAGGACATTACGGTACATAAACATTCATCAAAATACGTGTAAAATCCAGGACTTTTATACGCTTGTAACTTTAGTATGTATTTGATTTTGATATATATTTTAGGTTCACGTCATGCATATTGTATAGGATATGTTGAAAAATAAAAAGTAATAAGCAAGTACCTATAAACAAGGATATTAGCGAACTGCGCTAGTATAGGAGTTGGGGCGAATAGAGTGCCCTTAAGGGGGTTATCCTGATTTTGTCTCTTTTCAAATTAATTTTAATAAATAGCGATGAATAAATTTTGTAAAAAATATTATGTAATAATTTTCTCTTTGATCTTAATATTTCAGCCGTTCGAAATACGATTACTTGCATTTCCCTCGATCCGATAAAATCGCAACGATAGGTCTGAACTATGATCTAAATATAATTTCATTTGAGCTATATTAAGTTTTGGGCAATAACACTTATACTAAAATAAACGTCGTGAAAAATGTGATATAAAACGACCGTCATATTAAAAACCCAAAATAATAAATAAAAACTCCTCGAAAGCTCGAGTTTTCTGAGCTGCCCGCTTCCGCTGAGCAGAATAAACATGCAGACATAGCGTCAGAGCAGGACAGATTTCTTAGGATAACCTCGTCTTAAATGCCTACGACAAAACAGTATGTTGCAATATTAATCAACGCTGAAAAACCAAACAACTCCTCTTCTAGAGAAACGCGCTGGTAAAATCGCAAAGAAAACCGATTTCTTTATTTTTAATTAAGTTGTAAGAAAGCTTATTATAAAACTAAATGACCTTTAAAAGTTGTAAAACTTAAAACTCGTGTAGGTCTGAAGCATCGTGAAACTTTATATTAGTCTCAAATGGCCCTTTTACTTGTAAGCCTACATTTAGTGTCTTTTTTATGTTTTGCACTTAGTTTTTATGCTAATAGTCAGTCAGTATTCACCCTTAAGGGCAAAACTCGATACGAAATAAAATCATTGAATGAGTACAAGTATAACTGCCCACGTTTTGATCGCCTTATAAAGTTATTAATGTATTTATTTCACGTTTTATGAAAGTTTTTTATTGGTAAGTATAGGAACAGCTGGGTGTTTAAAAGTCTAAGCGTACAGTATTCCGATCTCAATTTGTAATTGTAATAAAATATCAGATTTATATATGGATTTACAATAGTTGTTTTACCTATACCATTAAAAGATAGAAGAGAAGAAATTGCTTTTGCATTTTTAGGTTTGCGAAGATTAACAAAGATATCTTACAAGTTTAAATTATGCAGGATTGTAAAAAGTACTGAGAGATTCAGTAAGTGCGTTTGTTGTCTAATGTACCTAACCTATGTACAAATATCTTTCACTTTTCAACGCTCCTAAAGCTGAATAAAGTCCATACGATTGGACACAAAGTTGTAACTGAATTTGAGCTCTGAGAGGAATATGAATTTCAGCCTGACTGTCTCTAACTTCACCGGATATTAAAAGACAGCTGATAATTTACTTAAACCACATATTCTACTGAAATATGAAATGGGATATATATTTATGAAATGAAATATACTTATTTTTTAATATAAGTAAGTACATTAATTATGTACACTAACTACAAGTTACTTTGATGTAAAATATGATAAGAAGAATTAAACTTTTATTTTTTTTCTAATAAAAAAAACATTTATTACCTTTACAAGATACATCAACACATTAACTTACACAAAAAAACTATACGTAAAATATACAATTAAAATTAAACCTATCTAAATTTAAAACAAATAAAAAATGCAGTCAAGGTTGTCGCTGCCGCATGGCAGGGTGCCCAAGACGTTTGCCGCGTTACCTCGCTGTATGGCCAAGCTTATTCAATGGTATTTAACTTATTATAATACAGAAAAATAAAATAAATAAAGAAGTAAATAATAAATATATTGGAATAAATAGTAAATGTAATAAAATAAATACAACAAACTTGATATGTAAATAAAGACAAATAACTTAAATACATTTTATGCCTAGCTCCGCCCATTTGACAAGTATTACTAAGAAGAAGGGCAAGAAAATTGGCAAGATCATATTTTATCTAATGAAAATGTTTGATCGCCTTGAACAACTTTCTTAGATTTATAATTATTTTTTTCTATATAGACGCACGCCTGCATCACCTGCATGGCAAGATCGGGGAAAATTTCTGGCAGTGTGTATATTTCATGCATTTACATATTCAAGCTAATTTCGACTCACCTGTACCTCGAAATGTATTTGACCCGCGGGTCTATTAAGCAACTTGGTGTCGGTTGCTATCTGGTTGCTAAACACTAAAAACAGGTAAAACCTGAACTTTTAAAATTCCCTTATGTGTATATTGAACTGTTCAGGAACTCTGACATCACTTTAAAGCACGAAAGTGTCCTTATATAATCGGAATTCGATAGTATATCTATATTTTTGACGTTTGGGAACCAGTTAGCAACCGACTTAACGATACATAATCTAGGGGATGCACACTTTTAACTTAGGTTATGTAGTGTTGTTACAGAACTCACCTATTCTAGATCTCCTGGAGGAATGCTGTTCGGTTTCCAAAGGTACGGCCAGCAGGCGAGGCGGCTCCCCCTTCTTGAACCACCGCATCCTGGGGACCAGCTCTCACTCCATCTTCAAGATATCTGAAACAATTCCAAAGTAACTGTTAAATTTACGTTCCGTTAAGGAGGTGCATATTTTAAAATATTACGCCATCGAACATTTTCCGTGTGTGTCCCGGGGTCTGACATGAATTTTCCACCGGCTTGTAAAATATCTCCTTAAGGCGACTCCGTCGGAAAAATTAGCGGCTTATCATGTAGATTAAATTTGTTTTTTTTTCTCTAAAAAAATGCTTAGTTTACCGTACAAATTTGTTACAAAGTGACTCAGTTCAAGGTCGTTGGCGTTGGGACAAACCTTCATCGGCCTAGCCATTCTTGAGTTATGCCGCGGACAGACGGACAGACTCGCTATACAAATATCCGTAGCTTGATGGTACTCTTAAAAAGGCGTGACATAAAATTCTGTAGGTGTCTATAAAAAATACAATCGTGTCACTCGATGAAAACTAAGCATGGATTGCGTAAATTTAGCTCGATTTGTTGCCCAAACTAGACAGTAGCCACCAGAAAGTTCTGGGAAAAATATACAAATGTAATTGTATGTTTATAAAAGTTAAGATATCTTATATGTTTATTAAAAAAATTGCCTTCTTAATTTAATTCTAGTTGAACAAGCGAGCGAAGCGAACGAGTTCTTAGAGTCTACTTGGACAATCCGGCGTTTGTGACATCTATTCTCGTGCAGCAAATATTAGATTTAGAGCTGCCATAACCTAAAACTTTTTATTGAAAAACCGGCTTTAATGCAGATGGATAAAATTTAAATGAGCTTGTATTATTTTAGGTTTTTCAACTCTAAATTTAAGGTTTGCTGCACGAGAATAGGTCACTGTATGTATGTATGTGTTTATGTATGAATGTTTGTTCGACGATAACTCGAGTATCGTTGATCGGAATGTCATGAAATTTGGCAGGCGAGTAAATAAGGAAAAAATAATTTTTAAATTTAAACATGAGCCAAATCGGTCAAGCGCGAATCAGGTGAGCGCGAGTTCACAGAAGGGTGGACTATTTAGTTAAAGTTTTTGATAAATATAAAAAATATTAAATAAGCCATCACATTCCAGGTATTCTGTAGTTTTATCATATTGTTTATACAATTTTTTAAATAATACTTGAATAAAGGCAAATTTATACTGAAGTCTTAGTAAGTTATCATTAATAACATTTTTTTTAATAAGAACAGCAGAGAAAGACAGAATGTATGCCAAAGATACTGTTTTATTTATCTGAGAAAATCCCCGTGAACATATAAATTTTATTATTGGCTGTACTTATTCCAAATGCTATTAATAACAGACATTTAAAATTATGTTAAATTAAACGAATAATTAAAATTAAAATTACGAGCTAAAATTACATTTAAAAGGTACGAAGGCTAATATTACTTGTTCAGAATAACAGAAATATTGCCAATATCTTAACATAAAATAAAATTTTATGAGCACGCTTCTACTTCATTTTGTTTACCAACCAGCATTTGCTATGTTCTGTACACGGTGGAGTATGTTGCAAGGTGAACCGTATATACACATTTATATTAAATTATTTGTGATAATTGTGATAAATCACGAGATAAAATCAGCTGTGAATACGCTACATACGAATTATTGAAATATTTTCAGAAAAAAGCGTTTTTATGTTTTACAAAATGTTTTCGGGGTCTGAGATTAAAATTCTTTACATAAAATTCTAAAAAGCATGTTGCGAAAAGAAATATAGATGGACAGACGAAAATCGAAGCTTTTAAATTATATTCCATTAGTTAGGACACTACAATTTCACTTAAAGAATTCCAAAAAAGTAATTTGGTACAATGTCGCAAGTGTCGAAAAAAGAGTAAAGGTGACAATTATCTACCAGTATGTACTATCGGGTAAGTTTCGCTCTTATTGCCATTGCATTATGGTCGTAAAGTGGGTCTGCGCGATTTTGCCAGATACTATACAAGTCGTCAAACTAGTCCAGCTAATGGAACATTCAATAGTATGTACCTACTGTAATTTATTATTTCGTCATATTTTCATCCACTTGCATAAATTAATTTTGATTTTGTCAATTTTATTTGTTATAGTACTTATAGCTGCCGTTCGCGACTTTGCCAGCTTTGATTTTCTTTTTGTGAGCCGAAGAAGGAAATTGACCAAGTGACAAGTGTGCAAAGTGACGAATATGTCAAAAATACTCTCTGAAATATCCTCCACTTAGCATTAAAAGTTCAACCGTTTCGGAGATGAGCCCGGAAAAATCGTCAGTTTTTTTAAATAAGAACTATTCAGTTGTTAGTTGAACTCATGCCCTGAGGGTTCCGTACCATTCAAATAAGTTGATACCCTTAAGGGTATCAATGTAGTTTGTATTTTTTGTTGATACTATTTAAATAGTATCAACAAAAAATACTATTTAAATAGTATCAACAAAAAATACAAACTTACTTTAAAATTTATGAAAGACAATTGCAATATTAAGTTGGCCGAGTATAGTTATTCGGATACGAAACCCTAAATTTACAATATAAATCGGCGTTTTCAGTATTTCTTTGATTAAATATAATAAAAGAAAAACATAATATACAGAAAATCCAAGTGATTCATTACAAAAAATATCCAAATATCAGATCATTAGCTCATTCCGTCTACTAGATACCTGTGAAATACGGATGGACGGACGGACAGACAGCAGAGTGACTAATAGTAGGGCTCCGTTTTGCCTTTTTGCCACGGAATCTTAAAAACACGTGTTTGGGTTTTAGTAACGTGCAAATAACACATTTTATTTCGAAATTATGGTCGTTTTGTTTGAAACTCAAATATTTCCTAAATTTATAGTTAGCGCGGGTATGATTCTTAGGAAAAGTGGTTCAGTATGACCCGTAGAATATGTGGTTTCATTTAATGGTAGCACTCTATTTACACCCTGTGTAGCGAGATAAAAACACAACACAAAATCCAATACAAATAAATAATCTCGAAAAAAATCAAGTGTCCCAACATTTTGACCTGTTTTATGATCGTAATGTAATAGGAATAAATTAACTGATTGCATCGCACGTCGCAAGTCACAACAACATCATAACTATTATCCGATTAGCTAAACTCACACGACTTGCCTGTCAATCAGTTATCAAAATAATGTTATGCACACAAACCGACCGAAGTGTACATGACTTTACAGATAATAGTTTGGTTCAAACATGAAATCGAGATATAAAATCAACCGTTCTCTACATTTTGGTCATTTGTACTTACATGTGTCTTTTCTAGGGAAAAGCTGATATTTATTTTGCGATGTCAGTGCATACGTTGTTCGTATCTTGATAATTGCCGGCCAAATCCGATTTTAATATCCTAGGCCAAACTAGTTCATATATAGTTAATTGGTAAGATCATATAAAGTAGGTGCGATGACGGGCGAAGCGAGGAGGATCGTGTTAGGTTGCTTGCGAATATAAAGTCAGGAGCCGAACGAAGCGGAGCGGAGCGAGGCGACGTCTTAAGTTTTAACAAAAAAACGATCTTTCCATTTATAAACTATATATAAACTAGTTTGGCCTAAGACAAATTAGTTTGTCCTAAAATCGGGTGTGGTCGGTAACATAGACATATAATTATTTCTGTGCCTCTGGTTAAAAATGTTTTCACTCAAAAAACTCAACTTTATAGGAGAGCCGAATCTGCCCAGATCTCGCAAACAAGTCCATGTCCAGTTATTGATATATTCTTGTTTATATATGTAAACTTATGGCATTTATTATCGACTGTGGAAGTACCACCATCTTACTCGCAAATCCTCCCGAAGTTATTCGGGGAGAGTAAGAGAACAGCTCTCAGGCAAAACCAGGCGGCCCACCATTGCCTGGGACCAATGGATGGCGGTATATCTGTCGCAGTCATCTGGTTGAATCTGCTATTTGATTGAATGACTAGCGCGTCTATTGAATGACGACATTTAATTGAATGACTAAAGGACAACACGTCAAGTCGTTGAATGTAACGTTCAACATCTTGACTGAACGTCATTTAGCGAAGTCGTTGAATGGGATATAGCCGACTTTGTAATGTTTGGTTACCATGAGTTCGCAACTTAAAAGTTAACCTTACGATATTACTGTCGATTGCCGTAAGTTTCATCATTGGCCGCCAAAATTTTAGGTCGTCTATAGTGGGGTCCCATATAGGGTGACCATAAAGATTAGGTTTGCTTATTAGGTAGGATGCTCATAAGAATTTTGGGAGAGTTAAAAAATTACTGATTTAAAAATTTCTAAGCTTAAAATAATAAAAGATTGTAGCATGATTTCCAATGCTCTACTTAATCTCATGTTTTTGCTTCGTATAAAAAAGTGAAAAACATAGAAAAATTGATCATATTATTTCAAAAGTAATTTATTAAAATATGCGAGTCTCTGGGACTCCATAAAGTTGTTAAATTAAGTCTTTGTCACCTAGTGAAATGAGGGTTTAGATTAAAAAAAAATACTTAAAATCACAGCATCAGTTTCATTTACAAATAACGCACTTTAAAGTAAATTTAATCGAAAAATATATAAACACAGTTCTATCTATGCGAGCTGTTTGACGCCATATTTGTTTTGGTGACAACTAGCGCCGCAGTGGAAAAAAAATTAACTAAATTTGAATCACCTGACTGATTTTACGTCCGCTCTGTTCATAGGGCTGTGTTACAATCCGCTAACTAGTTGGACGTTGAGTGACGCTTGTTCAATCAACGTTCGGCCTAGTCATTCAATTGAATTTCGTCATTCAAGGAACGCACTAGTCATTCAATCGAATAGCAGATTCAACCAGATGACTGCGACATATCCATCCCCAATTGCCGGGCCTTATATAAAACAGACTGATGACGGGCAGCGGCGTCACTGGTGCAAGAGTTTCGGCACCGCGCTCACCAACCCGCCTGCCCAGCGTGTGTGAGTATGGGCATTTCTTCCAGGAGGACCGCCAAGAGTGGCGAAATCCTGGAAAGGCCTATGTCCAGCAGTGGACGAAACAGGCTGATGGATGGATGGATGATTTATTATAGTGTGAGTTAAATTAAGTAGGTAGTATATATTTGTAAAAGTTTTTAGGTTAATATTAATATTTACGCTTTGTAAATTTGAATTTGTTTACTGAATATTTTATTTAATTATCGTCTATCCCTATTTAATTTTCGTATTATTATAATTTCTTCACCAGCCAAAGGATGACTGGAAGAAATCGCTTTAAGTGATAATTCCGCCTTTGGACATAATTATGTAAACGTAACTCTGTTCTTCTTTCTTTTTAATGTCTTTTATTGTATGTGTACAATAAAGTGTCAATCATTTATTCATATTATAAATAAAAAAACGTGAATATCGATGTTATTAAAGTTACATATAATTTCACAAAATGCAATATTTCAGTAAGCTATTAAATCTATTTAAACCATTGTGGACCACAAACAAATAATTAAAATTAACTAAATTAATTTCTAGTTAGACCATTTTGTATAGTTAAAAAAAAACAGAGCGATGTGGTAAAGAATCTAATTTTGGACCTAAGTCGAGTTAAACCTTTATTCCCGAACCCACAGAATTATTAAAGTATATTTAAAGTTTAGATTCTAATCAAATCAAATCAAATCAAACCAAAATATTTCTTTTGTAAAATAGATACATAAAGTATACTTTCTACAAGTCAAAGTTAATCTTTACAATAAATATCTTTAGAATAAAAAAAAAATATATAATATGTAGATACTAATAAGGGAAATACATACAAAAAATATTTAGGTTGGGCTACAAAAATTTAATTATACACCTACATAAAATAGAGAAATCTAGGAATAAAAATATTATGTATAAATGATGCAACGAACAAATAAGTTGATAAATAAATACGGGAAATACATCCAAAAAATATTAAGGTTGGGCTACTAAAATGTAATAAAGTTATAAGCCTGCATAAAATAAAGAAATATAGGAATACAAATATTATATATACATAATGCCTAACCATCCGCACCATTCGATTAGTATTGCTAAGAAGAAGGGCAAGAAACTTAACAAACATGAAACACATTTTGGTAGACTTGTGTCGTAAAAGTATCGACGTATGCTCACGTAACTCTAACCTTGGTGACACGCAAACCTATGTCAGAACATTGACAGGCTGATATTGACATGAGTTTGAGTAATTTTTCCGAGGTCATACTATAGGTACATTTATGTAGTTTAATTTCTACATTTTAGAAGGTTAATGAAAATCAATAAATACTTGTAAGTGCCCAAATACATTAAAAATCTCTTAGAACAATATTAAATACATCAGTGCGAAATGTATAAAGTTTGGTAACTTCTGTTACCCCGACTAATCGTTGATGAACACTTGATCATCCGTTCAGGAAATTCTATATTTATGTTTGACTTCCAAAATACAGTAAATCAAAGGCATCCCATTAAGGGTAAATAAACAAAGATGGTTGATAATAAGATCTCAACCCAAAGTTTATATCGTATAAACATCAATTAAATAGAAATAAGCGTTGTGTTCCTATATTCGCCACAAAAAGAACTGGCGCCGCCGCTTTCTGATAACAATGACCTTTGATTCCACACATCGATACATAATTATTTAACTGCACCTACACAATCCTACATAGCGGTTATCGAAAGTTCAAACTCCTATCAAGAACAAATACAGATAAGCTGTCAGAGGTTATCATATGTTCTATGATTTACGTCAAAGATAAAATTAAGAATCTCTAGGTGTCATAAAACATAAAATTGTGATAAGTCGTGACTCGTGACGGTAGTTGAATTTTTTTACTAATAACATAGAGGTCATGTAGGTAACAAAATTTCAAACAAGCAAGCAAAATACGAAGTACGAAGAGTAGAATTTACCCATGACCCCCGATGGCCTGGATGTTAAATTTAGTTTTACGGTAAGGCTACCAAATTTATTGCCAATTAATTAAATAAGGTAAATACCAAATTGATGAAAAAAAAAACGAATAAGGAGTTACAAACAAAATTACTTTTTCAAATGAGGCTCAGAGCTAATTACTCTCTGAAAAAGTAAACGTGCCTAGGAAAAAATAATCTCATTAATGATGCCCATACTCAGTACTCCCCGTCACTGGTACCAGATTGCTAAATAGGTTTCTAGTTAGTTCATTATAGCCTTTTTAGTCTTTGGTTGTGTCGAGGAAGTGACAAATAGGAAACTCGTTTTAAACTAGGAAATACGCGAATTTATGCATTTGCTGGTAAAACGTAGCAGCTCAAACTGTTTTACGATTTTGGGGAAATTGAAACGTTAAAATGATTTTATTTTATAGCCTGATTATAACACTTCATTTATGACGAAAATAAATGTTAATGGCAGTAAGTACAAGCTATGTAATACGTAACGCGATGAATGAATGATCGACAATAAAGGCAAACCTATCATTCATTCAAATGGCACAGAAACAAAAAGACGTCAAAATGAAACAGTGGGAGAGAGTTAAAATAAAACAATACGTATTTTCGACCTAAAAGTCGAGAGGCAATGTCTGTGGGATTTTGCACGTCGTAATAAAGTTACGTAATTCGTAATTGGACTTGAACTCGATAAAGCTGTGACTGCCCGACGCGACGGAAACGGATCTTCTGTCAGGATATTGGGAAGAATTTCAATTTATACCGGCACGATTCCACCTGCTCTCCATTTCTTCGTACGCGACCGATGGCATCACCTAAATGATAACTACGAGTATGTTTGGGGAAAAAGTTTGACATAATATGATAGGTCAACTTTATGCTGATGTGAAAATACCGCTTGAAAACCGATTTATAAATGACAAATACACGAAGTGAATTAACTATGATGCAATTATTCAAGATTCACGAGTGATTTATGATAGGATTTAAGGTATTATTTGAAATCAAATCATTTATTATGCAATATATAATACATCAATTACACGTATTACAAGTTAAATCAATAAACTATAGTATAAAATAGACTACGAGGAAATACAATTAAAAAAGTTAGGGCTTACTTATTTTACCCATTCTATTAGTCTTTCTAAGAAGATGGCTAAGAAACTTAGCTAGATCATGTCTTTTTTATATTAATTTCTGTTATAATGACAAGACTTAGGGATAAAAAATACAAGACATGAGAAATCTATGTTTGCCATCTGGAATAACACGGTGATGCAAGCAAAATGGCTAGGTAATGACTTCATGATTGTGTGCAGATCACTGCAGCAAGTAAATAAACAGGTTTTGTTTTCAACTCTGCGGTCCAATATCATGCACTTGCAGTTAATCCAAATGAATACTGTCTTTTTCGCACTTAACTTATACTGAATAATGCAATCTTATATTAATTTACCTACTTGTGTTGTGTTCTATGAATTATATTTCCATATTAAAAACTAGAGCCATTTGGGCTCGAGTACCCAAGCTATTGGCTATAATACAAGAGTACATAGAGCACCACGCTAAAATTTCAGTAGGTCCTTGTAAGACTTGTTTAGTAAAATTCCGCAATGTCAAACGAAACGTGATTGTTGACAATATAATTTGGTGGTCACTTCTAACTCTGGCGTATTTCTGCACCCACGTATCAAGTGAAACGTGCAGGGCGGCAATAATAGTTTCTATTTTGGTAATATCATTATAACGTTTAAGGCTGGTATTTTTTTCATTTTTTTTATTGAGAGCATTCCCTTATCATCTATGCTTAGACTTGAATCTTGTGAAATCCAATTTAAGGCTCTTGTCTTTAAAAACGTGGTTCCTTGTTAGGGTTCTATACCCGAAGGGTGCCAAACGGGACTAAAAAATTATGACCGTTTCCACTAATCCAGAGGTCGTAGGTTCAAATCCTGTAGACTTGTAGAGGATTTAAACATTCGTGTTTGGTCTGCGTGCTTCACAACGCACGTCAAGCTACGGGATCAACGTAGGGTAAATTTAAAATTGTTCCATGATATGACATTTTAAGCTAAACTAAAAAACTTTGAGGAGTATAAAAAAGTTAGTAATAATTTGTGTAAATGCACAAAGAGAGTAATGGAAAAAAATGAAGTAGTAATAAAAACATACTGCAACGTTTTTATTATTACTTTATTTCGTGGGCTTATTGGCAAAACTCATTAAGAGTAAATTATATCTACATAAGAGATAATGAGAATTAAAGATATTGGAATCAGTGACAAACTCATTTTTAGGGTTTCGTACCTCAAGAGGAAAAAACGGAGCCCTATTAGGATCACTTTGTTGTCCGTCTGTCGAGACCCTTTATATCAGGAACGGGTGGAGTTATCGAGTTGAAATTAAAACCGTATATTCAAATCTACAATCCCTTGAAGCTATGAAAAAATTAAACTTCTAAGATAACGTGAAAAAAAGATTGGCCATTTATGCCGCAAAAAACGTATATTTCGACACTATCAAGGGAATCAAAATTTATAGGGTATTTCCCGTTGACCTAGAACTATGAAATTTGGCAAGTAATAGCGCCTAATACTACAAGTATAGGACAAATTCTTAAAACTGTACGTGTGTAATTAAATCATGAAAAAATCATCAACGGTATGCGCGGTGACAAGTGACCAAATCTTTTTGTAGATTTTTAAAACTTTTACTAATTTGTACGGAACCCTCGGTGGGCGAGTCTGACTCGCACTTGTCCGGTTTTTTTGACAAAAGTGTACTTTTATTACGCTTTTTGTGCATTTACACAAATGATTACTTACTTGTTTATACTCTTCAAGGTTTTTTAAGTTAGCTTAAAATGTTAAAGTAGGTACATAAGCCAGACACACAACTTGGTAACTGACCTTTATCTTATTGGGTGGTCTTTCTTGATTCCCTTGCATTTACTCATTTTAAATTATCTTGTTGCAATATTAAACCATTGATAGCTTACGAAACACACAGGAATCATGATGACGTCATAATTTGTGACCAAGTATAGTAGACAGACGATTGGTTACTTAATGATAAAGCATTGTAAGGGTGTTACATTATGAGTTTATGAGTATTAAGTGTCAGCTGTTAAGTTTAACGTGGGCTAAATCATAGAACAACAACAATACAGTAAGCGCAGCTGTGGAGCACCATCATACTTTTTAAAGTCTGTACTGCGGAGGAGTAGGCAGCAGCGACGAGAGATTCGTGTTATACACTCGGCGTCAAAAAAATCGCACCTTTTGAAAAATTTACTTCAAACCATTTTAATTCCTATTTGAAACCAAATATGAGAGAACTATTTGGTATCAATTGAAAGGGCATTAAACGACCTTGAAATAAACAATCGTTTCATTTTATAAACGATAAAAATCTCTCGAATATCGTGGTATTAAGAAAAGTATTGCTCAAATACGCGTTCAAACGGTCGCTAGTTGCGCTACATAAAAGGGGTATAAAAAGGTAATTACACGTCAAATGTAGGTCATTCACTATCCAAACTTTGAAGGTGACACACGTTAAGCGCACAAGTAAAAAATACTACCCTCAACATGGATACTACTCCTGAAGAAGCTGCACAAGTTCTTGCACTGCTGCGCCGAAGGGTGCGGCAGTGTGATATTGCCCGGCAACTCAACCTAAGCCGTTTTGCTGTTCGAAGAGTAGTCCAGCGATTCCGGGAGACTGGTGGCTTTGTCCGAAGACATGGATCTGGGAGACGACGCTGCACATCTGAAAGAGATGACCGCTTCATAGTGTCGACGAGCTTGAGAAATCGGTTCTCCAATGCTGTTGAGATAAGACAGGAACTCCAAGCAGTTCGCGGGACAACTGCAAGTGACTCTACGATTAGAAGAAGATTAACAGAGAAGAAAATAGCCGCCCATAGAGCTGCTACAGGCCCAAGATTGACTGTAGAGCATCGTAGATCCCGCTTGCAGTTTGCCCGCGATCACGTTGATTGGACGCTAGACCAATGGCGAACAGTTCTCTTCTCAGATGAGACGAGGGTGTGCCTTTTCTGTAATGACAGGCGAAAAAGAGTGTACAGGAGGCAGGGGGAGCGATTCGCACAAGCCTGTATTCAAGAAACTGTGGAATACGGGGGTGGCTCCTGCATGTTTTGGGGCGGCATATCTTGCGACGGCAAAACTGACCTTGTATGCGTTTCCCGGACTGGAGGTGCTCGCGGGCAAGGGTCGCTGACTGCTCACCGGTACATCACAGAAGTCCTGGAAGAGAATGTGGTCCCATATGCTGGTTTCGTCGGCCATGGGTTTACTTTGATGCACGACAACGCTCGCTCCCACACCGCGTTTATTGTACGTGACTACCTTCAACAGGTTGGGATCCCTATCATGCAGTGGCCGGCGAGAAGTCCAGACCTGAACCCGATAGAGCACCCTGCTCCTACCACCCTCCAGGACCTGCAAGAGGCCGTAATTTCGGAATGGGACAGCATGCCACAAGATCAAGTCCTGAAATTGGTTAGGTCTATGAGAGATCGAATGGAAGCTGTTATCAGGGCAAGAGGAGGTAACACTAGGTTTTAGATTACTTTTAAGAATGACTTTGTGATTTTTTCTGAATAATTAATTCTTTTGTTGTAGAGCGTAAATAAAGATGATTTTTCTTTCCCAATCAACCTGTATTTTTTTTATGCCCTTGTAATGAAAAACACTTTTTTTTTTCAATATTTAAATAGTCTGTTTTATTACCTTTCAATTGATACCTAAAAAATCCCGCGAAATTGGTTTCAAATAAGAATAAAATTTGTTTGAAGCACATTTTTTAAAAGGTGCGATTTTTTTGACGCTTGATGTATTATCCTGATAAATGACTTCATTCTTTTCTTGATTTATTTTCTTGGTCTTTTTATTCTTAGCCATCTTTTACCGCCAATACCACCAATTTAGTCGACATACATACGACCTCTTTTACTTGAGCAATAACCTACTCGTACATTTATTTATATTTCATATAATCTTTTGGGTTTCCGTATCAAAAATGAAAATATAAAAACCGGCCAAGTGCGAGTCGGACTTGAAAACGGCAAAAAAATCATGTCTGTTGTATGGGAGTCTGCGGGTCCGACTCGCACTTGGCTGGTTTTAGTATTTGTTGTTATAGCAGCAACAGAAATACACCATCTGCAAAAATTTCAACTGTCTAACTATCACGGTTCATGAGATACAGCCTGGTGACAGACGGACGGACGGACGGACGGACGCCAGACGGCAGGACGGACAGCGGAGTCTTAGTAATAGGGTAAATAAATAATAGGTAATAAAAAAGGTAAGGGTAATTAAAAAGGAGCCTGGTAAAAAAGAAGGAGTATTGCGACGACTATTGCGTCAGTTCATTTCTCAGTCTATCACAGCAATTTGTTCTGTATGTTGTAAAGCTTTCTTTCTACTTGTAGTAAAGGGAATTTCGTTCCATATATGATTTTTCTAAATATTTGGGGTATCACTTCAAAAACGGTATTTTTTGCCTTAAATGGAATCTTTTGGAGAAAATGTACGAAAATATTAAATTAGGTATGCTAACCCTCTTTTTTTTCTAAAAAGTATGAGGCCATTACATCTGAAAATATGATAGGACTCTTAGCTGGTTTTTTCTTCATTATTTTTAGTTTGGGAAAACAACCAAAGCATTCCCTTTCCTAATCTTGTTTTTACAAAATTCTAATGCTCCATAAAAAATATCTAGTATTTCATCTTATTTAACAGCTTCGTATCTTGCAATATTTTTATTGAGTAACATCTTAGGCCATTTAACACGGGACAAGGCAAGCGCACTTATTCCCCTCTGCCGAAGTACATGAACAAATTGTTCATGTAAGTTTGCTTGTGTGCACGTTTTGTGTTTGTGTTGCCGCTTTAGATTTAGTGTGACATATCAATTTTTCGCAGGAGTGTGCGTGACTGAGTAAATGTGTGCTGTGCGTGTTTACCTCCCCTCCCGTGGAAAACGGCAGAATAATTTCAGTACTAAGAGTCACGCTTTGCCAGGTCCCGTATGTAACATGCTCTCTGTAGTTTTTGTACACTACTTTTTGTTCAAAACGGGTCATAATTCAAATATTCTTGTGCGATGTTATTCTTCCCAGGCCAAGGCAAGTTTGCAAATTGCAACTATAAAGTATTGTTACTATTGCCCACATTGATGAGGCCGCTATTAGACACAAAGTCTACTGGAGGTCATAACACTCTCATAAGATGAAACCTAAACTTGCCTATTGTGTTGCCACTTTTTGTATCCACACCACAAGAATAAAAATGAAAAATTATGACATGAACAAAAACTGGAAGCGTAAAATCCGTGTTAAATTGAAGGACAAGTTTATTTTTCAACAAAAAAGGGTAATGCCCGTTTTTATGGTCATGAACGACCGCATCTCATCAAGCTTATGGCTGTATGAGGTAAACCAAAGGCAAGAAGACCATATGTGCCAAAATGTTATTAAAAGTTATGCATTACTCGATTTAATTCCCGCGCAATGAAGTAAAAATTTGGATGAGCATCAGTTTCAGGTCACTGTTTAAAAAGTCACCAGAATAATCGTCAATTCTTTACATTTCTAGAGCAATACTTAAAACGGAAAAGAGGTAAAACTGAGAAAATCATAACTTACCGGAAAAAATAAATACAAGAACGAATAATATTCTTTATTATATTCATCTTAATACCTGGTTGCATTTCATTGGACCATTTGGACTGAGACTGGTAGACTAAGATACATTTTCCTTATGATATAAATTCCTGCTGTCTAGTATTTTTTCTCCTTAACCTAAAGTTAAGTACTTCGTATAGTAAAGGCTAAGATTATAACAAAAATGATTAAAAACAAAACAGAAATATTATAAAAAAGATATGATACTGCTAAGTTTCTTGCCCTTCTTCTTAGCAAGACTCATCGAATGGGCGGAGTTAGGAATTGTATTTTTATTGTAACTTTGTTATTTTTTACTATGTGCATATATTTGTTAACTTAAGAATAAATAAAAAATATATATATATTTCCCCGTATATTTTTTAACTTATTCTTTTGTTTTTGAAAGTTTAATATCGACGTGTATTAATTTTACGAAATAAATTATTTGAATTTAAATTTGCACTTGCGAACTTACAATTTTTATTCTGCTACTCGCTACTCGTATATGCTTTGGTAAACGGATTGAACACGTTGTAATAGTACTAGATAGTAAGAATGTTGTCGGTAAACTCTTCAAGGTTGATTGCGCTTGCTTTGACAACTCCTTAATTGCCTAACTTTCCACGTAACATTATTGCTGTGAGAAATGCCTCATTTGCCTTGACGTTACTCTGTCACCGCCATTTTTAATGCCCCTTTAAAAGATTATTTCTTCGTTCCTAGTATTACAGACGTGGTATTTTTATGGCCGAACACAGAGTGTAATTAAATTCCGTTATGACGTTGCTCAAATACATCACAAGATAATGGGCGAGTGATGTGTTAAATTTAGATGCGTCAGAATTCCGTCGGTATGCGTTTTGATGCACTGAATAGTTATGTTAGTAACACTTTTTTGTGTACCATAAAAATAGTATTTTACGCTTTTTAATGTGGTAGATTATACAGCTCGAATTTAGAAATTAATACATCGTGAGCTCAGCCTGAGACTCTCCCGTTTTTGTTTTTCAGGGTGAAACCTATGCAGGAGAACTTTTCAAGAGCAGTTCCATAAAACAAATCTGAAGAAGATCAGATTCCACGGTAATTTACACACTGGTAAAGTATGCCAGGCAATATCCAAAAGTTTTAAATAACGCTCATCTTATATTGACTTCCCCATCCTTATTTCAAAAATTTTGGATTAATATAAAGGAAATATTACCTCCTCTTCACTTGCTCTTACAAATTGAAGAAACTGCCAAAAGGTAAACATTCATACAAGAATTTGTAAAACTGAAGTTATTAAGATTAATTAAAACAAAGGTAAGGTATCATCCTGTGGCTGCTATTAATAGTACATTATTGTTAAGACCAGGAAATAAGCAATCCTGGACGAGTAAGTTAAAAATCCGAGCCCGTATGGCGAGGACTTTTATATACGAGGCGGATTGCTAATTCATGGTCGAAGTAAGTAGAGCTTTTCTCAAAAATTTATGAGACATTTTCATGTCTTTAATGATAATGAGTTATATATACAATAAAATAAGCTGACTAGGAAATATGAAAAGTTACTTACTTGCTCATATTTGGGCGATTAGTCATGTTTATTGTTATTGATTTCTTCAGCAAAGCATAATGGAGTATAATCTATATCAGAGCCCGCTTATGAACTCATTTTGTAATTTATTTGCACAAAACACTTTCAACTAAAATTTATAGCAACATAAATTACCGCTTTTACGCAACTTTTTTTTATTATTGCCAGCTGGGAAAATGTATTACCGCCATGCAGTCTTCTTCATGAACAACGCCACCTATAGGAACGCTAAGAACTAAGAGAAAAAAACAACGAGAAAAACGCTCATTGAGGTTAAATTTTAAGTCTTCAATGGTTTTAAATATACCTATAAAATCAATAAAAATATATATGTTTGTTGTTGTTATTGCAGTAAAGCAAACATTTCTACATTCTAAACATGAAATTGTAATTCATTTTATTTTTCTTTGTAAATTTACCGCTTAAAACCTTATGATCGCCAAACTCTATAGTCTCTTAAAAACATAGACACGAATAGTTTTAAAAAGAAAACATATGAAATATACTCTGTGAACATATGGTATGTAATGGATTTTCGTACGAATTTGCTGGACAGTTATTCAGATTTCCTGGACACTTTTAAATAGCTCGTCAGGATGAAGTATTTTCTGGTAGGTTTTTAGAGTATGTAGAGGTTTATACCCTGATTCTAATTAAGTAATAATTTGTTCATTTGTAATAAATGCAGCGCTGCTATTGGCTAATTTGTGGCTTGAGGCATTTTCCAACTTTTCAAGAAAACCTATTAACCTATCGTTTTGTTCATATAAAAATAAACCAACTTTCAACCAACGTTCTACCTCGTATTTATCGATTTCGGCTGAAGCTAATTTAGAAATAGGTGAAGTGAGTATTAATAGACTAGGTAACCTACTATCTTGGCCTCTACTCTAAATAAAAACCGTGTACTGTCACAAATTACCTTCCTACCATTAGAAACTAGCAACTTTATTCTTATCTACGTTTTGTTAAATGAAAATATGGTATTTGAAAAATAATTAACATTCTATTCGCTTTGTCACATGGTTTTCTTAGATAAAATATCATATTTATGTACTTCATCAGAAATAAGACATTCCATGACATTTAATGGGAATATTTATGTGATAAATAGTGCTGTTTCATCTAATTCTGGCGCACGACCAAGTATTATTTCCATAATAACACAAATTGTTGTCGTCTGTCTATTGTCTTAAAGGGACATCTCTAGATTAAGTTAGCTGCATTATTTATCATGCCAATGTTTTGTGTCGTTTTCCTCAAGGAATAAGATTTCCTTGCATCCCTTTTATAGTTGCAAAATTACGTCTGTTTTTCTTTTGTACCACTTTCTACTTTTTCTGCTAAGTGGTGGAAGAAATTACTGTTTTTGTGAAGCATTATTTAAATCACGGCAGCTCGTAGTTTCTATTTTCTTTTTCTCATCAAGCTGCAGAAATAGGTTTACGTAGTCGCTTCGTTTCACCTCGGTCTTCCAAAGACCAAATTGCAAAAGTACTACACGTCTAAAAACCATCAATCACCAACTAATCGCTTAAACGTGATCGAAAACAAACAAACACAGAAAGCGGCTTCCTGAGTGAAACTACCGTTTTTGGTTATTCGTATTACGGTCGCAGGCATTCGAGGATGTGTTTATGCAGTCTGCAATGCTTCTTAGACGTGCTCGAATTTGACAAGTTACACTGTCCGGATGCGAATATTTAAAGACCAACACAGTAAAGACGTAGATACTACAGAAGAAACTACACTCTCTTTACTCGTAATGCAATGGTAATAAATGTAACAGCGGATCAGTCGCATTTCCTCGATGGTACACGGTCGGTACAGCACGGAAATTTACTATTGTGTAAGAGCGAAAATTACACATTACTAAATATTATAGTATATTCGTTTATTATTAGAGTAGGTAACGAAGTATATATATTTATATATATGCCGCATTTTTTATTGCGTTAAACAAGAAACTTGATTTTTGTACATCTACAGGCCTAACATGGTGCCAATTTAACACCATTTTAAACACTATTTGACAGTAAATTCCATGTATATGGTGCCACTTTAACACCATTTTTGACAGTAAATGCCGTGTATTTACTGTCAAATGGTGTTTAAAATGGTGTTAAAGTGGCAACCATGTTAGGCCTGCAGTAGTATGAAGTTATAACCCGTCGTATTTGGAATTAGTTTTTAACTTGATACCTGAAGCCGTTATTGAGAAAAAGGGTCTTGACACACGGACAAACAGACAGAAAGACAGATGGAAAAACAAAGTGATTCTGTAAAGGTTTCTTTTTTTCACGATGAGATACAGAACCCTAAAAAGAGACTAGATTCTCCCGAAGGTGTTCCACGCATCGGAGTATCCGAGTATCCCGCGAATTTAGTAGAAGGTTAATCTTGAGGTAAAAATTCTTGACAGCGACTAGTAAATGCTATTTTTCTGATGAAATCCTAGTATTTTGTTATCTGCGATCATTACAACGAGCTCTTTTGTGATCTACGTGTGCAGTCAATAATATTTGTACTAACATATTCGGAGCAGACTGTTCAAACCTACAAACATTATGTCGCGATGTTGACATAATGCGCTCAGAAAATATCCTGTGAATATTCTATACAGAACCGAATATCGGAAGATCTTGATGTAATATACGTTACGTAGCATATTGGACGTTTTGTTGGTTTAGTAAATTAATGTAAATCTATGTTGATCGCTTCAGGGCCTTCTGAGAACATGGCTCTACATTATTTGTAATTCGCTTTCATGAGATCGTTATAATAAATAATGAGAAAATTTAATTTTTCTTGAAAAAGTATCATGTAACAGCGCTATTTTTTTTTCATAGAACTTGGGCGTGAAATGCACACAACGCTTTCGTGGGCGTTCATAATGTGCATTGAGGGTTGGCACTCTTTGGAAAAGTCCTGCTCTAACGCTTTTGTTTTTTAACTGACTATCTCGCTCTTATAAACAGCCGTCCACGCAAAACCTCGGTGATTTTGACTTTTTTTGCAACATTTTTACTTAGTGTATAAAATCTAACAGCTTCTAAGAGTAAAACAGTTTTCTGCGTCATATTCTTTGATGTGTTACTATGTTTCGAAAATATGTTTTGTCATTGTTATGTATCTAATCAAATCACAATACTGAGAACGCGGCAATGCTATTCGATAGTTTTTATTAAAATTCCTGTTTTTTTTTAAGTCACTATAAAATTTTACAGCATTTTTTTTATTTATCTCAATTCTTAATTTTATAGGGACCAAGTGATATTTATTTAGTATTGAATTTTTATATTTACTACCATCTAAAGTGAGAATTCCAAACCCTGTTTTTGCCCGATTTAGGGACTTCGACCCTTAATTGTTGGTGTATCAAGTTAGAAAATTTTCGTTGGTAAGTGTTCTATTAGGGATTTATTCTTTATTTGTTTTAATAAGAATTTGTTGTCATACAATCTTATAATATACTATACACAAAATGATTTTATATTTTGGCCTCGTCAAACATTTTTTCGTATGGCTCGGTTTTCCTTCCGAGGTCCTAGAATAATTCTTCGTGCCAACTTTCAGCCGAATCGGCCTAGTCATTCTCGAATTATGCCGCAGACAGACAGAGGGACAGATAACAAAGCTTCGTTATAAGAACATCCGTTTTTTTGACGGGATTCTAAAAAGAAACAAATAGTTTTCAATCTAAACTTTTTTATCAGTCTTTAATAAATTTCTTATCACAAATATTAGGTATCTCAAATAATCTCAATCCTCGGAAAACCGAACAATAACGCCTTTGAAAATATGAGCAAAAAATAACCGTCATTAAAAATATCAGTATTTATTTAACCTACTCTGTGCACAGATACAAAATAGATAACCATATCAATAGTCTGATATCTATTAACCTACATTTTTGTATCGCATTGAGGGCAATGCATGCACTTGACAATTGGGGGACTAGTTGATATAACAAGTTCGATCGATGCTGGATATATAGAGGTAACACCTGTTTTTGTTGTATGGTTGGTTATATACTCGTAATATTGTTATATTTTACTACCAACAGATTCGTGGTTAGATTCATACTGATATTGAAACGGCCACTCACGATTTTATAGTCAGATTTCGCCTGACTAGTTTCACTGTATTCGTACGGTTTCTTCGGAGACAAACATGGTTACGCAGCGGTGTGTCAAACGGGGAACCGCCGCGTAACCATGTTTGCCTCCGAAGAAACTGTAGGAATACAGTGAAACTAATCAGGCAAAATCTGACTATAAAATCGTGAGTAGCCGTTTCAATATCAGTATCGTAATGTTGTCTTGATTTATGTGTTTCGGAAGTTTACACCAGCCGTAATTGCAACTATATACTAAGAGTAAAGTACAAAAACAACATTACAGTATTGGTAAGTCATACCTTAACAAAAAATTGTAACGTGGACGAAAATCAGTGACAGGTAATTAGTTACTCTGACTCTAACTTAGACAAAAACTCCTAACTCTAAGTACCAACAACTAAAATCCATAAATGAATCACAACTTTTTCTTGTATTCAAATGTGTTCCAAACTGGCAGTTGCAAATTTGAATTTCTGCGAGAACAGAAAATTTAAAATGCAAGGGAAACAATTTGTACGTTCCTTGAATTTACAAACATTGTCGCCGTTTCATTGTCTTGCCGCTATTCGAGCTAAAATCTCCACCAAATTAACAAAGTTTACAGATTCTTATTGACTTAGACTATGGCTGGAATTTAAATGGTTTCGTTGGTTTAACATCAGTGGTTTACTACACACTGTTCATGAATACGGGTAAGTGATGTTTAAAAGATATATTGCCGATTTTTATTGGTTTCACTCCTACGTCGTCGACCACCCGCAGAAAAGTGTGTGATTTATTTGTTTTACTAAAATAAAGTACAGCCATAAATGGTTTGCAACAGGCTTAAGTACAACTAGAATACAACAAAATAACAGCAGCATTTGATCTTCGGATTTTGCGAACCAGCTCTTTGTACAGAGTATTTAAAATTGCATTGGCTCGGAGTTGACTGGAGATTGTTTGAATCCCTAGAGCAGGGTACTAAAGTGCTACTATTGGTTTTCGACATTCGATCGATCGAATACCACTGGAAATAGAACATGTCTCCCGACCAAAAGAAAAAAGAATTGTGCCTTATCGCAACATTGACTTTTGCCTTTCGGTTTATCGTATCTTTTGTTGAATAAAATATATTTCCTTTTGTTACGAGTACTATATTGAAGAAGTTGTAGCACTAGTTAACTAAATAAAATGTAGGTTTACCAGAAATCGGAAAAAAATAAGTAAGTGAACTACATAAAGTACTCACATAAAAAATACTCACAGACAAAATACTTAGAACATGCCATATTCAGGAACTCAAAGTTTATATTATATTACAGTCACATTTTTGAGACATAAGCTTGATGAGTTTGGGCTAAAATACCTTATCTTGTATCGTTGGTTGATATCCAAATGACGAAAGCTGTATTTTTATCCTAAATTTGGTTAATAATAGTGGCAAAAATCTTTGTTATGACAAATCTCAAAGTAGGTGTAGTTAATTAAAATCTACGACGTATTGTCTCAAAAAGAAGAGACTGATTAAGTCATTCTAGACACGATGCCAAAAGTAGCAATAGACTAATTGACTTAAATTCACGCAAACTACCTACGCAGCACACTTCGAATGACATTCCAGCCATTTTTGTGATTTATTTAATTACTCTTTTAATTATATTTTAAGTTGTAAATGAGATAATGTAGTAAAAACAAGGATTATAACGCCGTGAGTCAGTAGAGGTCAAGGCTTAACGTAAATATTTAAGCGACTCTGCTAATGTTACGTCTATCCGGTATAATGGTAAATGGCTGGCAAGTTGAAGTTACCTATACCGATTACAGCAAAGCGATTTAAGGATAGATCATGTCTTGTTAGATAAATTATAAAGAGCGGGAATTCATGAATATCTTAATCGCTAGTTCTCAGCATGTAAATAACAAGACTCAGGCTGTTGTAGAACTCACAACTTCACATCTGATTGAGTTACAGTCCCTGACGATGTTCCGTAATGATCTTTACTGGGACCTCTGCTCTTTTATTTTTTATTTCTGAAATTGATTCATGTTTTATTAACTCAAATATTTGCCGATAACATGAAAATAATTCAGTCTGTAGCTAACATCGCAAATGCTATCACTCCAAGAAGATCTTCGTCTTGATAGTTACTGTATCCTTAACAAGTTAAGACCTTCAATGTTTTTCCATTTACTTTACTGGAAAAATAAACCCAGTCACCTACATTATTAAGAAATCATGAGTTACAAAGACTAACTGAGATACGTGACTGGATTCTAAGCTTATTTTTAATTCTCACATTGATAATATAAGCTTTATAATGAGAGTATCTAAAGACTTCAAGAACATCAAAATCCTTAACATTCTTTGTGTACACATGTGCGAAGTAGTTTAGTTCGCTTCGAAGGTGTGGAATCCGTCCAACGTTATCCATCAGCATGGTTTCTCCACTGCTGGACATAGGACTTTCCAAGTTTTCGCCACTCTTGGCGGTCCTCCAGGAAGTAATGCCCATACTCACACATGCTGGGCAAGTGGTTTGGTCAGCCCGGTGCCGGCACCCTTACATCAGTAACGCTGCTGCCCCATACCAGTCTGTTTTGTATAAGGGCTGGCAATTGAGGATGGATATACCGCCATTAATCGGTCCCAGGCATGGTGGGTGACCTGATTGTGCCTGTTTGTAAGCTGTCCTCTTGCTCTCCCTCGAATAACTTCAGGGGGTTGCCAGTAAGATGGTGGTACATCCACAGTCGAGCACGGCATCAGCTCTACCGCCTATATTTACATCAATCGATTAGAAAATATATAGGCAGCTGTCACTTTCATAGTTTTTGGGCGAGTGCCCTTCATTGTAGGTTTGTCTTACAAACGCTTGGTAAAGGCCATTGCATGTAAAAAAAAACAGTAGTATGTCTTTGTGTCTTACCTCTCATGCTAATTTCTTGCATCTGATCATTATTCTTCTACACTCATCATAAAGAAAAATGTATTTTTCCTGGAGGCAGGACGTACAAGTTTAATTATTTATTTTTAATGCAACTGTTATATTTATGCTCCGGTGCGGATGCGTCACCTCGTGACGCTTCGTCTTGCGGATTGCTGATCTAAGATTAGATCTGACGCATCACTACAATAAAATTGTTATAATAATGATACCTTATATCATACTCTTTCTATCTTGCTAATAACTGTATTCAAACGTGGGTCCAAGGGGGGTTAAAAAAGAAAAGTCGTTATGGCCTCCCGCGAAAAGTATGATTTATAATAAAAAATTAAAGTACAAATAATAAAAAAAATGTAAATTAAAAACAGATTAGTTAAAAAAAACTCAAAAGTTTTTTAGTATCTATTTAAATGATAAAATATATCCTTTTAATTAAAACCAAAAATTGTAATCCTATAGGTAACTCTTTTTACCTCCACTGAAGTAACAAGTTGTGCTGGACCTTGCAAATCGTAATTTTTCCGGTGATTTTTTACCATAAAAGACATAACTCTATGATTTGATAATAGGTTTGGATAACATCGATTTCTTTACATATGTTTTGAATGTAATAAAATAATTGCTTGTGTACATTCACAGGTAATTTACACGTTTTTTATAAATTATGCATAAATGGATCGTGATCACGCATATGAATCATGATTGTATCGAATTTCATGTTAATATTCTACGAATAGAACACGATATGCTCGTAGTATGCAAATCAGAATTTTCGCCTGGCATTTTCAAATATTAGTATGGATTAGTTGAAGCATGAATATTAGAGTCTCACAATTCCAAACGACAAATTTCAAAATGCGCACCAACTAACATACCTACCTAAACTATTGAGTTTTATTGAAAAACTGTATTAATTCACAGGATTTGAGACATTTTTACCAGATTTTTATTTCGCATGATATTGGAACACAACAGAACTTGATGACCTTATTTTTGGTGATTTTTTAAGTAAGATCGGATGAAAGAAAATAAGGACTAATAAGTTTTTTTCCTCCATGCATTTTATAAAACTTTGAATCAAATGCGCAGGCATAAGGTGCAGTCCAACAATTTTATTTTATTTGAGCTATTTATTCGCTTCAAAGTAATTCAAATATTATAATACAACATGAAATTAGAAAAAGCTGAATTTTGAGAAACCCTAAAGAATACAAAAGTCACAAAACAGGTTTTATACATAGATCTTCCCTTCCCCCCGGATCGCTGAGGCGCTCAGACGTGTGACCAAAGTAAACCGTAATAAGAATTTATCAAAAATCAGAGTCCCTCTTATACCGGACGGAAAGCTTATTTGCTCTAAATCATCGATTGCTGTCCAGCCGACTTGACCTCCAAGTCGCTATAGACTTTGTTACACTGGACGGAAAGCGTTTTTGTTCGAAATCGTCGATCGGTGCCCAGTGAGTGTGACCTACCGTGCAAAGTGAACCAGTGCAAGTGCTTCGACTTAGCCGCTAATCGTGTTTTTATCTGTTGCTTATTTTAAAGTGAAAATTAATTTAATTAAACTAAACCTCATCCATCGGAGTTACCCAAGGTGATCAAAAGACGAAGAAAAGGGCAGAAAGTAATAACTAGTTACTCCTTACGCCAAGAAAGAGTTAAGAGTGAGACAACACGGAAAAGTGCCGCTCACTTGCCTAAATAAACGAAGGAGCAGTAATTCGAACGCTTTAAAAATGAATTTGGAAAGAACACCTCCACAACAAAATATTAATTCCGGCCATATTGGACAAGCGGTAAAAGCATCTAACATGGAAAATACTCTAAATAGATCGAGCTCTGACCCAAACCTCTCAGTGCACAATGCAGAAGTGTCACCTATCAGTTTCGTTTCTCAACGAAACAAAAGAAGGAGAGAGGACGATTTCGATACCTTTAGGGAAGAAATGAAAATTTTGATTCAATCATTGATGTCAGCTCAAGCAAACGAACTGAAAAAAATCACTCCAGTAGTAATGGAAATTAAACAATCCAACACCAACATAGAAAACTCTGTAGCGTTTCTTACATCGCAAAACGAAGAATTAAAAAAGAAAATAGAACTATTTGAACAGCAATCCAAGAAGGACAAAGAGTATATTACTATCTTAGAAGATAAAGTCGAAGATCTGCAACGTGGAAGCCGTAAGTCAAACTTTGAAATTAAAAATGTACCTAAATTTCCTAAAGAAACCAAAGAAGACCTAATACAAATGGTTTTGTGCCTATCCAAAAATATACAATGTCCAATTATGAAATCAGATATTAAAGATATATTCAGAGTGCAAGGAAAAAAGGAAGGGAATGGCAACACCCCAATTGTAGTCGAGACTACGTCGACCATTTTGAAAACTGAAATCTTGAAATCGACCAAGGCATTCAATTACAAGCGTCAGCAAAAGCTTTGTGCTAAGCACTTAGGCCTGACCAAAAATGAAGAATCACCGATTTTTGTGTCTGAACAGCTGACTGCAAAAAGCTCTCGACTGTACTTTGTCGCACGAGATCTCGTTAAATCAAATGAATATAAATTTTGTTGGACTTCTTACGGAAAGGTTTACCTGAGAAAAGATGAAAACTCACGGATAATCTTAATTAAAACTGAATCTCAAGTTCATAGCTTAAAGCAAAGAATATGACTTTTAAAAAATTATAGAATGAAATTTAGTAGTTCCTCTGTAAGTCATAATATAAATTTTGTATTTTTTATATTTGTAATCATAGTAATTTTGTTCTTTGTTCAGATTAAATTAAATCAAAGCTTGTACCTCACGCTTCTCAATCTTAATTTATGCATACACATTCCTACATACTCACAAATAAATCGTCCTACAAATATATACACACACACTTACATAATCACACACTTACATAATATATTGAACACAGCTCCTTACAACAATCCACTTACTCATATTAATATGTTTAGCGCGATCACATTTAAAACCATTCATATAGATATTATCAAACCCAAACACACAAATGATCAACTGTCATCCAACAAGCATTATTTAGATCTGGAAATGACAAATAAACAATTAAATATATTTAAACATGAATAGCTCACTCCAAACTGTAAATGAAATAGACAGTACTGAAATTGCACAATCCTGCGCGATTTCACCCGATGATTTTTCCGTAAAAATGCACACACTAAATACCGATTTTACTATTATTTCACAAAACATCAGAAGTGCCTCAAAAAATTTGGACAGCTTACTGATTACTCTAACGCAATTTAAATTTGACGTCGACTTATTGGTCTTAACTGAATGTAGACTTGACCCAAATAAACCTATACCGCAGGTTAGTAATTATAAATACTTTTCTACCACTAATCATCTTAATCAATGCGACGGGGTTATTATATATGCTAAAAATGACCATAAAGTAGGTGTGAAAGAAGTAATACTAATGGATGCATCGGGCCTCCAAATTACAATAAATTACCTAACTATTCTCTGTATCTATCGCTCTCCCTCTATCAAAAGGGCTGAAAATTTCATTGATTCTTTGAATAATTACTTAATTACTATTAAATCATGCAAAAATATCATACTGACTGGGGATATTAATATCAATATCATACATAATAAAACTGAACAAACATATGACCGCTCAAATAGATTCAAATACCTCAACATGCTAGCCATGCACGGGATACTTCCAGGTCATTCGCTTCCTACTAGAATTAATAATTGTCTAGATCATTTTATGCTAAAGTTAAATAAGAGTAATAAAAAATCTGCTTCAATTGCTGTACTAAACACTACTATAACAGATCATCGTCTAATTTTCTTAAAGCTTTCAAACGTAATAACCACTGACAAACCATCTAAAACTAAAACTTTTATTAATTATGATAAAGCTTTGGACACTTTAAAAGATAATAATCTGTTAGACTTATTATCAAATAATGATCCCACTGTAGTAACTGACACCTTATTACACACACTAAGGAAAAGCTTATTAGATAACACCTTAACTATGACAATCCCGTGTAAAAATCGTATAATTAAACCATGGATGACATCGGGCGTTTTGCGCTGCATCAGAAACAGAAATAAGATGCAGGAAAAGTTGCGTGCTGACCCCAATAATGCGATCTTAAAAATAACATATAGAAGATATCGTAATTATTGCAATAATCTCATCAAAAAACTTAAACGAAAATACGAGAGTGATCAATTATCTAAGGCTACCAAAAATCCTAAAACTCTATGGAATGCTATTAACAAAATTACTTATCGTAAACGTAACAAGACCGAAAATGTTGAATTATTGGACATCAAATCGTCTCCGAGTGAATCTGTCCAGCATGTAAACAGTTACTTTGCTAATGTTGGGAAAACATTGGCTGAGAACATTATTTCTAACAGTACATCGAGGCCACGGAATACTTCTAATCACTTACCAACATTTCAAAATTCATCTTTTGTGTTAGCAGATACTAATCCCCAAGAAGTGTATACTGTATTACTAAACCTTAAATCTGACAGTGCCCCTGGCTGGGATGATATTTCAACTCAGTTTCTGAAAATAGCCCACGTTTTTGTTGTTCCAGTTATCTCACACCTGGCTAATCTGTGCTTTAACCAAGGCATCTTTCCAACAGCTCTCAAAAAAGCAATCATTATACCTGTGCACAAGGGAGGAGACAGAGACGATCCTAGTAACTATAGGCCTATTTCTATTCTGCCTGCTATTTCTAAAGTTATAGAAAAACTAATTAACACACGCGTAGTAAATTATCTGAATAAGTTTAAAATATTATCTGATTCGCAATACGGGTTTAGACATGGACTTTCTACAGAGGATGCTGTATCAGCACTTACTTCTGAAATCGTAACTCAAGTTGACAAAGGAAACAAATGTCTAGCTGTTTTCCTTGACTTAAAAAAAGCTTTTGACACTGTCTCTGTCCCCATCCTTGTGCATAAACTAGAACAGATTGGTATAAGAGGTGTCCCTCTAGCTTTATTGATTGACTATCTTAGAAATCGCAAACAAAGTGTTAAAATCACTGGATATATTAGTCAGGAATCTGAAATTACATACGGAGTCCCACAGGGGAGCGTGCTAGGGCCAACATTGTTTTTGATATATATCAATGACCTATGCAATATCAACATCAAACAGGGACACTTATTTTCTTACGCAGATGACACTGCTGTTGTTTTTGTTGGCAAAACATGGGATAAAGTACGCAAATCTGCAGAACTGGGACTTTCTGAAATTTCCAACTGGTTAAATGCCAACATTCTTACATTAAATTTCGCAAAAACTCATTACATTTGTTTCACAAAATATAATATTACACAACCGGAAAATAACTTTCAAATAAAGATACATACATGTAATGACTCTCTTAACCCTGATTGTTCGTGCACCTTAATTACTAAATTAACATGTATTAAATATCTAGGGATATTAGTTGACCAACGCCTGTCATGGCATGCACACACGGAACTAGTTATGAACAGAATCAGGAAACTCATTTGGACATTTAAAACGCTTAGACACGTTACCACAAAATCCCTTTTAAATCAAATATACGTTTCCCTTGCTCAGTCAGTTCTGGTGTATTGTATCTCGGTATGGGGTGGGGCAACGAAGATGAAGTTCTTGGAATTAGAAAGAGCACAAAGGTCATTGCTGAAAGTAATGTATTTTAAACCCTACAGATTTGATACTAAAGACCTCTACTCCCTATGTGATCTTCTGACAATAAGAAAGCTATACATTCTTCACGCTGTGTTGAAACTGCATAGGAATTTACCTTATGACCCAAATGTTCAAAGCAGAAGACGAAAAGATGTTGTTGCTCCTGTTATAACTATAAAGTCAACCTTTGCTCGTAGACAATATGCCGCTCAGTCCACCCACCTCTATAACATAGTTAATAAATATATAAAAATCTATCCTATGACTCTTTTTGACTGTAAAAAATCTCTCATATCTTGGCTGAAAGATAAGAACTATGACGAGACAGAAGATCTTTTAAAAAAGAATATATGAAAAAATAAATATATATACATATATATAAACATATAAAATACATTAGTAAAATAAGGAAATTAATTATATTATTAATTTATTAATAATCCAAGTTATTTACAGTACTAAATTCACTTGACAATATATACTTGACTATTAATTGTGATTGCCTATAAAATCCATAATATTTACATTTTATCACTCTTTCACTTGCGTACATAAATAAATACCCTTTTACACTTTTATTTTCACACATAACATATTACACTTTTCTTCACACATCACATATACACCATACTTGCACTCACACTTACTCTCTCCCTCACACATACACACTCACACATTTACATTTTTATAACAAATTTAATTTAGAACCTTTCGAAATACTTAGATATTAAGCAAAATTTTATAATGTGTAAAATGTTTTTGTTTTCTTAAATTTTGTTTTTCTGATTTTGTTTTTGTTTTTCTTATTATTAAGATTTTTATAAGTTTACTCTTATTCATATACCTATCTAATAGTATCTGTTAGATATGGAAGAGCGGAGCCTCCTATTACAGGTATCCATTTTACTTAAAAGGAGACTCCAGTCCCTGAAAATGTAATTGTACGACTAAGAGTGAATAAATATTTTTGTATTTTTTTTGTATTTTTTTTTGTATTCATCTTCAATACATATTATAAATGTTAAAGGTAAAAGAACCCACTTCATTTTTGAAGAGTGAGAGTGCTAACCATATCATAGCAAATATTTATTTTATCGATTTGGTCTTTATCATTAAAACTAAAATCTGAAAGAATTCGATGCAGATATAATCAACCGTTGCTAAAAAGCTGTGAAATTTATGATTCCCAACATTATATGTTTAAGATTTCTTTAGTTTTCTTAGACACCAAACAATACCTTTGTATGTATATTGCGTATACTTAATTTGGTACCTATTATCAGCATGAATAACTTATAAACCGAGGTGAAAAGTTTTCAAAAACTGAAAATTAGAAGAAACCGCTCATAAAATGAAATAGCTTGTATGCCTTTGAATAAGTTTTACCCCTAAGCCACATAAGCACCAAGGGTAGATGGATATTTTCAATAGAATCTAGGGAGCTCGTTTGAAAGCAAGTTACCTACACTTTCTGTTGGGGCTGTCTGTACTAACATCCGAGATGCAATAAAAACTCTTTTCAAATACCAATAAGGTTGATTTTTGGTAAGAATAAGTGTCTTTAAATATCGGCGCCTTAGGACTAGCAAGATGCTTTTAGTAAGCACTGCTTGTATTTCCTTTTCTTCCCTTATGCTGAAGCAATCCTATTGAATATAGAAACGTTTCTAGGGAACTAAAATCTGAAGACTAGTGTGCAATAGCTATATATATACTAATAATACAGGGCCTAGTAAAATGTCGTGTCTTTACATTGAATATTTTTGTAAAATTTAAAATAAATGGGTTATTGGTTTGTCAGAGTGTATATATTTATGTTCCGTTTTAACTCGAGAACCGCTCAACGGATTTAGATGCGGTGTTTCGAGATTTTTTTTCCCGTTTTGTTGGCGTAATTGATATGCATACCCTCAGAACTTGTCGGCGTGATTAATGTGTTTACTCATGCCAAATAACAGTTTTCTAGTACTAATAGTCTCTGAGCTTAGCCGCAAACAGACGGACGGACAGACGGACATGGCGAAACTATACATTGACGTACTACAGAAATTCTCAAATTCTAAAAATTGTAGTTTCGGCTTCAGTACTATACGAATAGACATTTTTGAAAAAATATTCTATGTATATACACAACTTTTTTACTACTTTATTATTAGTATAGAAGATATAGGTATAAATAAAGTGTGACAAATAGACAATTTTGAAAAAATATTCTATGTATATACACAACTTTTTTACTACTTTATTATTAGTATAGAAGATATAGGTATAAATAAAGTGTGACAAAACTCGTTTGGCGCGTTAATTGGTCGTGGCCAAAATCGGAACTAACCCCGCTATCTTGAAAAAATGAAACCCTTGTTTCACAGCTACACTGCCAATGTCATCCACTCGCCAAAAGAGCCTTTTGGCACTGTAAAAGGTATAAACTTACTTAATATTAACAACGTGATCTTACTTTATTTGTATGTTTGAACATAATTATGTATCCTTGCGTAACAAAGACTAATCACCATAAAACACTCAGGAAATCGGTAAAAAAAGTCCACAGAATAATTCTCTAATGACGCGGGAGAAGCTCAAGTAACCGACACTTTGGTCCCGGCTCTTCCTTATACATAAAAAATGACGTCATTAAAACTTCCAATACGGTGTAAAAGGTTTTAAAGTTCCGTAAAAACATCCTTTTTGGTGATACCATAGTGGGGTCCATCCGTCAGTCTTATAATAGTACGTTTTAATGCAAGTGCGAAAAGGTTAAAAAAAGGTTAAAGAGGCAAAAAACAAACGGGACGAGAAATATCGACCCTTTCGCACGTGTATCAAACGAAGTTTTTTTAATACACCTGCGAAAAATTACATGAAATAATAAAATAAAAGCAAAG
Organism: Ypsolopha scabrella; assembly: GCA_910592155.1. Classification (NCBI taxonomy): domain Eukaryota; kingdom Metazoa; phylum Arthropoda; class Insecta; order Lepidoptera; family Ypsolophidae; genus Ypsolopha; species Ypsolopha scabrella. The sequence continues at coordinate 13,183,083 of OU342963.1, forward strand.
CAAAAACAGATACAAGTCGACAAAAGAAAACGCTGTCTGGTTGGCGCCAATCTGTACTACAAAGAACAATGTCTCTTTCTTAAATATTTTTAATAATAATTTCTAAGATAGTTAAAATATTATATAAATTATAACGTCTGAAATCGTTTTGAATTTTTAAAACATCTTTTAAAATTTACCATACATAATATATTTAATAATAAAATATAAAAGTTTTAAAATACCCATCTTAAACAGTTTTTAGAGTATCGTAAGGTTTACATGCTTACTAAATGATGTGGCCGGTTTCCCCTAGTTGGCGTCAGTAAAGTAAAAACATAAAACAAATTATGTCATTTTACGCACGCTAAAAAGGCACGTAATCTATCATATTATGAGCAGGTGTATTAAAAAAGTACTAACGTGACTAAAAGCCAGTTTCTGAATTAAGAAAGTCTCGCTAGGCGATACTAAGACTACGAATCAGCCAAGCATAGCTCTGCGGGGAGGTGCTTCGCTGATTATTAACCTAAAACTATAAATTTTTTAGAAGGTTTCTGAATATACTAAAAAAAGCGTTGCTGGGAATATAAATCAAATGATTATTCGAACAGAAAAAGTAAAATATTTTTAGTTTTAGTAAAAATGAATTTCAAACTAACCCTTGAAAATAATCTTTTATTGAGCAGATCTCAGAATTTTGAGCTACAATTTACAGTTTATTTTTGAGAAACCATATAGTTACACAATTGTATTAAATGCAAAATTGAGCAATTTCTTTACATAAGCCTTAGTTTTCCATAAGAATGCAAAAATCCTACAAAATATTGTTGTCTTTATGATTTCTTTTTATCAAAAATGTCAAAGTTTTCTTTCTCATGTCGGTAAGCATGCTTGCACCTCGTCTTAAGCACCGCTTAATTTGAAATTTTCAAAAGCGGTATCGGGGTTTATGACTTTTAAAAGTACTGGTTTGTATTATTTATATTTTATAATTTTTGGTAAACAATGAAGGAACAATATTATATTTTCTCAAAAATACATTGTAATATTACCATTACACGCTGTAAAGACCTATCAGAAAATAATTCATCCTGGCGAGCTATTTAAAAGTGTCCAGGAAATCTGAATAACTGTTTTCGTATGAAAATAAATTACATACCATATATTTATTTTTAAAACTATCCGTGTCTATGTTTTTAAGAAACTAAGGAGTTTGGCGATCGTAAAGTTTTAAGCGGCCAATTTACAAAGAAAAATAAAATGAATTAGAATTTCATGTTTAAATGTAGAAATGTTTGCTATATTTTATAACTGCAATAACAATAACAAAAATATGAAAATTTCATTGATTTTATAGGTTTATTTAAAACCATTAAATTTTAATAACGTCAATGAGCGTTTTTCTTGTTTTTTTATCATAGTTCTTAGCGTTCCTCTAGATAAAGATAAGATAATTCCCACTTTGCTGAAGAAGTCAAGAACATAAACATGACAAATCGTCCAAATATGAGCATGTAAGTTATTTTTAATAGTTCCTAGTCAGTTTATTTTATTTGATATATTATTATAATACGACACATTATCATGAAAAACATGAAAATATCTCATTTTGTTTTTGAGAAAAGCACTATACTTCGACCATTAATTAGCAATCCTGGCCTCGTATATAAAAGTCCTCGCCCTATGGGCTCTGACTCTTAACTTACTCGTCCAGGATTGCTGAGTTGAATCCCTTTTTATTTACCACCTTTTTCTAAATGTTAAAATCCTGTTACTTATATTTATTATGTTATACATTCTTACTCTTTGTTAATTCTAGTTGTGTGTGATTTTTCATGTCTATTTTGTGTATTGTTGGAGGTATTTAAAATAAATTGCTTTTCTTTCTTTCTTCTTTCTTTCTATTTCCTGGTCTTAGCAGTAATGTACTATTGAATAGACACGAAGCGCGATCACATTCTTTAAACGCATGGCTATTTATGAAGTGTAAATTGTATGAATATTGCTTAATTTCGGAATTTCCGATGTACGCTAGTTAATATAGGCTAAGATTATAATCGGACGAAAGGTTTGGGATATAGCCGAATGTAATCTTGACATCCAAGAGAGATAACGTACGAGTAAAAAGGCTTTCCTCAGGCAAAATTACTAACGAAGTCTCTAGTTTACTACACGTTCTTGGCTTCATGACGTGCAAAATCCTTCTAAGCCTTGTTTTATCTACACTTATAATAAAATAGTAAATAGGGTTTTGTCCGTACAAGGGAAAATAATGTTGGAAGTAAACTTGGGGTTCCCAAGTTGCAAAAACGTAATTAGAAAAATATCAAGACGTTTTTATTGGTCTGTAAACTGACGATTCATGTAAAAACTACTAAAAGAAATTGGATAGGTTGATGTCTTAGTTAATATTAAAATTAAAATTTCGAAAAAAATATCTTTTCGTCATGATTGAGAGCATCAAATGCAGAAAAGTTATAAAGCTGCATATATTAGTTTGAAAACGAAAATAGATATAGCTCTTTCTTTCTACACTAGATGGCGCTACGTCTATGTATATCATGGTACCGTTCAAAGCGCGACGAGGTCTTTTTGGCACGTTGATTAGTCGTGGCCAAAATGGGAACTAACGCCGCTATCATAATATAATGTGACCCTCCCCTGTTTCACACCTGCGCAATGTCATCCATTTTTCAAAAGTGCATTGTATAATGTGTTAATTTAGTTCATGCACTAAATAACTAGATGGTGCTAGGCTAGTATACACTGAGTCACTTATTTTATTATTAGGAGGACCACGCGTAAGAAGTCGCAGCCTGAAACTTATAACTCATAATCATAACAAACAATTTGCTGCAAACAAAACAAAACAGTTCTGATAAAAAGACTGACAAGTGCGAGAAACACCCTGAAGGTTTATTTTTAGCTTAGTTATTGTATGGTTAAGTAAAAAAAAATAACAAACTTATAAACGCACCTAACCCTAGGTGAGCACAGAATGAAATGAACTTCAAGCTATATTAGTTTCATACAAATTCCACAATAAATTAAAACGATACTTATGTACTTAATTCTTTAGTCTTGCATCTATTGAGCGTGGATATTAAAACATAAGGATGCTTGGTATCTTACAGCATTAAACAATGATATCACGAAGAGAAAAAATTGCGTAAGTATGTGCGTATGCGTATAGCCCTTTGCCTTGATTTTAACTTCTCTCGTTTTCTTGAGAAGAGGTGGCGGTAAAAGAGAAAAGCTGTGAACAAACAGTTATCGTTTATTACCAGAAATTCACAAACACTATTACGTAGCGTTACTCAATCGTCCAAGATTACGTTCATGGGATTGTTTCGGGGTTGCGTAACGAAATTGTTAACACCTATAGAAAGGGTAACTGTTTTGAATTTAATTATAGCTTTACAAAATAGGCTATTGTGTGACCTAGTATTTTTTATTATTGTTTTCTCCGTTCTGCTTTTATTTTCTTTTAGGTTTGTGACTTGTGAACCTTTGTCCTCGCCGCCATTTTGCAGAATTGCACAGTTGATTGACTCTGCATCCTCAAACAAAACGTCATCATAATATAAGGGGACTTTTATTTATGTAGCCAAACTCATACTGGAGGCTTTTGTTAGTGATCAGTAACAGGGATCGATAACACTTTTTGCTAATTTCGCAAAATGAAATCTTAACGTCCCATAGTAATTCACTCGAGGCCGGGCTCACGTTTGTAAGGAACACAAAAAGAATAATTTACTAATTTGACACAGATTTAACAAAAAAGGTCATCAAAACTTGTTACTGAGCACTTACCGACTCTTCAGTAAGAAGTTGGCTGCATAAATTAAAGTCACCTTATATAATGACAGTAAGATAAATAATCCGCAAAAGTTGCCGTTTATTATCAATATAAAAACAGGTATTGTATGGAAAATATTTATGTATAGTCAAATATAGGGTGAGGTACACACCTTTTAACAAGAAATATCTATGTCAGAAAGTTGATTTTAGAATGAATTTTAGCGTTATTACTAATTTACTGGTTCCTTAAAAATCTTAAAAACAAAACTGTAACGCAAAGGACTTGTTTCAAACTTCATGTTACATAATCGTTTTAGCAAAAGATTGGAGACGAACACGCACTTTACTAAATGCCAAAAAAAATTGATTATAAGTGTACGATCTTTCGCAACTTCAAGGAATTTGATAAAAAAACATTTTTAATCAAGCGTTTAAAAACAGAGGCTTTATTTTCTATCTTCAACATCTATCGCGATATCTTTAACTTTGTCATTTGAAGGCATAGAGTCTCTATGGTTGAAGGGTATCAAACTTCACACCGAAGTATTTAACACGAGCTGTTATTTCTAGCAATTGCGATCACGTTGCCAATTCGTTTTTGAAAGATATTGAGTAACAAATATAGCTTATTTGACATAAAATTGGTATCGTATAATACATATAAATAATAATAAATAATAAGTAATAATTTATCCTTAGATTCTGTCGGAAAACGTCAAATGAAAGATTTCACAAATAGGCATCTTTCATCGATTTTTAAAAACATTTTTAAAAGCAAATATGAGTTAAAATCTTAGACTATTCTGTTCTAAAATAGGGATAACGATCATAATCACAATACCTTTGAAAGGAATTGCGATAGATGTCGAATTTAGACCATAGTCCCCTGGTAGTCTGTAGTATGTGTAGAAACTTTAATAAGCAAAATCAATACTGAAGACCCGGTAAGTAAACTGAAAGCAAGGCTCTTTTTTTGCGAAATTCGTATGGTGCAATATTTGTTTTGGCTCCTCAAGTACCTTACCTTGGGGTTTGGCTTGTGGTATGTTAATTACTATAACTGCCGGGGCGTATTATTGATGTTCCCAGAAAATAAACCACATGCTCTACTGATTATACTAAACCATTTCCATTGATTTTTTTTAAACAACGCGGAATACTATTCCCCGTAGAACATTATAAGTAGGTATTTAAATTTATATTGGAAAGTGAATTTTCGCATTGTTTCGAGACTTTCTATGCAAGTGTAATCAAAAGAGCATGTGGTTAAATTTTCTGAACACATCTAAAGTATGATACCTTTGCATTTATCACCATAATAAGTAAAACCATGAAATATTCACAAGTCCGATTGTTTGCTGTACAGTTGTGAAACACGTAGCTGCCACTAATGGTCATTTGCAAGATAAAAGATTTTAAGTGTAAGGAAACTTTGTGTAAAGTGTTTAGTTATTCTGAAAACGAAGACACATCTCCATAAGGAAATAGAGAAAAGTAGGGGGTACCTCAGAATGAAAAAACCGTTTTAGTTTAATTTTCAAGAAACTGTTACTGATCCAAACTTGGTTTGGCAAGTGTATGTTCTATCCTAAATATCTTTTCTCATTTAGGTAGTTGTTTTTGCAAGAACGAAGTTCAATTACAAAAATATGGAAATCCGAACTGTGAAGAGTACAATCACCTCTAAATTTGACATGGCCGTGACCATTTACTTAGTAAAATCCTGTTTTACGTCACATCTCACAGAATGGTTGAAAAAAGAATGGAAAGATGAAAAAAGACATGACCTTGCTAAGTTTCTTGCCCTTTTTCTTAGCTAGACTAATCGAATGGGCGGATGGTTACGCATTATAATTTATTCATGGTTTATTTGGTTTATTTCTCAACTTATTTGTTCATTACATTATGTATATATATTTTTTTAATTCCTATATTTTTTGTTTATTTTATGCAGGTGTATAATTGTATTACATTTTAGTAGCTCAACCTAAATGCTTTTTATATGTTTTTCTCTTATTATTATTTTTTATCATAATAAATTGTTTTTATGAAGATTTATTTTTACCTGTAAAACGTATACTTTATCTATCTATTTAAAAAAATAAACTACTTATTTGAATTTGTCTTTTTTTTAATCGTAGGTAATTTGCCAGAATCACGCGTTCGTAGCCTCAAAACGAGTTTGCCATTTGTCTTACAATGTATGGATTCGAAGTTTAACCTAGATTAACAAAGTTTTTATGCTATCCTTGTATCTGTGGTTTGATGTGACAAGGATATGGATTGAAAAGTTCGCTAACCTGGGTTAGTTTTCTTGGTGCAAGTGGGCCCAAGTCCAACAATGTGGATCTAATCTGATTGAAAAGACGCTTTATTTAGCAGTCGCCATACTGGCTTCTTCAAATTATAAAAGGTGACGTCATAACAAAATTTTTATGTTTCATGGTAGGCTATAATATAATGCTATAATGTAAATTCTGCATATCTAAGCTCAATTTTCGTGTTATACTGCAGATTTACTGATAGACGAACACAAAGGAATGATCGTGATGGTGCAGTACTGTAGAATTAGTCAACGTTTGTTTGGTAAATAAATGTCTTCTGATTTTATTCAGAGGAGTATTCGTTTTTATAGAAATTCATTAGTGACTTGGTTTATTTATATTAATGGCTATCTTCTCGATTCCTTTATTCCTTATCCGCAGCTAGTAAACAAAGTAGGCCACATGCGGCGTCTATCTTGTCTCTTCTCTGGTAACTAGAATGAGCCGAGCATACATGTGGCTAGGTAGGAGCCTGTGTAAAGTTCAGTGCCCTTACCCTTCATACGTTTAGTTACTACAACAATGTAGAGATCTACTTAAAAAGAGTTTTCCGACAGGTGGTCTGGGATAACTGATACGTGGGTGGGACCGTGCATTTTGAAGTTAATATTTTAGTGCGCAAGATAAAAAAGGAGAGTTCATATCTAGAAAAAATACAAAAGTATTCAATGACGGATATTTCAAGTAAATACATGTTTTAAATAGGGAAAGGAGCGCAGCACACTTGCATCCATTTAGCACAATATTTTCCTTTGCGGAGAAAGTTTGCTACAACTAAAATAATTACCTACAATATATTAAACAGAAAATTACTTGTAATATTCCACAAGTTTATTATTAAATCAATCAAAAGGTTAGTAGTAAAGTCCAATAGTACAAGTTTTCAAGTTCTACCAAGTTTCAACAATTAACGGTAGCGACAACTTTAAAAACAGGTTTTGTTTTTGTAAAATCTGAAATTATAATTTATAAAACGAATAAATAAATAAACTGGTTCCGCTTATTTATGAAGGTGTAATGTGAGTCTAAACTTTAGACTCTAAGGAGATGCTTGACACGTTAATTTATCTAAAGACATCCAATGCAATGACGTATCATACATTGGCGATTCTGTCATTGAATCGTTTCTATTTCGTTGTAAGTAATATTTTCCCTGCATACCTGAGTCTTTAAGAATATTGGATTTGCTGTATATTAGTTAATAAAAAACGCGCACCAAAATCTACTATCTTCTATCTTTGATTTTGTGTTTGAATAACTAGTGACTTCCTATTTAGCATAAATAGAAGTAATACAAAATCTATCGACAGGTTGGCTGCATAAATGTTTGTATTAGTCAGTCATCATTTTATGATTAGTGGGCTGTCCTATTTTTGGAACCGTAAATATTATTGGCTTCTGGGGCATTATAAGGCCTGCTCTGGCTTATATGACTCAGTGTAATAGAGTAAATGTAATATTTGATTATAACTGATCGCTCTATTTGATGTTTTGTTATGCAGGCAGCAATATTATTACAGAAATGAGACAATGAGTCTTGAAAAAAGTTTGTACAGGATTTTTTAATACTCAATGCACCTGAGCACACACAGCTGAGTTGTCAATAATTTGAAATTCAAATAAATATTGAGAAGATGCCTTTACAAGTAGAACTGCATTTATTGAAATAAAGGCAATTTTAAATACATATCGTCACGCCAAGGGGGTGTCAGAGGTGTTCCCGAGTGTAAACTGTGAAATGCAAGTCACAGTTCATACTAGGCACACTCGCGTTTCACCGACGATTGTTACGTCCCAACGTGATGGGTGGTGGTGAGCCCTATATCGCCGTTTTTTGGGCACAAATACTCGCTTCTTAGGGCATGCAGGTTTCTTCACGATGTTTTCCGTCACCTTTCAGCAAGTGGTAAGTATTAAATAATATGTACAAAATTCCGAAAAACTCATTGGTGCATGCGCGGCCGGGGATCAAACCTGGGTCTCAAAGATTGAGAGGCCAGCGTTCTACCCGAGCTACCGCCGCTATTTTATATGTAGTGTAAATACGTTGTTATAAGAAAATCTGATTTATTAATTTATTTACCTATCTTAGAACCACCCTATTTTATAACTCTTTGAAGTTTATTACTTTTTTTCACCTAAAAGTTGCTTGGCAGGAATAATTGTCAAAATTTTTGTCAAAATTGACGCGTGGATCCCGTTTTTCTCGGTCCCGTAGGAATTTCCTAAAATCCCTTGCTAGCGGATATCTACGTCAACCTGCAGTCCAAAGTTCATGTTCCTAGGTCCAGCAGTTTGATCCAGCACATTGATTGATCAGTTTGTCGCTCATTGGTGTTGATTCGGTGTAAAACGACTAACTTATGTGACAGGACTAAACTTATTTTAAGCACCCGGTCCTTGTCTTTTCAATATAGAAAGAAACAGACAGAATGCGGCGCTTAAATTAAGTTTAGTCCTATCAAATAATTCAAGTCGTGTTGCACCGAATCCGAATCCACATGTTATTTTGAAGCAACTATTTAGGGAGTAATAAATAAAACAATTAAAACGAAATTTTACCCATCCTTAATTATTATATTTAAAGAAAGAAAGACACAACACTTACAGATACAATACTAACACATACAACAGTAACAAAAAATTTAGACTTTAAATGTATTCTAAGAAAGTAAACAAATCCGTTTGTCTGCAAAGTGATCTGACATTTCAGGTAGTTACCAAAATTACTGAACTAAAGGTAAAATTCTATGACTTGCTACCTGCCCTAAGTAAATCTGGCCTCATTTGACAGATAAAAGTTCTAAGTAAACTTCCAAACTCAAGTTTGGTATCCTATAATTGGATTTATGTACCTATAAGGATAGTTCTTATCAGCAATAGAATAAACCGTTTCGTCAGTAAACAATTATACAATTTCCCAAACTACTTGAATAAATTAATTGCCTGAAAATTACCTACCTACTCGAGACTACAACTTGGGGTATAAGCAACCCGTTGTATTCTTTGGTAAGGCGTTTTCGACAGTAAAATGTATACCTCGTTTCACCCCTCTATGAAGTAAATTTCGAAAAATATTTATTTAGCGTTTTAAATTTCATGTTTCTATCTTCAGATTGTTGTCTGTGAGTCATTCAGTCAGTTATGGAAGCGTTTCATATATGACGCTGGATATTTAGAAAACACGGATAAACACGAAAATACTAGGATTTTCGCAAAAAGGTCCGAATAATTTGAAAAATTAAAGGGGTTGCTCCGCTCCGTTTCGCTCGGCTTCCGAATTCATTTATATGTAAACTTAATATTTGTCTCTATTTTTAACCGTTCGGACGTAAGGTTTTTCGCGTTGATCCGCTTTTTTCCGATTATCCTGCGACATATATATAGGTTATTATTATTAAAATGGTAACCTTATTCATTAAAACAAAGTATTCTATCTATTAATATGAACAACTTTTACTTTGGTGTAAGCCTTGAAATCCTGAAAAAAGAATCGGCTTTTTCATAAATTTCGGTTAAGTAAGTATTTAGCTTTTCCATGAAAGAGCTGATTTTATTTCGGTTAAGTAAGTATTTAGCTTTTCCATGAAAGAGCTGATTTTATTTCGGTTAAGTAAGTATTTAGCTTTTCCATGAAAGAGCTGATTTTATTTCGGTTAAGTAAGTATTTAGCTTTTCCATGAAAGAGCTGATTTTATTTCGGTTAAGTAAGTATTTAGCTTTTCCATGAAAGAGCTGATTTTATTTCGCGATTGGAGCACAGAAAAAGTTGTCCATATTCACAAGTAGAACCAAAGAAAAAAGTTATCAAATTATCACCTACTCGTAGTATAGGTATACTCTATAATATTTTTTTGCACCTACTTTCCTTTTTACCTTAAAATTTGCAATGTTTTTGAGTTTAGCCGTCGGCAACAAAAAAGCAACCGAGGCTCTAAAAAAAGGGTTATATTATTTCCACGGGCATGTTTGTGAGAGACTAACAACAAAGTCTCCACTTTATATCTAACGATGTGACTTTACACAGTTTTCCTAGTATCAGTATCATGATTTTCCTCGCGCATTGAACAAGATAACTTCCTACATTTCCTTTCCTGGTACAAAAACTGCATGAGATGTATTCATAAGGTTTAACTTTAAACAGCACTAAATAGAGTCTATTTTTGTAAACCTAAACATCTTGTAGTTGCTGTGTGACAGTTTAAGTAAATGCTAGATTCTAAGATCGAATGTGATTCGACACGGAGAGAAAGTGTCGTCATGATCAGATTACTTCTACCTACTGATAATTTATTTATATACTACTTAGAAGTTAGAAGTAAAAGCAACGCCTTCGTCTTCGTATCTATTATTTGTACCAGATGTAAAAAGAGAGGTAGGTTAAATGAAACCACATAAACAAAATTGCGGCAGTAAAAAAATATTTTCCTTACTTTTCCTTACTAATTTTGAAAACCGACTTTGAATGCAGAAGACCTCAATTGTGGCACGTGCGCAAAAATTGGAAAGATAGATTGCGGGTGATATTAAAAGGGATTTTGTACGGATATGAGTTGATTTTTTTTAATTGAAAACTTTTTGTGTGCATTCTTTATATCATATAGTTCCCATTTAATGTGGTTTGGCCACTCTAATTTTCGTAGCATGGCATTTATTAAATTTTATGAAAATATCGAATGACTGATATTGCGAATGCGCAGAAGATATTTATTTAAAGTTTGATAAATGCCATGCGATAGAAATTAGACTGACTAAACCACATCGAATAGAAGCTATAGGATATAAGGAATGCTTACGATAAGTTTCCAATCAAAAAAATTAACACATATCTGTCCAAAATCCCTTTTAAAGTCACCCGCAATCTACCTATGCAATTTTTGCGCACGTGCCAGAATTGAGGGCCAGGACGGCGATTCTCGCACATGCGACAATTTGCGAAGGTCGAAAGCGGGTGATTTTTACAAGCTCTTTATGATTAAACTTATCAAACTTTTAAAATATAAACCTGTTGTACGCACTCATAACATGCCTTACGTGTCTTTTAAGGTGTAATAGTTAATAGAATTATCATCACACGGCATTTATGACACGACAAACATGTATGAAAAGCAAAGCGTGTGAAACTTTTTGCGAGAATCGCCGCTCTGGTCCTTATTTTTTCGCGCGGTTGTCTTTCTATGGGATAGTTGCTCAGTAAGATCTGTACATTTGGTATGAGTATCACTTAGAAACTCTGAACTGATTTTTTGCTTAAAGTGGTCAAACCAAGGTACAAGTCTATCAAAGAAGAAAACGTAACACGCATTATGAATTTTAACAATTATCCATGATAAGTACATGAACAAATATTCAAGGAAAGCTAAGTGCATAAGCAATGGAATTCAATAATTATTTATAGAAAAATAATCTATACATGCAACTGTACTTGGTAAAACTTGGAAAGTACATAGAAAACGTCAAACAGAAAAAGAAAACGTTAAATGTAAATTCACAAAGACATGGACAAAAGCCCAGTAGTTAGCAATAATGTGAAAGTATGAAAAGCACTGGAACTAATCCAACTGAAATTACCTTTCTATGTTGATAATATTAGATAGAAACTTGAATTTCATTCGGCTTGTAAACATGATTCTTACGTTGGTACCTTATTAATACGATATTATATAGTAAGTTGAAATTCTAGCACCGATATTCCTCATATTGATTGAAACCTTACCTTCCAAATCCGTCATAATGTAAAATAGTCTTTTTGATGTGAATGTTTGGCGAAGAGTTGAAGAAGCTGACATTTGATTTTACGTATATTTATTGTGTAAATTTATGTAAAAATCATTAATAAACGTTATTCACCGGAAAAGGACCACCAAAATGATCACGATTTTAAAATCATCACGCCATCATCTATTTCTGATGGTGTGATTAAAACATCAACAAAACCATGTTCTGATGCATGAAAAAATAAAATACCTTTTGATGTTGAAGACAGTACAAGGCCAGAGCTATTATCACAGCTACCTATTAGAATAGAGTTATTATAATCATAAATACATATTCTACAATAAATGCAAGGTCGAAAGTTTTCCTGTTCTGCAGCATAATTACCCTTTTATAAACAAAAAAATATAACCAAGAATGGTAAAGAAAAACTTGACGCCTACGAAAATTGAGTTCCAAATAATTCAATATTTCACAATATTTCAATCCATTAGGCTTCTTCGTCAAACTTCGTAACTTGATACACGAGCAAGCTACGACGACGTAAGTAATTATAATTTTGTTCAATAAAATATTTTGTTAGAAGGTAGCTGTGATAATTAATAATAAATGGTGATGAGTTGACAGAAATTAAGTTAAAGGAATCTGAAACTTAAAACCAGTTGGAAATTGTGTAAAATCAACATTTAAAACGCTTTAAGCAAAATACATTTAATGCATAATCTACAATATAAAAAATAATACACTGACTGACTAAACTGATCAATCAACGTCTAGACTTGGAAACATGAAATTTGGACTGTAGGTTTCCTGTGTAATGTAGACATCCGCTAGGAAAGGATTTAAGGACATTTCTATGGGATCGGGAGAAACGGAATTAGCACGAGCAACGCCGCGGGGCGTTCCCTAGTTGTATAAAAAATGTAATGCATTTCCAAGCATCTCATTAATCAAACTTATTCAATCGTTTGTTTATGTGATTTTCCTCAATGCTTCTGAAGCTTTATTTTACAACGCTGAAGAGAGGAAATTCAAAGTGAAATTATTATTCTTATTTACTTTCGTGTTCAACCAAAGCGCTGGAATGGTTTGCTCTAAACGTTGTCTCCATAAATAATTGAAATCTTTGGTATGCTCATCTTCGGTATATATTTCAAAATTACTGGGCCGATTGGGATGATTGATGATTACCTTGATGTATAAATCACCACATATAATTATTTCTGGGTAAAGTAAATCCAAATCGTTTTTGATAGATAAGTTCAGTAAGAAGGTAAAAAAAGATAACGTTTTTATTTTACCGTAGGTAAATATAAAAAACACATTTATTGAGATCGTAAATCCGGAAAGAGATTCAGTAAATCACTTTGGGAATGACGTCATTAAAATTGTGTATTAATTAAGGCTAATAAACCCAATGTCAACACATACCAGCTCCTCTTTATTTTAATAAATCTTTATAGCTATTCGTGTCCCATGAAAACTTTATTTCCTATAAATTAAAAAATAACGCATAGATCACTCACAACCCAAAGGTAGAGTAAAAAAAATCTATCGAGCATCATATTCTGTATGCGAGTTCTCTCAGATTTTTCCAAAAAATGATGTTATATTTTCACAGGGTTTTCTTGAAATTCATGAAAATATTGTCTACGATGTATGCTCCCTTTCGAGCATAAGTACAAATAGTATCTTTTTCTCGTGCGAACTTATCGACACTCTGACCAAAATTTATAATTTTCTTGGTAAGTATTAAAATATTACTATGAAAGTTAACCTCATACGCAGAGAGTTACCCCAAGAATACCCTTAGGGATAAGTATGTCTTTCTAATAATAATATAAGTTTTGGCGAAATGTCTATTATTCTCATTGATTTACTAATTTGTAATGCGCTATATACCTAATACTCAAATATTTTTAAAGATAAATCAATACAAACACAACTTACCAAAATGAACAGCAAGTATTTTTTTCTAAAATATAATCTCTATCACAAAATTTATACACTTACACCACAAAAACACACGTGTAATATTTTTCACCGTCCGAAACTGATTGACGTTTTCAGTGTAATGTTTGTAATCACAACTTTTCACCGATTTTGACGCGCATTCTACGTACGTACGTTACGTTGAAAGACCATTTTGAAACTAAACTTTATTATTTCGCGCTTGGTGGACGTCGTCGTTGCTCGGTGACTCGGTGACGTTGACACGTGTAGTCTTATCTGATCAATCATAAAGTATAGTCTGCATTACATTGCTGGCTTACCAGCAAAGGTATGGAGCTCTATAATGTAAGGCAGGCGCTGGATAAAGTACAAACGATAATGGTGGTAAGATTGTGATTTCGTAGTACGGAAACAGTCTTTGGAGATACTCTGTCAGATGAGATTTCTTGCACGTGAACAAATTTAATTCAAGAATGGGATTATGATGTGATTGGGTCGCCGCTGAAAAAATTGTTTTAAGATCGAAAATAACAATTTAGAAGATTAGATTTTTCAAGATTACTTGAAAGCTTTGCGTAACCTGTTTAGGAATACAAAGGTATTTAATTTCAAAGATTTTGCATACTGCAACATTTACAAACCCAGTTGTTTTATCAGAAATGTTTACCAATGACCACAAACTCGTGTAATTGTAATACGATATAAAGTGCATTATGCCTTTTCATCATCGTATTGACTTTGTTAACGCCTATTGTCTTTTTACTAAGTAATGAAGGATGTCGTGGGACAAAAGTTAAATATTTTTCGTTTGCGTTCCTTATTTATTATAACTGAGCCATTATATTTCTTAAAATTACACATATTACGAATTTCATTTTGAAGTGCTTTTGAAATTGGATATTTCAAACAGCGCAGTTATAATATCCACGTGAATGATGAGAATGAGTGATGTGATGACAAATCAGGTATGTGGTACCTAGCTTTCTTACCTGCACAAAATTACCAACTCTATTCTTAGGGTTCTATCAACAAAGAAACCCCCTTGGTGAAGCTTTGCAATATTCGTCTGCAGTTAAACTTAAAAGTCCGTCAAAAATGCGTCGTCGTACCTACTGATATACCTAATTTTTTTATGTCTGATGTTGTCCAGTATGTAATGGACCATATGTACTTAGTGTATTGAGAGATAAATAATTTGTTGTATTTATATAGATATAATAACAATGATAAACCAAATTTATAGGCACATACTACAGACTCACTACGAGATCAGTAATAAAGGCCTAATAACTCAAAGATTTACAAAATTCACAATATATATGTTTGGCTCCCAATACTAAACGAATCCGGGATAATGCTGAAACATGTATAGGCTCAAAAATACATAATAAGGAAGAATTTAAGGAAATTACAAAAAGAACTTTCGTAAAAATGAAAATATATCGTAAAAATTTGAAGAATGAAGTGGGTTGGAATGAAAACCTTAAAACAAATCCTTTATAATGACATAATCGAAGTAAAGTAGAAAATATCGCCGACAATGTGTCGTGAACTCGATACAGAGTCTAAAAGAGGTAGCCAGTCATGCAGATATTGTTGCTTTGTCGTTTTAATATCGTTTCTCGAGGAAAGCCCTCTCGCAGGAATATGTGGAATAAAAGGGAAAACAGAAGGCTGGGTTGCCGTTTCCAAAATTTACAAATTTCCTGAAATATCTTTAGCAGTTTCATTCTTTTCGCTATTTCAGAGTGTGACGTTCATATTTCGTTCATTAAAAAAAACCAAAAAACTTTTTTTAGCTTTTATAACTATAGGTTGAACTACAAAGACTTTGAGCAATGTAGAAATATAATGATTCATGCATGACGCATCAATCATAGAAAATGATGGTTTTTCATCGCGTTAATATCTTGCATCTTGCTTACGTTGCCAAAACCACTTGTCTGTTTAACTTCAACTTGATTTATGAAATTGATTATGATATTTTTAAATACCATTATGACTGTTCAGGATATGCAGGTTCACGTCACAGTGTTTTCCTTCACCTTCAGCAATTATTAAGTTTCTACTTCGCAGTTTGATTCCGAAAATCCCACTGGTGGCTAGATCGGCAGAATTCGAAGATTGAGAGTTCGGCGATCTACCGACTGAACTATTGCTGCTATCGTGTTGTAGAAAACTGCTGGTGCTGGCGGAAGACCAGCGTTGCAGATTTTATCTACAGCATTTGCTGAGCCCAGCATTTAGTTTTTGCAGTGCTAGGTATTGTTGTAGATTTTTACTTAAGTAAGTGATATATTATATGCTTTTTGTTTGTTTTTCTTTACTATGATATATTTTCAATTGTGTTTTTGTATAAGTTATTACAAACATTGTGCATGTATATATTTTGTACTGTATTTTGCACTGTATTAAAAAACATATTTCTATTCAATGCTATCTTTGTACAAAATATTGTGCTTGTATGTAATCTCAACTACGGTCACAAAATTCCCCACATCCCAGGAAGCGTCACTCAGGGTGCAACTTTCAACCCTCGCAACCAGTCGTCCGGTGTTCCATAAAGTGAGGTCAACTTCCTGGAGCAAGGCTGAACAATGTGATTATAAGCAACTCTGTTCCATCGTCTGATATTGCTTCTGTTACTGAACAGGTAACCGGTGGAAAAACTATTGTTGCGTCAATAAACTTGTATAAGTATGTCAAAAACAATAAAAAATATTGGACTACATCTTCTAAAGTTTTTAAAAATGTATGGAAAAAAAAAATTCTTTTTTGATTTAATGATTTTTGTATTTTTTTGGGAAACTATGTTGCTTTCTGAGATCCTACGAATCCACGCACAAAGATCCAAGTAACTGGGTGCGGAAACCGAGCCCGCCAAAGAAGAAGAAGAGATCCTACGAAAAAAAACTGTTATAAATGCCCAAAATTGGAAATTCTATGAATTTACCCAGTTTTTATTTTATCTGAGACATGTTAAGAGAGGAATATTTTTATAATATTTTTTATGGTAAACTTATACAAGGTTTAAAAAAGAAAAAAATACAAAAAATATAACGGACGAAAAAAATATTTTCTTATCTCATACATTTTGTACAAATTTGGATCAAAAGAGCGAGCAGAAGATGAAGTCCAATATTTTATAAATTTCTATTTGGGTTTTTTATACATTCTTGCAAAATAATTTCACTATTACATTATGAAAGTAAAAAAGTCGAGAAATGAAATAACACCTGTATATGTCGTAGGATATTCAGACAAAACAGATCAATGCAAATATCCATATTTTTGCAAAAAGGTCCAGATAATTGGAAAATTTCTGTTGAGAGCTAAATGGGTCGCGCGTTTCGCTCGGCTACCAAATTTATTTACATTTAAACTTAACACTCAGCTTCTCGCTCCGCATCGATTCGCTCAACGTCATATCTAATTTTAACTTTTTTTTCGAATTACCTGGACCCTTCCAATCATCCTATTTAGGGTTTTCACGTTGATCCGCTTTTTTCTGATTGTCCTGCGACGTATGTAAAGTTTTCAATATCGTCGAATAATAAAAATCGATGGATTCCATGTCCTTAAATCTTGATTCATCATTTAGATAAATTGGTAGTTTAGTAAACTTATAAAACCGGCCAAGTGCGTGTCAGGCCACGCGCAATGTAGGGTTCCGTGGTTACCCAGTACATTTCATAAGTTGATCTACTAATACAGATCGCGCCAAACTTCTAGTCCCATACATTTAGAAGAACGGCTCACATTGTCGTGTTTAGAGGGGGCCAAAAGTTTGGCGCGACCTGTACTCGTTAACATGTAAAACCTACTTAGCTGTGATAGTTTTCCTTTTAACTTCATTATATATTCTACTTCTGTGAATTTTTTCATATATCTATAAACAACCGTTTAGGCGGCAAGGGGACGCTTGACTCTAACAAAAAATATCACTTTAAAGTTAATATTTCGCCAACGGAACCTTAAATCGAAAAATGGTTTTCACACACCCACAATGTTTTTAAACGACCTATCCAACGATACCCTCCCACACTAGGGGATAGACGAGAAAAAAAAAATCATCCCCAATTTACGTGTACGTGGGAGGTACCCAAAAAAAAATTGTTTTTGAGATTTTATTTTACCATTTTGTCGACGTGATTAATATGTATGTATACCCATGCCAAATTGCAGCTTTCTAGTACTCAAAGTCTCTGAGCTAAGCCGTGGACAGACGGACAGACGGATATGGCGAAACTATGAGGGTTCCTTGTCGGACAACGGAACCCTAAAAACGCCATATCTCGCTCACATCATAAAAAAATTCAACACATCTGTCAATTTAAAGTTTTGACACCTGTTACACGGTCTGTAGAACTCTAATTTGCTACTTGCAAGTTGTAACTGAATAAACAACTTGCTGTCGAACACTTTTATTTTTAAGCGCTCGTAGGAATTTTTTGGGAGATATTTTTTCTAACCGTTTACAGTCATACATGTACATAGCCAGCTTAGAAATAATTAGTTGAATATATTACTATAAGTACCAGATTTTGCCTTATTTATTTTTTTCAAGCTAATTTTTCAGCCATCTTTGCCATCTTGCTTGAAGCTCCTTGCAACCACAATGCTAAGCATGTTATAATATGAACAAGACTACAGAGACAACAGGTTTTTAAACTGAATGACATTGAGAAACCACGGATCACTGATATGATGAACTACAGAGAGTTTTATTACAGGAGCAGTTCGCTTTTGGCAAACAATCCTAACCTTTATACCTTCTTGAATAAGAGACACTTCACTTGGTTTAAGAAAATATTAAGGGAGATCCACTCGCCGGTCCTTGACCTATCAAGGCCACATTAGCATTATAGAACTCTTGCCAAGAATGATAATTTATTCAAATAACGCGGGTTTTCATTAGGGCGCAGAATTGTTCATAAATTAATTTCGAAGGAAAGTTATTTTGATCACAAAAATGTAATTTTATTTTTGTCTCCTACGTATGCAAATAAGTAGATGAGATGCATAAAAACCAAGAAACATTTTAATTCGGTGGCAGAAACTTCATTCCACCGCGCAACTTGGTAGTGTCACTTATTTGTGGATTTATCAGGGCCAGTATAAAAAATTAAGAACGTCAAATTTTCAAAAGAACTAAGTGTGTTCATTATGATAATTAGTGTCAATTATGTGGTATCCAGAATAGATCGGTATAGTAAAAAAATCCAAGAACTTAGTAGCTTAATTTATTAGTTGCGGACGCCTCGATTATTCCTTATTCGACAAATTCGTTATTTAAATTTATTTAACATTAACATCAAAATACTTCGTGCGGAGAGTTCGGGCCAATTCCAATGTTGTCCTGAAAATGATAGAAGACTGCCCCTTTCTCCGGCACTGCTGTGATAGAAGTATCACATTAGCGGTGCCATGCCGGTGAGAAGGTATTGAAATTGGAATTTTGACATTTTATCTTTTGATTTATTGGTCTATTATTGTAATTTTTACTTTAGTTTTGTTATTTGATATTAGTTATTGATTATTTGATTTCAAAGAATGTACGTAAAAAACGAATATGGATCACTGTTATCCGAAATAAATGAAATTTATTATTATAATAATAAAAGAAGATCAACTAAAACTAAATATATAATTAAATGCGTGAGTTTTTTTTGATAGGAAGTTCTCGAAAAGCAAGAAGGATCTTTTGGCGCGTCGGTCGTCGTGGATGACAGGGGGCATAGCATAGTGTTAGTTCTGATTTTGGCCACGACCAATTTGCGCGCTAAAAGAGTATTGTCGCACCGTAGGAACCAGTTTTTTCAACTATTAACATTTGCATAATTTCTTTGACAATAATCCCTAATCCTTAAATAACTGGACTATTTCTCACCCTGTTTTTGTATTGAAATAATTCAGCGCTAAAATCCAAGTTTCAAGTAATTAAATCCAACAGCCGTGAACAAAGGTCTTGGTGGCTGTCGACCCGTTTAAGGGTTGGCACCCATTAGCGTAGGAAGTCTTCTGACATAATGATCCTTAGGTCCCGGGGACTAAATTGTTCAGCCAGGGAGCAAAGCACTGAAGCGGAATATATTTTGTGGCGTGTGACAACGTTACGTAAAAAAAAATTGTCACTTCGTGGCTTCTCGCAGATGTCGTAAAAAGCGACTAAGAGACTATAAAGAGGGATCAGCAATCTATATACATATGTCTCTATAGTATTGAGGCTCATAAGGTCATCGGATCTTTACCCCGTTTGCAGAGACGACGTAACGTTCGTTCTTAACTATTCACTATTATTGTGGTGGTGGGCTTCAGCCGTGGCTTATCACCACCCTCATGACGAATCCATGCCGACAAGCTTGGAGGAGAAAACCAACTGGAGTGGAGCCGCGCACTAATTTCTATGCAAAATAGTCTGTAATTTTCGGTGGGGGACGAGGCAGCGTCGCAATGCACGCACACTACAAAAAAATGAAGTAATGAAATCGAAAATCTTGAAAAAAGGCAAAAGTAGATGTGACGACGAGCGAAGCGAGGAGGAGCGTGTTAGGTGTTAGGTATTTTTGGGAGCCAAGCGAAGCGGAGCGGAGCGAGCCGACGCCTATAGTTTTAACAGAATTATGATATGCCTGGGTAGATCATGATTGATACGCCCAATTCTACGATGTGCCGATGAAATGAACACCTCGATGAATATCTACACCACAGAGTACCTTTAGATATTATAGATCAACACCTTTAGACAACAAAAAGCTGAATAATTCTTATAAAAGAGTATTTTCTCCGCTTATGTTCATGGCCAGATGCTGAGGGCTTCCTTTTTGAAAACAAAAGTATTTTCTATATTGTCCCTGCCCAAATTGCACTAAAGAGACTAATGAAGGAAAAGGACGATGCCAATAGGCTTTTTGTGCTTGAGTATGCTTAAGTAGGGACAAGAGGGTAGACCATAAAAGGGCCTTAAGTGGAGTAAAACAAAAAGCTCCTTACAAAAACAGTTCGGGTTATCTAGGCAAAACCTATATACAGTAAGTTTTTTTTAAATTGATTACACGTACAAACCGATTTTTTAAATTTTTAATTGTACATGGCTTTTGTTGGGTATAAATCGGTAAACGGAAGTCGCATAAATAACTTATCGCATGCGAAAGACAAAATAGCCATGCTGTTTAAATATGCGAGTTGGGTTGTTTCGTAAACAAGGTAATTTCATTACGGAACTTTTTTGTTTGTTGTTTATTGTTTTGAGAAAGAAAATTAAAACGTTTACATGACCCAGTTTTTTGTTTTACTTTAGCTAAACACGCAATTCTTAATAAAAATGAGTTACAAAGCTAATTATCTCAACTAATACAATTCATTACTCATCATTTAAATTTTATTCAGTCAACGACAAAAAATCACAATTAATTACCTGTTAAAAGAACTTATAACGGATTAGTCAATTATCTGACGACGACCCGTCGACGATCGTTTCGTCACGGTGACGATGACAGCGACTAACGATTGACTTGACCGAAATAGCCCTTCGTAAAAAATACTATGACTTCCTGGAATAGACAGATAGAGCAAAATGAACGTTAAAAGTAAAAGTCCTGAATCACTTTGGTGTAGGAGTCGGCCAAGAAAATAATAATGCTGTAGAGGATTCCATGATTATTTTGTGATCCATCCATCAGCCTGTTTCATCCACTGCTGGACATAGGCCTTTCCAGGATTTGCCACTCTTAGCAGTCCTCCTGGAAGAAATGCCCATTCTCACACACGCTGGGCAGGCGGGTTGGTGAGCGCAGTGCCGAAACCCTTGCACCAGTGACGCCGCTGCCCGTCACCAGTCTAATTTATATAAGGCCCGGCAATTGGGGATGGATATACCGCCATCCATCGGTCCCAGGCAATGGTGGGCCGCGACCGCCTGGTTTTTTTGCCTGAGAGCTGTTCTCTTACTCTCCCCCGAATAACTTCGGGAGGATTTCCGAGTAAGATGGTGATACCTCCACAGTCGAGCCCGGCATTAGTTCTACCACCTAATTATTATAACTATAATTTTGTGATCGGTACAGATTAATCATTAGACACTTGAATGACTATAGTTGCCGTGATTGATTCGGCATTATGACCTTTCATTACCTGTGTAGCTCCAGATAAAAATAAAACAATGGAAGTCTATTGTTAGGTTAAACAAAATCTTCCGTTTACAAGGTAAAAGGTTGTGTTATCTATATCTTCTGTACTAATAATAAGGTAGTAAAAAGTTGTATCCGTACATTGAATATTTTTTCGATTTTTTACATAAAATGGGTTTTTATATGAGTATTGTACTGAGGCCGATTAAGCTAAGGATAATTGTCATAAACTACTTAATATTACCAGCTTCATTCGCGTGGATGTGTCTTTCAATCAATGCAATTTTCAGGTTCAGCTTGGGCGCTATTTTATGAACACTCCTTACCCCTTATAGCCTATATGTTGACCAGTGACAGGGTGCTTTTCAAGTTTAAACGGAACATACATGCAGACAGACAGAAAAACAGAAACAGACATACATACACAAATAGACATACATACAAAAATTCTAAAAATGAAAGTTTTGGTCTCAGTACAGTACTATAAACTTTTTTACTACTTTAAAGTACTATAATAAATAAATTTATTTCCCTTTATTTCCCAGCAAACTTTATAATATTGAGTATGGTTTCCAACCAAACTGTACATATGAGAAGTAAAAATATCTGTGAATGACAAGTAATAGCGGTTTCAAACAACATTTTAAAGAACGCATACCGAAAGCTTCTGATAATACTGCAAGAATAAGAAACTTATACAACCTTATAACACTCTTATTCGTCTACTTTTAAAAGTGTTATTCCTTTATTGCTTTTTTCGTGGTCATTCATAAAAATGCATGATACTCCATCACCATTATCCAAAGTTATGATTACTTTGGTGACTTGCTAGAAAAAGCTTCCTAAATTACAAACATTGTTAAATTGGATCACAAGTTATAAAAGTAATTTCGTGGTAGGCCCTCGATCGGTGAAAAGAGGGTGTACGCGTGTTGACTCATCCAGTGACAGTCCACACTAGGTAACACCACTCACACTTTTTTAGATATATAATATATGCCGTAACTATAATACTCGATATAAAAGTAATATTTTAGATGTCTGTCCAGTAAGTCTTCTAGTAAAACACATTGTTCGGTATTTATCAATGTAAGAAATTTACAAAAAATCGTTGTATTGAATGGAAATTTCAGGATGGATACAGAAATATTAGATAATTTCATTTTATTTTCAATTATACGTCAACCAATCCATGAAGTTGCTAATTTTACATTCAAAAGAACACAACTGAGAAGGTTCTTTTTGTCGACGTAATTCAATAAAAAAAAAACGTTTTTATGCTTTGTAAGCATACGATAATCCCAATTGGCCGTAAAAGTTTTTACGATTTATGGCGGAACGATATTTAAAGTAAGGTATCTCATGCTAGCAATGCTGGCTCTATCGTTGCATGAAACTAACGATTAACATGAGTTGAACCTGTGACGCGTAGAGAAGCCTTAAGGTTCAGTGCTCTCTGGTCTTCATACTAAAGTGGAACCAACTCTCTAACCAGTAGAATAAAGTTCTATTTCGTCTAGATAATGGTTTTGGAGCTATTGCTGTCAACTTCTGACTAGACCACACCGTCGTGAATGATTTAACTGATAATGTTTTTTTAATCATCACGGTATGTTGCCCCAAAACAAAGAAGCGCTTTTTAGAAAGATACCTTTCTTCGTTTCTATGGTTGCTCGGTTCAGTTTTATCTTGCGGAATATAGTTTTTTGTTGTACCTATTTGTCTAGTGAAATACGAAGATAAATGACGCTGCCCGAAAAAATGATAAATTGAGCGTCGCCCATTTCGCCACTCCTTGCATCAAATATTGTCGGAATATGTCGTAAGCAGAATTAAACGTGTCCGAATTCCGGTCTTGCCGAATGTCACGTTACCTCATGGTAATGCCAATGCCAGACTTGCTAGAGGCGTATTGTTGTCAGGAGATAAAATGGCGTAAGATTAAAAAATAAATATTACGCGGTACACCTTTCATGAAGTATTATTACTAAAAAACAGACCTCGAACGGTTCTTAAAGCTTAATTATTTTGTGGACTTTCTTGATTTACGAATTCAGCATATTTAATAAATTTTCGTGTCACATACATGGCCTCTTGTTTTCCGAATACAGATCATAATCGTCCAAAAGGAAATCTCGGCGAAATGATGATTGTATAGGTTCTTCTTCTATTAAAACAATATTTACTAATCAATTACCTAGTAATTGGTATTGTGATTGAAATATTATTATTCATTATTCATTTATAACTAGGTAGATTAAAATTTAGTTTTATTTAGAAATATAATGTATTGTTTAAAAAAACTTAGAAACTACACAAAATTAATTAGACCTAAAATACAAGAAATAATAATAATAAAAAATATATATACTTACCTGAAAAGAAAATCTATAACTATAAAATTTGGTCCAGATCGCTGCCCTGTGGAAGGGTTCCCAAGATACTGGCGACGTAACCTTGTTGTATTGCCAGACTTAATATTTGGCCGAGGTAAGCGCCAGCCCTTATGGGTCCTTTGAGATAATAATAATAATTATTAATAAATTATAATTATTATTCACAAATTGGAGATGTGAAATATTTATTTCTTACTGAAAGAATAGGATTTAGGTAAAACCAAATCTATTTAATAAAAGTATATGATATGAATCTTTAAATTTACTAAGTCATGGTTGTAAATCTCATGATTTAGGTACAGGTAAAACCTAAGATTTTCCACTGAGTATTTGAGCGTTTATGGTAACTTATTCAAAAAGCCACACATAATAGGTACACCGTTTTGGCTAAGGCGTGTCTCACCTGTGACTGCTTTATACGTGACAAAGGTTCCGAAACAAGGACAATAAGCCTGGTGCTCTGTCATCTTATATTTATATCGCAAGTCACATAATTCTATCTTCCGAGTGGATCTCCGTCTTTGCTGCAAAATATTTATTTTGTTTTAACTCTATTTTAGTGCACTAGGTATACTGTGTTAATATCGAACTTTATGTTTAATAATAAAATCAGATACTTGTGGATCAAGTTATGATTTACAACATATAATATATACCTGTGTTAACAAATAAATAATTTGAATTGACTACTACTTAATGATAACGTAGTAAAAAGGTCATATCTATATTGAATCTTTTAAAAATAAAAAATAAACTATAATTTTCAGGATTTTTGTCTGTCAGTCAGTCTGTCCGACTGTCTATCTGTCTGTACGTTTCTCTCCTTTCGGGGCCTTACCTCTTCTTACCAGAATTTTCAGTTGGTCAGTTAGGTCTATTTCCCTGAACCTCCATGCTCCGATTGTTCACTTCCCTGTACCTCTTATTCACCGAGTGCCTTATTCACCGAACGACCACTTCCATGTACGTCCTTTTCCCTGAATGTCAATGTCATGTTCTCTTAGGTTAAATGTCCTAAGCCCTTTCGCTTCGCAGTAGTTCCACCATGGAACTAGGCAATGGAATACTACGAATGATCCCGTGTAAGTACTCGTACCATCAACAATATAGTTAACTTACTATTTGTGATTATTATTATATTGAATAATGTTATAGGTCATACTTATTAATTCCTCTTTATAAAACTAGAACAAAACATTTTTTTCTCACATAATACTAAAATAACAAAATGATACTTAATAACTAAAAATCAAGAATCAGAAAAGTAAATATGGACGTGAGGAGCTCTGAACCGGGATTCGAACCCGGGACCTGTCGCTTACCGGGTGGTTGCTCTACCAACTGAGCTATCCAGTTCTCAACATGACCTGCGAGTTTCCATCCATCAGCCTGTTTCGTCCACTGCTGGACATAGGCCTTTCCAGGATTTCGCCACTCTTGGCGGTCCTCCTAGAAGAAATGCCTATACTCACACACGCTGGGCAGGCGGGTTGGTGAGCGCGGTGCCGAAACCCTTGCACCAGTGACGCCGCTGCCCGTCACCAGTCTAATTTATATAAAGCCCGGCAATTGCGGATGGATATATCGCCATCCATCGGTCCCAGGCAATGGTGGGCCGCCTGGTTTTTTTTGCCTGAGAGCTGTCTTCTTACTCTCCCCCGAATAACTTCGGGAGGGTTTCCGAGTAAGATGGTGATACCTCCACAGTCGAGCCCGGCATTAGCTCTACCACCTAGTAAAACCCTGCGAGTTTACGCTTGTGCTTTCCCATTCCGCAACGATATGTATAGGTACTCACTTAGTACATTAGTGAGTTCCTAACATGTTTTTCATATGTCTGTCTGTATGTTCTGTTTTAACTCGAGAAGTACTCAACGGGTTTCTTTATTATCATCGTAATGACCCTTATCAAACTATAGGTTTACTATAGGCTATTATAGGTAAGGGTATTGATAAAATAACGCTCAAGCCGAAAACGGGGGCAGAGATATGAATAAACGCGGGCGGAGCCGCTGGCGAAGGCTAGTTGAACACATAATTATGGTTACTGAAGGCATCCCATCTCTTGAAATTTTCGTATTCTGTTTGCGACTCAGTTCTATATTAAAGCCGATCTCTAAGCTTAAAATGTTTTAGCTTTTGTTTCACCTAACCAAATGCAACGTGCAGCAAGAATTTTCTGGTGGGTTCGTAACAAATAATTTCATTATTTTTTTCTACGGGGTAGGTATGAAGTTTGGCATTAGCTGCTATTTATTATCTACTGCTGGTCTAAACTTTTTTTTAATCTTTAACGATTTTGTTTAAGAAGCTGTAAATGGAACAGTTGTTTCCAGTGGAAATGCTTTGCAGCTATTTATTAATAAGAAAATTAGGAGAAAGCGGAATTTCTGATTTTGTTTAAAAGTTTCGGAATTATTGTTATCGTTTGATGTATTTTGTATTTGTATCGTTTTGATCAGTTAAACCAGGCATGGGCAACCTTTAGGAAGTCACGTGCCAAACAATCATAGGCTCATAAATTTGCGGGCCGTAGGTTGATGTGCATAGTATACGAAAATAACGACGCAATTGGTGAACCGCAGGTTCAATTAGAAAAGCTACAATGTCGTATTTTCATAATTTCCAATAGATGCAAGACTATTTACATACATCTGAACCAATTCCACTAATAACCAGACACAAAGAATCTTGCAAATATATCTGGTTCGTGACTTGGATTTATTGATTTTCATCCCTGCTTATTTGTTAGTTTTCACCTTTTTTACTCAGATCGGCAAAGAAGTTGCATGAAAACAACAAATCGCGATTTTCCGGTCCGTGTTCATCGCCGCGGGCCGTTTAAAAAGCCTTAAAACGGGCCGGACGCGGCCCGCGGGCTGGCGGCTGCCCATATATGAGTTAATCAATGGCTATGTACATAGATAGGTTTTAGTTACTAGAGGTTTGTCTGATTGTTTAACCGCTTTATATCTAGACTAGAAGATGGCTAAGAGCACAAGAATAAATAAGAAAATATCTACGAGTAGTGACATTTATTTTTGAAAAACAATTGTTCAAAATATCTTCAATGGCACCGACAAAAATATTTAAAACATTAATCTTAAAAAAACTGATATATACGAATACTAACTTACCACAATATTACGCTTTAAAAGATTTTTAATAAAAATATCGGCTCTCTCCCAAAGGGCATGGCATTTGGCTTGTGGCGTACTTACAAAACTCAAAACGAGCTTTTGATATCAAAAGATAATTATCTTAATGGGCTTTTATAAGAGAAGCATTCAGATGCGGGAATAAAACGTTTTATTTGTAATGACAAAAAAATGCTTAAGTGTGGAGAAATTCCTTTTATTAGGATATTTGTATGGGTACCCAAATCGAAATCCATTATTTAAAAGCTATAATAGCTTCTGACGACCTTGAAAGCTGCTTTGCATTTTTTAAGACGACAATATCTCCAATATTGAGAAAACGTATTTTTGTGCTCTGATAAATATATTTTTATGATTCTCACATTAAATTAACGTGTTTACAACGGTTTTGGCTTATTTTACTACAATGATTTTTCCAAGTCTTTTGAGTATGTATTCGTATATTTTTTAATCATATTTTCTTTAATATTATTCCTTTAATCCATCGCTACACCACAAAGCGATACTAATTTCTGTAAGTCTAATAATTTCTGTAAATTTAATTCGGTTAACAAAAAACTTAGATTTAAAGTTTTTTCAGTTCTTATTATTGTATGTTGTTTTTAGTTTTCAGCGGTACATATGGCAATGGCCTATTAACCGGTCAGCAAATGCCCGGGTTCAGTTGAAATTAGCATATTATTTTTAACTCTGCCCACCCCCCAGGCCGGCAGGTGATCGTTTCCAGCGCGCCGCCGCCGGCCGTTTAGGTTTCAGAACATTTGTGCGATTGTTTGTGAAATTATTATTTCTTAGTAAAAAAAGTGTCGTAAAAATGGAGTAGTGACTACGAGACGTACTTCAATCTACTGGGAGACCAGCTAGTTGGTCAGATGATATTGTGAGCAATGGATGGAGTTGGCTCAAGAGAGCAAAGAATTTGGCATCAAAAATAAATGCCTGTGTAATCTGTGTAGGCCCATCCTTGGACATGAACGGGCTGATGATGATCGCAGTGATAGTAAACGTAATATTTGGAAATAAATCCATTATGATATCTTGGTAGTAGGACATAAAAACTTGGACGCACCGGATGCAAGCTCTGAATTTGGTGTACACGCTACTGAAAACTGGTGATGGTAATAGTCGATACGACAACTTTTAGTTATTTTATTAATGAGTTAAAAATGAACACGCAAACATGTACAGGGGGTTTATTTTTTCACGGTTTTGAAGTTGGCTCCAAGTTGCTCGTTTAGACGAGGACTGCCCTAGTTTCCGGCTTCTTTTAACTACGACAAAATTTCAGTTTGTTTAAAAATATTTTTTTGAAACGGTTTGGTTGTTAAGAAAAAATATTTTTTAACAAAATTTAAATTATGACCTACTCTGCCGTGACTCTGCCCAACCGGTTACGTACGCTATATCGTAACAGCACTGTTAAGAGCTTTATCTAAAAAATAATACTTAATATGTAGGCTACTTTATTATTAATTTATAAAAACTTTGGTAAATTTAGCCCAATTTTAATGTTCATTATTTTATCATAAGTAACCCAGTTTTGCTAATTAAAATGAACTTAGTTCGGTTGTTTATTTCTTTCAATATAAGGGTTTTACTTTAGTATCACAGTTTGTGAGGGCTCCCCACCATACATATTTGATGATCGCTTTATAATAAGACAGCTATATCCGAGGGATGGGTTTTATTAAAAAGTTGAAGCTAATATAAATACATGCATTTCCCGTCGTTCCTCGTGGAACCGTATTAACTAAGTATTGTTATACGATGCTAAAAGAAGTAGGTCAAATATCTATTATCTTTGGTTAGACTTTTTTAGGTTCGATCAGAAAACGGAAACACCTTATCTTGATGCTTGTTTTTTGGTGGCACACCCGCAGCGAAACTCAAAAACGATTAGGGTAATTTTTAAAATTGGAATGTAGGTGGAGAATCAGTCTTGCAACACCTGAAAAAAATCGGAAAATCTCCGGCGGTTATGATGATACATAATCTAATCGTTTGTCATACATACAACTAAATAGGTAGGAAGAAGGAATACTTACAGTAACTTTTAAACTCTTGTTACTTTTGATGTCAACGAATCAACCGATTAACAATACCGGTTAAAAATGGACCCTCTAGCTATAACAAAGGAAACAGTTCTATGTTGGAAATAAAAATAGATGTTTTGTTACTTTTGTCATGATTCATAATTTAAAAAAAGATATCGACCGCCAAAGAAGCACTAATACTCCGGTGACAGAGACAACGATCTACAAAACCTGTACATAGCCTATGTGCATTATTTACCGCCAGAAATATGTACTATCTATTGTCAGTCATATGTTGGGTAGAGGGTTCATTTTATGCCATAACCCATTTAATTTCACAGAGCGCGATCACCCTTCGTTTCTATTGGTTCTTCAATTGTTATCAAAAAGCTACCGTACGGTTACCGTAATTATTGAGAATCGGGTTATGGTATTTTAAACTGATCTAATCGACTTACCGTTTGAAATAGCTTGTAGCTTAAGGTACATTCGTACCTACGCTCAATAATCGATTCCTCATGCTCTCAAGTTTATTGCATCAAATCGGAACTAAGCGCACCCATTGTTTCGGTTTATCGATCTAACATTATACCATTTTGTACGACGTATAAATCAGTCCGCTGTTCTGTTCGAATCCTGATACTGACACTATAGTTTATTGTGCTGTACCTATAAATTTCTACAATTGGAAGAGTGATATATTTCAATGATAAATGCTTTTAGAGTCTTAAATAAATCAGACAACACATTCAGGAGATGCGCTGAAGCTTCGTAGAATCATTTGTTGGATGGTTTTCTTGCTTTAGTTAAAGTACAACTAAATTAGCTTCAGACTTATTGTTTACTAGCCTTTCGCCCATTGCTTCGCCCGCGTTTATTCAAACTCTGCCCCGTTTTCAGCTTGATCGTTAAAAGACTATTCTGTTGATCATGGTCATGAAGAAAACCGCATCCAAATCCGTTGAGTTCTTCTTTAATTAAAACGAAACATACATAGAGACAAGCAGACAAATAAAAATTCTAAAAATGGTAGATTTAAAATTTTGAAAATATATTTTTGTACAGACACGACTTCTTTATTACTTTATTATTAGTATAGATGGATAAAACTTAAAACCTATGGATAAAATTCAGACAACGCAATTTGTTTTAGAGTCTTTTAATCAGTTTCATAAATGAAGATGCAATCCTTTAATTGACACCAAACGTTTTTAAATAATATCTTTCTTACTTTCTTTATTGCACTTGACAAAAAAACTTAAGTTATAAATTTTCAGCGGTATATAACATACGTAATTCCCGCAACGAGGATTAATTGTGACACGAACAACTACATTGATTTCTTACAGCAGCGCTCTGTAAAACAGGTACATAAATTTTTTAAAGTTTGATTTAAATTTCATTTAAGGACACCGAAAATGGGTCATTATATATTTTTTATGAATGTAATATGTCTCCTTATTATTAAACAACTTGTTTACAGTAAAATGACTAGATGTAAGAATTAAAAAAATAAATCTGAAGTATAAAGTACTCGTAGTTATTATCATAATTTTTTGGAGACAAATATTAAATTTCATCGCCACGGCATGAGTCCCCGAGCGGTGTTACAGGTGTTAACGAACCCATGACTTCCATATTAGTTGCTGAAACCTTGGAACCATCACACTCACACTAATATTATAAATGCGAAAGTTTGTGTGTGTGTGTGTGTGTATGTTTGTTACACTTTCACGCTTAAACGGCTGGACGGATTTGGATGAAATTTAGAATGAATATAGCTTATACCCTAACTTAATACATAGGCTACTTTTTATCCCGGAAAAAGCATGTCGTTAAACCGAATAACACGCTGGCGAAGCCGCGGGCAAAAGTTAGTCGACCACAAAGGCAAAAAGATTTATGTAATAATTTATAATATTAGTGTGATGTCTTATTTTCCAATGCACCGCCTTATATTAATTGGTCGAAGCATTTTCACAACGAGGTATTCGTAGAACGCTCGCTGCTTGACACAGTTTCGAGCCACGCAAAGTACACAAGCAATTGTATGATAAATAAAATTAAACGAAGGAACTTTTCCGAGACCCTCAATCACATCCCTCGTTTACCCTCTAAGATAACTCCTTTAGAAGTATCGACAGATCCGCTAAATAAACATCCTAAATATACAAATCCACTTCGAAATTCGTCGATCAGAAGTTTCCATGTTGACTCCTGGTATCTTATCCTGTGTACCCAGGGTTCTAAGAAGTACCTAATTAACGTGACAAATTGCTGTGACCTATCTTTCCTGGTTGTGCAGGAAACAGATAAGCTTGGGGTAAATGTCCTGGTGCATTTACTTTGCTAGGTACAATGACTATATGATTCTGATGATGCGGGTATTTTGATAATGTGCGACCTAGGTTATTAGTTTGGGTTTTACCAAAGCAGTGTGGTTTCTGGATTGAAAAAAAAAACAAACTTAATTTCTCGGTTGCGCAGCGGTAGCGCACTGGCCTTAAAAGGTTCGAATACTGTCCAGAGGCATGATTTCAAAAAAAAAAATCATTTGAAATTTGTTTCAGTTGGTTTTATACAGCCTGTAAATGCAAAGTCAAGAACCCCTTTAGGGTATGAAAGTATACACGATTCTGATGTCATTACGAGAAAAAAAATTATACCTTGAATTTTCACCAAAAATTCTATCATTTTTCTAAGCTATGGCTACGCAGCTCACCGGCCTCCCCACACACCTAATTGCACCCCGCAACCCGCACCCCTCATCCGAGTGGCCAGCGACCAGTGAGGGTGTCCACGCGATTAGTGTATTTTGAGTAAAGAAAATCGTCTTATTATGAGGTAATGGTACTTTATTTAGAGATCCCAGTATTTAAAATAATATCTTTACCGATCATACTAACATACCTACCCTTAAAGAATTCTTGCCTTTGCTTTTACACCCGGTATAGTATGCAGTATAAATAATGCTGAGAGTATCCAAAGCGATGGATTTCGCTATAAAATACGAGATTTTGCTCAAATAATCATACAACTCGACATGGTGAAAACTTTTTTTAGAGTCATCTTTGGTTTTTAGCGTTCCGTACCCAACGAGACCAATAAGACTCCGCTGTCCGTCTGTCACCAGGCTGTATTTCATTAACCAGATTGTTAGACAGTTGAAATTTTCACAGATGATGCATTTCTGCTGCCGCTATAACAACAAATACTAAAAAACAGAATAAAGTAAATATTAAAGAGGCCCCCATACAACAAACGTGACTTTTTTGCTCGCTTCTGCTCGATATTGATAACGGCAACAGGTAGACGCTTGAAATATTTACAGAATATTTAGTTATATATTCACTTAATTAAATTAAAATAAAACAAATATTTAAGGGAGGCTCCCATACAACAGACATTATTTTTGTGCCGTTTTTATAAAAAATGGTACGAAACCCTTCATCCGCGAGTCCGACTCGTACTTGGCCGTTTTTTTTATTCGATATTGGAATGACGTCTGAAGATTTTGTTTCGAGAATAGTGTGCATTATATTCTTGACAGAAGTCCATATTTTTTTCAAATATCTGGGTTTGCTATATTCTTCAAACAATGAAGAATAAATTATGCTTTTTCAAGGACTATCCGCTAAATCAGCCTGTCTAGGGACTTTCAGAAAATCTGTGGATGTCTGCAAGAGACGAATGACTGATAATACGCGACACTCTCTCGGTACGGCTTCACATGACGTCATGCCGGAACACGAGACGCTTGGCTGCATGGTTTCGTCATGACATGAGGGTGGTGACAGTTGAAGTTGAAGGATTTGTCAGAGTCTTGGTCTAGGTGTCCAGGGTGCGCGATATATTTGGAGTTATCAGTAGTTGTATTTCATCCTTTTATATCGTGGTGGTAGTTGGCAGCTTGGGATTTTTCATTTGGATTTCATGTTCCCAAAAAGTAAGATCGAAACCCCCTGTTACACATGATGACTTTTTAGTTAGATTTCTCTTCTACTGTTAATTTTTTTTTTGTTTTTGAGCAGGGAAATAAATTGTACCGCTTCGTCAATCGGTGCTTTCCTGCCTGTACTTCGACGGTAAGTCCCGGGTCTTGGGTCCTTTAGCATGCAGGACATTTGTCGAAGGCGAAATTTTCATGCATGTTGTCATATTTACTGTTAGCGGACAGGATTTCTTCAAATTCAACCTACTAAGGATTATACTCCTTTGATCTATGCTGGAGTGCTTGTTTGCCAAAGTCGTCCTTTTTCACAAGCAAAAGAAATCTCTAAATCGTTTGATAAGAGAATTTGAGCGTTATTTTGAGCGTTCTTAAAACTATGACAATTTTGACTGTGACTAGTTACAGAGGAACTAAATAAGTTATGTAATAATAAATGATCACGAATTTACAATAATTTAATTAACCGTATGTGTTCCAAGAGGCGTTCGGCTTTTCATTGTAATTTTACATGTACTTTGTTATTTTATAAGTTTCTAAAAAAATGAAATGCTGAAAATTGATTCTGATGAAACTTTCCTTTAGAGCCAGCTCCATAACTTTCATTAAATATTTCCATCGACTGAAAAGTGGAAAACAATGCTCAAATACCAGCACACTGTATTTAAAACAAAACCATTATGTATAACACGATATCAAAAGTATGATATTCACACATAGAATTTAAGAGTATGAATATTCACATTAGTTACACAATAGATAATCCATTGAGAATCACGATATCATCATTAGTGTTCAACCACTAACTTAAGAAGCAATGGAATAGAAAATATCGTTTCTCACGAACGTAGATCCGGAATTGTTATCTTAGTAAAACCAATCACTAGAGCGAAGAAATTTTAATTAAAATGTGAGAGCCCCCTGCTACTGATAATTAAATCTTGCGCGCAATGAAAGAGTTTCAGCGTAAGGCGGTAGTTTACGCTCAAGGTATATTTATTTACTTCTCATTCTGTTCAACTTCTGCCTTTACTACGTTTGAAATAAAGACTACAAGATTGTTTCTTTTATACGGAATATCTGTATCAACGGGCTCTGAGAAAAATCCACATGATTGCTCCAAGAATTTAACGATGGAGACATGACCAATAAGACATCGTAAAATGAAGTTTATTACGAGTTATTAAAGTTAACAGTCGGAGTGCATTCCTAGCATCAACGTACCGATGATGCTGTAAGTATCAAAGCTTGGGCTGCGGGTCGCCGGGACCCGTTTGGGGCAAAAAATAATAACAAACTATCATCTGGCCAGAAACTGGTTCTGGGACAGCGGATGAGGCAACCCGATAGATATAGATAAAACACGCAAAAGGTAGCTTTTTATTGGTTGTAGACATGAGGGATAAAGAGTGAATTGATGAGCTAGGTTTTGATACAAAATGTGATTATCTGATTACTTTTCTAATACTTCTCTTTGTTGTACAACTATACAATTATATTAGTATGGTGCTTACGAACGTATGAATGAATATGACATTAGGAAGTAATTAAAAATCATTTAACTTATCATACTAATTATGTAGTTATAGTTACAGAATTGCCAATCACGACACATTCCAACAAGAATAGCTTTCACCTCCAGCGCTAAAAAGGGCTTTTATATTCGAAGTAAATTACTAGGAATTTTCGCTTACCTCAACAAGCCAAACAGCAATTAGCGTATACCGGCAGAGACCGCACCGTAAACAAAACCGTTTTATGTCCACAAAATTCTTAAAGAAAACCGAAAACCGCCAACAAAATTTAAATCTAGATTTTCAGTACAATTCCCACTAGTTTCACTGCACTTTTCGTCATAAGGTGACAACGAGAATAACTTTTCTCCACATTCATGCGGGCGAAATAACGAAATAATGGAATCGCGTGAGTCTTGCTTGAGCGACGAACACCGACTGTTTTTAGTCACCAGGTTGAGTACGAGGGTAGAAGCTGTTAAAGATGTCGAGGAATTATAGCACTTATGCTGTAAGAGAGAAGGATTAGTATTTGAATAAAATTTCGATGGGGTTTCACTGTTTTCATGCATGTTTAAATGGAAAATTATAGCATGTTATATTATGTTAATGGGGTAGATTCAAAGCATTAATGTTATTTTGAGCTTATGTAGTCATGTTATGTCAAAAGTTGTTGGCAGAACTTTTGATATACGAGTTTTAACTTGAAGAAATGTGAATAATCTTCCTTCTGTCTTCCTCTTTGCTAAATGTAATAATGAATTTGCTTGAACTTTTATTTATAAAGCTAAACTCATACTGGAGACTCGGTAAGTGATCATCAGGCATAAATGACCCTTTTCACAAAACAGGAAAAAAAATTTTTTGCCCCCCTAAACAACCTGTTCAAATTGTATACGCAGCCAAAATTTTGTTTTGCGTATTTTACAGAAAGGTTCATGGAACCTTGTTACTGATGACTGACAAAGTCTTCAGTATGAATTTTGATATCAATCAAAGTCATCTTAAATTATTGTAAACTTATAAGTATTATAGGTATAGCGTTGTAAGAAGAATGCCGCAATAAAAATTTATAGAAAAGTCAAGAAAGACAAAAACGAATACGCTTTGTTTGATGTCGAATACAATCATGATAAAAATAATATTGAAATATTTGGTGGCAGGCAGATACAGTTTATTTGCATAGCTTGGCGTGTGGCGCATGCGCAACAGGGTTCCGCCGAATAATGGTAACCTTTTTAGCGACCATACTAAATTTAACATAGCTCCAAAACTGCGGAATTGAGAAAAAACATTATTTATGAACATAATAAAGAAAACGATTTTTTTGAAGCGGTTCGTAGTCCGACTAGGAACCCATATAGTTTCGCCATGTCCGTCTGTCCGCGGCTTAGCTCAGAGATTATGAGTACTAGAAAGCTGTAATTTGGCATGGATATACATATTATTCACGCCAACAAAATGTTAAAATAAAATGTCTGAAAAAATTTACCGTAGTTACCGTACACGTAATTTGGGGATGTTTTTTTTCTCATTAATCCCATAATGTGGGGTATCGTTGGATAGGTCGTTTAAAAACATTGTGGGGTTGTGAAAACCATTTTTCGATTTAGGGTTGCGTTGGCGAAATATTAAGCTTTAAAGTGCTAAATTTTTGTTGAGTCCAGCGTCCCCCCCCCCCCCCTGCCGGCTAAAATTCACAGAAGTAGTATATATAATGAATCTAAAAGGAAAACTAGCACAACTAAGTAGGCTTTACAGGTTTACGAGTACACGTCGCGCCAAACTTTTGGCCCCCTCTAAACACGGCAATGTTCTTCTAATGTATGGGACTGGAAGTTTGGCGCGATCTGTTAATACAGTTTAATACAGACCAACTTATAAAATGTACTGGGCAATTACGGAACCCTACATTGCGTGTGGCCCGACACGCACTTAGCCGGTGTTGTGTTCAAACTATTTAACTATGCAGTCAGACGTTGTCGTTGCGTCGCTTCATTTTATTCAAGCCCATACATACAAATATACTCACACCTGTCTCTACTACAGGCTAAAAATTTCCATCTGCTACGATCCTGACACATCTCTTTTGCTTCTTCTACATCCGTCAATCTAGTCATACAAGCTATATTATTCCGGGTACTTTTTATTTTGCCTTTCTTCAGTATGTCGCCAAATTGGTCGACATTCGTCCTTCTAGGGCGGCCCGGTCAAGCCCATACGTATGCCCCAATACAAAAGGTTTAGGAACAACGTGCTCAGTTCGATGTATCAGATGTGTTAGGCGTCTGCGTAGGTTTAATGTAGTTCCGGCTTTAGGGTCCACATGGTGCCTTGCGTGCATATCATTTGTCGTAAATACAACATGACGTAAAGAGTATGCGCTAGCCCACGGTGTCGATCAAGGTGGTCATATGTCATATCTCACCCCTCCCTTATAGGTGATTTTCGTTTATGCAGCCAAATTGATTTTGGAGACTCGGTAACTGGTCAGGACCAAGGTTTAATAGTTTTTTGAAAACCTGTTAATGCGTGAATGATTTATATCCCTTAATTATTGTTATCTAATTTTATCAATCTTGTATTTTTTTGTAATCATTTTAGTTAATGTTTGATTTTATTTGCATAAAAAATCATAATTTTCTTTAGTAGTATTTCAAACAATTACTGTCTTGGATATAATTTGTCAATCCTATCCTACTATCCTATCCTACTAATATTATAAATGCGAAATTTTGTGCGTGTGTGTGTGTGTGTGTATCTTTGTTACTCTTTCACGCTGAAACGGCTGGATTGATTTGGATGAAATTTAGAATGGATATAGCTTATACCCTAACTTAACACATAGACTACTTTTTATCCCGGAAAAAATCATGTCGTTAAGCCGAAAAACACGCGGGCGGAGCCGCGGGCAAAAGCTAGTAACTTAATAAAATAATTTTGGAAGAGGATTGATGCCTATCTAACAGATTTATTATTAGATCTAGTTAAGGTATGAGGCGCCTATTTAATACTAACTTCGAATATATTTTAAATTTTTATAAATTTGTTACTACTGTATTCTGCTGAAAAATTAATTATTCTTATTCTTTATAGCTTTTACCCTAACTTAACATTTAGACTACTTTTTATCCCGGAAAAAAGCATGTGATTAAACCGGAGCCGCGAGCAAATGCTAGTGTGTAAATACGATTTCCTTTCCCTAACGGTCGGTGAAGCAAAACACTGTGAGGTGAATCTGCCTGCCCTAAAAAGCGTGTATTTGTACTCGGAGTACAACAATAAGAGGCATCCTCTATCAAGTTGGGACGGAAATATCGTCGGTTAAAAGAGGGTGTACTAGTGTTGACTGTTAAAGTGACAGTTTACCTTTCAAAACACCTCTGCCACCCCTCTAGGGATACATGATAATATGTTTATGTTTTGTTTTTGAATGAAATAAACAAATTGGACAACTTGTCTGTTCAAAAGATAATTTTCTGTTAATGAAAACTCCAAACTTATTGCTTTAAAGGCTCTTGTCCCCCCCAACAATGGAAAACTGAGCCCGCCCCTGATAAAAAGTAAAAGATCAACAAGGTAAGCTCTCATGCAAGACAACATGTGTGTTTAATAAATAAAGCGAGAAAAACGTTCGCATATTAAAGACATGTTTGTTGCAAAAAAACTATCTGTCTGAGTGTCATATTGATCAACAGACGACATCGTTTCAGACATTTTCTTTGTCCAGATGGTTGCAAAAAACTTGTTGATTTATCGAGTGCTGATGCTGACGTACATTTTAGTAAGTTTAACTTTGTGTCGTGTTCGACGACGTTAGAAGCCGTACCGAAGGAGTGGTCACAGGCATTTGCGGAGTTTAGTCACTTTGTTCGTTACCGACTTTCATAGATTTTACGATGGCCGATTAAGGCCTAGTTAGCCCCTGACTCTCTCCGTCACGCTCTAAAAATCAAATTTAACAAATTTAGTAAGCCGGCTGATATTGACATCAATCGTAGATCTCACATAATTACATGTGAATCGACCGTCAGCTGAAGCACCCGCGGTGGGTGTGGGTGCGAGAGGTTGCAAAAGTGGTTAAAAAAAAAGTAATAGTACGCCGGCTGAAACCAAAGAGTACTATGAATAAACGGAAAGCTGAAACATTTCTCACAGATAGTTGACGTGTTTTTTACAAGTTCATGCAAGTAGCTGACGCATCATCCCCCCTCCACGATGCAGCTGACTATTTTTTTATAGCTCAGTATGATGTCAACTATCTGTGAGAAAAGTTTCAGCCGGCGTACTATTGTTTTTTTTACCACTTTTGCGACCTCCCACACCCACAGCCACTGCGGGTGCGTCAGCTGACGCTTGGTTCTCTTATTGGTCATTCCAGATCTACTGAAAAAGATGGCGATCTATCGACGTAAAATCAATACCTAAAATGCAAAAAAGTTCATGCGAGCCGCTGACGCTTCATCCCACCTCCACGATGCAACTGACGATTTCTTTTTAGCTTACTATGGCGTCAACTATCTGTAAGAAAAATTTCAGCCAGCGTACTATTACTTTTTTTTTACCACTTCCTTTACCTCCCACACCCACCGCGGGTGCGTCAGCTGACGCTTAGTTCTCTTATTAGTCATTCCAGATCTATTGAAAAAGATGGCAATTTATCGGCGTAAAATCAATACCTAAAATGCAACGCTAGCGCTCGGGCTACAAGCTCATACGGTCTGGTGGCACGCATCGTCGATACAGTGTATTTCCATCATACTTGATCTCTTACACACTGGCAAACGTAGGATAGGGGGCCACCCATAATTTACGTCACAGGAATTTCATCATTTTTGGAGCCCCCCTCCGTCCTTGTCACAGGTGGTCACATTTGTGAAACCCCCTCCCCTGGTATGACGTCACATATTTGACGTCACATTTTTGAAATCTTATATTTAAAAGCTAATTAATGAAAACAACACTTCCAAAATTATTTATATAGCTAAGATATAGGTATTTCTATTCAAATTTTAAAATAAATGAGCAATAAAAGTTTCAAGTTTAAAACTCAAGATACTACAGATTTTCATTTATGACGTGACAGATCTTATTACTCGGCCCCCCCACCCTTGTTACACGATGTCACACTTTGTTGACCCCCTCCATTTCCCTCAAAGTGTGACGTAATTTATGGACGGCCCCTGGATAGAAGCTGTATCTATATGTTTTATCTTTCAGGCTCAACGGGCCAGGTAGAATAGGGTTACAGGACAATATCTATTGTCTAGATTCTAGACTATCAATACTCAGACAACCAAAGGTGTTGACAATGGCTCTGATTGGAGTCAACATAGCTTGTGTTTTACTTGTCTGTATGTCAACTAATCTATTTCCATTGATCTGTGTATAGGATTCTTTGTTTAAAGGTTGAAAAGCTTATACAGGCTATTTAAGGTGAGATTTAAAAACACCTGGAAACGTGGCTGCATTCTTGATTCTTCCATTTTTATTTTAAATATTTTGAATTGACGTCAGTCTATCTAGCAATGAAATTGGAACATGAACAATACAGCCCAAACACAAAATAAATAGGTACAGAAGGCCTGCTCCCTACAACCAGCGATTTCGGGCCCACGCACACATAGACGTGTATGTACCTTACTCCATAGGATTCAGTCGAATGCCAGTAAGACAAGTCACGGGTGCATACATACGCTTTGCGATACATGTGATGAGTAGGCATTTAAAATCAATGTCAGCCGTAGCTGGCCTTCTCTACCTATCTATTATGTGGCCCAAAGACGGATAATGTTCAATATTTTGCATACAACTGATTCTATCAACTAGCCGAGGTATGAGGAAGCGGGGCACCTGCAATCCTATTGGCGCTGCCAAGTTCATTCCGTCTTGCGAACAGCGCCAAAAACTTATCTGTTCCGGTGACGAAGACTAGTGTCACGCGTATATATCGTTTTGTTCCCAACGAGTCACACCTCACCCCATCCTGTCACAGTTCCACTCGTTGGGTAATCCAAATTAATTTCACACACCCACAATTAAACGAGCTATCTAACGATACACCAAACTATGGGGCAGATGAGAAAAAAAAATCATCCCATTTTACGTGTAATAATAATAATAAAAATTCTTTATTGCACTAAAAATATTGTACATGAGGCGAACTTAATGCTATTTAGCATTGTCTTCCAGTTAACCTTTGGTGGTGTGGATCATTGTGTCGGTCGTAGACAAAAGCTAAAATCCGTGTACGTGTACGGGAGGTAACCTTAATTTTTTTGACCGTTTTGTTGGCGTGTTTAATTTTTATACTCATGCCAAATTACAGCTTTCTAGTACTAATAAATAGTCTCTGAGCTAAGCCGCGGACAGACGGACGGACGAACAGACGGACATGGCGAAACTATAAGGGTACCTTGTCGGACTACGGGACCCTAAAAAAATGGGGGGCCATCAACTATATTTTCTTATTGTTGGCATAACTTTTAATAGTCTCGTTGATACTATAAAATTTGGCCAAATGTGAGTCGGACTCGCGCACAAAGGGTTCTGTATCATCACACAACACTGGTACGAAACCCTAAAACATACATATCAACAAAATAGAGGCTAAAATGGTAGCGTCTAACAAACAATTCAGAACCCTCTGAGTACGGAACCCTCATTCTATTATTTGTTCTTTTACTTTAGACTATGTACAACAATGTGACCATTATTAACTTTGTATTGGGGTCTTACTCGTGATTACTAACAACATACCATAATAGATATGTGCATAACGTTTCGACGCCTCTGTAGGCTGTCGTGGTCACAAGCTAACTGACGAGAGTAGCAGCAAAAATGAGGTTCCTTGGCGAGGAACAAGGATAATGTGACCATATTTAAAACGTATGTATTACCGTCTTTGAGATAGAGCTAAAACAAATAACGTTAAAAAAATGCAATGGAAAAACCGTCCTTGAAATTATACGAGTATTTTTTCATTTTTATTATTTGTCGCGGTAGTAGTTACACGTATTCCGTGAAAATGTGAAATGTCTACCTATTACGGCTGATGCTGTAGACCCCTGTGACAGACGGACAGACAGCGGAGGCTTAGTAATAGGGTCCCGTTTGGCACCCTCGGGTACGGAACCCTAAAAGGGTATGTGACCAGCATAGAATACTTACAGTTTTTATGAAATCTACGAGAAGACGTGGAGTGACAATATTCTTTTTATATGACGTAGCCTCGTCACCATATAGAGTAAGTAAAAAGGTTTCTGTTGTCAAGGATTTCAACATTTAAGATATTGGTTGGAATGTTAAATTACCAGTAATTTAAATTTCATCAAGAGGCATTCTACTAGAACCGCATAAACAACAAACCATTTTTGAAATCAAGTTATTCTGGTACCATCAATGTTGAAATAACATTTTAAGGTACTCAGTAAAAGATTTTTTACATGCTGCTTGGACAAGCATAAAAGTACCTACGCGCTTTTCTACTTTATGAAAAGTTATTTATTTTTCAACGCAAGTGGCTCGTAAAGACCCATTTTATATGCATAAAAACTGTTGGCAAAGTCATTTTTACCGCACTAGAACATTATTTATATATTATTTATTTATTGAGAGAAAGTAGTAGTCTTTCCTTGTGTTTATAGATAGACTTGAAAGAAGTAAGCTGCGTTCAGTTTGATGCGTTCGTAGGCTGCTTTCAGTTTGATGGTCGGATGACATCCGCCTACCATAGACAGCAGGACAGTATCAAGGCAAGTGAGATGGGTGTCGCCCGATGATTACAGTGATCGCAGAACACGAACGCATTAAACTGAACGCAGTATATTTCCGTCAAGTTGGCAAATTACGTGCAGAAAAATATAATGCTCGCCTAAAGTTCATTTGGAGTATTTATTTTTTGTTTGTTTCTTTTAGTAACTCATAACATGCATTGTAAAACGTACTTAGTATGATACACGTGGGTAAGGGCAATAATGTACTCGTAACGTCTAAAACACTCGTGTCGGTCGTGTTATAAATGGTCCTCGTCTCGTAGGCTATTGCCTCCTTACTTTACTGCACTTGTAGCATAATATAGTAGTTTATAGTTTAGGTAACTGGTTTCTTTTAAGGAAACCACATATTCTGCATACTGAACCAATAATAAAAGGAGAATATTTTTGTTGTGGTTTATTCAATTTATTTCATTCATAAAATTGAAAAGAAACTGCATCGGTGCAGTGCGTTTCGGGCGCGTCCGGTAAGAGAGTCGTAACCAATCGACTATGTTATTCTATCTCGTTCACACACTGCTTGAAGGTAGAGGACCACGCTACGCTTACTTTACTGTGCGTGCTCTTGTTGAATGCTCCCGAATCACCTACCGCCTTGTTAACCTCTCAAGTGTCACAGAACACAATAGGCTATCGTTAACCCTTATATGGTTACGAAACAAAAGCGCGGATGCTACCGCAAGGGAATTGATTGATCAATGATCAGTAATTCAATTGTACATTTCATTATCTACAAATTGATTGTCTGTTTTTGTACAAAGTGTGGCATTTTCTCAATTTATGTATAAAAATACTTATGAATACAAGGGAGGTAAAAAGA
Source organism: Ypsolopha scabrella (assembly GCA_910592155.1). Lineage (NCBI taxonomy): Eukaryota > Metazoa > Arthropoda > Insecta > Lepidoptera > Ypsolophidae > Ypsolopha > Ypsolopha scabrella. The sequence continues at coordinate 13,226,632 of OU342963.1, forward strand.
AATGAATAACGTACATTGTCACTTGTGTTACCGAATCTGGGCACAATTTTTTGTTAATTTTAATCCTCAGTTAGGTTTTCATAATTTGTAGATATTAATATTATTACGAATGTAAGAAGGCAATCACCAATTGGTTACAACCACTTGATTACACACCCAGATTATTTATTGACCCGCATACAATAGCATAATTATATAATATACGTAAACATAAATATAATAATATTATATAATATACCTTTATTTTTATCGTTGAATTACCTAATATAGATTAAAATTAGAAACTCATTTCTTTTGTAATACATAGGTAACACTAAAAGTTTCCGGAACTGGCCACTTACATAAACAATATTTAAAAATTTATTGCAATATTTGAAAATAGAACTCTTTGGCTGTAGAATGCAGTTTGTTTCATCTGACTGTCTTTTGTTTTTACCTTGTGGCGCCATTTAAAAAATTGTGTGTCTGCATCAACATGGATTTAACTCGGGAAAATTTTCGTAGTATGATTTTCTACGATTTTAAGTGTAATTTGACAGCTCAACAGAGCATCGCTCGGCTTGAAACAGCTTTTGGCAATGAAGCACCATGCAAGACGACTGTTTATAGCTGGTTTGCAGAATTCAAGCGTGGTCGTATCAATCTCAGTGACGAATCTCGCGATGGTCGGCCGTCCACCGCTGTGACCAACAAAAACATCGATGCTGTGCGCCGTATGATTGAAACAGACAGGCATGTGACCTACCATGAATTTCGCGCATCCTTAGAAATAGGCATGAGTCAAATACAATCAATCCTACACAAACATTTGGGTGTGAGAAAGCTGTGCTCGCGGTGGATCCCACACAACTTGACCGAGGCTCAAAAAACGGACCGCGTCACTTGGTGCAGTGCCATGCTTACCAGATTCAACGAAGGTGCGTCAAATTTGGTGTGGGACATAGTAACAGGTGACGAAACATGGATTTATTGCTACGATCCCAAAACAAAGCAGCAATCGAGCGTATGTGTCTTTCAAGATGAGCCGAAACCAACCAAAGTGGCGCGCGTGAAAAGTGCATCTAAGCGGATGATTGCTTCTTTTTTTAATAAAACTGGACACGTGGCTACTGTTGCTTTAGAGAATCGTCGTACCGTGAATAGTGACTGGTACACGACCATTTGTTTGCCGGAAATTATTGACGAACTCCGTAAAAATAACCGTAAACGCCGTATCATCCTGCACCACGACAATGCTAGTTCTCACACGGCCAGACAGACAAACGACTTTTTGAAGACGAAAAATGTAGAACTCATGAGTCATCCTGCATACAGTCCCGACCTGGCACCTTGTGACTTTTTTCTGTTCCCAAAAATTAAGAACCAATTACGCGGTCAACGATTTTCATCACCAGAAGAGGCTGTCGAGGAGTATGAAAAACACGTTTCAGAGGTCACCACAGGGGAGTGGCACAAAAGTTTTCAAAACTGGTTTGATCGAATGAAAAAGTGCATAGACGCCAAGGGAGATTATTTTGAAAAACAATAAATTAATTTTGTACCTTTAATAGTATTTTTTCATATTCATTCCGGAAACTTATAGTGCGTCCCACGTATTAAACTACTTTTTTATATATTAACTGAACAAATAAGTATTACGTGATTGTTTAAAAACATACTAATATTCGTTTATACTTCTCACTTCTCATACACAAGATTTACCTACATAACATATTTACTTATAGTATTTAACAACTATTATCATTACTAAACTTCTTTTTAAATAATTCTTGTTTTATATGTAAAGATATAGAAGAGCGGAGTCACCTGGCACAGGCATTGTATGCTTAAAAGGTGATTCCAACTTGATCTGTGAACTACTTATGTTTTAACAATAAAGATATTATGTATTTGTATTTGTAATAGCATTCTAGTGGCAAGAGCTTTCAAGTTATAACGTTTTGATGTCAGGAAACAAAAAAAGAACCGTACAAGTGCGAGTCGGACTCGCCCACTGAGGGTTCCATAGGTATATTTCTTTATGATTTAATTAAAATGTGTAGTTTTCAGATTTTTCCCTATGCTTGTAGTATAAGACGGTATTACTTGCCAAATTTCATAGTTCTAGGTTAACGGAAAATGCCTTATCAATTTCGATTCCCTTGAGAGTGTCGAAGTATAGGTTTTTTGCGGCACAAAAGGCCGAATCATTTTTTTTACGTTAGCTTAGAAGTTTAATTTTTTCACAGCTTCAAGGAACTGTAGACATGGTTTTAATTTCAACTCGATACCTCCACGCGTTCCCGAGGTAAAGGGTCTTCCCAGACAGACGGACAAGAACTGTCAAGCGTCGGTCATCCAAAATGAATGGTCTCTTCGATGTAGAGACATTGCCCTAGTAGCATTTATTGTTGGCGCACGGTTGGCCCACATAGCTATCGTTAGTTGGCCAACAGTTAGGTTTGGCCACTATTTTTTAGTTGGGCCCACGTCTATTTGCCTACAGTGGCCCTACGTATGTTACTGACAGTTACCCAACAATGGGTTCAGTTGATTTTTAATTGTGTCGGGAAATGTTGACCTTCGGGGTTATTCCTAGCTCTCAGGTAATAATAACTTACATTGTAATTTTAATACAATAGTGACATACGAGGGGTGGCTGAAAAGTAATCTACCTGACTATGAAAAAAAATACATGGATTAATGATTTATTTTTTATTTTTCAATATAGTCCCCTGCAACTGAAATGCACTTACGACATTTGTCAATAAGTGACATCATACCAATAAAATTATAATTATTATTTTGATCGTCAAAATAGTCATTCACAGCGTCCTTCATCTCTTCGTCTGTTGAAAATCTGCGCCCTCTCAAATTTTTCTTTAAATTTTTAAATAAGAAGTTGTCAGAGGGAGCCAGGTCTGGACTATAGGGTGGGTGGTTGATCTCTGTAAAGCCGTTTTTTGTCAGAGATGACCGCGCCTTAAAGGCCGTGTGCGCGGGTGCATTATCATGCAAAATCAAAACGCCTTTGCTAAGTTTGCCCCTCCTGTCTTCTTTTATTTTTTTGCATAGCTGGTCAAGTAAGTTCGCATAGTATTCAGCATTCATCGTGGTGTTTTTTGGCAGGTAATATATCATAAGAATCCCCTCAACATCCCAAAAAATGGTTGCCATTAGTTTGCCCGCTGACAGCCGGACCTTAAACTTCCTTGGTGGTTTTTCCCCTTTAAATTTCCATTGCATCGATTCTTGTTTGCTTTCGGGATCCCACTGACGAATCCAAGTTTCATCACAGGTCACTATTCGCAAGATAATTTCTTCCTCTTTATCCTTTACCAAGTCTAAAAATGACTGACAACATTCCACACGCTTTTGCTAATCAAACGGGATCAACATTTTAGGCACCCAACGCGCGCTCACCTTGGACATTCCCAAATGTTCATGAATTATTTCATGAACTCGTTCCTTGCTAATGCCAACATCTCTAGCTATTTCCCACTGCTTAATTAGCCGATCGGCAAGGATCAGTTTCTTCACTTTTTCCACATTATCTGCGGTAACTGCAGAAATGGGCCTTCCACTACGGGGATCGTCTTCTAAGCTCACACGGTTTTGTTTAAACTGCTTTGACAAAAACTTTATTACAAATTCGGAAGGACATGAATCTCCGAACACCTTAAACACGCGCTCTCGGACCTGCGTCGGCGTATTCCCTTCTTTACCGAGGAATTTAATCACAGCGCGATACTCAATTTTATCCATTTTTAATTTTATTGCAACTTGATGAAAACGAAGACGCGACAAAAAAAAATGAACTCGTAGAAACAAATAAGTGTCATAATTTTTAAAAAAGGAATAAACAAAGAATACGAGAATATAGTGGCCAGTAACATTTTTTAAACTTTCTTTAACAAAGGAGATTTTATATCAGCCACCCCTCGTACCTATGATTAAACGCGTACTGTATAGCGTTCCTCAACCTTGGTCGGAAGTAGGTAGGTTAGAACTGAAACTGAATGTGTGTACAGCAGGCTCTATATTGCCGTAACTATTTGACTTCGACATCCCATAGTTAGACAGTGACAAAACGATATCGCGATGTAACTACCATCAGCGCCATCTAGTTGTAAGTTTTTGAAACTTTTACATGAACAATTTAAATGACTAGATACAAAAAAAAAGTATTTGTATGTAATCACATAGTATGAGGCGGTCAGCGCAGGAGTGGCCTATCTTTAAAATTAATTGTGTCTGGAAAAGATAGGCCACTCCTGCGCTGACCGTCTCATATATATAACCGTATATCACTAATTATATCAAAACAATACAATTTGTTGTAATTACTTAGAACTAACCCAGGGTTGGAATAACACCGAATGACCCAGTAAATGGGTACCTAATTAACTGCAACAGAAAGAACGTGACGCCGTGACGCTTGCTTGAGTACCCGCGCGCGTGCTGCCTATCCCCTCGACCTCCAAATTTGTCCCGCAAAATATTGTACATTCTATGACCGTAGGGCCTACATAGTGTTGCCAGCCATTTTTTTGTATTGAACCGAGGAAGTGAATAAAATCATACATCGAAATAAAACGATAAAAGTTCTTTAAAAATACAAATTTATTTTTAAATACAAATTTATTTTTCTCAAATGTTAGTAGGTACAAACAAAAAAACTAGCCTATGGTTAACTTTTAAAAAAAATCTTATGTGATGTTAACTTAAAATACACATTAAGTAAATGAAATATTATCCATATTTAAAATTTTGTACAAACTAAATTGATACACGTCACTGAATAGAATATGCGTGCTCCCATACCAGAATTCTCCGTTTCATGGGATGCACAAAAGTGTTTTTTGCCAGAAGGCGCCCACCCGTGCTAACTTAAATAAATTAAACTTTAATCTAAATATGTTTTTATACAATAAATATATATGTTATAATAAATAAATATTTAACAATGTGTATTCGTGTGTACATGATTTTAAATAAGTATATATAAAATGCTAGCAACAACAAAAAGAAGGTATTAAATTAACAAAAAAAAAAAAAAAAATGTTGCTACTTTATATAAGTGACACCAAAAACGTTAAGACAATTTTAATAAATAAATACAAAACAAAACAATAGAATAATAATAAGCTGATTGTTTACTGAATGACATCCAAAAGACTTTCTACTTCCTCATACGATTTTGCTAGAAGCCAAGAACTCAACTCTCTTTTTAATTGGAGTTTTAATTTTGATTTGTCTGCCAACTTAATTTCTTTATAAATTTGGTTATGAATAAAGGGATGCAAAAACTTTTTGAAACGCTGTGCAAATTTACTACCCATTCTAGGGACGGAAAGTTTTCCTTCCAGTCTTACTGACCTATCGCTTTGTGTACTAACGCTTGGAGCGTACATTTCTAAGGATGTGCTAGATGTTAAAATGATGTTTGATATAAATAATCTTCGTACACTTAATATGGCACTTTCTTTATGTAGAAGATATGTGTCATAACGAAATGGTTTGTTAAGCATCACTTTAATAACCATTCGTTGAGCTCGCTCTATTTCTAAAAAATGGGTCTTTGCCGCGCCACCCCAAGAGCTGATACAATAGGAAAGCAAACTTTGACACATTGCAAAATATACACTATATTTTAGCTTCGAGTTGAGAATGTTCCTGACTGACCTAAAGAAGAACGATAATTTTCTTACACGACCTGATAGGGTCTTTATGTGAGCTTGCCAGTTGAGTCTATCATCTACAATAACGCCAAGATACCGTATGTTGGTTACTCGCTCAATTATTTCGCATTGGCACTGTGTGCTGTATGATTGCAGATGATTGTTGCAAGTGTGTAGCTTCAAGTGAAAATCATAGTCAGCTTCCGTGTGCTTTGTTTTACTAAAACATAAATACTTTGTTTTAGTAATGTTGAGCGTGAGAAGGTTCACATCAAGCCACTCCTTTACAACTGCAACACCTTTATTAGCCTTTTTGAAAGCAAGATCCCAAGATGAAGCTGAAAAAACAAGGGCAGTGTCATCAGCAAAAGACACTATTCTTCCGTCAACGGTATTAAGATCTGTCAGGTTATTAATATATACTAAAAATAGAATAGGACCAAGAACGCTGCCCTGTGGAACACCATAGGCCACTGGCATGCTCTCGCTGATCGTGCCATCAATGATTACCCTCTGAAGCCGGTTCTCAAGATAAGTACGGAACCACTGCATCGGAAGGTCTCTTATGCCAAGGCTTTCCAGCTTTCTAAGAAGAATTGGAATAGATACTGTATCAAAAGCCTTGGCCAGGTCCAGAAACACACCAATGCAGCGTTTTCCGTCATCCAACTGATCAACCAAAGAGCTAACAAGATCATCTAGAGCATTACTTGTCGATAGTTTGTGTCTAAAACCATACTGATGATCCGATAAAAGATTATGCTTTTCCAAATAATTAACTAGACGACTCTTTACCAATTTTTCCAGCACTTTAGAGATTGTGGGCAATAATGCAATTGGTCGATAATTTTGCACATTCTTGGTTGCACCTCCTTTATGGAGTGGAATTATAGTAGCTAATTTGAATGAGTCTGGAAAGATGCCGTTTAAAAAACTTAAATTGAATATATTTACTAGAGGCTCAAGTACAAGGTATCCTATTTTCTTCAAAATTTCATTGCTAATTTGATCCCAACCTGCAGCATTCGAATGTTTTAATCCCTGGATTGCTCCAAGAACTTCGTTGGCGTCAACTGGTAGTAAAAAAAAAGAGTTTGACTGTTTTACAGATGGGATGTTTTTTTTAGTTAGTTCATTTTCTGTCTTATTAAGGCGTTCAAGAGTTGATTGTGCAAGTTTCCTACCGATATTGCAGAAATAATTGTTGACTCTATTAACAGATTCAGAGTTGGTATTTTTTGAATCAAGAAGAGACACTGCAGTTTTTTTAGGTCCTTGCTCTATATCTGCTGCCTCTTTTATGATTTTCCAGGTTTTTCTAGAATCAAATTTATTTGTTTCAATTTTCTTACCAAAATATAGATCACGTGCAGTTTTAGTTGCAATCTTACAAATATTTCTGTAAGATTTGTAAGTTTTTTGAATAGCCTGGTCGTTTGGAGAAAGTCTTGCTACCTTGTGAAGTAAGTCCCTCTTTATTATAGATTTAACAAGAGATTCAGTAATCCATGGCTTCACAGAGCGGAGTTTGTGTGGACGAACAATAGTCCTAGTATGCAATGCAATTAACGATTGTAGCTTTGTAATAAACTGGTAGGTAGCTATATTTACGTTTGTCTCTTTGATTGTATCAGTCCAATCTGTAGAGCTAAGAGTTTTCGTTAAAGCTTGGAAATCAATTTTGGTTGTAGTAGTATTGCAGCGATGTTTTTGTGGTGTATTCAATTCAATACTATTTATAATTAATGAATGATCAGTTGTGTCCGTTCTAATGGTAAGGCTTTTAATTTTATTTTTATTCTTTGGCCTGGCGATAAAATGGTCAAGACAGTTTCTCAATCTGGTTGGATTCCGCGAAGTAGGACATAGTCCGTGCGTCATGAGAATATTTTCATAATCTATAGCATTGGTGTCACTGTCACTGTCACCATCAATAGCAATATTTATATTAATATCCCCAGTTACGAATAAATTGTTGTATGACTTATTGACCTTGCCTAATTCATTATTTAAAGCGTCTAAAAAGTCAGTAGCTTTTTTAAAGAAGGAGAGCGGTAAATGCACAGAATTGCAATATTGTTATTGATTTTAACTAATAATGAATTTGAATCAATAATTGCTACTTCCTGTACATCAATGGCGATACTTTGTTTACAGTATACTGCTACACCATCACTCTTGAATTTATATATTGATGAGGTATGTAGACTATAGCCTGGAATAGTTCTTGGACTATAACATTTAGTATGAAGCCAACACTCCACAAGAACGACTATGTCGTAGTCTATATCTAACCTATGAAGCATTATCAAAAAATCGTCGAAATTTTCATGGATGCTACGAATATTAAAAGTAATTATATTTAAGCAGTTTTTATCAATTAAGGGTTTGCAATCTTCAAGACAATCTAGTGTATATGTGCTAAATATCTCGGAATTATCAATTTCGGAACAAAATTCTTGCTGATTGAGTTCAAGCATCGTAGTAATGTAAGGGTAAATGTGTTTTTTTAGAAGAATGTTCAGAGATATTAGTTAGACTAATTTTTATTAAATGTCTTGATGCAACAGTGTCTATACAAACATGTATATAAATATAAATTGATACGTAAATATTGAAATAAGTAAATTGTATTAAATATAATGATTTACATAAATATGCAATGATTACATAATTTGAAGTTAACGATATAATTGTGTTAGATTCATACTTTATGTACAGCATATTGACACTCTTGTTAAAGTATACGAATACTTGAAATATTATATATATATTATTATAAGTAAATACGTAGTACGTAGCTCGACCTCGGCAAATGCAACAGTAGAGACGTAAATTGTTATTTATGAAAACTAAAAGTACACACAATTTATTAGGCAAAGTCATTTCTTTGTTTAGTAAATTAGCAGTAATATAAAAATAAAGCAACCACAGAATAATAATGTTAAATCCAAACTTATTTACTGATTGAGGCTGATATATCTCTGCCAAAAACACGATCAAGGTCCAGTTCAGTGTTAATTCGCTCAACCTTGGAATTCTCGTTTTTTCTAACGTAGATCTGACCATCACGGGTCCAGCAAAATTTAAAGTTATATTCTTTTTTCAGTGCACGAGCTGCCGTAAAGAGTTGCCTCTTTTTTTTAGTCAGGCGCTCATTGAAATAAACATCGATTGGCTTTCCCGATATTTCAAGATCGTGGCTGGTTAGACCCCGTCGAATTCGAGCAGCTCTGAGGATGTCATTTTTCAGAGTGCGACGCGTTAGACCTATCACTGTGAGGCGGGGCTTTTTAGTATCGTTCTTGTAGGGCCCTACTCTTTTACCGTAGTCAATATCTCTGTCATCCAGCGCGATCCCCAATTTTACTGCTGCAGTTTTGAATATGTGAAGTAAGTTTTCTGACTTGCTTTCTGGTATTCCAGATATTTCAATTTCTTTCACAACTGAGGAGAGGTTCCGGACTTCAAGGTCATCCTCGAGTTGCGTTACGGTTAGTTTAAGACCTTCTATCTCCTTTTCTCGGGTAACCAATGCAGAGCGCAAACTTTGGTTCTCTTCTATCAACCTAAGTGTGTTACTCTCTATGTCAGTCAACCGTGTCTCAAAAAATGAGAGTTTGTCTTCCCACTTATCCAACCGATCTGTTATATTCTTCAGGCAATCCTTCCACTCCTCCCTCTGTGTGGAAAACATTTTATCGAAGTAAGCCGTGAAAGCTTGGGTATCCATATTAACCATGGACGATGGAAAGTCCTGTGACTGACACTTTAATGGTACATAAGCTGGGCTGCTTGTAAGTTGATTAGGCTCATTTTTCTTTGGTTTACATTCCGTACACACCCATTTAATTCTATTCATCGGCAGTATCTTGTCATAATCCAACTTTGTCATTTCTAGGCAGCCAAAATGATACAATTTTTGGCATTTTTTACATTTTAAGATGTCTTTCTCAGCCGTGTCTTCACAGATAGCGCATTTAAGATTCATTGTTTATGCAGCTCTTAGACAGCCGTAAACCTCTAATGTATGAAGTTATAAACTGCTTCCGTAGGTAAGTGTCCAAATATAAACAGTAGCGCTATCTATATGTACCGAGTAGTACTTAAATGCAAAATATAGTAAGTGACAAGACAAATGACCAACAAGCGACGGTGTAAATTTGATTAGTTCAATGATGGCTGCTGCAAGGTGGCGCTGTTAAGCAATCTAAATTTCAGTGCTGTTTCAGTAGCTTTATTCTGTTCTATGTTACGAGAGCGAGGTTTCAAATATCTTCGTTACCCTGAATTGCATTATTAATAGTTTATATTGATCCAAACCTTTGTTTTTATAATCTATTGCACTGTTGATTTTTGAGGGTAGGAATCACAGATGCGCTCAAACAAATACGCATAAGTCAGCCGATAGACAGTCTTAACTTAGGATAACACTTGTACTGCAGCGTTATCATATGACTAATATCACTATAACGTTCACTTCACAAACTGATGATTAAACTATTTTTTATAGCTTTTTGTTATCAAGACGATAAAACTAAGATGTTTCACACTAAAGCGCCCTCTGGCGAAAAAAATGTGTCCCTATTTCTATTTAAATTGGTCAATATTTCATACGTACAGTTTATAAAATAGTCGTGTTAATACAAATAAAATCCTACGGCTTACAACATTGCGCCTATGTAGTTAGCAATGCTTTATCCCAACATTGTTCACCCAACGGTAGCAGAAGTTGCGGTCGGCCCATCGTTAGTTATCGGATGGGTATATTGCTAATATTAGTATCGTTGGGCCAATGTTGGCTCTATAGTGGCCAACTAACTAACTATAACCCAACGGTTTGCGGATCGTTGGCGAATGAAAGCCAACGGAAAATGCTACTAGGGTGAGAATCTAGGATCGCTTGATGCAATGTCGTGATTATTTTAATTCCCTTTCTCTATCAAATATTTCTGCTAATGTGCTTCAGACTTCACAATAAGGTTCTCTGTGATTGACTACTTCCATCAAAAATTATCGGTTGAATTAATTTCATTCTATATAACATATATAAAAGGGAATTTAAAGTTTTAATTTTTTCGCTTTGATTTAAAAGCCCGATTTTTACAAGCACTACATAATTACGTGTTAATTTCAATTTGATATCTCTAACAGGGACCGGAAAAAAGGGTCTTGTTTTACAGACGAACAGACAAAGATAAACTTAAGGACAATAAAATGATCGTATAAATAAAGGTTCAGTTTTTTCATTAGACGTACGGTACTCTAAAAAAACTTTTCCGACGGCGCTGCGGTTTCCTATAGATCTTATACAAATAATCTCTTAGTTGTATTGAAACTCTCTGTCCTGAAAATCTGTTGTTCGATACATTTGGGTCAAGGTAGAGAGACGTACTCTTTAGGGTTCCATAAACGAAAAGGAAAGCACCGAAACTATCGACTCACAGTATTTCATACATAATATACAGATGCCATCAAAAACAAAATATATAAAAAAAACAAGTCTCGCAACTTAATTCTTCTACCATAAAAAGTTGTGAGTCCATGTAAGTCCAAGTCGGTGAATTTATTCAGTCCCTACTTAAGGGACCTTCTGTCTTAAGTTATTATATAATTAGCTAACCTAAAAACATCTTATAGTGACCATATCAATATTAAAAATATTGTTTGTTTTAAATAAATAGATTTACTCGGCCATCGCATGAAAACACAATGTATCTCACATGTAATATATATTATGTTAAATTAGATTATTTAGTGCGATTGCCAAGTCAATCTTTTTATTTAAAACATAAAAGATTCCTTCATAAAAGGTACATAAATTCAACTTATTGGTGTTTTAGTAACTTTGTATTGGGGTCTTAAGGGGGGGTTATCCCGATTTCGTCTCTTTCAAATTAATTTTAAGCCAATAAATAGCAAAGATAAAATTTTGTAAAAAATATATGTTATATTTCACAATTTGATGTTGATATTTCGGGCGTTCGATACACTATTACTCACATTTTCCTCGATCCATTTAAATCGTAAAGAACTATGTTCAAATTATCATTTCATTTGAGCTATGTTAATATTTGAATATTAAAACTTATACCAAAATAAACGTCTTAAAAATGTAATATAAAACGGCCGTCATATGAAAGACCAATCCCTCTAATTCCAAAATAATAAATAAAACACCTCAAAACCGCGAATTTTCTAAGCGGTGCGCTTCCGCTGAGAAGGATGACCATGTGTGTAACGAAAGCGTTGGAGCAGGACAAATTTCGCCGGATAACCTCGCTTTAATCGCGATAACTAACAATATACCTTATTAGATATGTGCTTAACGTTTCGACGCCTCTGTAGGCTGTCGTGGTCACAAGCTAACAACTAACAAGAGACAGACTAACAAAAAACGTCAAGCACATATCTATGTTAGTTATCGCGATAAAACCCCAATACGAAGTTAATAATGTGTGAAAATCGCGAAAGTTTTAAGTTTATTATTGGTGCTTGTTCGACTGACAGGATTTGAAATCAACATTGAGAGTCCGGTGTTACCGATTGATCTATTACTACTGCATACTTAATCGTACGTATATACGTAATAGTACGTATACGTAATCGTACGTATATAAGGTGACTTTTGTTTATAAAGCGAAATTCACACTGGAGGCTCGGTAATTGGTCAGGTCCAATGGCCTTGTTTACGAGATTCAAAAAATATTTTTTGTGCCCTAATGTTCAAGAACAACCTCAGCTCAATTTGTATGGGAAGTCTAAATTTCATTTTGCGTATTTCACAGTGAGTATCCAGTATAAAGGCTATAAAATATAAATTAGATTAATAAATTATAATATAGGCCTAATGTACCGATATCTTGTATTATTTGCTGCGTCTTTTACTTGTATTGTGTTTTTGTGAGATCCACCTTTGTGGTGTTTTTGGTGTTTTGTGCGCTGTGTTACAACTGAAATAAATAAATTGAATTGAATTGAATTGAATATAAACGAAAGTCACCTTATACAGGTTGAAAATGAACCCTCAAGCTATAACAAAGGAAACTGTTCTACTCGTATGTTCGAAATAAAAAATACATGTTTTGTTACTTTTGTCATGCATGATTCATAACAAAGAAAATATATCGACCCTCAAAAGAAGCAGTAATACTAATATGCAGAGAGAGACGACGCTCTACTAACCCGAAGCTAGATAACCTTATGTGCATTATTTACCTATGTACGGTCTGTTGTCAGTCACATGTTGCGTTGCGTAGGTTGGCCATTCATTTAAAATATGGGAAACAAAAAAATATACAAAAAGATTTTTTTTGTAACGGTTTCAAATCAAATCAAATAAAAATATTTGTTTTGTAAACTAGATACATAAAGTATACTTTCTACAAGTCGAAGTTAATCTTTACAATATATATCTTTAGAATATAAAAAAATATGTACTGTTATGGGAAATACATACAAAAAAATATTTAGGTTGGGCTACTAAAATGTAATAAAGTTATACACTTGCATAAAATAGAGAAATATAGGAATAAAAATATTATATATACATAATGCCTAACCATCCGCACCATTCGATTAGTATTGCTAAGTAGAAGGGCAAGAAACTTAGCAAACATGTTTTGTGTTCTATAAGTCATTCTGATTCATAGATTTCAATAAAGCTAAGGGGGTTCATTTTCAACCTGTATAGTACATGCACGACTCAATGGATAGAATACCAGAATATCAGAGATAGTATTAGCCGTTAAAATCGCTTACGAATAGGTAGTTTGAACTTCAGGTAAGTGTACATTGTACATGGTGAGATTGCTCATCCGAGAGCCGGGAGTCATTCATTCATGTAACTAACAGAATGATACATCGGCAGTAATGGCAAAGATTCAATAATGCAGATACGACAAACACTTCAAATTTATTTGGCTGCAATTACAATAAAAGTTAGTTTGACTGGTACAGCCTAATTTATTATGTCGACTCGATAACTAAATATCTGCAATAAAAAAAAAAAAAAATTTACGTGTACAATACCTCGAGTCAATTAGTACAGAAAGGCAAAATTTAATTTTGCGGACTTTATCGGATGCGTCATTAGATTTTTTCGGTCACTTACTGTGAACTTCAAAGTATCAGTCAATTTGTCAAAGTCATCTTTATTTTTGGGTCCGGTATCGCATTTAAAGAAATTTGTATTTGATGAATCTAAATATTATTTTTACTCGTTTTTTGCTTCACCGGCGCTGATTTTGATATGAGAGCAAGTTTACATTTTCATGCAAGTAATGTAAAATTTACTATCTTAGGAATTAATTTTATACTGCTGTAAACTTCTTAAACGTAGAGCAATCTTTTGTGTTGATAGTTTATATATCACATTTACAAATACTACTTTTTTTTATAGTGGTCAGTTTACCACACCTCTTTAACGGAAAAATGATCATACTGGTAACTTCAAAGAGCTGAGGGGAGCTTAAAGTTCCATTACTTTGCTGAAAAAAAAAACCGCCTAAGTGCGAGTCGGACTCGCGCACGAAGGGTCCCGTACCATTATCTATAAAAAGGGCAACATAATATGTCTGTTGTATGGGAGCGCGTGGGTCCGACTCGCACTTGGCCGGTTTTAGTATTTTTTGTTATAGCGGCAACAGAAATACATCATCTGTGAAAATTTCAACTGTCTAGCTACCACGGTTCATGAGGTACAGCCTGGTGACACTGACAGACGGACGGACGGACGGATAGCGGAGTCTTAGTAATAGGATCCCGTTGGTTACCCTTTGGGTACAGAACCCTTAAAAGTCAAAACATTAGACATATACATTTGTCGACACATTTTGTAAGGATTAAAAAAAAAGGCTTCTGTAAATTTTTACAATTAATGTCGCCAGTTTACCATTGGGACTTTTTGTATTGAACAAAGAAAAATTACAAGCAAAATTTCGTGTCAGCATAACCTGTGATTTTTAACTATCGATCGTTTCTTTAATATTACTGACAATTCGTTCATTTAATTAGACCGAAAAACACAGTTAACCTCACTCCAAACGAGTAAATTAAATAAGTAAATTACGATCCGTAATGGCATGCTATACAAAAACCGTAATATGGGTAATATAATTACATTGCCTTTGTGGATAACTTGCTGATTTTACGAGGTAAAAAGTTTCCATACATATTATAGTTTGACCAGAAGCGCTGTACCGTCCCTGCATATCGAGAACGTAAGCAAAGATTCGATAAATTTGACAGATAAACTCGATAAATTCTAAATGACAACACCAGTTGCTATGAAATAAGAGCTACATTTTTGTTTATCGAAGCTATGTCGAGTCGATAGCGTGTTCATACTTGGTACCCTGGAGTGTTGGTAACGTGGGAAACGTAGTATAATCAGCCCCCTGATTCTGTATCGTGAAATCAGTTGCCAACCGAGTGCCTATCGTCGAAAACATACATTACTACCGAATTCTGCTTATCTAAGGATACGTTCGCACTTGAAATGACATCATAATTCGTAAATAGATCAATACCCATTAATGGTTATTTTGGAAGTTCATTTTTTTCCTGTTTTTGGTGAATAGCAACCATAGTTTGAAACCGATTCAAAGATACGTAATAGGCACGCAGAAGCGCTGTACCCACAGACTATATTGTCGATGGCTGTACCGTTCGTTCCTAGAGTAGTGACAGTCGCGGGGAAACGTCGCAGAAGCGCGGCAAAGGATATAAACTATTACTCTCCGTGGTGCAGCCACAGACATATAATTATTACTAAGTAGCAGACCAAACATAAGGATTAAATAGCGTGGCAAGTTTCCATACAAAAAATAAGCTACATTTAGGCTACATGGTACGAAGAAACGTATAAAAATGGGTTGTTTTGGCTGTCTTATGCTTGTAACATATTTGTTAATTCCTAAACTAATCTCTAGTATATATTTTGTTTGGAAACAAGCAATATTTATACCAAAAAGAGCCCATAGTTCACTGAGCTAAAATTGCCACGCGTCGATTCTATGCGTTTATTATTAATGTTAGGTCTGCTACTATATTATACGTCTGTGGGTGCAGCGCTTGCGGTCACACTATAACCTAAGTTACAATTCATTTCATCCTAAGAGTTTAATTGCAATTAATTGATCACCAGAAGCAATATAAGCTACTGACGGAACCTGTAAATTGTTTACGAGCTCAAAATGAAACTCTTCGTCAAAATTGTCATATCTACGTTAGTTAATCATTTTAATTGAAAGAGCGGTCTATCTGTTCGTTCATTCATATTGGCCTAGTTTCCGGGTTGTGTAAAGTTTTTATAATTTTCCAGAATTTTGGTATTGATTTAATTGGAAACAGGTATTGGCTTGTGAAGAGAAATAATAAATGTGGATACAAATTTGGGAAAACTGAAAGAAGGATTTTACTACTTTACTTTTATGCATACAACATTGAATTATGTTTATAATGATTTTTTTATTTCAAATTAACACAGAGCATATATTAATTTGATACAATAGAAAATCTAATATGATTTTTCGCGAAATCCATAGCTTGTGAAATTTTAAAGATTATTTGAATGCATTACAAGAAGGAATAGCCAGTCAAGTGTGAATAGGACTCATGCCTTGAGGGCTGCGTCAATAGCTGGGAAAGCTATTATAATAAATATTTTAAATGTATAGAAATAAATAAATCCAAAAATAACCTGTTTTTTATTATTCAAGAAGTAAATACTTACAAAATTAAAAAAGTATAATAAACGTTTAATAAACTTAAGTGTCAAGTTAAGTTGGAACTTATAACTGCACGTGAGATAAGTTTGTGTTTTAAAAGGTACGTATTGAGAACTCAGGCACGAGTCCTATTCGAATTCGACCGATTTTTTCTACAGGGATGCGTGGGGTGGTAATTTTGTATGATACGAAGCTTTCATGTTCAACAATGCTTGTTCTAGTAGACCTCAGTTGTTAAAATATGGTGGTAAATAAAAGTTGCTAGCCATATTTTACAATGTCAAAAGTCAAGAATATGTAAAAATAAGAAACATTAAACTAAAAGATAAAACAACCGTTCAAAAAGATCTCTGTAAAGTAGCATGTATTTGTAAAGTTGTAAGGTGGTAAACAGTTGACACAAGTGTGTTAATTTGCAAGATCGGACTTTGGCGTGGCCATATGTTAATTTGTTATTATCTCCGGCAACGCATCGGCCTTGCTATCCAACGAGGTAATGTGGCCAGTGTATTGGGTACCCTGCGTCTTTTATTTAATTAAACTTTTTTATTTTTAGTTGATAATTCTGTTTAGTTAAGTTTTGTAGAATGTAATGAAGCTGTTATAATTTAAGTATAATTTGTTTAATAACTATTATATACATATCAGGTGGTAGAGGTAATGCCGGGCTCGACTGCGGAGATACCACCACCTTACTCGCAAATCCTTCCAAAGTCATTCGGGGGAGAGTAAGAGAACAGCTCTCAGACAAAACCAGACGGCCCACCAATGCCTGGGACCGAAGGATGGCGATATATCCATCCCCAATTGCCGGGCCTTATATAAAACAGACTGGTGACGGGCAGCGGCGTCACTGGTGCAAAGGTTTCGGCACCACGCTCACCAACCCGCCTGCCCAGCGTGTGTGAGTATGGGCATTTCTTCCAGGAGGACCACCAGAGTGGCAAAATCCTGGAAAGGCTTATGTCCAGCAGTGGACGAAACAGGCTGATGGAAGGATGGATGAATATACTACATATCAATAAATTTGTTATTTAAATGACAAAACGCATTGATTTAAAGGTAGACAAAACGTAAAAACTTTTCAGTGACTGTCTAATTTGTCTATCCTCCATCCGTTTGTCAATGGAGAACGGAAGATTCCGACAAAAATACTAATTCAAGATTAAAAGATTTACACAAAGGATCAACATTGCCTAAAGTTTATTCGGATCGAACACGTGTGACGAATTTTATAAGCATCGACCTATTTCTGTCACGAATCCTTTGCCACTATTTAGCTGCTATTGCAGGGATATTTTCCTTCGGTTTTGTTGGAGACATGTTTTATTCGATTTTAAAATCGGGGCTTTAGATTATTACAACTATCGGAACCGCAGTCAATCGAAGATACACTTTACTGCAAGGCCCAATAAAAGGGTTCAGAAGACTGACTGAATCGGAACCGTGGCTCGGCCTTATCATACTTGTGTGATATTGAAGTTTCAGTTCAGTATATTATTTCAGTCCAAAATGGTAACGATAGAATATCCTCGCAAGTGAAGCCGTAGTGCCCTTATGATTAAACCATGCCGCCAAAAGACCGATGGCGTAATCAGAAGCAGTAACAGGAGAGTGGTTACAAGCAGTTTCAAAGGATCGGTCAGTCGTCCCTTACTGACTTCCGTAGACTTTATGCGTGTCCCTGGCCAGCTTTCTCTGTCCCAATTTTAGTTATAAAAGTGCATAACGGTGAAATAAAATGATGTATCAATATGTTATTTAAAAACCTAAGGATTAGTGAACGCAATAAATTGATTGTAATAATAAAACAATTTTGAAATGTTGTGTATTGGATTAAGACTTTAAAGGTATTATATGGAACTGAAAAACCATACTCGTAGTTGTATCAATAAATAGTTAGTAATTTACAATGAACATACACCCTTACTTTCTTTAGATGTGTCAGCCGGGACTTCTTAGCTGAAAGATACTATAGGTTATACCTTTCCTTCTAGGTCTCATCGACGAATCCCATCAGCGCGGTATAGATCGTTCAACTTACGAAATCACAGGCTGTCGAAACCCTTATTGGCTTGATTTGCGATTGCGCATCATGGTAAGAAATATAAACAACCTAATGTATAGTGAATTAGTGACAGAGCGGAAGCCCATTGAGTACCTGAATAAATAAATAAATCTCTATTCTTTTATCGAAGCAGTCAAACCCATTTGTTCTTTGTGCTGAACTTGCACCTTTTTAGGGTTCCGTAGTCCGACAAGGAACCCTTATAGTTTCACCATGTCAGTCTGTCCGTCTGTCCGCGGCTTAGCGCAGAGACTATTAGTACTAGAAAGCTGTTATTTGGTATGGATATAAATATTAATTACGCCGACAAAATGGTAAAACAAAATCCTGAAAAAAATTTTTTTTAAGGGTACCTCTCATACACGTAAACTGGGGATGAATTTTTTTTTCTCGTCTATCCCTTAGTGTGGGGTATCGTTGGATAGGCCGTTCAAAAACACTGTGGGTGTTTGAAAACCATTTATTGATTTAGGGATCCGTTGGCAAAATGTTAAGCTTTAAAGTGAAAATTTTAGTTAGAGTGGAGCGTCCCCCCTGCTGGCTAAACGGTTGTTTATAGAAATGTGGGAAAATTCACAGAAGTAGTATATATAATGAATTTAAAAGGAAAACTATTACAGTTAAGTAGGCTTTACAGGTTTACGAGTACAGGTCGCGCCAAACTTTTGGCCCCCTATAATGTATGGGACCAGAAGTTTGGCGCGGTCTGTCTGTATTTAGTAGACCAACTTATATGTACCGGGCAACTACGGAACCCTACATTGCGCGAGGCCCGACACGCAGTTGGCCGGTTTTTTTAATTTATGTTTTGGTGGGATATTCATATTTTTGGTAGCGTGCAGAGAACGAAAAAGAGTGTTATTATTAGTATTTTTTTCTACGGTTACATACGCTTCCCTCTTCTTTACAAATGTGGACACAGCGAAAGAGGTATGCCAGCAGACAGAAATTAGTAGTCTATCTCTACTTGCTTTTCTGGTAGAGAGGCGTATAAATAGATGTTTAAAATGTCTTTCCTTTAAGAAATCACCACCACTAATTAACGACGTTTTAAAATGATACACATCTTATTATGTACACGTAATAGCTTGCAATTAATGACAGAGTAATTGTTTCAGTTTACTTTCATACTTTTTTCGGAGTTCGTGTATGAAAATAAATCGTCCTAATAACTTGGTTTTTAATTACTAATACTTTCAAGTTGTATTTACTAGAACTTGCTGTTTTTTGATATTTCCTTTACATATGTATGTTTGCTCAATAATTTAACGTCATGATAAATTCCAAGTTTTTATTTAAATCGAGAGTGGTTTAGGTTTCTGATGGAGTGTTAAAAATAACAATAGTTGTATGGGAATGGCTTGGGAACCGGTTGAAATTTTTTCGTTCACTGATTGAACCACTTTCATGAAATTTTAGAATCTGGGATTTTATTTCCAGGCGAAACATTTTAACGACAGTAATAAAAAATATAAAATACTAAAAGTTAATAGACTTAAATGATTCGAATAAAAATTACAAACTTATCATCACCTAGAAACTGTATAAAAAAAACAAAACTGGAAGAGGATTCGGGTGTCAACATTGGCGTTTTTAGTATTTTTTGTTAAAATAGAGTATCTAACACATAATATACAGAAAATTTCAAATTCCTAACTAGTTTTGTTTTTGAGATGTAACAAAAAATGTTCCTAAATTGACAAGTTTGATGGCCCTCGTTCTAGACAACGACACACCACATACCGGGGTAAGAAAAAACATTTTTTTTGCCTTGTTTTTCATGTATGCGACTCCCTTTTATTTTTAATTCCATATTCGATTTTGGGTCTACATTATGCATAACATATCCAAATTTCAGATCTCTACCTCATTCCGTTTACAAGCTAGAGACCTATATGGACGGACAGACGAACAGACAGACGGAAGAGCGGCATCAATAGGGCCCCGATTTTCCCCTTGGGCGCAGAACCCTAAAAAACTACGTTGCCACCGGGAGAGGAGGGGGAGGCTACAAGAAAAAACTACGGTAGGCTACATGGGTCAAAAGAGGACAAATTGAAACTACGTAGTTTATGGACCCTCCTTTGGCTGACAAACTGCCTGTGTCTAGATGGGAGTCTTGATGTAATTCTAATATTCGTAGTCCCGTTCTTATTCCAATCCTGAGCATATACATACATATATAAGGTGACTTTAATTTATACTGCCAAATTCTTCCTGTTGACTCGGTAAGTGCTCAGTATTTTTTTTTTTTTTTTATTTATTTATTAACTTTACATTAAATATTTAAATGGACCAGTGATGCTGTAAGATCACATGTGATCTATCCCAGCATCACAATACGTTATACAGAGAAATTAGCCAATAGCCAGTGTGCTAACTAAAGTACAAAAACTTTAACACCTATTTAATTTACTCAAATAAACCAACATAAGCAATAAAATTATACAATAACCACAAAATTGTGCAAACTAAGGTACAAAATCATGCAAACTAAGGTACAAAATAACAAGGTTCGATGACCGTACTTGTGAAATTCGTAAATTATTCTTTTCGTGTTCCTTACAAACGCAAGCCCAGCCCCGAGTCAATGACTATAGGACGTCAAGATTTTATTTTGCGCAATTAGCAAAAAGTGTTATCGATCCATGTTACTGATCACTTACCAAGCCTCCGGTATGAGTTTGGCTGCATAAATTAAAGTCACCTTATATACGTATAGCTAGTATTCTTATTATATTTTTATATCAACCTTTGATACGCGCAAAGCATCAAAGGTAAATAATATTCTCTAGAATTGCATAAGACAAAATTGGGAATAGGTAAATATTTAATCCTTGAAATGGCTCAATATTTTGGTTATACAAAAATTTAATGAGAAAACCCTTAAGTAAGACATTAACCTGTTCTGTCCTTATTTGACGTCTAGTGCGCAAGTCATTAATTTTCGTAATCGGCTTACTTCTATTTCGGATCACGGTTCTCGAGCACAATGCAATATTAATGACTGTTTTACGTGATACCGTTAGCTACGGAACCGCAGACCGTTGGGGTTTTCATCTTTTGTTGGCACTTTTATGTTGAGGTTGTTACCCACGCCCTTTGCGCTCTGAAGAAAGCCTTTGTTGGTGTGAAAGCCTGAAGGGCATTTGGAAAGAAATGTTCGAAAAAGTCGGTAAACGGTGGATTCTGTGCGAAAAAAACAAAATATTTTATTTTTCATTATTTTAGTAACTGAAAATCTTTTCATTCCTTTGTATAACAAATTCAAAAATCCCCAGAAATTAAATGAAAAATCTTCCAATGATATGTAAAGCAATCAGAACAATGTCTTTTAGACGATGCGATGGTATGACGTACAATTACAAATATAGGAAAGTACCTATACCAGGTGTAAATAGAGTGCGACCATTAAATAAAACCACCTACTGATCAGACTGAACAACAATTCGAAAAAAAAAACCCGCGAATATCTTCAGAGAAAATGATATTCAACTGTAACTCAAAGACTTTATCTCGTAGGAGGAAGGTCTATTTTAGAACGCTACAATGTAACAGCTGTTTCACGGACGACGCTCTTTCGATACTTGCCCGTATGTCGGTGCGTTAGAGTTCACGCATTTTTATTTGGAACTTAATTATTTCCCAAACTAAGGGTGCCCGCGGGTATGATTCCCGGGAAAAGTGGTTCAGTAGGGTCGGTAGAATATGTGGTTTTATTGAATGGTAGCAGTCTATTTAAACCCAGTATACGAAATAATATTAGCCTTTTGGCTGGTTTCCTTCTTCCTATATACATTTTTCTGTGTATAAACTAATACTGCCTTAATTACCTACGTATCCAAGGATAATGCACGAAGTCCTAGCAATGTGCTTATAACAGACAATAATGATATCGTAATGTGGGTATTCGCATACTTTGTGATTCGTCCATAGTGAAGCGCCTCCAATAAACTGCAGTACTCATTATTCTTGCACAATAATCAAGTCTTTATCTCATAGAATTTTTTGGTGCAGACACATAACATATGTCATGGGAATGAACTTTATAGACCAGCTCATGCCGTCATGACAGCCAAGATTCTCATGATGCATGAGTCAAGCGACCAATGGCCTGGGTTGCCACCTTGCTACGACTTGATGTTTTGTTGGGGTTTACGGTACTTCTCGTTATGGTTTTAAAAATAATTTGTTTATTTTCTTATCTTTAGTTTTACACCAGAAGAAAACTCATTATATTTCTTTTGTTACTGTAGTCTTCTATTAGTAGTGTTTGTGCAGTTAATAGGAATCTTATAAAAATATTTATATTTAACAGGTGTATTCTGGGTTTTTATTTTAATATTTTGCCGTAGTATAGGCTGTAGTAACACGTATTTCGTGAAAATTTAATGTATCTATCTACCAATAACGATTGAAGCTGTAGACTCCTGTAACAGACGGACGAACAGACAGACAGACAGACAGCGGAGGCTTAGTAATAGGGTCCCGTTGGGTACCCTTCGGGTATATGGAACTCAAAAAATGTGCTTAAAGGACCTCATTTCAATTTCAATTATTATTTTTATCGAGTGGAAGTTTTATTGCGTTTCTGTTCTGCAGGAATCTAGAAAAAGGTTTCAAAAATACTAAATTAACAAGCTATGTAGTGCTTTATGAAAAACTTTTTTTAATACACCTGCTCAAAATATGATAGATTACGTGCCTGTTTAGTGTGCGTAAAATGACATATATTATTTCGCACTCGTGCTTTTGGATTTTACTACCTACTGACGCCATCTAGAGGAAACCGGCCACATCATTTAGTAAGCACGCAAACCTTTGTTTTACCGGATACTCTATAATAAGATGAGTATTTTCAAACTTTTATATTTTATTATTAAATATATTTTGTATGTTAAATTGTAAAATCTGTTTTAAAAATTCAAAACGATTTTAGACGTCATATATATTTTTTAACTATCTTAGAAATTATTATTAAAAAGATTTTGGAAAGAGACATTGGTCTTTGTAGTACAGATTGGCGCCAACCTGTTCTTCAGTCTACTTGTATCTGCTTTGATTTGCAACAAAATTGCTTTTATTTTATTATTTTATGTATTTTTTCGCAGGTGTATTAAGAGGATAGGTTCCGAAAAACCATAATTTATTCTTCCTTGTTTGAAGAATCTAGCAATACTAGATATTTGAAAAAAATATGGACTTCTTTCAAGAATATAATGTACACTCTTATCGAAACAGAATCTTCAGAAGTCATTCCAACATTGAGCCATAAAAAATTAAAGATGACTCCAAAAAAAGGTTTCATGTCGAGTTTTGACATTATTTGAGCAAAATCATATTATATTATTTATTTATTAAAATCTGTATAAACTTTATTATACTGTTATCGGAACAGATATTTAATACAAACTTTAGTTTTTTTTTTAAATAATAAAATTCGTGGTAAAAGTCGTCATTTTGATAATTTTCCAGAATTCGTCCCTCTCGCACTGCAGGTTTTTCGGCATGGAGTAACAGCGATCAATGCAATCGGAACCTATTCTCTTAAAAACGTCGTTTGATACACGTGCGAAAGTGTTGATATTTCTCGTCCAGACTGTTTTTCAGACGTCCAGACAAAGTCAATCGGGACTCTAAATATCAACCTTTTCACACTTGCATCAAAATGTACTAATTTGACATCTTGACTCTGTGTAATGAAACGTGTCTTACACTCTACTGTTCTGAGGTCCTACATAGCAACACTGTGAATCGACCTAAATTCGAGTAGGAGCAAACGCCCATATTATTATCAGTGAAGAGAAAGTGATGTATCGTCTGTAATGATGTGATGCAATGGTTTATGAAGGAGCTAAACAGTTGTGATGCAAGAACGTTCGATGCTCTCTGACTACTGATCAAGAAATAAATTCTATTGTGCGAGGAGAAATAAATTGATCATAGTTTGTTTGTTTCGAATAGTGTTACGGGAGATCGACTATAGATATTTATGCTAATACTGAATAAGGCACTGGTTATATATATTTGTAAAATAATTAGTGAAAGCAAAATGATTTTTGTAATGCTTTAACTTAAAACTCCATTTGCCATTCACTGATCGGCATTCTAAAGAAGCCACCGGAAACAAAAGCATCAGTTGTATCAATATTGTCCCCAAACACGGTATATTCAACAAACGTATTTTTCGTTTTATTTTGGACTTTACAGCCACGTTAAAAAGGATCACAATAACGATTTGCCGCTTTAGGCTTATAATAAGGTTTCAGTTAAACGGGGGAAGGAACCATAAACTGTCTACGTCGCTTCCTTTTATAAGTCTTTGCAACGGAAAATTACAAAGCGTGGCAGTGGCGATACGTCACAGTAAGGTACGGGTTCCGTATTGCCGAGCTAGTTGAAGAAAATATGACGCCATATTGAGAGAGTCCTATAAGTTTTAACTGCTCGTATATTGTAGCCGTTTTCCAGCATCATGCAACGATAAAATTGTTTCACATTGCAATGACTGAAAAACTGCGCTTTCGAGTAAAGTGGGATAATCCTGTTTTTAATGATAATTTAAAAGGAAAACGCACTGCTATGTTTAGGTAGTATAGGTTGATACGAGTGTGCTAAATTTGTCATTATTGTTATGAATACAACCTTTTTGTGTTATTTTAGACCTTGACATTGCTACAGTGGTGCTAGAACTAGTAACCGACGAAATTACCTTTGGCCCTCTGTGAGTATATTAATTTGTGTCCCATTTACCATACCGCCCCCCGCTCTACCAACCCGTGGGCTTCGCGGCACACATTATTTTTTCGTCAAGCCTACTGACGACCTCAATCATGGATATAAAGATATAAAAATACATGGATATAAAGATTGATGGATGTAGAAGAAGCAAAAGAGGTGTGTCAGGATCGTAGCAGATACAAATTTGCAGTCTCTCCCGTCCCCTCTGGGAGACAGGCGTGAGTATATGTATGTTTTCAAGTGCGAATAGGACTTCTAAGGGTTTCGTACATACCGTTTAAAACACAAACGTATTCCACCAGCAGTTATATGCGTCCAACTTAACTTGATCCCTACGGTCTATTAAACTTTACGTATCCAAAGGGTCTTATTGAGTTGTTTCTATATTTCTTCTTGAATAAATTGAAGATAGGTAATTTTTAGATTTTTTTCTAGACTTGTGCCTATAAGAGCTTATTGTGAAAAAAAAAACTAAGTTCCAAGTCAACTAAGGTACCATATAGATTTTCATGGTGAGTCTTACTGTAGCTTAGAAACAGAACATAGTCATGATGGCTAGCTCTTCACTTCTTCTACTCTTCATGCTCTCATGGAGGAGAATTCTTCACATCATCATACCAAATCCGTGATCCCGTTCCATGGGCGCATATCAGCAGAGAATTTGCCAGACCGGCGCGACGACGTGT
Source organism: Ypsolopha scabrella (assembly GCA_910592155.1). Lineage (NCBI taxonomy): Eukaryota > Metazoa > Arthropoda > Insecta > Lepidoptera > Ypsolophidae > Ypsolopha > Ypsolopha scabrella. The sequence continues at coordinate 13,252,517 of OU342963.1, forward strand.
CACTTACACGACATTCCATGCTCGGGTGGTTATGTAATTTTATCTTATGGTTAATCGTGGATCTAATGTGGAATTACGGAAGTAAGAGGGATTAGGCAGATGTAGATTATAAAGAAAGCGTTAATAAAGAAAGCGAAAATATGATAATTACTTTATTGATAGGAATGAACACTGTTTTATTACCCAAAACCGAGGCAATAAAGCCGATTCTGAAGGCTTTAATTTAAGTTTTAATGCTTACAAAACTAAATTTTCTTCATTCTAAAATAGTTTTTTAGTGTGAACAATTTTGGAAAAGTTTTAGTTTTGACAGCACTAAAACTAAAATTAAAGCCTTCAGAATTGACTTTACTGTATCTTTTAACCGTGAACAGAGAGTTTGGACAGACGTAAACATTTTAACTACTTTGAAAACGCTTATTTTAAGAAAGTACTAAAGCTTAACAACAATACATATCCCTATCATGGAGAAAAGAGCTCAAGCGTATCCCAATGTGAAAAGCTAAAAGCACCAAATATCCATTCGTGTGGACGGTTTTCTTTCGTCAAAGGCAAATGAAGTCCCATCGGTCAGTGACGTCACACATCGGTGAGCCCACGGCACGCGATTTGGAAGCCGTTACAAACACCAGCTTGCGTGTGAACACACCCCTAACGATCGTCCATACACATTGGATTCGAAAAATGCACTTACACTGTAAAGAAACATGGATCAAAATAGAAGACTCTTGCGATACCGGAAAGGTAGGCACTATGGTTACCCTTGAATTGGAACGGTCGGGGTTAGGGTCTTTGTACGAAGCTAACCGAAGCCTCGTAACAGGTGTTGTAAGTTGGTAAGAGTGGTTATTTATAACTATAAATATTTGTCTTTGCGTATTGATTATAATAAATTTGAGAAACATAACTACTCGTATATCATCTGTATTAGAGCAAGACCACCATTTATGATCTGTTTACATGCAAAAAGGTAATAAATTAGTCTAACAATCTAAATTTAATAATTTGAATTTTTGAGCTGGGCAAACGCAAATAGGTCTCTGACTAAGGGATAGGTTGAACGAACTAGACGAAGAACCTGTAACTTTTTGTTGAAAGTCATATAATGCAGAGCAGAATTCAAAGGGTTTCTCGACATCCGACACAGGAAGGAAAGAGAAGGCGATACATTCTCTGAACGCATGTACGTACAAGTATGTGGAACAGCGCAGGCGCATGCCATACGAAACCTCGATCAGTGGTCTGTCTGAATTTATAAATTCCTATTATCGAAGATGATAAATCTATTATAGCTAATTCAGCGCAAAGCGAAGCCCATGTCTATGGCTAATTGCTTAATTTTATTCTATAACTACTAAGTCTAGCTGAACTACTAGAATGTGTACCCACCCAAACAGTATATGTATATATTTATAATCCTAAATGTATATGAGATGGTGAGTACTATTGTATAAAACATTGTTGACCAAAAGACACAAACGAAAGCAAAGCAGTGTGGTGTAGGCTGTCATCATCAAAATTCCATCGTGAGAGCGTTGTCAGCGCGGGTGAGGATCCCGGGTTACTTCCACCAGTACCATGAGAACTTACCCCTTCAAGATTAAGCGGGGGCATGATAAAGAAAAGATCCCAAATTTAAATTAAGTTAAAAACTGTAAAAAGTATGTATTGAAAGGAAATTGTAATTCCAAGATTATTGGATATTTATTGGTCCAAAAAGGAAATGAGTGAAGTTGCCTCGATATAAAAAAACAATAAATTTCCAACAAGTACGTATTTGTACTAAGTATGATGCAAACTACTGAGCCAAGGTTTTAGTAAATATTGTTACGTAGTACCGGCGCACGAGACGACAATAGTCCTACCTGTGGGATGCCAGAGTCATTTGCATACAAACGCGTATATAACTTCGTAAGAAACGAAGTTTGATGTGCACCCCGTGCACATGACGTGCACCCCGCTCAGGTCAGGTTCGCAACTGATTGACATTCGTCCTTGCCACGGAAGGGGTCATTCAACCGTTGGAAAGAGACAGATATATGAAAGACATAGGGACAGATGTATGACCGGTGATTTCAACACGCATTGAATCCAGAAAGTTCGTAGCCCTTTCTGGAGGGTTCGCGTAGCAACTAGAGGTGCGTGACACAGACAGATCTAAAAGGTGGAGCGAATTGCGGACAATTCAGTTCTGTTTTAACTTCGAAGCAAAAAAAGTAAAAGTGCGTCTCTAGTCCGACTAACGATTCTGGGAAGTGACTGCGAGTATAGTCCGATTAAAGATTCTAGTGAGTGGTTACGAAATATAGTCCGGTTAAATTAGTCATTCCAGTGATTCCAGTAGGTAGTTCAGTTAGTAATTCCAGTTGTGATTTAGTTTCAGTGTAGTATAAGATTGTGTTTTAATAGTGTGTGTGATTTCAAATGAAGACACTGAGTGGTACAATAGTAATACAATTGATATGGCTATTTACAATCGTGTACAAAAAGCATTGGCAGGCATGGATCACAAAAAACCAATATGTGCAATTTATATGGATATGACCAAGGCTTTTGACTTTGTGGACCACGATATTCTTTTAACCAAACTCAATGCATATTGTATCAGAGGTAACGTTGCAAATTTAATACATTCATATTTAAGCAACCGAAAACAATATGTAGAAATAACTCAAGTGTGCGTCGCTAGCAAAAATGAGACCAAATATCGCTCTAATTTAAGGGGAAAAATTTGTGGTGTACCACAGGGAAGTGTTTTGGGGCCGCTGTTGTTTTAAATCTATATCAATGACATGCCACAAAACGTTAGTTACCCTATGGTACTTTTTCACGGTTATCATAGAACGTGATACCGATAAAAATTATGATAATGAGATCAACAAAACCATGCAAACAATCATTGAATGGCTTAGCAAGAATAAACTTGTCATTATTCTAAAAAAAACGAAAATTATGCATTTTTACCAAAGAATATTACATCCACACCTAAATATAAACTATAATGGCACTATAATACCATTAAGTTCCTTGGTATAATTATTGATAAGGGTTTGACGTGGATGCCTCACATTGAAAATCTCTGTAAAAGATTAAATAAATCAGCATATGCCCTGTACAAATTGTCGAAAGTTGTTAACCTTCAGGCATTGATAACGGCATACCATGGATATGTTGCTTCTATTATTCGATATGGGTTCATCTTTTGGGGAAATTCCACAGACGTAAATTTAGTGTTTAAGGCTCAAAAGAAGTGTATTAGGGCTATATGTGGATTACATTCTAGAGATACATGTAAGCCTCATTTTAGGGAGTTAAAGATTCTTTCGCTACCATGTGTGTATATTTACGTGGCTGCATTATTTGTTAAAATAAACCCTGAACTATAAATAGACTTTACATCAAAAAGAGCAACACAACATTAATACAAAAAAACATAGTACGCCTAGGACCCAAAATATATAATAAATTGCCTGAAGATATAAAAAACCTGGAACTGACATATTTTAAATACAAATTATGGACATACCTTGTTGAAAAATGTTATTATACTATTTCTGAATTTCTTGACATAATTTAAATTATTTTTATTCAATTTATTTAATTCTGACATTTGTAAGACATTTAGTGAGTATATAATTTTAATGGCATCAATATTATGATATGGCATGGGATTTCATTGTTAATGTATTGCATATATAAATTGTGTAATTATTCTGTATCGTGTAATTTTCGATGAATTTTTACGCCTTTTAGGCAAAACATAGAGCACTGGAATAAATATTTGTGATCTACGCATGTAAACCTATGTTTTACAAATAAATTATTTGATTGATTGATTGATTTTGGTGCAAATTGGTAAAAGTTATTATCCCGAACCCCAGCTCGCAACAATATCATCATGTTTAGAATCATAAGAGTCCCAAAAAGCGATTTTATAAACATTTATATTTCAAGCATTAGTTAATAAAAAATCAGTTTTTCGTAATCGCAGGTTTCTAGGTTGTCATAACATAAGTCATACATAACTTAGCAGACTCGGTGCGAGCGCACTATTTTAAGGGGATTCGTTTCAGTATCTCTATAAAATAATCACCTTATGATTGTTTTCCTCATTTTTGAATAAAAAATATGAAGTTAATGGTATTTCGGGACCAAAGTTTCATGTCACGTGATATTTTATTATTTACGTGTTGAATTAATGCCCATACACATTTTAACACGTTTTAGAGTTGGTATGGACATTCACGTGAGCTATAACCCATAAAACGACGCAATCTCCTTATAACATATACTTAATAACATTGAACTGCTTGACTTTGGACTTTGATTACCACCGTATATATGTAGACCTGGCTATGACATTTGGATACCGAGACCTGGAGACCTGGCTGCGACTATTTCAGACTCTGATAGCTTTTAAGACCCGATTGCCTCGACTATCATGAGAAAGGACTACGGTTCTTGGTCCCTAGCAGCGTCTAAAGAGGATCTATATCTGCATCCATGCTTCTGTGAAATGTAGTGTACACACTAAAGGACATTTCAACGTCATAATATGGCATTCCAAAGACATCTTAGATTACTGTCATTTGGTATTACATGATGTCCCTGATTATTGCACGCAGGAATAACATCTTCCAACCATAGTTGTCGCTTTTAATTTTTAATCGGTTTTCAAAGGTTTCACAGCTAAGGTCCTATAAACTCAGTAGAATCGGGGTACGAATGACGTCGCCAGGTCTTTTTATACAGGGGTAATCAGAGTCCAAAATCATGCAGTTCGATCTAAAGCAGAAAGAAAAACAGCAACGGCCGAAGTAAATCACATGAAACAGGCAAAGGCCAGATGTTTAGATGTGTCACTCTTTTTGATTCATAGACAAGCAACCAAAAAAGTTTCCTTAAAAGAAAAATAAGTATATGTCTGTGCTCTGACCTGAGATAAAAAACCTTACATAATATTATAACAGCCTAATTTTAAGGGGTTTTACAGCACCATCTATCATCTTTTCAAGGAACAAGGCCTGAAGAGTTCCTCATTGAAACCTGTCGTGAAGGTTGACATTTTTTGGAATTTATGAATTTTAAACGCTTCTCTTACTAGCTTTTCTTAACGACAGATAAATGTATTAATAGCTTAATTACAAACCAAAGGCTAAATTTCGCAATTTCACCGAAATATTGGGAAATAATTAAATAAATAAAACCGCTGTGATTTACAATTTTATTGCAATGTGTTTATTACAATAAAATCTTGCTTTTTTATATTCCATCAGTTTATAAAATCATACCGATAAATTGAAGACAAGACCGTTAAAAAGTAGAGTTGATTAAATATTTCAAGCTAATAGGGCCAAACGTAAGTCCTGATTGAGACCAGTCAGGATCAGACGAGCATTCCTTCCCGAACCATTTAGTCGCTTCTCCCACGCTTTTTGTATCAAACCTTTAATAAAAGCGGAACTGTTTCGATCAGGCATAGAAAACTGCAAATTGAATCCATTTGTACCTATAGTCGTAATTTAGATCAGTTTGCAGGACGATACTGCAAACTGCAAATGATTTCGATACATTTTAAGAACGATTTAAGTACAAGCTACTTTATTTGCAAGATAAGGGAACAAAGTAGTAAAATGATTTTTGATTTACGCATTTCCCGTGTGTCAACTTGACATAGATACTGTGACATAGCCAAGGTTCACAATAAAAAAACAGGTAGTCCATTTGAAAGATAATGCTTATGTTGAATCTTGGAGCTTATCGAGAAACATGACATGACACTGAAGTCCTATGTGGGTATATTTATTATAGCCTTACACCGCATCGTATGTCGCTTTTGAAGCACTAACACATTAGAGTACGCATTTAGTCTATCGTAACCGGAGCTAAGCACTAACTTAAGTTGAAGACTGCACCGTGAGTGTGTTCCTAAAGGTATCTGATCAAACTAAATTTTAGGATCACGCAGGGAAACGAGTTTAGTAGATTTTCCGATCGAACTGAAAATTTGTTTAGCTCTTGATTACGGCATTATGGCGCTACCGCAAAAATATTGTCACTTTTTGGAATACTGTAACTATTTCCAAAAAGAAGCTACTTGTTTAATAAATCATTTTTGTCAACTTTTTCTACTCTTACCGAACAGAAACGTAATTGAAAAGTTTTCACTCGATAGAAATTATTATTGAAATGGGGTTTCAAAAACACTTTTTCTCCGTTTTTGACGAATAGGAATCGTGTACCTAATTTAAATATGTTTTATTAGATGGGTGTTAACAATATTTAGATATTGGCTGAAGGAAATTTTGATAGTTTTATTTTAATATAAATAAAGAAGTTACTTTTTTCTCTTTTGCTCTAAGTCCGTCCCTCTCGCGCTGCGCGTTTCTCCGCTGGCGTGATAGTGACACTGAACTTACTTGTAAAAGACCGTGTCTTGTTTGTTATTTCTCTCTATATTTTCCACATGAGACCTCCCAAGTTTTGGAACGCTGCATCAAGTAACCTGATCCCCGGAGTGTTCGCTAATGAGGACGTGACTGCATCCGCTGGTAATCTTCCTCTATTGTAAACGTACAGGGATATTATACAAGACTTGAGTTTAACATTTTAAATGGAATGGTTTATTATTTATTGTACTGAGGCTAAAACTACAAATTTAAGAATTATGTATGTCTGCCTGACTCTGCCTGTTTGTAAATCAACGGATTTAGATGCAGTTTTTTTTTCTTTATGCTTTACTAGCTTTTGCCCGCGGCTCCGCCCGCGTCGAAGAGATTTTCGTAGACATAAGGAAAACAAAAGAATATGATTTTTTGAACGACAATATGCAACGGTCACCATGTTTTACCAAAGTGCTAATAAATACCAACCAAATAAGCCCAAACTCAAAGTGTCTGCTGTTGTCCGTTGAGAAGATCCCGTACCCACTTTCCAGTCCCATCAGCAGACCGTCACCATGTTTTACCAAAGTGCTAAAAAAGACCAATCAAATAAGCTGAAACTCGAAGGGTCTGTTTAATTTCCGTTGAGGAGATCCCGTACCCACCTTCCAGTCCCATCAGCAGACCCTGGTCACCATGTTTTACCAAAGTGCTAATAAGACCAATCAAATAAGCCCAAACTTGAAGGGTCTGCTGTTGTCCGTTGATGAGAACCGATACCCACCTTCCAGTCCCATCAAAAGACCTTGGTCACCATGTTTTACCAAAGTGCTAATAAATACCAACAAAATAAGCCTAAACTCGAAGGGTCTGCTGTTGTCCGTTGAGGAGATCCCGTACCCACCTTCCAGTACCATCATCAGACCCTGGTCACCATGTTTTACCAAAGTGGTAATAAATACTAATCGAATAATTCCAAACTCGAATAGTATGCCGTTATCCGTCGAGGAGATCCCGTACCCACCTCACAGTCCCGTCATTAGATCCTGGTCACCATGTTCTACAAAAATAATCATCAATACCGATCAAATAAACTTAAACTTGAGAGGTCTCCTAAAAAAAAACATTTACCAGTGGATGATTGTAACCCCGACGCCGACGATGAGACTACATACGACTACGCAAGTAAAAAAAAATCTTATTGAATGCTTAAAGAATTTTAATAGTCAGTTCAGTAGTTCTAGATATTACCCATTATGTGCAAACAAACAAACAAATCTTTCTTCTTTATATAATAGTGTAGACAAACTTTAACGTGAGTTGATTTGAACCAGACTGCGTCAAATTCGATATTTTGAAACATGGAGCGCCATCTAGTGTATTAAAATAAAAACAATTTCAACGCCAGCTTACTGAACCGTTATCCAGGATAGCTTCCCAGAGATGGCGTTTTCTAAGGACTTGAAAATAAAAATATTTTTGTTATTGGTCTTTGCTGCTCAGTCAAGAAATATAATTTCAGGTTTAGTATTTTTTTTTACAAAAGGAAATATTTTGTTCTGAAAATAAAATGAAAGAATAAAAAATAAAATTGAAAACAAATTTTACCAGTCGGAGTTTGAACCCGCGACGATCGACTACGATACGGCGGCGAACTTTCCATATGTCTCACTAAAATTCTCATTGCGCTGCTTTCTTTTGTCATAGCGTGATGATACATAGCTATAAACCTTCCCGAATAAATGCTTAAACTTTCAGTGAAAACTGCATCAAAATCCATTGATTGGTTCTCAAGTTATAAGCGAACGAACAGACTGACAGACAGACAGATATACAGACGTATTTTATATGTATAGAGAAGAGATAGATATTATCATCGTACTATCCTGGTCAACAGAAAGGCGGTATGAGGTGTTGATAAAAATAACCTCTAAGCTGAAAATTGTCGAGGCTACTTAAAGATTGCACGGTACTTTTACGCGAGCAAAGCCACAGGCAAATGCTAGTCATAAATAAGAAAATTAAAAAACCCTTGCATTCCTTTAAGACCGACACAAAAGATGTCTCGGTAAGACAACAGAGCCCAGTCCAAATCGTGGCTGACAAACAGCATTTAATTGCTTCACAGGCTGCTTTTATTAAATTAAATTTTATATAATTGCGGTATAGAAAATCAGAAAAGTAAATCTGGACGTGAGGAGTTCTGAACCGGGACTCGAATTTATGATTTTATGATTCTTAGGGTTCCGTACCGCAACCGTTATAAGATTATTCTCGTGTCCGGCCGGCTGTCTGTCACAGAGGCTTTTCTCGAATAACGTAGCAATTAGAGATTCGGCATAGTATTAGGACTTATTGACGCACACATAGCTATTCGTCAGTCAAAGATTTAAAATAAAATCGGAGGGTTATGTTTAGTCTAATCCAACGAAAAAAAGTTTCATCGTGTCATGGTGCATTTGAAAAAGCTACGTCTAGGGCAGGCACGTATCCAGACTTTTGTTTCGGGGGGGGGGGGGGGGTACATTCATTGAAACAGCAACGTGAATCGTGAAAGAAACCTCTGTAATCACTGTGCTATAATATTATTAAGTATATAAAGTACCGTACCCTTTTTTATTAAAACGTACTTTACAGTGGTTATAAATAAACATTCCCGGTCCCGTGTATGTCACGCCAAATTTCGGGGGGGGGGGGGGGGGGATAAATCCCACCTGTCCCCCCCCGGATACGTGCTTGCTAGGGATTGTAGGGATGTTCAGTGGTCTTAATGAAATCTCAAAATTATCATAAAATGACTGTTTTGCTCCCCCGTTATAGGTATCTAGGGGCCTAGCATGGTGCCACTTTAACACCATTTGACAGTACCTAAATCCCATATATTTTCTGTCAAATGGTGTTTTAAAATGGTGTTAAAGTAGAAACATAATAGGCCTGCTAAAACTAAAATTTAGACTACTCACTGTAGTCTTGGCACGGAAACCTAAGTGTGCGAGTCCAAATCGCTCTTGGCCGGTATTTTTATGATATTTTTTATATTTCTTTTAACAACTAGGGGGGCCTGTTGTAACTCAGTGTCGGTTGCCATCTATGGTTGCTATTCACCAAAAACATATACAAAATGAACTTTCAAAAAAAAAACCTTCAATGGGTATTGAACTATTTACGAATTATGACGTCATTTCAAGTGCGAACGTTATATATTCTAAACCATTTGACATTTATTAATTCATTACAATTTCTATTTAATGAAAAAAATATCCCCATTTTTCGAGATTTTTTTTACATGACCTTTTGCAATTATACTAACTTTTACATTGGTTTCTTGCTTTCTCACAAATTTGATGACAAACGATGTTCGTTAATGGCTCGTAAATAATATTAAGACCTACATATGTATCCCCTGAAGATGGATTAATTTCCGAAACCGGTTGAAAAAGTGTAATAAAATAAATGAAACAAGTGTGTACAAGTGTTTTTGTGAATATCAAGATGCGAACGTATCCTTAGATAAGCGGATATGTATATGTTTTGGACGATAGGCACTCGGTTTGGCAACTGATTTTACGATACAGAATCAGGGGCTGGACGCACAAATATTTTGTTAATCAATTATACTACGACTTATTCTCAAGAAAATACTCCCAAGTAAAAATGCAGGCGCTATTTGTTGCCACATTGGTGTACGTTATCTATACGAGGTATATTTTCAAAAGCTCAGACATGGTGCTTTCAGTAGGTACATTTTTGTTCACCTTCGGTCAAGGCCACTGTGGTGACATCGTGACATCATCGGCAAATATTTCAACGTCAGCACCATTGCCAAAGTTCCATTTCGTGACTTCATAAGCTTGTGAATGCTTCAATCCATGGGACAATTTATGTGGCGTGTTATCAAATACTCCTCGGTCACGAAATTGCCTTTCGGAAGCTTTTAGCTTATTTGTTCGAAGTTTGCTTTTCTGCGCAAGCTGCGCTTGTTGTTTTAATATGTTGTTTGATAATTTCTTTTAGGTAACAAGAGGGTTATATTTTTATAGTCAAAAATCCACAGCAAATTATATCAATAACGTTTATTCAATTTAATCTTACCTATTTTTCTAAACGGGCTGAAATATATGATGTTATTTTATTATCATAAATGAAAAAAAAATGTTTTGTTTGTTTATGATTATGAATGAATACAAAAAATTATATCTTATTTTGTTTCTTCGTGGAACGATTGGATTAAGATAAATCTTGTATTGTACTATGCTCGGTGCGGTGATAATCATAAATTTATGAATATTCGTCCATGATTATTTGTATTATGATTTAAACATAATTTGCACTCTTCGATACGAAAATAGTCGCTAGCGCCATCTATACTTCAACGCTTGAAACGTTTATTTTAATGTTGTTCTAGCCTCTACCGTTACGAATCTAGCATGCAATGCTAGCGTGAACCCTACCTCTGCTTTCACGTTCAGACTTTATGCGGTAGATGGCTCTCTACATCTTTCTCGATTTTTTTTTGTTCTTATTTTGAAGGATATTTTTGGGTATTTTGCTCCTTTTGTATAAAGTGAAAGTGAATAAGTGATTATTCTACGTCATACATAAGAGATTTGGGGTATCTTTTTCTCTAATTTTTATAATAATCTGTCTACACTCTATATCTATAGTAATAATAAGGTAGAAAAAAAGTCGTGGCTATATTTTGAATATTTTCGCGAAAACCACAATTTTTAGAATTATTGTCAGTACGAGTGTACTGTGTTCCGTTTTAACTAGTAGGTACAGCTCAACGGATATGGATGCAGTTTTTTTAATTATCATCGTAGTAACCCTGGTGATAACATAGGCAACAATGGGTGTTCATAAAATAACGCCTACACCGAGAACGGGGCAAAAATTTAATAAACGCGAGCGGAGCCGCGGGCAAAGGCTAGTTATGGAACTCTAAAAACCTTACATATCAAAATATGCGAGTAGATGTTTTAGAAACACAGCACAGAGGCGACAAAAAACAAGGCGCTAAAATAGTAGCGCCTGACAAAGAATTCAACATCCTCTGAGTACGAAACACCAATTTTATTATTTGTTGTTTTATGTACCACAATGCAACCAAATTTGAAACTTGTACGTATTTTCCGTCTTTAAGATAGAGCTAAAACAAAAAACGTTATAAAAAGGCAATTTTTTCGGGGTTATTTTCTCAATGTTGTTGTTTGCCGTGATAGAGGCCATAGTGACACGTATTCTGTGAAAATTTCAACTGTCTACCTAATTACGGTTGAAACTGTAGACCCCTGTGACAGTCGGACGGATATACAGACAGACAGCGGAGGCTTAGTAATAGGGTACCGTTTGGCACCCTCGGGGTAGAGAACCCTAAAAAGGATTAATAAGGCTGCTAACCGTTTGAGTCGTTATGCCCTATAACATCATATATTTTTTAATCTTGTGTTCAAGTAGGTTTAGTTTTTATTGTTATTTATTTTATCACTTATAATTTTTAACTTTCTTCTCATTAACTAAAATAAGTATAGTTTAGGCCAGACCATAAATGTGTTTTGCCAAAAATACCCAAGCGGATAGTTGCGATCGGACAAACAGATAAAGGCCCCGCTAATAATTTCGATGTTTTGTTACAAAGCCCAGAAATAAAAGCTCTGAAATAAATCAGTAAGCAACGGTAGTAAAACAGTAGATAAACAAATAAATTAACACTAATTCCACGCGTCATTGCCATTCGTTATTTTCTCAGGCCAAGTCGCCTGCACTTGTCTACTGCCCCCATTTATCACGTCAGGATCGCAAAAAAACTCAGGGAAGCAGTGACCCGTTCCTTTTCCATTTTCAGAGAGTTCTTGCTTATCTCAGCCGTGCAAATTCCTTTAACCCCATCTCTTGCTCGGCGACACGGATATCGCAATTATTTCAGAGAATGTCCCGAGAATTAGGGCGTCGACGCACTTGCGATTGTAGACGAGATTGCATGCGATTCTCACCTTATGTCGTATAATAAATAATAAAAATTATGTATAGAGAAAGTTGCGTTCAACCGTATTTGTTCCTATCTATACTAGAGTACGCCTCGAACTTTGAACTCGCGCTTGCCCGATTTGGCTCATGTTTGAACTTAAATATTCTTTTTGCCTTATTTACTCGTCTGTCAAATTTCATGACATTCCGATCAACGATACTTGAGTTATAGGTAAAATGCACCGATAAGATCCATTTTGTTATTAGAAACGTTGTACATTAGGATATTTTGGACGTTTTGATACTTTACTTATTTTAGTCATTTTGGTACTAACAATTTCGGTCATTTGTATATTCTGGACGTTTTGATACTGTAGTCATTTTAGCTAATTGGTCAATTTAATATATTTGTTATTTTGATAATATGGACCAAGTGCCCCAAAAGGCTATCATCGAACAAACATTCATACAACATTCTACAAATGCCGGATTGTTCCAGTAAACTCGGAGAACAAATCGTTCGTTCAATTATATTGTTTTATGAGTGTTAAGTGAGTCAGCGTATAACTTTTGCAGTAGTAAGTATAGTTTGGTCGTCAAAGATCTTTTTAGATAGGCTGCCTTGACTGCAAGCGCTATATCGCACCTTAGGTAGCTGCTAATAGTAGCTGTAGATGAGCGGGGAGGGTGAGGGAGGGTTGAGAACACGGACTGTGGTCTGTGGTTGAGAAGCTGTCATTTCGTTCGGCAACGTTTCCCCTGCCACGCGTTTGTCCCTACCCAAGGCGCGGTGCAGTCAAGTTGCGGTCAAGGCAAGGTATAGGTTGGTATAAAAGCACTGACTCTTTCTCCAGTGACATGGTCGTGTCACAGATAATATAATACTAGTAGTCATGTCAGTGCTATTTTTATCAGTGCGAGATAATGCATAGACGTATCTGACCGTAGTAGGTATTTTTCTTCTGGATCGCTGGTCTGTGTTCTAGTTCATTTTGAGTCGGTAAAAATACCTGCGCTCTTTTCACTTTAATCTTCATAATAAGAGAGAAAAGTGGGTCAGCGGAACTTACTTCAGTAGTATACTAACATTTCGACAGATGTCGATGATCAGGTCAATTCAATATTGTGGGCTATGCTCAAAATGTTCGGTTTTGAGGCAACATTTTGAGGAATCGCATGATCGCAAAGTCTGCAGTGCCCTTACTGACCTTTTTATAGTGGTCTATTTGCGGAACGCACTATTTCCTACTTAAATAAGGGTTCTCTTACCTGTGCAAACAAAACTTCGCATATTAGGGTACACTTTCCAGACTGCCCTAATTTTAATTTTCAATTTTGTTAGGAAACCCAAAACAAATACCTTTTACGCTTTGTGAAGAATAACTAATGTGTTGATAGTGTTAATTTCCATCCAAGAGATTTAAGAGTTACGTTACCAGCTTACTGTCTCGTATTTTCTACTAAAATACCGTTATTTAAAATTAATGATGACGGGGAAAAATACCCTTTTCTTAAAAAGAATAATCAAATATTATTGTTATTATTAGTAATTTGTGGAAATTTCAACTTTCTATATCTACATTTACGGCTGAAGCTGGAGACCCCTCCGACTTTGACAGACGGATGTACGCAGACGGTGCCAAATTTTTTTAGGCGCAACCATTTTAGCGGATTGTTTTTTGTAGCCTTGATGCTGCTTTGGCATGTGTATTGTTGTTATTTACCATGATGTTTTAGGGTTCCGCATCCGTATTGGGGGTGGTACGGAACCCTTTGTGCGCGAGTCCAACTCGCACTTGGCCAAATTATTTCGGGATCCCTGCACCTAATTCCACAATTTAAATAGTTAATAAGCACAATCACTAAGTTATTAGTATTACTTTGTAGTAAGTTATCACACTAATATTATAAATGCGAAAGTTTGGTGCGTGTGTGTGTTTGTTACTCTTTCACGCTGAAATGGCTGAACGGATTTGGATGAAATTTAGAATGAATATAGCTCATGCCCTAACTTAACACATAGGCTACTTTTTATCCCGGAAAAAAGCATGTTGTTAAACCAAACAACACGTGGGTGGAGCCACGGGCAAAAGCTAGTATTATTGTATGACAACGAAACCCTAAATACACGTGACGCTTTGAAGTCTAGACAACACTTGGAAACAGAACACAAAGCGAAATTAATGAAAGAAAAACACTGCGCGATAACACAGTTCTAGATTGGCTACATTGCCAATGCTAATAAAGCTTTTTGAAATTAATTCAGTTAGAATTTCAAAAGAGTCAATCTCTTGATAATATTGAACGAAGTACGAACGCCAGCATGACAAGCTACCTATAAGCAGTTCTTATTGCAGCGTCATACCCGATAAGGCGACGTAGGTATTAAAAAATGAGAATTTAAAACAGTAGAACTCCCATAACACAATAGATACGGTTCTGAAAAAAAAAACATGTTATTAAGGAGGCCTTTTCCAAGACGATAGAGTAGCCTAAAACGTGATAGGCAAAAATTAGCAGCATCGAAAAAAATTGCAAAATGAAGGCTGTTTTTTCAGTTCAAAGCAGTTGATCGTCCAAACTAATATAGTAAAAATAACAATAATTAATGTTGTAACCTTGAAAACCTATTATTATTTTATTTATATAAAATTGTATTCACTAAAAACAGCATGATCCAGCCTTTTCTTGATTCACCGCACTACTCAGACTCGCGCTTTTTCAGATATGATTATCTCTTTCGTTTTGCGATGGAAATATTGCGCTTTAAGTTGTTTACGAATAGGTAGCTCAAACTGCAGGCGTGTGTACCTATAATTGGCTGGATGAATTTATCTTCGTATACGATTGTATGGCAGGGTTAATTGTTATTTTCAGATATGATTGTCTCTTTCGTTGTGCGTTGGAAATATTGCGCTTTAAGTTGCTTACGAATAGGTAGCTTGAACTGCAGGCGTGTGTACCTATAGTTGGCTGGATTAATTTATCTTCGTGTACGATGGTACGGCAGGGTTAATTGATATTTTTAGATATGATTATCTCTTTCGTTGTGCGATAGAAATATTGCGCTTTAAGTCGTTTACGAATAGGTAGCTCAAACTGCAGGCGTGTTTACCTATAATTAGCTGGATGAATTTATCTTCGTGTACGATTGTACGGCAGGGTTAATTGTTATTTTCAGATATGATTATCTCTTTCGTTGTGCGATTGAAATATTGCGCTTTAAGTCGTTTACGAATAGGTAGCTCAAACTGCAGGCGTGTGTACCTATAATTGGCTGGATGAATTTATCTTCGTGTACGATTGTACGGCAGGGTCAATTGTTATTTTCAGATATGATTATCTCTTTCGTTGTGCGATGGAAATATTGCGCTTTAAGTCGTTTACAAATAGGTAGCTCAAACTGCAGGCATCTGTACCTATAATTGGCTGGATGAATTTATCTTCGTGTACGATTGTACGGCAGGGTTAATTGTTATTTTCAGATATGATTATCTCTTTCGTTGTGCGATGGAAATATTGCGCTTTAAGTCGTTTACGAATAGGTAGCTCAAACTGCAGGCGTGTGTACCTATAGTTGGCTGGATGAATTTATCTTCGTGTACGATTGTACGGCAGGGTTAATTGTTATTTTTTTTTCAATGTGGCAAAAGGTTATGATCCTAGATGTAAAATAAGGGAGAAGTGTGAGTACCTTAGCAGCAGTGTTGCCAGTAGTTGTCTCCAAATTAGTACATCTTGGTCCCAGAAATAGTACGAAAATCGTTGTAATAGTACGTAATGTTTTTTAATGTATTTATATTATTTACTATTTGTATGGCTTGAAGTAAGGTTTCAGCAAAAAATATTTAAATAAAACAACAAAGAATCGATATATCTACTTCTTACGAAATAGTCGAGGTAGAACAAGCGCAATAAAGTACCATAGACAAGGCAAGGCAATTAGAATTATCTTTTAATTTATTGCGAGTACGGAGTTGATACATTTTTGGGGACAAGTTGTAAAAAGGTACAAAATAGTACGATCTACAGCAAGTTACGACGAATGGTAAAATATTACGATTTTCGTACTAAAAAGTACGATCTGGCAACGCTGCTTAGTAGCCTGACTGTTTCATTGATATATATGTTACGTGACATCATTGATTTAAGGGGGGGTTCCCAAATCTCAAATCTTTATTGCTCATGTTGTTGTATAGGTCTTACTTAATCACAGAGTTTCAAACATGACTCGGTTAGGGCATTGCAAATTTAAGTTAATTATAAAATAATTAAAGTAATATATGTATGTGATTATACAATATTAAATTTAACCTTTAGAACTTATCATTTAAAACCTATCGTCCAAAAACTCATCCTGTAAAAACTCTTGCAGAGAATAATAGCATTTCTTAACTAAGATTCTTTTTAATATGTTTTGAAATTTTTGATAGTTATCAATCCATTTATTTATTTATTTATTTATTTATTTAGTAGGCCAAAAGGCCATCCATCCATCCATCAGCCTGTTTCGTCCACTGCTGGACATAGGCCTTTCCAGGATTTCGCCGCTCTTGGCGGTCCTCCTGGAAGAAATGCCCATACTCACAAACGCTGGGCAGGCGGATTGGTGAGCGCGGTGCCGAAACCCTTGCACCAGTGACGCCGCTGCCCGTCACCAGTCTGTTTTATATAAGGCCCGGCAATTGGGGATGGATATACCGCCATCCATCGGTCCCAGGCAATGGTGGGCCGCCTGGTTTTGCCTGAGAGCTGTTCTCTTACTCTCCCCCGAATAACTTCGGGAGGGTTTGCGAGTAAGATGGTGGAACCTCCACAGTCGAGCCCGGCATCAGCTCTACCACCTAACTTTAGTTATCAATACATTTTATTATTTCTGGGATTTTGTTATATATTTTACTGACATGGCTAATGGACCTGACTGCTTTATCTGTAATTTAGAGAAGGGTCTGTCTAGCCTGTTTTTGGTCTTAAGTTTTTAGGCCCGATGTACTGGGGGTATAGGTGAAGGTTATTTTTTACAAAAATACATACTTCCAATATATATATACCAGTAAAGTGTTAAGACTATTAAGTCTTTGAAATGATTTTTACAGCTTTGTGTTCTTTCTAAATTTAAAATTATTCTAATACATCTCTTTTGTAGCCGAAATAAAGTAATGATATCTGTACAGTTTCCGCACAATACTGTGCCATAGTGTAGCCAGCTGTGCGCGTAGGCGTAGTAGGCATTTAATGCTGTCTTTACGTCTGTAGTTTTTTAAGCTCGTGAAGTGCATTCTCCCGAATTTGTCTCTGTATTATTAATTTTAAACCAATAAAAAGCGACGAATAAATTTAGGAAAAAATATATGTCATATTTCATTCTTTGATCTTAATATTTCAGCTATTCGATACACGATTGCTTACATTTTCCTTGATCAGATTAAATCTCAAAGATAGGTCTAAGCTATGATCTAAATACCATTTCATTTGAGCTATGTTAAGTTTTGGACAGTCAAACTAATATTAAAATAAACGCCGTAATTTTTTTAATATTAAACAGACATCATATTACAAATCCATTCCTCTTATTTCAAAATAATAAATAAAAACACCTCAAAACCGCGTGTTTTCTGACCGGCCCGCTTCCGCTGATGAGGAAGAACATGTGAAAAATTAAAGCGTTTGAGCAGGACAGATTTTTCTAGATAACCTTGCCTTAAATATTTCATGATTTGTTTTGAAACTTTACGTGTTGAATTTTTATCGTTTTGAGACTGGATTCATTATCATACATAACTACAAATCAAAGCAAAAAGTTTCAAGGAGTTTAAATCATGGGTAAAAAATTCACTGCATGTAATTGACACCTTGTACAATTGAGTCTATTTGAGATAGGAACACCAAAAACATCAGCAAATTTACTACCCTATGAGTTAATGCTACGAGTCTACGACGCAACGTAGCAGCGCCAATGAAACTTTAGCAACAACATGCTTGCTACGCCTCGCCACCGCGCCTCGTAGCAGATTATAGAAAGCTTTTGTAACTACATACATTCCAATTCTCACGTCACTGGAAACTTTGAAACAAAAAGGTGAATAGGTCATGAAAATTGCGGGCCACCAGCCATCATTCTGTTGTTTGCGAAAACTAACGCGACTTTTATTATGTCTAACAACATAACTTAGTTGACAGGACTAAACTTAATTTAAGCATTCTGTCTTTTTCTTTCTGTATCGAAAAGACAAGGACAGGACGCCAAAAATGGGGTTGGTCCTGTCAAAGAAGTCGTGCTACACCGAATCGATACCAATATGTCTTGGTTTAGCCATAAGGACTCGCTAAGTACGCAGGTCAATCCTTGTTTAAAGCAAAAAGTGAACAGTTAATGGTCATTAACTGTTCACCTACCAAACCTCCAGTATGAATTAGACTGTATCAATCACAGTCACCTTATGCACGTTGTTATAAAACATATTAAGTTGTAGACAGCTCAAGATACTGATATATAGGTAAATTATAAGATTAGCTTGATAAATAAATAAAAAATATTTAACACCTTCAACTTAAGCACTAAATTGCAGAAAATCAAGTGAATTTAAAAACCGCCTGTAATGCGCTTATGTAAAGGATAAAAAGAAATTGATACTGGTTTAAAATTTTAATAGCTTTTTTGTAGTCATTGTTATTTTTTGACTACCTAGCCATGCCCGCGGCTGCGCCCGCGTTAATTAAATCTTTCCTTGTAGTCTTTGTGTTGACCAGGGTTACTGCAAAGATAATAAAAAAACACTTCCAAAACCGTTGAGTGGTTCTCGAGTTAAAACGGAACATACATACAAACAGAGCAATTTTATTATTATTGTTTCGGCCTCAGTACAATACCAATAAATCATTTCATTTAAACATTTTGCGAAAATATTCAATGTACAGACACGACTTTTTTACTACTTTATTAAGATTTCTCGTCCACTAAGAAAAAAATTGAGTCATGGCTAACACCTCAATTTACAAAATTCCCATTTATAAATTACCAAAAAAATTATAAAAACTCAATGACACCAACAAAGTTCGTTAAAATAAACAAATGAATTAAACTTATGACAACCTTTTTTTCCATCATGCTTCTCGTAAGACTAGTATAAACCACTGCGCTAAACGCCGACATGGGTATTTTTGCCCATGTACTCGTAACACGGACTGCCGATTAGTTTTGGGCCAAAATTGCTTCCATTTTCCGACACTGACTGATGCTTTTAGCCTACCTTAGCTTCAGCACGTCAATCACAAATTAGGGGAACACAAGCACTCGTCGGCTGAAACTATCTGGTAATTAGTTTCAGTTCTGATTCATTTCAATTTCGGTAGAGACTAAATTGTTTCAGTGAGTTAATGTGACATGAGGAGGATTACTACACATTCTATCCATGGGCGTAACTGGGTAGTGACCAGGGGGGCATGGCCCCTCCCCAGAATACCGTCTTAAATTACCACGTTATTTGTTTAGTACTTTGGTTTGTATGTGATCTCGGTGTATTATCTCTAGTTATCTTATTACAATCATATAATCGAGAACAGACACTTGTTTATTGATGGGTTTATCCCCCTAGTACAAAATCCTGGTTAGTATCTAACTAGTAGTACAGTACCATTAAAATCAGTTAACGATTCGGCCAACCTCGGTAATTGTCGTGAATCCCTCATCTCTCACATAGAGTTATCAATTTACAGATATGACCTTTAATTATATTACTCGTTGTCTTATTGAATACAATGCAAGAACGATATGAGCAACAAAACCTCCTTTGTAGTTCAAAACTAACACAACCTTTAAATTAAAATAAGAAAAATAATTGACTATTTTGACAGTATGACTTCTTAGTGTCAATAAATATTAATTATTAATCCGACGTAATATCGTACTGTTACTTGCATCAAACAGTAAAATATTGACTTATATATGTATTTTTTTATATGTTGTATACAAGTATAGCATCAGTAAATAATGAATGTTCAAATTCATGTCGCTTCTGCATAATAAATTTCTTAGGTCTACCGGTTAGTAATTTCATCTTGGCAGGTGCTATACATTGCGTTTATGATACTTCAAATTGAATGCTACCTAAAAGAAATCGCGGTAATGTATTTCGTGTCATTTCCGTCTCGGGATTTAGGCAATGATATCCGAGAAAAGCCGAATCGTTAACTGATTTTAATCGTATGTTGTATATAGCTACGCCAATGATTTTATCTCACGAAATCCGTTTGGGTATGGTTGTAGTGACTTGTTTAGGCGCGTTTTGTGTGTGGGACGTTTTGTAGTGCTTCCGAGGTTACGTACGACACTACAAATAAGTACTATTTAATACTAATTTTTAATACTAAGCACGCAATACTATAACCATAGCCAAATTGATTTCATGAGATAGAATATCTGTACGAAGGAACGTGCAATAGAGGAATTTTTGCGTTTGAAAATGTGCAGACGGCAGCTGTTTAACCTCCCAATTTGTAAACGATTTAGCCGCAACAAGAACTGCCAGTAGGTAGCTTGTAGTGCTGGCGGCCGTACAAAACAAGTTCAAATTCAATGGTTTATTTTGCATTATTTTGAATAAATGACAGTTAAAATTAATATATATAAGGTGACTTTAATTTATGCAGCCAAACTCATACTGGAGGCCTGGTAAGTGTTCAGTAATACGGATCAATATCACTTTTTGCTTTTTTCGCAAAACAAAATCTCGACGTCCCATAGTAATTAACTCGGGACTGGACTTACGTTCGTAAGGAACACAAAAATAATAATTAACAAATTTCACAAAAAAGGCCAATCGAACATTGTTACTGAGCACTTACTGAGTCTTCAGTAAGAATTTGGCTGCATAAATTAAAGTCACCTTATATACAGGTAATACAAAAAAGTATGACTAAATCTAAGTTACGGAATTATTACAGAAAAAAGTAATAATAATGATAATTATTGTAATTATACCAACATTTAAAGAAAATAAAAGGCTAGATATAGCAATCTTATCTTTATTTATATTATTTTGTATTATAGATACATAAATTATACTTTCTACAGGTTTTAAAAAAACAAAAGAATATGATGAAACAAATATAACACGGGAAATATACATATATCTATGTATATATATAAAACTATATTTAAGTTGAGCTTATAACATTATACACCCGCATAAAATAAAGAAATACAGGAATGAGAATATTATATACACATATTGCAATTAATAAATAAGTTGATAAACTAAATAGACCATAAATAAATTATACCCTAACCAAATACATATATACAAACATAAGTTGAAAAAAACATTATATACACCTACACAATGCAATAATAAATAAGTTGATAGATAAATAAACTGTAAATAGATATAATACTTAAATCCGCCCATTCGATTAGTCCTTTTTTTATCATTATCATTGATTATGCTATTACAATATATTTAACTTATTTAAAATTATTATACTAAACAACGTATTTAACTATTGGTTAAAGGATAAAAAAATAAAATAAACGAACTTGTCACTTCAGGTTTTTCTAATCACCTTTACTTTGGCAGAATCATGGATGAACATGAAGAATATAGTTGCCATAATATATAATAATATAGTGTTGGTGACTTTATTTATTTTCCACGTCATAAAGCACTTTTTCACGTTCAAAATTTGTTATTATTATTTATTTTTTACCAAGTATAACCCCAATTTATAATTTATTAAAAAAAAATGTTTTAAGTGATATTAAACGAAATTAAGAAGTAAATATTATGAGATTTTTATATCCGAATTTCCACTCGACCTTTACTAAGTCTTAGCCTAAATTTTACGTTTCAGGACATTCCCGCAACACAGCAAACCGGATGAGATGCCAAATAAATATGTATTAAACATTACGTGCAGCCTGTATACACATTCGTTTAAAATTTCGATGACGTCATCAAACCGTGAGGGAGTGGAGTAAAGAGGGTGCATAATTTACATTTGCGATGAGGCTTTGTTTATTTTCTGCTCTAAAAAGAATATATTTGTATAATGTTTTAAAAGTACTTTATAAATTATTTGTAATGGCTGATATGTATAAAAGAGGTAAACGCATTTTATAATAAATAAACTTTAAACAAAAAAAATGTAAATGACTTCAAATGGTAAATCAGGTTTTACTAAAAAGTTTGAAATAATTATATACTGACCGATGGCACGGTAAAAACACTTTCCTACTTCTCAATGTTATTTAATATTATGTTCTCTAGAAGTCGGCGTTTTCATATTTGTTTTTGTGTTGGTATAAGTATAGGGGACGCGCCTACATCTAGATAGCATAAGTCTTAGAAAGAAGGAAGTCGGTAAAAGTGTTACTTTGGTACCATCGGTCAGTATATAGTGATTATAAAATATTAAGTAAAAATTTGAATTTGAAATCGGTTACGATGATTATTTTTATTTATTTATCTCACATAATTTAGTGATGACGGGACAATTTTCAAGCAATACTCTGCAATCAGCATACTAATACAAAGTGATTGCCGCAAACTCGAATTATATGCTGTCATCCGTTAAGGAGTTCTATGGGGAAGAACCCAAGATCAGGTGACAAAATGACGATTTTCAAGTAATATCCTGTAATAAGCATACTGACACAAGGTGATTGGCAAAATCTCGAGTTATGTACTGCCATCCATTTAGGAGTTTTATGATGATAAGGCTAGAAGCGAAGGTCCGGTGGGCTTACGACAATTTTCAAGTAACACCCCGCAATCAATATCCTGCTAAAAAGCGTTTGCTTCAATATCAAGTGAAATGCAGTCATCCGTTTAGGAGTTCCATTGCCTATGTCTCTTTGAATACCATAATCAAATCATGACCAATCTAAAACGGGACCTACCTGAAATCACACTATTTGAAACAACAAAAGAATCTTTCAAATTGGTTTATAGGTGACGGAGTTACGGAGTAAAAAAAACAAAAATAAAACCGTCAAATTGAGAACCTCCTCCTTTTTTGTAATCGGTTAAAAATACACGTTTCGATATCAGCATGATGATGATATGGTATGATATGATTTTATTCCTAGATTTCTTTATTTTAGAAGGTGTATAATTACATTTTAGTAACCCAACCTAAATATTTTTTGTATGTATATCCCTTATTAGTATATATATATATATATTTCTTTATGTTCCTAATATTGTAAAGATTAACTTTGACTTGTAGAAAGTATACTTTATGTATCTATTTTACAAAATAAATACTTTGATTTGATTTGATGATTTTTCTCATATTTTGTTCTGTCTCTGACGGATAATATACACATACTTGTATAAACGCCGCACATACTCGTATAACCTTGATTTGCTTCTTTAAAATCTTGGACACAACGCCCAGATGTTCCGGAAAAGACGTAAAACTGTCACGACGGAGCCCTATTTACGCTCATCCCTACAAAAAGCGACCTGTTTCCCAAGATTTCAACAAAACACTAGATTGTCGTTTCCATAAATATTAAGAGGATCGCTCCAAATAAGCACCTCGAGAAATCCTTCCGTGCGTGTTGTTCCTAGTATAGTGGAGATTTACCAAACATTGGTTTCGGTTTTCGGTGAAATGTAATATATTCTTTGAGGTTACTTTTTTAAATTTTGTGTTATCTTGAAATATATATGGGTATACTTACATACAGAGTGTAAATGCAAAGTCAAGAATCCCTTTAGGGTATGAAAGTATACACGATTCTGATGTTATTACCAGAAAAAAAAATGTACCTTGTATTTTCACCAAAAATTATGAATCATTTTTCTAAGCTATGGCTACGCAGCTCACCGGCCTCCCCACACACCTAATTGCACCCCGCAACCCGCACCCCTCATCCGAGTGGCCAGCGACCGTGAGGGTGTCCACGCTATTAGTGTATTTTGAGTAAAGAAAATCGTTTTATTATGAGGTTCTGGTACTTTTTTTAGAGATCCCAGTATTTAAAATAATATCTTTACTGATCATACTAACACACTCTTATAGGATTCTTGCCTTTGCTTTTACACCCGGTAGGGTGGTGTTCTGCTGTATAGGGCCGCCAAAACTTATTCTTAGAGTTTTATCAAGGTACATAAATATCAATTTAAAAAGAAATTATAATATCTATGAGAAAAATTTGCTGGCTAATTTTGATAAGCGAGGATAATAAATTTTTCAAACAGTTCACTCTTTGCCGTTCAAATTAGAGCCTTTTTGTTTAGGTGGTAAAGTTTCTATTAAAATAAAATATTTTGTTGTCTATGCGTTTCGTTATGCACTGCTCATTTAGCGGTCGAACTTAACAATAGATGACAGTACCATTCACTGGAAGATAGGATCTTAAGTGGATTCCGACATAAAAAAAAAACCTACTATACTATAGTGTATCATAAATTCTCTTACCGTTAGCGTTCGTTAAACTGAACGAATTATTTTCCACAAAATGAATTTTATCTATTTCGATACTACAATAAGGTAAAAACACATTAAAAGCGGTTTTTTAAGAACCAATATTATATGTGCGATGTTATTATACAATATATATTACAATAATACAGCGATTTTGCACTGTGATTGGCCTTATATAACCATTCAGCGACTAATATCTCTTCTTTTGGTTTATGCTAGGCAAAGGTATTTCTGCCATGTAGTCTCGAATGCTCCTACAGAACACATTCGATAATTAAATAAATGATAATTTGTCTGAAAAAGATACTTGACCAAGCTTACAGGTACAAATTGAAAAAAAAAATGACGTTTTTCATTATGGTGACAGCTGCAAAAAATACTATTACAAAGAGCCTGTAGCTCACTTTGAGTTTTGCAGGGTGACAAAATGTTATAAATTTATTGTGAAACTACTAAGTACTACTTTTAAACACTTTTGGTATCACTTTCAGTGGTTCATTAAATTATTTTATTAATCTTAATATTGAACAAGCTAAATCGTAAATTTCGATTTCGAAAATACGTCACAACTGTTTTCCCTTTTCGACTTTGACCGAAAATAATTTAAAGATTCACATACTTACGTACTATCCGAAGGTAAAATTTCGTCAGACGAGCAGAATGAAAATATTCCATTTACTCCATGAGCTAGTAAAGTCGGCCTAATCTATTTTTCAATGCAGTTGCTCGTAAAGTTTTCTTTTTTGTGTAACAAAATTATGCGATAACCGACTCTTTATTTCACGCGTGAAATAAAACAGTACTGAAATCCTTTATTTCACGCGTGAAATAAAGTAATTTTTTTTAATGTTTTGACTCTATGGTGCATGGTGCAAGTCATAAAATTTAAAAAATTACAAAGATGCAAGGAGGTTTTGCTGTCCGAAAAAAAACAATTATTTATAAGTATACGCGCTCTAGCAATAATTAAATGATGATAAACACCATAAGATTCTTGATTATCTCATTTAAAAATACGTGTTTTGTTTCCGCAAACAAAAATATTTTTCACATTATTGGCTGCATGTATACTGTACCTTTGCATCAAGAAAAAAAAAACTGTATGAAACGCGCGCTCTGCAAAGAAAGCACGCCATTTTGTTGGCTTTGGTGAAATAAAATTATACCTCTAGTAATGTCGTAAAATGAGTTCTAATGAAGAAGTTATAGATTTAACTCCTACAAATATCGTCGAAGAAGCCCAAATAGCAAATGAAAATTCTTTGCCGCAAAAATCTAGAGATAAATACTGAGAAGAATACCAAAGATTTCTACAGTGGAAAATGGACAAAAACTGTTCCTAGTTTTCTGAGAACGTTCTTTTAGCATACTTCAATGAACTGGCATCAAGTTATAAACCATCTTCATTATGGTCTAAATATTCAATTTAGCACCATCAGCTGTACAAATGACATAAACCTACAAAATTACCACAAACTAATTGCCTTCTTGAAACGACAAAATGATGGATTTACATCTAAAAAGTCAAAAGTGCTTTCTGCAAGCGATATAGAAAAATTCCTAAATGAAGCGCCAGATAGCAAGTACTTAGCAACAAAGGTAGGTAAATTTTTTACTAACAACGACGGTCAGTATTCATACTACTTATTCATTAGCTTACAAGTTAACTCTAAATTAATTTGTTACAGGTTGCTTTAATTTTTGGAATAACTGGAGCATGTAGACGAGAGGAACTTGCAAACATATATGTGGATGATATTGAAAATCACGGCAAAACATTACTAGTGAAAATACCAAATACAAAGACCAAAATATCCAGATCTTTCACAATTCATGGGCAATTTTACAAAATTGTTAAAAAATACGAGTCTTTGCGTTCATCAAAATCAAAAAGCCAAAGATTTTTTCAAAACTTTCAAAATGTAAAATGTATTGCTCAATGCATAGGCGTAAATAAGTTTGGTGGAATGCCGAAAGAAATCGCTACATATCTTCGATTACCAGAGCCGGAATTATACACAGGTCACAGTTTCAGAAGGACATCCGCTACTTTACTTACTGATTCGGGGGCAGATATAACCACTCTAAAACGGCATGGAGGGTGGAAGTCGAATACGGTAGCTGAAAATTACATTGAAGATTCTTGCGAGAATAAAAAAACACATGTAGCAATATAACTCAATCAGTGAATTTAACTGAACACAGACCGTCTACTTCAGATGAAAATATGATCCCGAATACATTGCAGCGCCATTCTGCATCATTTCATACTGACTGGACAGAACCGCAACCCTCTACTTCAACTGGCCATACTTTAACGAGTGAATCACTCTCGTCTACAAGAAAACATCAGGAAGTATGTAACAATAACAGTAACCTAAGCCAAACCATTAAATTAGCGGACAAAACCTGCACATTCAATTCTAACAATTGTTCAAACATTACTTTCAATTTCAACAATTCATTTGTTATTTATAATAAATTTTATTTATTATACTTTTTTTTTTGGTGTATATTTACTCGCAAAATGCATTGAAAAATGTTGTACGATACTTAAGCTTAAAAGGTTTTTATCCGAATGCATGTCAATTTGGCACTTATTCGTATAAAACCTTACTTTCCACACGTGTATCTTAAATAAAATTTTGACAGTAGTTCGTTCCACAGAGGAAATTGTTTTTTTTCCTCTGTGGTCACACACAGTGTAGGGTGTGTATTTTTTTCATTTTCTTCCTGTTAAAATTAAGCACCTTCACAGTGTTCGCTATTTAATTGTACAGCGGATATAAATGTATCCATACCTTTGTAACTTCTTAATATAATTATAATACTGTTCTACATTTCCAAAGAAACATCCGCGCAACTAAAATAAAATTGTTCTTTCCATATTAACTTTAAGAAACTACCTACTGCAAATTTTGTGTGGGCAACTTAGTTATAACAAAAGGAAGATATGGTACCACCTGAAAATATTTAATGAAAAGGTCAAGGAATCGAACTGATTTTTTATTTTTGGTAGACTAATATTCATATTTCAAAAAGACTACTTTAGTAAAAGGTGTTTGTAATAGCGTCAGCAGTCTACCAAAAATATAAAATCAGTTCGATTCCTTGTCCTTTTCACTAAATATTTTCAAGTGCCTGCAGCTTCCAAAGCGCAAATTTTCGCAGATAAGTGTAAGGAAAGAAAATGTTGGCCGTGACTTTCTCAATGACCTGTAGTAAGTTTCATTTTAAATAAACACGAAGCACGCAAGTAATTGACAAAAACATAATTTTCTCTATACAAAAATAATTCAATATTTTTTTTCTCTGAAAGAAATGCGTATTTCAGAAAAACTACTTCAGTAAAAGGTGTTTGTAATAGCGTCAGCAGTCTACCAAAAATAAAAAATCAGTTCGATTCCTTGACATTTTTATTAAATATTTTCAAGTGCCTGTAGCTTCCAAAGCGCAGATTTTCGCAGATAAGTGTAAGGAAAGAAAATGTTGGCCGTGACTTCCTCAATGACCTGTAGTAAGTTTCATTTTAAATAAACATGAAGCACGGAATTAATTGACAAAAACTTAATTTTCTCCATACAAAAAATAATTCAATTTTTTTTTCTGAAAGCAATGCATATTTCAGAAAAACTATATTTATAAAAAGTGTTTGTAATAGCTTCAGCAGTCTATCAAAAAAAAAAAACAGTTCGATTCCTTGACCTTCAAATTGACTTACCCCTAAGTCCACGATTTCGTGATATGGGACCAGTGTGCGGCCCTGCAATTATAGGCCCTTCACTCTTTTGTGAAGCGTGTCTCGCTCTCGCCACTGTCAAAGCTTGTTGCTCTAACTCTGTCGTTCGGTGGCGTTCTTGTTTACAAAAGATGTCAATTTTTCAGTTGACGATGAACGTACCATATCTACCTTTTATTATATCAATGATTGGCAAGCGACTTTCTTTTTCATTTGCACCGCTATGTTTCCTTGGGAAAGTTGTTCATTATCATCAGTGGAGTGTGTGGTTTCATTTAAAGATAGCAGTTAATTTCAAACCGGTGTAGTACCATTATTTGTGTACTTTTTGTCTTCAGCGCAGAGTGAGCTAGTGGTTGGCTTAAGAAGTTATAGGTATGGCGAGTCACCGAACATTTTGGAACGACCGTCATATCTTGTTGGTTATTTCCTTCAGAAAACCCAGAAATCCTATTGTGACCCCAAAACACGCCGAACCGAATTTGATAAGCAGTTTTTTTAATGTGCCGTTAATATTTTTGATACGACACTTTATTATGTAGTTAGCATTCCGTCATTAAACATTAACCCCTTTTCGCAGCTTGGGGTTCTTTTTGGGCGTTGTAACTATAATTACTGGGATTTCGTTACAAAACTGAAAAATCGTCCCTTAATTAGTGAATTTAACGTAGGTCATGGCGTGTAAGCTTTATCCGTGACCATGAGTATGCTTGTATCCTTGTATCCCTCCTACACAAAATGAAGTAGCTTTCGAACTTCGTTCTGGAGCCGAACATTTCCGATCACGGCTTAAGCCGGCTCATTCCGAGGCCGGGTCGTAATGCCGCGTTATTAAAATAGAATTTACGGGTCTAGGAAGACAATTACGATGCCCACGAGTACGATACTCGCCAGAACGGCTTGATAACTACGCCTGGCTTATTACCTCCACGTTTTATGTCGGTTCATTCAGGAGCCTTCTGCTGGTACTTGGTTTTTACTACATTTGCGTGACTACTACACAAGTTGTAGTAAAACTTGTACTTTATGACGAGTAGGTAACTTAGGATTGGGAGTAAATCAAGACGATTGCTATCTTAAGAGGAATTCGAAATCACATTGTTTTAAAGGGATTCTCATAATAAAAATAAACAGAGTTATGATGTAAGTAAAACCGTTGAGATTCCAACCAATAGCAGTATGCTTGTTTGTCATCACATCACATAAATAAAACAGAATATTTTGAATTAATTTTGATGCACATATGTCTATAGCCCCAATAGTTTTTGGGTGTTACTCTGTATACAAGATCACCTTGACGATGTTATTTAGACGTGTAAGTAAATCAGTGTCCTATGACATTTCTTCCTAACCGACACGAATGATTGCATATTATTATTAGCACTTAGACACTATTTTATTTCGTACCTTCATCCAAAAAGCTTTTGAACCACAAACAAACTGGCAGAGTTGAACGATGAGTAAAAATGACTGTTCATTTTATCGCATATTGTATTAAACGACTCTGATTTGTCGTGACCCTTTCTTAATGTGTACAATTTATTATAGCAACCCCAAACTGTTTCGGCGCTATTATGAAAACCGTAACTAGTGAATTGGAAAATGTAGATACTTTTAGGGCATTATACAAGTTGATGACATTCATTTATACAGCCAAATTCACACTTGAGGCTCGGTACGTACTCAGTATCGCGGATCAATATTCTTTTCGCGTAATTTTAAAAATAAAGTGGTGACTTTTCGAGGAATCGACTCAGGGCTGGGCCATTTTCCCAATAAGAACCTTGATACCGACTACCTACCAAGTCTTCAGTATGAATTTGGCTCTAAAAACAAATGTCACCTTATAATAGCTTCACTTTTTATTTTTACTTTAAGTTTACTGATGTTCAATAACGTTGTTGTAGTTGCAATAACAATATTTATATTAGGCTTTAGAATGGAGACCACGTACAGCAAAGCGTAGTGTAGGACGACCTCGTTCCCGCTGGACCGACGACCTGAAGGACGTTGCGGGTGGCGGCTGGATGAGGAGGACGGAGGACCGACATGAGTGGCGAAATTTGGGAAAGGCCTATGTCCAGCAGTGGGCTGATGGATGGGATGGAATTATAAATATGGGATTCTGGGGAGCGCTAGGTGTATTTTCTTTGTAATTCCTTTTTCTTTTTAATCCTTCAATCGCTAATATTGTTGGCAAAATTTGATCAAATATAGATATAATGCAGATTTAATTATTTTTATGTCACCTTATGAACATATTTTTTTTAAATTATGATCGTCTGCCATTTTCTAAAGGATTGTGCTCTTATACTGACCCAAGGTTTGAGGCAACTTTAGTGTCCGGAACACCCACGTAAGTCATATTGCTTACGTTGGCAGTTGAGAAAACTGTGGTGGTGGTAGTTGAATTTTCAGTTTTATTCTACCGTCAAAGAGATAACTTGACTAACTTGTACACGTACGCTTGATTCGCCACTTCAGATATCGAATCGTTGGTGCAAGTTATTCAACAATAAATCGAACTAAGTGAAACAACTTGAGGAGCAAGGAGAAGCGTGTTAGGTTGCGGAATAGACTTGGTTGCGGCGTAAATGCATTCTGGAGCCAACCGAATCGGACCGTTGCGCGCCCTGTAGTTATCAAATTCCACGATATACGAAAAAGTCTTTTTCATAGTTTTATCATAATTCGTGATATACCAATGATGTACCAATGATACTCGTATATGCTAAAATTCCTTCTTGTTTTTCATTTGGCGGCAGAATAAAACTAACAATTAAACTATCACTCTGGCAGAGTAGGTAGTGATAAAAAAATGCGTTTATCAGTCGACTTAGTCTTAATACAACTTTTGTGACGATTCAACCCAACTAAACCTAAATACATTTTCCTCAGTTATTGATGAAAAGTGAGAATAAAAAATTTTATAATTTTTTCTTGATTCTTGTTGTTTAAAGCGAAGTAAATCTCACATACTAGTCTTCACTTTGAATAATTAATACAAAAAATTGCTACATTATTCCACACGAGCTGCTTTGTTATCTATACTATATACTAATAATAAAGTAGTAAAAAAGTCGTGTCTATACATTGAATATTTTCGTGAAATTTCTGTCTGTCTGTCTGTATGTTCCGTTTTAACTCGAGAACCACTTAACGGATTTGGACGCGGTTTTTTATTATCATTGGAGTGATGCTGGTTAACACATAGGCTATAAAGGGTCTTCATAAAATAACGCCCAAGCCGGAAATGGAGCAAAGATTGAATAAACGCTTTTATAACTCGAGAACCCATCAACGGATTTGAATGTGGTTTTCTTTATTATCATTGTAGTCACCTTTCTTAATGAAAACGGGGCAAAGATTATATAGCAAAGGCTATTATATAAGTCCATGGGAAGTCTGATTCGAATTTATATCCGAAACCCACGCGAACGAAGTCGCGGGCATAAGCTAGTATAATATAATATGGTTGCAAAACAATCGATCAATCAGGGAAATTCGTTTTTGTAAGATAACGATTGTCTAAAAACTGTATCTTTGGTCAAATTTACTGTAACTAATTACGAAAATGGCTAAAAATTAATTTCTTTAGTGAGATCATAATTCGCATATCGAACATCTTAATAAGGTCTCTTACAAAAGGTAATGCATATTTTTGTAAGTAGCTGTACATAATTACATTGTGAGCAAAACTATTATATATAATAATAAAATAGATACGTAGGATACTCTCAGGACAATAATGTGACTTCTATTGACTTATTGTTAACAACATTTTTGTTATATTATTCAGATATTTGAGTTCGAAATTTCCAGTATAGAGAATTGTCATTTTCGTAGGTAATACCGAATATATTATAATAATAACTTATTATATTCGATATTACCGACTAAATTGCCAATTCTCAATACTGGCAATTTTGAACTCAAATATCTGACGTTCGGTTTGGAATTCAAAATTCAAATTCAAATGTATATATCAGCCTTTCGCCCGCGGCTTTATCCGCATTTATTTAATCGCTGTACCCGTTTTCGGCTTGGGCGTTATTTTATTAAAACCTCTTATAGCGTATGTTGAAACAAGGTCACTACGATGATCACAAAGAAAACTGCACCCATATTTGTTATTAAATATATATAGTAAAATTGTAAATATAAACAATAAAATTTTCTCAAGATATGTTTCGGACTCTAACCCCCGATTTCACAGTTGAGAATTTCTAGTTAAGTAGTGCTTAATTTTGAAATGCAGCGCTGTGATTTGCCAATTCGTCGCTTAAGTATCCACTTAGCGAGATTTTCTTAATTCAGAAACTGGCCTCAACTGGGACCGGCATCAGTTGAGTATTCTTGAGAAAATATTTTTGTATATATTAATATACTATTATTAGTATAGATTAAAGCTAGTAGAGTTCTGTTTCAAAATTGGTAATTCATTGGTTTGTCTGTCTTTTGATTTTGCTCTGACATCGTTGCATGAATCTTAACGCATACAAAATTGTGGATCATAGCTGTGGCCTGGCTGGTGGAGATTGACAGTGTTTGCCCATAGCCGGTTCCTCGCATAACAAATATTTAGTTGTCATTTTAGACTGACCCAAGCACCTAGTCTTCCATGTCCGAAAACTTATATATCTTCGTAAAACTTAAAAACTCGTCAGACTTAAAACTGTCTACTTTGCTTTCGCTCAGTTCATAATTTCGTAATGTATTGTTGCATGAGGTGGTGCCTGTAAGGCAGCCCTTGTTAAACTGGAGCGAGCAGAAAGGGCTTTTCTAAAGACAATGACTAACAACACTTACTGGTACAGTATCGACTATCTAAACAGTAACTTTGGTGCTGTGGGGTCTTATCTGTGAGAAAGCTATTATTTGTTCTTGCTGCCTTTTTGCGGAAGCACTCCTCTTTTTCATCTGAACCTTCTATTGTCTAAGCCAAATGGAGAAAGGATATAGTTTGCAGAGGTATCGCACAGTACTCAAAACTAAGGAACTACGCGGTCACCTGTAGAATTATGGTGATTTTTGCTTTCCCGCCAATTTTGTTTTTGCTATATCTCCAAAAGTAGTAATCAGAATCTAATGCGGTTTTCTTTTCCTAAGATTAAATTAAATTTCCTAAACAAAACAAAAAAAAAATCTACATACTGGAGAAAGTAGGTAGGTAGATACTCAGAAAGATAGTTTTGGTTATATATATGAATACATATTTATATATTCCATTCAAATATTATAATATTGTAGAAATATCAAAAATAATAAAAAAAATAAAAAACCCTAAGTATAAAAAAATAAACAAAAAGGGGGTAGGCGTAAAATTTGGGTCACAAAATACAACCCACAATTTTTTTTATTATTATTATTATAAGATTTTTTTTGTTGCTCATCTTTCTAGCTCTTCAACGACACCCATATTACTTTAAACATAGGTAATATAATTACTACTCATTCTTAGAGTTTACCGTGATATTGCACAGGTGAAGCTTCTCTCTTTTATTTATGACGGCACTGAATCTAAAGTTAGTTAGTGAAGTTATAAAGTAAAATAAACGAAAAATATTATAATAAACCTGTTTTTGTCAGGAAAATCTTCGAAAATTATTTTCACGTTGAGCAGGTAAGTTGGTGAATATTCTATTAATTAAAAACCGGCCAAGTCCATGTCGAGCCAGCACAGTGTAGGGTTCCGTAGTTTCCCGGTACATTTTATAAGTTGGTCTACTAATACAGATCGCGCCAAACTTCTAGTCCCATACATTTAAAAGAACTGCCCATACATTGTCGTGTTTAAAGGGAATTAAAAGTTTGGCGCGGCCTGTACTCGTAGACCTGTAAAGCCTTCTTAGCTGTGATAGTTTTCCTTTTAAATTAATTATATATGCTACTTCTGTGAATTTTTTTACATATCCATAAACAACCGTTTAGCCGGCAGGGGGGGGGGGGACACTCCCCTCTAACAAAAATTTGTACTTTAAAGCTTAATAATTATATAAATAGAAAAATAGTTTTCATACATCCACAATGTTTTTGAACGACCTATCTAACGATATTCATCACTATGGGATAGATGAGAAAAAAAAATCATTCCCTTTTTACGTGTGTGGGAGGTACCCTCAAATTTGTTTTTTTATTATTTTATATCACAGTTTTGTTGGCGTGATTAATATGTATACTCATGCCAAATTAGAGCTTTCTAGTACTAATAGTCTCTGAGCTAAGCCGCGGACGGACGGACAGACGGATATGGCGAAACTATAAGGGTTCCTTGTTGGACTACGAAACTCTAAAAAGTACGAGATAAGAATTTATTTATTATGGTTGTCGCGCACAGTTTAACCGTGAACTCATTAAGTGCTCAGACAAACTGTATTAGTTTTTTAGTGCTATTTACTTTCATGCTTTTCATTCTTATATACCTAAATGCTTAAAAAATAAAAATCGACGGTATTACCATATTTATATTAAGTAAGCGTTTCGACATTTTTAGGGCTCCGTACCTCAATAGAAAAAAACTGAGCCCTTATAGGATCACTTTGTTGTCCGTCTGTCCGTCCGTCCGTTCGTCTGTCTGTCAAAACCCTTTATCTCGGGAACGCGTGAAGGTATCAAGATGAAATTAAAAATATATACTCAAATTTACAGTACCTTGAAGCTGTTAAAATATCAAACTTCTGAGTTAACTTTAAAAAAAGATACGGCTGTTTATGCCGCAAAAAACGTACATTTCGACACTCTCAAAGGAATTAAAATTCATAGGGTATTTCCCGTTGACCTAGACCTATGAAAGTTGGCAAGTAATACCGTCTAATACAACAAGTATAGGGAAAAATCTGAAACTATACATTTGTAATTAAATCATAAAAAATATAGACTTTAACGGAGCCCTTGGTGGGCGAGTCTAACTCGCACTTGTCCGGATTTTTCGAAAAGGCACCACTGTGTTGTCAACTTAACATATTTAGCCAAATTCATTTTAATTTGCCAAAAACATTGACCTCTCATAAGCAACTAGACTCACAATCTCGCTCAAAAAGTGAACGCGATGCATCTTGTCACCGCTATGGATTGAAAAAATCGAATGACGATTTCGTACAACTGACATTGCACCTTACGTTAACGACAAAACGTCTTAATTTGGTTGAAGAATTTTTGCTACTATGCACGTCGCACGTTCGTGTGTCTTGTTGTTTATGAGAGGCAATGGCCAAAAACTAGAATTTTTGTTAGTTCAGGTATGACTGTATTATTTGAATATACGAGTATATTCAAATTCTCGTAAATTGTACAAACTTTGCGTTTCCCCGTTTCGTTCAAAATATAATACGAGTATAATGTTTTGTTGTTCAAAAATATAACAATGAATCTAAATTTTCACGGTCTTCCACTTTTCACTGTCCATCCGCATACATGCCAGAAAGATACTGAAAGTGTCGACAATCAAAAACAGCTTTTATATCAGGGAACTAAAGATTATACTTGGTACCCAAAAATAGTAGTATGTAAAATAAACGTAGTCGGATATCAAAACTGTTCACACTGCCCTTTTAATTTCGTAAAATGGAAGCTTTAATTTTAAAATTCTCATGTCAGTGAATCTGGCTTTTGGTTAGTCAT
Organism: Ypsolopha scabrella; assembly: GCA_910592155.1. Classification (NCBI taxonomy): domain Eukaryota; kingdom Metazoa; phylum Arthropoda; class Insecta; order Lepidoptera; family Ypsolophidae; genus Ypsolopha; species Ypsolopha scabrella. The sequence goes on from OU342963.1 coordinate 13,288,658, forward strand.
ATTTTGATGGAGAAATAAAAGGATACGCACGGAAAAATGGTCACTATTCGATCAAATGTTAAAAAATGCAATAACTTTATTCCTAGTAAAATTTTATAATATTCATATTGCAGGTTGAATTGCTCACCTTCTCATTGTATGGTTTTTATTTGTACCTGCGTATTTAGTATTTATATTTTAAAGTTGCAGTCGGGGGTGAGGTTATGTAAATCAGCAACACCTCCTGGAAACCAACGAATCGGGCACTTACATCCACGATCTGGCTGTGCCACGGTTTGCTTTTAGGTGCACCACAGTCACAGCTTGGTGAGCGTTGTTAGGGTTCCGTACCCGAAGGGTGTCAAACTTGACCCTATTACTAAGCCTGTCTGTCATATTACTATGTCTGTCTGTTTTTCTGTCTGTTCGTCTGTCATAGGAGTCTACAGCATCAAGCGTAATAGATAGAAAATTTAAATTTTCGCAGAGTACGTAAAAAATAAGTTGATTAATGTAGACGACGGCAGTCTGAAAACTAAACGGCTCGGCAGTGGCTGAACACGCCTTAAATTCGGATACTAGGCACTACATTCGTTTTGATAAAGCCACAGTACTGGCTAAGGAGAAATTATTTGTTCGCCGTAAGGTGATGTAAGCAATCGAAATTGTTAGGCATCCGAATTTCAACAGAGACCGAGGTTGGCATCTGGCACCAACTTGGCAACCTGTGCTTGACGCTTCGTATGACAAAAAAGTGCCAACAGTGGTTGAGGACATTATCAGTGCCGTCTGTGTGACTGGACCTAGTGAAACACGTGACCCGGAAGTAGAAGTGAAAACTTTATCAAATGTCCGGTCGAGTCTGGCTTCGATACCGGAAACCTCTGAACGCAGCCGAAGAGCGGAAAGGCGAGCGGCGACGAGAGAGGGGAGGAAGCTTAGTACTCGACTGACCGCCTTGGGCAAAAGTACTTCCGAAGAGTCCTGATGATGATGAGTCATAATTTCATCGAAACCTCGACTTGTGCCCCCTTGTATCCGTTTTTTACAGTCTGCAACGCTGAAATTGGTCGGATTTGCACGATTATAGTATTCATTGAGCTGAGCAGGCTGTTTATATTTGACGAAGGCAGTATGAATATGCTGGTTGAAACTGTTCGGCTATCATGCATGACGCGTGATCATAGTATTTATTCAGCTGAGCCGTTTCTTTATATCATGAATTTTCCTTAAGTTTCATTTAATTGAATAATTAATTATCTATAGTTGAATGAATAACTGATTAAAGAAATATATACCAAAATATAACAAACATTAAATGATAAAAAGGCTTGGAGATGGATGTTTCTTTGTTCACATCTCATTCAGAGGATGTGTTCAAAACTTGTAGGTACGTCACTTCCGAAAAAAACTGTTTTTAACGAAGGATAATTTGATTTATGAACATAGATTATGATGTTTTTAATAGTTTATTATTAGTAAAATCAAAATATTTATTTTGTAAAATAGAAGTTAATTTTTACAATATATCTTTAGAATAAAAAAAAATATTAAAACAATACGGGAAACACACGTACAAAAAATATTTAGGTTGAGCTTCTAAAATGTAATAAAATTATACACCTGCATAAAATAGAGAAATATAGGAATAAAAATATTATATTACCTACCATAATGCAATGAACAAATAAGTTGATAAATAAACTAAATAAACCATAAATAAAAATAATGCCTAACCACGCGTACCGTTCGATTAGTATTGCTAAGAAGAAGGGCAAGAAACTTAGCAAAGATGTCTTTTTTTTTAATTTTCCCTTATTTTAAAATGTTTGTAACATAATATTAATCTATACAGTTTTCTTATATCTACATAAGTACAGGCTTAACAAATATAAGACCAAAGAAATTATGTCACGAGAAAAAAAAATCTTAGTCAACCCGTCTTATACATATTGTCTATTACCTTTAACAGCAAAGTCTAAAGGTAATGTAAAGGGAATGCGCCCGCGCCCTATCGCGGTTAAATTAGCGCGCCGCTCGCTGCGCGATGACCTGCTCCGCGAGGCGCGTGTGCGCCGGACCGCGACCACTGCAGAGTGCGGCCTCCCTGACCCCCCGCAACGTTTCTATACCAATAGCTATTTAGGCGAGCTAAGGAGGCGAGTAGACGTCAGGGATGGAGGTTCGTCTGGACAGTTGAAGGGCGCATTCTTACCCGACAAGAGCCAGGCAAAATTAGTCACCGTATAAGGTCCGACGCTGACATAAGCAGAATTTTTGGACTTGAATCAGTTAGTACTGAGCGTAACTAGACGTATGTTTTACCTGATTATGATTCTCATTCACTGTTGTTTCCTTTTATTACATGATTACTCTTGTTCGTCAAATAGTTGTTGTTTAGCCATATATTTATCTGTACACAAAGCTGTTGATAATAAAGTTAGTAGGGTGATTAAGAAAGTAGTATATTATGTAGGTTTATTTTTGATCTTTATTACTTATGAAACACTCTCTTGTCCTGACAATTCGTGCATGACATTTTGCTTTTTAAATTTAAATTGTTCTTGCATGCTTAAATTTATAAAAATCACCTTGTTATTGTTAAACACATTTTGTTTTTGTACTCTGCATGTATTTGTTATGATGAACGTAAACAAATACCGAAATATTTTGCAAATTAATAACCAAAACTTCAAAGGCTTAGTCATGATTATTATTATTATGTATTTTTATGCAGAATACTTTTGCAATAGCAACGTAGTACACACATGTATGGAGTGCATATTTATAATATTTGCTGTATGGCTCGGATGTATAAGTTTACAGCAACGACGTTCAGTTAATGTGATCAAATACATTGTAGTGCTCAAATTATTGTTTTACGTATTTTATGGACATTTAGGTTACAGTTATATGTTTTGTAGTGATAATACGGTTATTTTAGCGAAATCATGTGTCGTAGTATTAGCAATAATTGGATATATTTACAACTGTGTACATGCGCTCAGATTGCAGTCTATCTTATACAATTTTACATGTAAGCTGTCTTTGTACTGCGATCATTGCCTAAATAAATCATTCAAAATATTTATTTATATTTCGCTCATCGTGATTACACTGACATTTTGTTTCAATTGTAATGGCGAAGTCTAAACATTTAAAAGTCGGTTTGTTTAATGCACAATCACTGGGTACTAAGCACGATGAGTTTTTGGCCGCAGTACATCGACACTCTCCCGACATCTTAGCGATAAACGAGACATGGCTACATGAAGGTCATAATGCTAAGGCTCCAACCGCCCCTGGCTATCGACTCCGTCACGTACCGCGCCCGCGGTCGGTGGCTGAGAGCGGGGGAGGAGTCGGCTACTACATTAGACATGGTATTACCGCTAGAACTCGAACTCATCCTCCTGCCTACCCGATTGATCAAATGTGGATTACTCTCAATATTAACGGCTGTAGTATTGCAATAGGTACAGCGTATAGACCGAAATGGATAAAAGTAAAAGAGTTTTTTGATGCTTTGACTGATTCAGTTGCCCATTTTTCCCAATATGATCATCTAATTTTGCTAGGTGACTTCAATATTAATCTCTTGGAATCTAACGACAGTAAAACAAAACAATTTTATGAGTTTTTAAAATATACTAATCTTAATAACTATGTGACAGAGCCCACTCATTTCACGGATACAAGTGAAACCCTTATTGATCTTGTCCGTACTGACGCTGGTGTTCAAAGCGTAACTGTCGACTACATCCCCGATCTTAATAAGCACGCAATGGTCTATGTCAACTTTAAGATCAAGAAGGATAAACCTAAGCCAAAGATTTTAGACATTTAGACATTTAGGCCTCTTAAGAGTGTAAATCGTTATGATTTTGATCGTGATCTAGCTTTAATTGATTGGTGCAATTTTGATATAATTGAATCAAGAGATTTAATGTGTGAAACTTTCAATGAGCTTTTGCTTGAACTTTTCGATCGTCATGCACCTGAGAAAAGAAAATCCGTAGGGAGCCAAGAACAGGTGCCATGGTTGACAAGTAACATACGTTTTATGATGAGGTTACGAAATGAGGCCCATAATGCTTACCGCAAGGATAAATCGGATCTAAAAAGGGAACAATACAAGAATTTGAAGCATTTAGTAAATACATCTTTGTTTAGTGAGAAGAGAGCTTATTTTGAACATCATATTAACAGCAACATCAATAGTCCCAAGACCCTATGGAAGAATCTTAAAAATACTGTTGCCATTAATTTTAAAGATAAAAATGATCTTCCAGGCAATTTTAATGACCCTGATGTTATTAACACACATTTTCTTAATGTTCCAGGAGAAAATTTAGTTACTATTTCTGATTTAACGTATTTTGAACTTCACAGATTCGGTCCCTCTTCTTTTAAATTAGCCACAGTAAATGAAACAGTAGTTGCAAGAATTATACTTAACATTAGGTCTAATGCCAAAGGTACAGATCGTATTAATATGGACATGATACTCATGACCCTGCCCACAACCCTTGGTGCAATAACTAGTATAATAAACAAATCTATTGCTACGAACACCTTTCCCAAGTTATGGAAGACTGCACTTGTAAAGCCTATTCCCAAAACGAACAATCCAAGTAATGTAAAGGACCTGCGTGCAATTAGTATCCTACCGTATTTATCAAAAATACTAGAAAAGGCCGTTTACATTCAAATGGTAGATTACTTGGAACGTAATGGTATACTGCCAGAGTTACAATCGGGTTTCCGAAAAGGCCGTAGCACAAACACGGCACTTTTGGACGTTATTGATAACATTCTTGCAGCTCGTGATGTTGGTCAGGGGACTATCCTTGCATTACTGGACTTTTCCAGAGCATTTGACTGCATCAATGTAAATCTTATGCTCTCAAAGCTCACATTTTATGGTTTTGACATTGAGACTGTTCAATGGTTTAACAGTTATCTTGGTGACCGTCAACAGCAAGTGGTGTTGTCAAGAGAGGATGGTAGCAGTTTAAGGTCTCAAATGAGTACTGTAGATCGTGGTGTACCACAAGGTTCTATACTTGGGCCTCTGCTTTTTATTTTGTATAGTAGAGATATAATAGAAAACATTCAAAATTGCAAGTACCACTTATACGCAGACGACCTACAGTTGTACATCTCCTGTAATCCCACAGAAGCTAATCTTGCTGCGATGAAGCTTAATGACGATCTTAACCGTATCTCTTTATGGTGTTCAAGGAATTCTTTAGTTCTTAATCCATCCAAGTCCAAGTATATGGTTCTAGGATCTAAACACCAGATCGCGAGAATAACTTCTGCTAATCCTCCGGTTTGTACTATGAACCAACCGATGGAGTGTGTACGTGAGGCTAGGAATCTGGGGATTTTAATTGATGGTGAGCTACGCTTTGAAAGTCATGTGGCAGAGTTAACACGTAACTGCTTTTATCGACTAAAAGTCTTATACCGCATTCGTGACTTTCTTAGTGAAGAACTACGCATTAAGCTCTGTGAGTCTCTTGTTCTCTCTAAACTAAATTATTGTATAGCTGTTTACGGCCCTTGCCTCTACGCGAAGACCATGCGACTCATTCAGCGCGTGCAAAATGCGTGTGCTCGCTATTGCTTCCGTATCCCCTGGCGATCACACGTCACACCTAAAAGCTATATAGATAGTATCTATAGACTGCAATTAAGAATATTAAAAGTCATTGTGCCAAACCACATTAAAAACAAATATAATGATGACGAAAAAGGCTTATTTGACTATTGTAAAATCATAAATATATACAGTAAAATAAAAATGGCTATTATCTGTGAAGAATACGGTAACGAGGTTAAACTAATTAAGAAAATAAGGCCAAAAAGCTTAAGAAACCTAACTTACCTACCCACTTATGAACTACCTACCTATAATAATTTATATGGAACGCGAACTTGGGAATACATGCTTCCTTTATTTCTAAACGAATTATCTATTATTACTCTAAATAGCATAAAAAATTGTAGCAGCAACAAAAAGCGAAGGAGTGCCATAAAGCTTTATTTTCTCGAACATCAGCAGCCTGTGGCTGCGGGTTGTTAAACTTGTATATAATAAGTCTATGTCTAGTTAGCATAAGTTAGCGATCTCGCCATACCGCGTATAAACCACGTGGTTTTAGTCGGATGGCTTTTATTTTAATCAAAATGTATATATATTTGTCTTTGTAAAATAAACAATAAAAAAAAAAAAAATATCAATGCCGCGAATATTTTAAGGGTAGAGGGTCGTCGTGAGCTGCATCTCGCTGCTTTACTGTTTGGTGTAGTAAAAACTGGTTCTCCCAAATATTTACATGACAAATTTACGTGGTCATCTACTGTTAGCAGATACAGCACCAGGATGAATCGTATATTGTTTCCAAAGCACAAAACCACTGCATTTAGGGGTAGTTTTAGGTACATGGCGTCAAAATGTTGGAATAACATTCCACCACCGCTACGTGACCTTAAGTGTAAGTATACTTTTAAAATTAAACTAAAAAAGTATCTCCTTGACTTACAAATGTCTTCGCCTGCCTAAAACTAGACGCTTCATCGCCATTTTACTTGAAATTTAAAAAAATAATAATAATAATAAGATAGAAAAGTAAATTAAACCTAAAATGTATAAAATTTACACATTTGTGTAAATTTAGTAAATAATTATTACGCTAACACAAAAATTTAATTTTGTAAATAAGAGGAGAAACTGGCTCCTGAATCTCAGTTTTAACTTTTTGGGAGCCAGTTGCTTTATGGTTTGTATCTTTTTGTTGAAAAATAAATAAATTTGAATTTGAATTTGAATTTTAATAATTTTTGACCAACGAGTTTCTGACATTTATTTAGAGCTTACCTATTAATTGAATTTATTTATTTACAAATATTAGCACCTACATTATGTACTCGTATATGTATATCATATTTATTCTGCCATTCGTAATTATTATTTTCAAAATGTGCAAGAATACTCGCGCTGTTTTGTTTGTTCTGGTGTATTGTATCTCGGTATGGGGTGGGGCAACGAAGATGAAGTTCTTGGAATTAGAAAGAGCACAAAGGTCATTGCTGAAAGTAATGTATTTTAAACCCTACAGATTTGATACTAAAGACCTCTACTCCCTATGTGATCTTCTGACAATAAGAAAGCTATACATTCTTCACGCTGTGTTGAAACTGCATAGGAATTTACCTTATGACCCAAATGTTCAAAGCAGAAGACGAAAAGATGTTGTTGCTCCTGTTATAACTATAAAGTCAACCTTTGCTCGTAGACAATATGCCGCTCAGTCCACCCACCTCTATAACATAGTTAATAAATATATAAAAATCTATCCTATGACTCTTTTTGACTGTAAAAAATCTCTCATATCTTGGCTGAAAGATAAGAACTATGACGAGACAGAAGATCTTTTAAAAAAGAATATATGAAAAAATAAATATATATACATATATATAAACATATAAAATACATTAGTAAAATAAAGAAATTAATTGTATTATTAATTTATTAATAATCCAAGTTATTTACAGTACTAAATTCACTTGACAATATATACTTGACTATTAATTGTGATTGCCTATAAAATCCATAATATTTACATTTTATCACTCTTTCACTTGCGTACATAAATAAATACCCTTTTACACTTTTATTTTCACACATAACATATTACACTTTTCTTCACACATCACATATACACCATACTTGCACTCACACTTACTCTCTCCCTCACATATACACACTCACACATTTACATTTTTATAACAAATTTAATTTAGAACCTTTCGAAATACATAGATATTAAGCAAAATTTTATAATGTGTAAAATGTTTTTGTTTTCTTAAATTTTGTTTTTCTGATTTTGTTTTTGTTTTTCTTATTATTAAGATTTTTATAAGTTTACTCTTATTCATATACCTATCTAATAGTATCTGTTAGATATGGAAGAGCGGAGCCTCCTATTACAGGTATCCATTTTACTTAAAAGGAGACTCCAGTCCCTGAAAATGTAATTGTACGACTAAGAGTGAATAAATATTTTTTTTTTTTTTTTTTTTTCGTGCGTTACCTACGCGGGCTCGGACTGAAAATCAGCGCTGTCGGTCTTACTCTGTAAGACTACAGCATATGCTGAGTTCTAGCCTTTTTGTCTGCTTCGACACATGATTTCATTTAGCTTTAGTCACATTGTTTTATTCTTTTATGTTATTTCCTTGTGTTTGACTTTATAATTTGTTTTTATAATTTATTGTGTTGTGGTAGATAAATAAATGGATATTCTATTCTATTCTATTCTAAGTCAGTTTACATATTAATTAACTTTAGAGGGCCTAAGATTAGCCTTAAGAGAAATCATACATTATTAAAATTTGTTAATTATGAATTAATTTTTTTTTTAAATATTATTATTATTTATTACACCATGATTAATTATCGTCCAAATAATCATTTATTATTCATAAGCTTTTTTTAAGTAGTCTCTGCTTAATGTATAGTTGAAACTTATTTTCAGGCAATTAATTAATCATTGATCGGTTAAATCAAAATTTTGAAACGACCTCGTTAGCGAATGCGCTACCATCACTGACCTCTATATTATTTATGATACCTCTGGCTCCCACCGTATCTTTTCTTTGTGATTGAGTAAAGAATCGGCATAAAAAGTATCAACTTAAATAATTTGACGCTTGCAACTATGACACATGATTTTTAGGGTTCCGTAGCCGAAGACTGCCAAACGGGACCCTATTACTAAAGCCTCCGCTCTTTGTCTGTCCGTTCGTCCGTCTATCTGTCCGTCTGTCTGTCACAGGGGTCTACAGCTTCAGTCGAAGTAGGTTGACAGTTGAAATATTCAGAGGATACGTGTTACTATTGCCTCCAACACGACAAATAATCAAAATGAAAATTAAATTAAACCCAAACCCAAAAGCATTTTTTATTATAATCGTTACTTGTTTCAGCTATATGGTAAATAAGAGTTTCAAATTTGGTCTAAATATTATATAGGTACATATTCTGAACTAAAACAACAAATAACAAAATAAGGGTTCCGTACTTAGAGGGTGCTGAATTGTTTGTAGGCGCTACCATTTTAGCGCAATGTGTTTTGTCGCCTAAATATTGCTATAGCAATTATGTTATTGATATATATGTTTTACGGTTCCGTACCCGTATTGTGTGGTAGTACGGAACACTTTGAGCGCGTGCCCGACCAAATTTAATTTAACTTAACCAAATTAGTTATCAACATGTCATCTTCGGTAACACTTCTCTAAGTTAGATATCTTGTTTACACAATTACAACTTTATCGATAAAGAAACGCAAAGTATTCTCATAATAACAAAAGTGCTCCGTCACGATTCGTTCGAATAAAAAATATATAATTTAGGCGGTATTTTCCTTCATCGGCTTATTGGAATACTTTAGGGACTACAGAAAAAATATTCGACGGAATTTTAATTTCGGCCAGTTTTGCCGAATCGTATAGAGAGTTATTGGAATTTGATGAAAAGTCGCTATTCTTGATTTTTGTTGTCTATTGTTGACTGTTAGCATGACAACTGCTTACATGTCTATGGGTGTTTATTACGATAATTGATAAGATAAATAATAATTTATTTCCATCCATCCATCCATCAGCCTGTTTCTTCCACTGCTGGACGTAGGCCTTTCCAGGGTTTCGCCAATCCTGGTGGTCCTCCTGGAAGAAATGCCCATACTCACACAAGCTGGGCAGGCGGGTTGGTGAGCGCGGTGCCGAAACCCTTGCACCAGTGACGCCGCTGCCCGTCACCAGTCTGTTTTATATAAGGCCTGGCAATTGGGGATGGATATACCGCCATCCATCGGTCCCAGGCAATGGTGGGCTGCCTGGTTTTGCCTGAGAGCTGTTCTCTTACTCTCCCCCAAATAACTTCGGGAGGATTTGCGAGTAAGATGGTGGTACCTCCACAGTCGAGCCCGGCATCAGCTCTACCACCTATTTTTTATTTATTTATGGTCTATTCAGTTTATTTATCAACTTAGGTGGTAGAGCTGATGCCGGGCTCGACTGTGGGGGTACCACCATCTTACTCGCAAACCCTCCCGATGTTATTCGGGGGAGAGTAAGAGAACAGCTCTCGAGCAAAACCAGGCGGCCCACCATTGCTTGGGACCGAGGGATGGCGGTTTATCCATCCCTATTTGCCGAGCCTTATATAACAGACTGGTGACGGGCAGCGGCGTCACTGGTGCAAGGGTTTCGGCACCGCGCTCACCAACCCGCCTGACAAGCGTGTGTGAGTATGGGTATTTCTTCCAGGAGGACCGCCAACAGTGGCGAAATCCTGGAAAGGCCTATGTCCAGCAGTGGATGAAACAGGCTGATGGATGGGATCAACTTATTTACTATTTGCATTATGTAGGTATAATAATATTCTTATTCCAATAAGTATTTATTTTATGCATGTGTATAGGTATAACTTTAGTAGCCCAACTTAAATATAGTTTTTTTTTATATATTTCCCGTGTCATATTTTTTTCATCATAAAATTTTATTTTTATACAGATTAGATTTGACATGTAAAACGTGTACTTTATGTATCTATTTTACAAATAAACATTTTGAATTTTTGAATAAGATAAGACACCCTTTGATAAAAATACTAGCGCACGCTCGCAGCGTTGCTTGCATGAATCCCGTTTTTTCCGATCCCGTAAGAATTTCTTAAAATCTATTCTTATCGGATATCTACGTCATGCAAAGAACCTACAGTTCAAATTTCATATTCCTAGGTCTAACCGTTTGGCCCAGGCCGTAATGCTTCAGTCAGTCAAATCATCCACCCGATTTCACTAACAAATTCATATCTGATAAACATATACATATATATTTATATATTATACTTGTAGTATTATAGTCATTAATCGAAAGTAACCGACATAATCAGTAAGTAGAAGTGGCAGTGGCCAGGCCATATTTGGGGCCGAAAGGATTTAAAATGGAGACCACGTACAGCAAAGCGTAGTGCAAATAGGCCGATTTCGTGCCCGCTGGACCAACGACCTGAAGGACGTTGTGGGTGGCGGCTGGATGAGGAGGATGGAGGACCGACATGAGTGGCGAAATTTGGGAAAGGCCTACGTCCAGCAGTGGACGGACACGGGCATGGATTCATGGATAGACTAGTAGTATTTTAGTATATAAGTCTCTTTAATAACATATTTATACGTTTTTTATATTATTTAAAAGTCCGAATTGTTCTATAATAATAACAATATAATAGTTAATTTCGGACTATTAACGGTAGTACCTAGTCAATCTTGGGTTTTACCACAGAGTAATTTTAAATGCTGAAAAAGACAGCTTGTTGTTGGTTGTTTCTTCTACCCAAGTCGGTGTGTTTGCACTATTGAAAGTGTATGAAATAATGGACGAACTGGTTGAAAACAAAAAAAACATAATAACTTTTCTCGATAGAGACAAACACGCAAAGTGTTTACAGGAAGTGAAAGCCGCTAAAAGCATGCAAAAAACGCAAGCAGTCCATTCCAGTGTTAAAAGCGTTACGGGTGGGGAAGAAAAACTAATTGCACCACTGATAAATGAGAAATAGGAAATGAGGTACGTTATTACATTTATCATTACAAAAAGTACCTATCGTCACGACCTGAATACTTAAGGGGTATCAAGGGTGTTTCCAAGTGTGAACTGTGAAATGCAAGTCACTGTCCAAACTCGTATTTTAACAGACAATATTACGTCCCAAATATGATGGGTGCTTGACAATTGGTGACCTTGAAAAGTTGATATAAGGGTCGGCTTAACTCAGAGGTAAGGTATATCTGGATCAAGCTGGCTTAATAAATATTTTTTTATTTTTCAACAAATAATTTAAATTATATGAATCCCAAGAAAAGGTCAAGTAAAACAATGTAAGACTAAGATCTGATTAATTAATCAATATAAAAAAAAACAAATTGAATCTGAGTCAAATTGAATAAATTATCTATAACTACAAATAAATTTACTATAATTTTTCGACATACTATGCAATTTAATATGGCATAATAATATTTTTTCGAAGTTCTTTCAAATCTAATATCAATGATAAGTTTTAAAGTAAGTAATTACACTATGACTTACATAAAAATGGACGGACAGTGGAGTCTCACCATAATGGTTCTAAGCATTTTAGGTAAGGAACCCTAAAACTTTCAGTATTTTGAGATCGTACATGGAGAAGCGTTCGTAGCTACATTACTGAGCTTATGTCATATTCATGAGGAGTGTCGATATAAACTTGATGAAAAATGTGAAATGAGTTTACTTGCTCAAGAAAACTTGTTAGCTTAAAATCAGAGGCGCCTTTTCCTAACTTATTAAGTAGGTTCTCTCACAAAATTTGCTCATATGATATGAGTAAGTAAAATACCTTTTTTTTTAAACACGAGGTTTTTCCAAAGCTGCGATTATCAGTATACTGTAAAATGCAGATATAATACTGAGTTTTGAACCATTGGGCAAATTGATATTTTATCAGGAAAAGTCTAATCTAACTGTATGATTGTATGATGTATATTTTGGTTTTTAACTAGGCAAAAGCTTTTACGGCAAGTGCGCAGTGGTAGCGCACTTACCATGAAAGAAGGAGTAGGTCACAGGTTCGAATCCTGGCTCGAGGTATTTTTTCAAAATGTTTCATCACTTGACATTTGTTTTAGTTGATCTCTTATTGTTTATAATGCACTCAAAATAATTTAAAGAGTATCCAACGCTATGGATTTCGCTATAAGCAAAGTACATATTTAGTGGTTTATTTTTAAAATTTATTTTCTACCGATACAAGTAATCAGTTCAAAAAGTAAGAGCAAAATGTATCACTGTCCATTCCAAATGAATAACTTGCATCGTATTTATTCAGATTTTTCGAGGAAACTCCAACTTTAGACGTGTTTTACTTACACATTTAAGTTTCCGCAGTTAATCGCTTTTCTTTTTCCTGACGTAAAGACCGTGCTTAGTAAAACACTACGAACTTTTTTACTACACTTTAGAGAATCTCGGGTTGTTAGTTAAATTCAAATTGGGAAACTTTTAAAATTTATGTGCGCACTTTTAAGACACCATTTATGTCCTTACAAGTCGTTACACGTGTACGGAGACCAAGGGGAAAGTTTGGACCCTGGCCTTCTGGCCTCCTTCTTCTTTGTCTATGGAGCTCGTAGGCAGGCTGTTGCAATAATTTATCTTGTGGAACAGTTATGTCCGCATTACATGAATTAATCAACACAGTAAAACTTTTGTTCAACTACTCGTATACTATGTAGAACCAAATGTGGTCTTATGCAGTTTCATTTACCCTAAAATAAATTGTTACTTGAGAAAAATGTAAAAAATGTCACGCGAAGACGATATTTTTGATGGTCGTGATAGAGTATTGTATATAACTGAACTTATTAACTATTGGGACACTGTGGATCTCATTATGACACATTTGTACAAAATACTATTTTAGTGGCATAAGAAATTCCCGCTCAACTTTCTCAAGAAAATCACAAACGTACGAACCGTATGTCTGTTTAAAAAAAACTGTAATAATTACATGTGTCTAAATTGGACCACTAGTGAAGTGTTCGTTTTTTATGTAACCCAAAAAAGGCTTTTACGCAAAGAGGTTGAATATATAATCTCGTTAGAAATAATAAATATGGGGTAATTTATAAAACGGGCAACGATGAGGATGCCCGGCTGTTCCAGTTAATTAGCCCCTAATCTGTAAGGAGATGGATCACTTGAAAGCCTTTTAAAAAAACAAAACATTTAATAAACGTTACTGGGTTTTGGTGTTTAGAATTATGCTGGTGGAGGTAATCTATATGTCTTTATTAGATATTTTTCTGTAAATTAGAATTATAGAATTGTAATATATGAAAATTTTGAATTTTGCGTTGACCGTATACACAATACATACGTATTTACATTTTGAAGAGTAATAATAATGCTAATTTCAAGTTTTAGTGTTCAGTTTTGATTAGTTAAGTATAAAAGGCGGGATTTTTACAATACAATACAACACAAATGCTCATACATAAAATCACTATCTACCCAGTCATGTGACTACGTCCACTTGGGATCTCAAAATAAATGAAAATCCCTAGGAATTAAATTTTATACTCTCTTTGTTAAACTAAATGGTGACGCTATTCCTATACAAACAAATATTGGATGGATTCAAATGATGGTTCTTAGTGGAATATCATCTTCAATAAATTATACACAAATTATTGTACTTTTTATTCCACAAATATTTATTTTTATTATTACTTAGGCTACCGGTTTCCTATTACACATCATCGGACCACCAAATTATTAATTTTAAACTGTTATTCAAATAAATGATTTGTTTGCTCGATGATGTCCTACACAAATATTCACAAAAATTTAAAATTGTATTTTTGTTTACTTTGTGTTATTTTGATCCTAGCTCCGAACCTTATCAGAATGGCACCCCATTCAAAGTTATTTCTGGATCCACCCTTAAGCCACCATATACTTACGAATATTTTGGTAATTTTTAATTACCAGATTTGATTTTTTGTACAATTTTATAATGTTTTCTTTAATAATATCTGACTTTCATTTATTTCTCAGACACTTGGCCTCTCGGCTAAATTTCGGTAGTGGTACGGGCACAGAACATCTTTTTTTGTAATTCTGTTTTTGTTTCCTACGACCCAGGTACAGTTAAAGAGACGGGACCTAAGAATTGCGTGTATAGTGTAGAGTATAAAGCCGTTTGAAGCACGGAGCATCCGCTACATTGGTTTATTCTGGTTTTTTAAGTTGGCTTAAAGAAAGTTGGCGTGGCATCACTCTGCTGCGCACTTCCCACATTTCACCTCCAAGAGACGCCGATTGCCTGAACAAAGCAATATAAACGAGAGTGAAGTTTAGAATGATGAAGATACAATGTCAGTTGTTGAAGAAATATTATTTAATTATTAATAATTAAAAAACTATATGTATTTTTTTGTATGACTATACATTTGGGAATCACTCAAACATACGCAATTCGCAAAGAACTAAATGTGTCTGTCCCTTTAAAAGGGCTGTCAATCAAATTATAAACATAAGCTCGTTTTAACTTAGATTGTTTTCATGCTTCACAGTGTCTTTTTTATACGATTTAGCTACGGCGTAGCAGTAAAAATATACAAAAACTGCTACGCTAAGCGGACTGTTTATTTTTCATGAAGAATTTTTGTGTGGACGTTCTGTTACTAAAAACAAAGTGCGCTTTATTTTACCTCGATTTCTTAAATTTATGAATGCTGTCTAGACAGTACAGGTCGAGTATAAACTCGTAAAATAATAAGTAATGTTTATATTTTCTAAGCGAAACAACGAAGTACCTTTGCAAATTAAACCGAGTACGCTACGTTTTTCAGAAGAAGTTACTTTAAGTAAAATTGAGTACATTTGCAAATTCTGTAATTTTATGTAAACCTTTGTCTATACGAGTCCATTTTAAACCTGCATTTAAAGCCTCTTAATCCTGCTGTGGTCAAGCAAACTGACCTAGCTTTACTTTCTACGCTAAAGGTCGTCAAAGAAATCGCATAAAAATAATGAATGGGCCTTATTTTGATAATGATTTTGCCCCTTATGACCTCGTCTTCAGAACCGCTATTAGGGAAGTTGTTATACTATTTTGATCAATTTATGAAGTTATTTGAAAATTAGGGTGGGTCACAATTCAACTTTTTTGAATTTCTTATTGTAATAGTGGAATTAGTTAAAATAAAATAAAAAATATTAGACCACATCTTCTGGATGCGCTTTAAATTCAAAGTTTAACAAAATGCATGGAAGAATATATACATTTTACTTTTTTTATTTTTGTTGGTTAAATCATCATTTAAGCATATCATTAAAAGTATTTATGAAAATATATGTCACTTAATATGTCTAAAATTGAATGAAATCTGTGTTCATTCACAGAATTTCGAAATTTAAGGCGCTTGTAAGAGATTTTAATTTCTTACGACCTTGGAACACAATAGAATTTTATGACGCTATTTTTGTTATATTGCTGACATAAGTCCAAACATACAAAAATTATAAATGAAATTTAAGAAAAAAAAATATATTTTCTTCCTTGCATTTTATTAAACTTTGAATTTGGCGCAGCTAGAAAATGTAGTCCTATATTTTTAATTTTATTTTATTTGGGCTCTTTATAGATCTCTTCAAAATAATTCCATTATTACAATATGAAATTCAAAAAAAGTGGAATTTTCATCCACCCTATTGAAAATACTCTTTATTTGATATGGATTAAAGTAATTTAAATCGTGCACAAAAACAATTAACCAAGTATCGTGCATATTGTTCCTGACCTACCCAAATATATTACTCGACATCATGCAAAAATCTGAATCATGCCAAACGTCTTTGAGATAAATGAACGGATAGGCAAAGCCTGAAAATTCCTATCAAGTAGCAGGACATCATAATCGCAAATTCATATCCGGTAATGGTGAAAGTCGCTTAGCGACGGCTGCAGGGGTACAAGCCATTAGCGGACGCATTATCTCGCTGGCTGCTACCGCTTCTCATTTTTAAAATGTCTCACTTGAACGAAGTGATGCGTACAAGCGAGCGATGGGAAAAGGTTTAGTCTATGGCTACGAGCGAAGCGAATGCGCCATTCAGTTTTAGTTTCGCCAGTTAAAACGTGGACGGCTGTTGCTTGTGATGCGACTACCATCTACATCTTCTAGCCTTTGCCCGCAGCTCTTCCCACGTTTATTCAATCTCTGCCCCGTTGTTATTTTATGAACATCCCTTATAGTATATATGTTGACCGGGGTCGCTACGATGATAATAAAAAAACACACCCAAATCCGTTGAGTGGTTCTTGAATTTAAATGGAACATATGTACACAATACATACATACAGAAAAAAATTGATTATGCCAAATTTTATCCCAGCAGAATAAAGTGCAAGGTTGAATCCATTACCCTCCGTACCATAATTGTATTATTACTTTGCTTTGCGGTTTAATTCATGTATATAAACGTAACGTTTTAACAGGTGGTAGAGCTAATGCCGGGCTCGACTGTGGAGGTACCACCATCTTAGTCGGAAATCCTCCCGAAGTTATTCGGGGGAGAGTAAAAGGACAGCTCTCAGGAAAAAAAATCAGGCGGCCCACCATCGCCTGGGACCGATGGATGGCGGTATATCCATCCCCAATTGCCGGGCCTTATATAAATTAGACTGGTGACGGGCAGCGGCGTCACTGGTGCAAGGGTTTCGGCACCGCGCTCACCAACCCGCCTGCCCAGCGTGTGTGAGTATGGGCATTTCTTCCAGGAGGACCGCCAAGAGTGGCGAAATCCTGGAAAGGCCTATGTCCAGCAGTGGACGAAACAGGCAGATGGATGGATGGATATAAACGTAGTTCCTTTCAACAATCATTTGAAAACGGAAAATAATATTGACATACCTAACCATGCCCTCTTCACTTGGTAACAACTAGACCAATTTAAAGGCATGACAATGTCATGAGTAGATTCTTAAAAGCAAGCTTGATGGTATTAAAATATTACCAATCATATATTCCCCTAGTTTGATTTTAAAAATAGACTCTGCCTCTGAATACTACAATATTTATAAACATTGCTTCGATTGACAATAAAACCGTAGGTTTATGAATGAAGAAGAAACTACGCCGAAGTGCTTTCCATTTTCGATTACGTTCAATTATGCCATTATTTCAAGCATCAAAATGATAACTGAAGTACATATTTACAAACATTGCTTCGATTGACAATAAAACCGTAGGTTTATGAATGAAGAAGAAACTACGCCGAAGTGCTTTCCATTTTCGATTACGTTCAATTATGCCATTATTTCAAGCATCAAAATGATAACTGAAGTACATATTTACAAACATTGCTTCGATTGACAATAAAACCGTAGGTTTATGAATGAAGAAGAAACTACGCCGAAGTGCTTTCCATTTTCGATTACGTTCAATTATGCCATTATTTCAAGCATCAAAATGATAACTGAAGTACATATTTACAAACATTGCTTCGATTGACAATAAAACCGTAGGTTTATGAATGAAGAAGAAACTACGCCGAAGTGCTTTCCATTTTCGATTACGTTCAATTATGCCATTATTTCAAGCATCAAAATGATAACTGAAGTACATATTTACAAACATTGCTTCGATTGACAATAAAACCGTAGGTTTATGAATGAAGAAGAAACTACGCCGAAGTGCTTTCCATTTTCGATTACGTTCAATTATGCCATTATTTCAAGCATCAAAATGATAACTGAAGTACATATTTACAAACATTGCTTCGATTGACAATAAAACCGTAGGTTTATGAATGAAGAAGAAACTACGCCGAAGTGCTTTCCATTTTCGATTACGTTCAATTATGCCATTATTTCAAGCATCAAAATGATAACTGAAGTACATATTTACAAACATTGCTTCGATTGACAATAAAACCGTAGGTTTATGAATGAAGAAGAAACTACGCCGAAGTGCTTTCCATTTTCGATTACGTTCAATTATGCCATTATTTCAAGCATCAAAATGATAACTGAAGTACATATTTACAAACATTGCTTCGATTGACAATAAAACCGTAGGTTTATGAATGAAGAAGAAACTACGCCGAAGTGCTTTCCATTTTCGATTACGTTCAATTATGCCATTATTTCAAGCATCAAAATGATAACTGAAGTACATATTTACAAACATTGCTTCGATTGACAATAAAACCGTAGGTTTATGAATGAAGAAGAAACTACGCCGAAGTGCTTTCCATTTTCGATTACGTTCAATTATGCCATTATTTCAAGCATCAAAATGATAACTGAAGTACATATTTTGCGCACGATTATTTTTTTCATATTCCGATTTCAAAGAGAATGAAAGTATATAGCTATATTAAATTGCTATAGCCCTTATCATACAAGTTCCTTTCTTATATTTATTAATTAGTTTTTGTTACGGAAAAATATGATTTTGTGTAACTATATATTTTATAGAGACATGAGATCTATTATTTTGTTGTTTTTCCATATACTTGTACTGATTTATTAATTAATCATGTCATATCAAATATCACAAATATTGCTTGCATAATACATTTAGATTATATTTATAAGGCATTAATTAATTTGTTAATATAATAGCAAAAGGTAAAATTTTAGTGTCTCAGTTAAGTACGAGTATAAACATTATAAATGTTCAAACAAACACAATGCTCACATAACATCATCCGATAGTTTTACGGTTTTTTTAAATCCCAATAGCAATGTTTTTACCTTGTTTACAAATGCTCAGATCGTATTATTTATGTGATCGGGCAGATTGTTATATAAAGATGGCGATATACAGTGCATATATTTCCGATATACCTGTCTTGCTCAGACGACAACATATATGCACAGAACACTTTTTGTCTTATAGGTAGTCCCTAAAGCTTGATCTGTGTTTTTTACACAGACGTATAATGTAGTAGCAGACTTAACATTAATAATAAACGCATAGAGTCGACGCGTGGCAATTTTAGCTCAGTGAACTTCGGGCTCTTTTAAATATAAATATTGCTTGTTTCCAAACAAAATATATACTAGACATTAGTTTAGGAAATAACAAATCCGTTCCAAGCATAAGCTAGCCCAAACAACCCATTTTTATACGTTTAGCTTATTTTTTGTATGGAAAGTTGTCACGCTATCTAATCCTTATATTTGGTCTGCTACTTAGTCATAATTAAATGCCTGTGGTTTTTTACGTTTCCGTACCCGAAAGGTGCCAGACCGGACCCAATTACCAAGCCTCCGCTCTCTGTTTGTCTGTCTGTCCATCTATCACAGGGGTCTACAGCTTCAACTATAATATGTAGACTGTTGAAATTTTCGCTGAATACAAGACAAATAAAAAATTTTAAAAAACGCCTTGGAAACCTCGAAAAATTTGTTCAAACTGATGTTCATACGCTAAAATATAAAAAAAAATGGGTTTCGTAGTTAGAGAGCGCCGAGTTGTTTGTCAGGCGCTACCATTATTGCGCCTTGTTGTTTGTCGCCTTAATGTTGCCATGGTATCTACGTTGTTATTACTTATTATGAACGATAATGTTTTTAGGGTTCTATATCCGTATTGTGTGGTGGTACGGAACCCTTTGTGCGCAAGTCCGACTCGCAATTGGTCAAATTATTTGTTACTCAGTGTTCGTTATGATTAAGGTTTTATGTTATATAATGTTAAGAAAAAAATTAAATAAGAATAGATTACTAGATTATTTTTAGGTGGTAAAGCTGATGCCGGGCTCGACTTCGGAGGTACCACCATCTTACTCGCAAATCCTCCCGAAGTTGTTCGGGGGAGAGTAAGAGAACAGCTCTCAGGCAAAACCAGGCGGCCCACCATTGCCTGGGACCGATGGATGGCGGTATATCCATCCCCAATTGCTGGGGCTTATATAAAACAGACAGGTGACGGGCAGCGGCGTCACTGGTGCAAGGGTTTCGGCACCGCGCTCACCAACCCACCTGCTCAGCGTGTGTGAGTATGGGCATTACTTCCAGGAGGACTGCCAAGAGTGGCGAAATCCCGGAAAGGCCTGTGTCCAGCAGTGGACGAAACAGGCTGATGAATGGATGGATGGAGACTACATACAGTATGAAAAGTAAAGTAGTTCTGGTATTCTGAACACTGGTAAAGATTGAAAGTTAATTAAATCGCATGTATGTAGATTTCTCTCTGCGAACGCAACAACTATTCGTGATGGAACACTATAGAGAATTACGCAGTGGTAATCCATCAACCTAGATTTACAACTGACAACGGAACGCAATTTCAAAGCGTTTCATTATTTTTTCCTAACGTATCGCACGCTAAAATGGGCTTTTAATGGTCGTAAGAACGGAACGTTCAGCCGCGTGCCGCATCCGTACGTGGCATACGAGAGCCCGGATAATTTACGATTGTTCAAGCAACCACCCTTATCTTATTATCCTACCTAAAACAGACGACAACAAAATCTCAAAACGAATGGCAATTCTCCCCTTTTTAACTCCAACTTCTTTTAATTATTAGATTACCAACGATTAATTTAAGCGATCCTTTTGAGTGCAGCTGCATTTGTGTCAACTGTTGGAGTATTTCGGAGCAGAGGTACAGGTAAAAATAAATAATAAAAAATATTAAAAACACGACTCCTGGAATAGAGATTTTAATTCGGATTTCAGTGCAGTCGGGGGACATACAAAACAACACGTATCCAATGTACATAATGTAATAGTCCCCGACTGCACTGAAAGCCGAATTAAATCTCTATTTGCGGTCGCGTTTTTAATATTTTTATTGAACACTTTTTTGTACATAATAATAATAATAAATTTTTTTATTTCCAAAACACAATTTTATACAAAATACAGTATACCCCAAGTGTATAGTTATTAATATTCTATATTTTTAGCCTATCCCACCCAGGATGCTCTATGATTCTAACGATACCACACACTTCTAAATCGGTTCAGGCATTAGGAATTATGGTGGAAATAGCCAGTCCATAAAGTGACACTATCGAAGTTTGGTTAAATACGCTGCGTGACCTCTTATGACCCTCGAGCACGATGCGACGATGTTGCGAATAGCGCGACTTGGACATATTGATATTTGCATCTATTATGAATGTTATGATATTTGATATGATTTTTCAAAATAAAAAAAAAATCGGTTTTAACTCGATAACCACTCTTTACAGCAAAAATAAAAAGTGAGCTTATGGTACGAAATGAAATCGCTACACCCGAACTAACATGCCTACAGTTCAGGCAAATCAACAGAGTCGGCTCTGCACAGCGTAGTGAAAAGAACTACTAAAGAGTCAACCCTAGGTACCTTTATCGATATAGAGGGGGCCTTTGACAACTAGATTCATAAATATTAACCACGCTCTTTTCAAGTATGACGTCGAACCAACACTACGCGGGTGGATAGACAACATGCTTAAGCTGAGAGCTGTACAACTAGACATGAATGGCACCACCAGAGCGGTGGTAGCCAAGGGCTGCCCACAAGGAGGCGTCCTATCACCTCTGCTCTGGAACATCGTAACGGATGATTTGATCCGACGGCTCAACGATAAGAGCTATCATACTATAGACTACGCCGACGACCTGGCTATCCTCATTAGTGGGAAATTTGAAAGCACACTCTGTGAACTAATGCAGGGTGCTCTCAAGGTTGTTGAAAAATGGTGCGAGGAGTACCAACTAACAGTGAATCCGAATAAGACAGAACTAGTACTGTTTACCAATAAAAGAAAGATGGTGAACATGAGACTCCCGAAACTCTTCGGCACGAACTAACCCTATCGACTGAAGTCAAATACCTAGGAATGTTACTTGACAACAAGCTGAACTGGACTAAACATATGAACAACAAATTGAAAAAGGGGACCATAGCACTATGGCAGTGTAAACGCATGATGGGCAAGAAATGGGGACTACGCCCAAACATTATGCTATGGCTATATAAAGCAGTGATAAGACCAATGGTCCCGTACGGTGCCGTCGTCTGGTGGCCAAGGATGGACGTCGGCTTCGTACAGAAAGACCTAGAAAAGTTTCAACGGCTTGCTAGCATGCTTACCACAAGTTGCATGCGCACCACCGCAACCGCGGCCCTCGAGATAATTTTGGACATCCCACCGCTGCACCTGTTCATACAACAGGAGGCAGTGGCTGCGGCGTTTAGACTCAGGGTAGCTGGACAGTTGAAAAGCGACGACAGGGCACCACATACGCGCATGCTTGAGCTGGCCGTGTCCCACCAGCCACTAATGGACGCGCCGTGTGATAGAATCCCAAAAATGCACATCTTCAATAGACAGTACAATGTCCAACTCTTTGAGGAGCCAACGGACCACTCTAATATCCATGAGATAAGGATATATACAGATGGGTCCAAAACGAAAGAGGGTACTGGGGCCGGAGCGTACTCAGCTGAACTTAATATTAACAAATCAACAGCCTTAGGTAAGTATAACAGGATTTTCCAAGCGGAATGCGTCGGTATAATCCTGGCTTCAAGCGCGGTGCTCAGCAGAGAAGCTAAAGGCCTCAAAATTCGCATACTCTCTGACAGCACTGCGGTACTCCGGGCCCTAAACAGGACTACGGTAAACTCTGGGCTCATACTACAATGTCTAAACCAACTGGAAGAGGTAAGCCGACACAATAAAGTAACCCTCCAGTGGATAAAAGGGCACAGCGGATCGCTGGGTAACGACGCGGCTGATGAACTGGCAAAGAAAGGCGCAAAACGAAAACCGGTAGGTGTTGAACCACTGGTACCCTTGCCTTTTAACCAGATAAGAACATGGCTGCGGGAGAGAACCAGCACTCAACATGCTGAACAATGGGTAAGCGTGACAACCTGCAGGCAGACGAAAGAGATGTTACCCACCGTGGACCGTCACCTGACGAAGAAACTGCTACGACTTAATAGAACCAACCTTCGCATGATGGTAGGGCTAATTACAGGACATAGCAACCTTAACAGACATTTCTATATTATAGGTCTAACAGACAGCCCTCTGTGCAGAGCCTGCATGGGGGCCAAAGAAACGCCGACCCACGTGACTATAGACTGCGTAGGTGTCAGCACACAACGGGCAAGATCCTCGGTGAACCGGGGACGCTCCGCCAGTCCTGTGGTGACCTAGGCCCCTAGAATCCCAATTCTGGCGTGAGCTAGAATACCACTATTTCTACGCACAAAGGTCCAAATGTGAGACTAGGTGCGGAAACCGAGCCCACCAAGAAGAAGAAGAAGAAGAATGTATTGAGTGTTCATTGTGAATGTATCGGGAAAATTTACGGAATTATTTAATTTTTTAAAGAATAATGTGATCAATTATATATGTTCGATAACTACTCTAAATTAAAGATACCTATTTGTTAAGAATAGTAATACCGGAATGATGTAGGGTTGTAATGAGTCTACGCCAAATTCCACAATGTCAATCACTCACCTTGAACATCTCCAGTATGACTCCACCAGCTGGGGTTGGGTATGAAGCTTCTCCAAGGTCTGACGAAATGGTTGGCACTGCTAGGCTTATGTTCACAAATTGGGATCACACCAAGGTTAATCGATGCGCACGGCGCAGATATCGGTCGCAGACTAAAAGTTCATCCGCGGTGGCGCTGTTGCGCTAGCTCAAAGCTACCAGTCAAAGGTTCACTTCAATGTTTGTGAAAAACAAGGTAGAATAAGGCATATATCATACATAACCCCTCACCGAAATCATAGTATGATTTCTAGAAAAAATAAAGATTAAGTATCTACAACTCTATAAAAAATAGAAGACTCTACATGGAGGATGAAGTTGAGACTCTACTTATTCATTAACAGAACTAAGGATAAATAACAATGAAAATAAACAATTTTAAATTCTAACTATTGAGAGTAACCTAAATTAAAACTATTAGGAACTAGTCATTTATTGATTAGGAAGAGGACATAACTTATTAACTGGTCTACGGTAGAGACCCTTTGGTGTTCTCACTGTTACAACGCGGACAATGTTATCTGCACCAGGGTGAACACATTCTACACGTCCAACAGGCCATTGCGAAGATTTGGTAAAGTCAGATTTGATCAAACATAGATCATTTACTTTTATGTTTGGCGTCACTGTAAACCATTTTTGTCTTTGTTGGAGAGTATGAATATAATCATTAGACCATATTTTCCAAAATAATTGGGTCAATTTCTGTATGTATTGCCAAAGAGACAATCTGTTGATCGTTAAGTCGTCTAAATTAATTTCTGGAACGGCCAGAAGATTTTGTCCAAACAAGAAGTGTCCTGCGGTTAAAACTTCAAACTCATCAGCTGAGTCTGATAAACTGCATAAAGGACGAGAGTTCATAACGGCCTCTATTTTACAAAATAAAGTCGTTATTTCTTCGAACGTCAAAGATTTGTCACCTATAGCACGAATGAGGTGGTACTTGGCAGATTTTATTCCTGCCTCCCAAAGCCCTGCTAGATTTGAACCTGTCGGAACATTGAATTTCCAATTTATTTGGCGCAAAGTGCAGCCATTTAAGATTTCATCACGGACAGATTCCTTTGTGAGAAATTGGTAAACTTCCTTTAGGTGTTTGCTAGAAGCTTTAAAGTTGGTAGCACAGTCAGAATATAGACAAGTCATTAATCCTCTACGAGCTACAAACCTATCTAGTGTAGCGAGAAAACAATCAGCTGTTAGATCAGTCAAGACTTCCAAGTGGACTGCTTTTGTTGAAAAGCATACAAACAAACAAAGGTATGCCTTATACACTTTAGCGTTTCTTCGGAGACTTTCCTTTATGTAGAAGGGTCCACCTAGGTCACAACCCACATGATTAAATACCTTTTCAGGTTGTAAGCGAGTTGTTGGAAGGTCACCCATAGGTGGTTGTAAGGAAACAGGTCTGCATTTAAAGCAAATTAAGCATTTTGAAAGAATGGATCGAATTATACTACGAGCACAAAGAATCCAATAGAATTTGCATAAAATACCTTGCAAAGACCGAGGTCCAACATGCAAATATTTTTTATGAACATATTCGATGATAAGTTTTGTAATGTGACACTTTTTTGGGAGCAAAAGTGGGTGTTTTGTTCCAAATGGTAGGGTCGATTGTGAGATTCTACCCCCCACCCTGAGAAAACCACTGGTGTCAATAAAAGGAGAACATTTCCTAAGGGATGGAACAAACTTTCCATTCTTCAGCATCTTAATTTCAGATGAAAAGTGGTTCTCTTGAACACATTTTATAATTGAGTCGTGAGCATTTTGAAGCTCTGAAGTTTTCAAAGGTCCTACACAACGATCCTCCGATTTAAGTTTCGAGTTTTTTATGAATCGAAGGCACCAAGCAAACACCCTTTGAATTTTGACAAAAGAAGAAAACTTCAAACATAAAGTTTCTAAGTCATTTTTTACTTCAAAGCATTTATTTTGAGGTTTTGAATTGGCCTTTTCATTATTCTGTGACATATCAGAACTTGAAGTCAGACAAAAAGTATCAACGTTTGGTTTTAGTTCTGGTATATTTTCAGAATTTTTTATAAAAAATGTGCTGACTGGCCAATTTTCGCGGTTACAATATAGCCAGTCCGGTCCGTGTAACCAAGTTGCAGCAAGCTCCTCCAGTTGCTCAGGCATAACACCACGTGACGCAACATCTGCAGCATTATTGTTGCTGGTTACATGATACCATTTGTTAGGCGGAACCACACTAATAATATCAGCCACGCGACTTGACACAGTTTTTAATTTATATGGTGGTATTTGAAGCCATGACAGAGCAACACTTGAGTCTCTAAAGGCGATGATTTGTAAATTTAAATGTTTGAGGTTCTCTAAGACACATTTTACTAATTTTGAAAGCAACACGGCCGCCATCAGCTCAATTCTAGGGATTGAAAGTGGTTTAATAGGCGCAACTTTAGATTTGCTCATTAGTAGTCTAACCTTAACATTTCCAATCGAGTCTGTACTCCGGAGAAAAAGACAACTTGCATATCCACGAGAACTTCCGTCACAGAATGCGATTAGCTGTATTTCTTTAAAACCGGTTATGAGTAGGTGACGCTCGATACGTAGTTCGGATAGCATGGGCAAACTAGTGATGAACCTCTGCCACTTGTCACGGACATCTGATGGTAATTGTTCATCCCAGTCAAGGCTAAGCTTCCACAAATCTTGCATGATACATTTTGCTACAAAAGTACAGGGAGCAATAAATCCAATTGGATCGCTGTTCTGAAAGTTTCAGAACCGATCGCTTTGTGGAAATTGCATCAGCTAGATTGTAATTAAATGCAAAACAATCTTGATTTGGAATGTATTTAAGACCAAGCACCTTAATAGCTGATGATAAGGTATCATCTTGAAAGCTTATATCAGATGTTTGTTGTGTCTGTACTCGGGTAAGTAACTCACAATGGTTACTTGACCATTTTCGCAACTCAAAACCACCTCTATTCAGAAGAAGATTGAGTTCATCCTGTAACGTACAGGCTTCAGCGAGCGTTTGTGTCGACCACAATAAGTCATCGATGTAAAATCCTTCCATTACAACAGGCGCGGCCCGCGGGAAAGATTCATGTTCATCATGAGCCAGCTGCTGTAAAGTACGTACGGCAATGAAAGGTGCACTGCGTAAACCGTACGTATTTGTTTTAAGCTCATATATTTTTAGTGGTTTAGAAGGTGAGTCACGCCATAAAATATGTTGATAACTACGTTCACAGGGACGTATCCAGACTTGACGGTAGAATTTTGATATGTCAGCAGTAAAACAAACATCAAACAACCGAAAGTTTGAAATGATTTTAAATATATCTTGATGTAGTTTTTTACCCGTCAAAAGATGACAATTTAGACTATACGAATTACCATCTGTTTTTGCCGATCCGTCAAAAACGCCACGAACAGGCGTCGTTGTACTAGACAATCGCACGACAGCATGGTGAGGTATGACGTATTTAGATTTTTCGGAACCAGAATACACTTCCATGTGCCCTAATGACTCATACTCGTTCATGAAGTCAACATATGTCTTATATATTTCAGTCGTTTTTACAAGACGACGTTCCAACTGCAGAAAACGTTTCAATGCAGTTTGATAAGAATCCCCAAGCGACGCGCCCGAAGGTTGAAGTAACAACGGTGAAACATACCTACCAAATGAATCGCGATAGTGATTTTCTACGTATATTTTTTCTGCGATCTCATCGAGTGGATCTTGTGGAATTTCGCACGGCGCAGATTCCACCTCCCAAAAGGATTTCAAACGGTCTTCGAGACACGTTTCAACAGCGTACGACGCTGAGCAATGATGTGTAGACGCTACCCTCATTACATTACTGGATTGGTCGACCTCCAACTTCCCAGTGATAACGTACCCGAAAATGCTGCTCAATGCTGGAGGAATACAGTCAGCAAAAATAATCTTTTTTCCATCATAAATGTGAGGAAATACATCACCAGCTAAAATAATGTCAATTGGTGATGGTTTATAAAAGTTTGGGTCAGCTAAATTAAGACCACTATAATTTTGTAAAACCTTTTTAGGAATTTGAACAGTCGGAAGGTCTGAAGTGATTTTCGGCAAAACTACAGCGTCAATTTTGAAATTACACTTGCTACTATTGCGAGGTTTTATTTCACAAGTTACCATGCCGTTATTTTTTAATTGAACGCCACCTAATCCAAAAATGTTTAAAGGACATTTTGTTTGAGGCAATCCTAAGCGTTTTAAGCAATCAAGTGACAAGAAATTCGATTGTGCCGCAGAATCAATTAAAATACGACACGGTTGTTCATTTCCGAACGCATCCGTAACATCTACAATCGCAGTTCCCAAGATAACGGTATAGTTCTGCGTCGATGCGTGATGATTCAAGTTCAAGTTCACGGTGACGTCATCATCAGCTGAACTCACGGAATCACTTGCATGCACCAGCGGCGGCGCCTGTGACTGCGAAACGCTTGCCGTCACGGGAAACGCTGACGACCTTTCACTTCCGATTGACTGATTAAAGTTTTGTTCCAGATGTAACAATGCGTGATGAGGTTTTTGACAAATGAAACACCTAAACTCACTGTTACAATCACTGGTAGAATGATTACTTTTTAAGCAGTTATGGCATAATTTTAACGCATTCGCACGGTCAATGCGCTGTAAAGTGTTCATTTTCCGGAAAGATTCACAACGGAAAATCATGTGATTTTCTGTGCAATGTGCACATGAAAACTTTTGACGCGCTGAAGAAGAAGCGTGTGAATAATTGTTTTTATTAGTATTTTTATTATAGTTTTTATTGTTATTTTTCACTTTAGTTGCGTCCTGTTGCACAATTTCAGGCGTCGAATGATTTAAAACATTAATATGTTTTTCCACAAAAGCAATGATTTTTGAGAAGGTAGGTTCACCATTTTTCTCTAGTGTTTGTTCAAATAATCTTCTACTTTGAGGATCTAAGGCCCTTAAAGCGATGTGACAAAACACATAATCTGCCAAATCATTGATTTTATTGACTGTATAGCCTTATAAGAATTGTCAAACGTTTCGAGAAATGTATTTAAATTTCCAGCTGACTCCAGAGTTAAGGGAACAAAGTTCAACATTTTCTTTAAATAAAGTCCGGCAAGCACTCTGTTGTCATGATACTTTTTAAGCAGAGAATTCCACACTAAAATAAATCATAATTGTCTGATGTCAAAGGAAGACTTGTAACAAGACTACGAGCAGGCCCGGAAGTACAAGAAATCAAATAGTGAAACTTGTCTATTTTTGCGATGTCAGCCTGGCTGTGTACCAAAGAACAAAACGTTTCATAAAATGTTGTAAATTCTTCAATCTTACCGTCAAATTGCACTAATTCAATTTTCGGTAGGCGAGGACGCGGTTTTAAGTTAGTTTGTTCCATTTTAACGGAACTTTCAGAATTATCAATTTGTAATTTTGATTTTATAAGTTTTACTTGAAAGTATATTTCATCAAAGTTATTTAAGTCAATCGTTTTTAATGACGCATTTTCGTCCAAAATGCATTCATTTTCATAGATGTCAAAAATAAGGTCATTGTATCTTTTTCGAATATCATCTATTTCTTCGACTTGAAGCAAAAACATGTCCGTCTGGTCAGGGTAGGTAGTAATCTTTTTACCGAGATCATGAATTGAAGTTATTTGTTGAAAATATCTTTGCTTCAATGCCGTTAATCTTTGCAATGCCTTAGTCGCACTTGCTATTGGGTCTTTAGGCGCCATTTTCTTGTTTACTTCGTTTATAACTGCGAGAACTTTCCAATATGGCGTAGTACAAAGGGACGAAAACCACGTTTTCTGTAGACTATTTATGAAGAAAACTTGATGAATTTAAAGTTTTTTACAGTTTTAAATAGGAATTATGATCCCTACAATCAGATTGTATGAGATAAGTACTTTTAAGCACTCAAAAAGGTTTAAATAGATTAAAATCCATAGGATTTAGGGTTCGAAGGGCCAAAAATATGTTCGATAACTACTCTAAATTAAAGATACCTATTTGTTAAGAATAGTAATACCGGAATGATGTAGGGTTGTAATGAGTCTACGCCAAATTCCACAATGTCAATCACTCACCTTGAACATCTCCAGTATGACTCCACCAGCTGGGGTTGGGTATGAAGCTTCTCCAAGGTCTGACGAAATGGTTGGCACTGCTAGGCTTATGTTCACAAATTGGGATCACACCAAGGTTAATCGATGCGCACGGCGCAGATATCGGTCGCAGACTAAAAGTTCATCCGCGGTGGCGCTGTTGCGCTAGCTCAAAGCTACCAGTCAAAGGTTCACTTCAATGTTTGTGAAAAACAAGGTAGAATAAGGCATATATCATACAATATATATTCCGGTAAATTATTTCACAACAAATTTATATGTCTGATGTACTGGCATTTTTTTTTCAGCAAATTTATTGAATTTAATTGTAAGAATTAGGTCCATAAAGTTGACAAGTGTGATCAGTTTTTCGTAAACGAGGTGTGGGAGATTGATCACTACAAAAAATACAAAGTAGTATTTGGAAATGTGATAAATTAACACACAATACAAAAGATTGGTATAGGTTTATCACGTATTAAACAGTATAAAAATCTTTCCAAAGATGGTAAATTAGGCGCTTGAAATTTGGGATTACTGGAGGAAAGTGTAAAAATAACCCCCGAAAATAATACACTCCATTTTTGGGGTCAGTGGTGTAAAATTGTTGGACTAGAGCAAGGCTCTCATTTTAACAGCAAAATTAAAACTTCCATGTTGCAGAAAATGTTATGTAAATTATATAATGTTCGTAGCTCAGCGAAGAGATTAAACCCGTAATATTATTATGCATTCGTGTAACCCCATCCCTGGACACAGTTTCAAAGACAAGATCATTTTAAGGCCTCACTAGATTCGAAGTTAAGCTTCTTTGAGCGTGACGCCACAACAAGGGATAGGGGGTTCACATCTCTCCTCCTAGGTAAAGGCAAACAGGGAGGATTAGAACCATCTACTGTATTTACTTATCTATAGGAAGAGGGTGCATATACTCGTGTTTAGATATAAAGTGTACACGTACTTTATGTACATTTATGGGTGTAATTCTTGATCAGGTTGCTTGAAGTTGTTTACAGTTTTCAAAATGTAATCGTATGTTATTCAAAATCATGATTGACACTTTAGTTAAAATAAAATAGTTTGGTAGATATATTTAGGTCCAAAGGGATAATTTAAGATTTTTCCCACGACTCCGCTCGCGTATTATTTGGTTTAACGACATGCTTTTTTTCGGGATAAAAAGTAGCCTATGTGTTAAGTTAGGGTATATGCTACATCCATTCTAAATTTAATTTAAATCCGTCCAGCCGTTTCAGCGTGAAAGAGTAACAAACATACACGCACACACAAACTTTCGCATTTATAATATTAGTGTGATTAGTATTTAGTATAAGAGTATGAATTTGTATACAGTTTAAAGATCTAAGCGCTTAAACGTCCTCACTATTAAAAAAAACGTTCAACAAAAGTATTACCATGGGACTTTTCGGAAATTCTAAAAAATTATTAAATAGTATAATTATGAGTATATATTCTAATAAATGTATTCAAGTGGGAACCGCGAGACTAAATTCAACACAGTAATATAAAGATTTGAATTTCCTGCAACTTGTACTTACTAATTGCGAATGTGATATAGTTCCTGAATATAAGCGTATTACTCGTATTGCCACGAATGTGCTTAAGTATAATTACAACACGCAAAACTACTCAAAGCTCGGGGAAAATAGTACACGATACTCTAGTCTCGGGAACATTATTTAATTTTACGATATAACATGATTCTCGACTAAGTACATTTTGTAATGAAATTTAATTAACGATGGCGTCGTGGCGCGTTCATTAATCGGAGCTTTGAAATATCGCACTACGGCGAAGTTAGTCATCGGGACGATTGTACATACAACTATATAGAATTTGAAGCAAAGCTCATTTGGTGCAATTGTTTGAACAATAATAGAATACCTAGAATGTTTTGTATATAAATACCCTTTCACTCGAAATATTTAATCTATACACCGTGAAATTTAAGTCATTTTGTTAACAAAAACTGGTGATAGTACTCGTCCATGAGAACCCTCCCTGAGGAGGAGCCAACCCTGAAATAGTGAAAAAAATATCAGCTGTTCCATAGAAAAGTTAAATACCTACTCGACCCAAATGTATGAAACAGGTGATTTTTTTTTCACGATCTTAGGGTTGGCTTCATAGTAAAAGTTGTTCATATGGACGAGTACTACCACCAGTTTTCGTTAACAAAATGACTTAAATTTCACGTTGTATAAATACCTGTAAGTTTGACGTGACATATTTATAACATGTTAAATCTATACTAATAATAAAGTAGTAAAAATGCAATGTCTGTAGATACAATATCTTTGCGAAATTTTAAATTAATTGTGTTATTATTATTGTACCGAGGCCAAAAGCACAATTTTTAGAATTTTTATCTTTCTGTCTGCTAAAGTAAAGTTTTTTTAATTATTATTGTAGAGACTCTGGTCTGGTCAATTATTACCGGTCTCTTTTTAATAATAAGTTCTAAGATAGATACAATCACACTAATATTATAAATGCGAAAGTTTGTGTGTATGTGTGTGTGTATGTTTGTTACTCTTTCACGCTGAAACAGCTGGACGGATTTGGATGAAATTTA
This sequence comes from Ypsolopha scabrella, assembly GCA_910592155.1. Taxonomy (NCBI): domain Eukaryota; kingdom Metazoa; phylum Arthropoda; class Insecta; order Lepidoptera; family Ypsolophidae; genus Ypsolopha; species Ypsolopha scabrella. The sequence goes on from OU342963.1 coordinate 13,321,511, forward strand.
GAATGGATATAGCTTATACCCTAACTTAATACATAGGCTACTTTCTATCCCGGAAAAAAGCATGTCTTTAAACCAAATAATACGCGGGCGGAGCCGCGGGCAAAAGCTAGTAGAATATAAATTATGACGTTTAAAATCGTTTTGAAGCTTCAAATAACCTTTTGGTGAAATTCAAAAAATATTATCTATAGGTCATTGCTTAAACTAGTCTAACCAGTAAGGGAGCAAAAATATTTTTTGAATTTAGCCAAAAGGATTACTAAACTCAGTTCCTGATCACTAACCGAGTCAAATGAGTGTGAATTTGGTGGGTTGATTTAATTTCACCCTATTTAATAATAATATAAAAGTTTCAAAATTCTCAACCGTAAACAGTTTTTAGTGTATCTACTTCCAGAAATACCAACACAACGACAAGTAAAACAAGATTTAATACTGCTTATTAAATTAAGTACATTGCGAAAAATACTACGCAATGTTTAATTACCCCAAGACGAGACATCAAATTGCTACATTAAAAGTACTAATTTAGTGGAATAAGACTAACATAAATAAAAACGATGGAAAATAGCAACTGTTTCGTGAGTTAGTTGGAAATTTAATTGTGGCAGCTAATGGCTTGCAAACCCATTTAGCAGTCTTATTCAAAGTGAATACATAGACGGAGCAGACATTTGTTTAATAAAAACTTTGTGAAGAAAAATGCAATGGATCATTTGTGGGTTCCGTCAGCTTATTTTTAAAAGGACTATGAGTCATTTTGCACCAAACCTGAAACGCCATCATATGAAAGCTTTTGAGGTGAACTTAATTTCAATAATACTGCTGTTAAGTTTAAATGCAGCGCGAAAATGGTCCACAATGGTATTGGTGAAATTTCAAATTTCGTAACTTTCCTACCAAATCATAAATTTCCTTGTTAAGTATGCATATACTCGTATTTCGAAGAAGCTACGGGCTCTGCCTACGAGTAGCTACGGCGCGCGGCGTAGCAAATAATGACAGGCTTATCTTTATATTAATAAAAAAGTAGCATACCTGTATATAGACTTCTTGTAAGCAAGGAAATAAAATGATAATTTTTGTTCACTTCTATTTTATTTGATTTATGTAAAAACTACCCCGCTTATTTAGATGCGGTTTTCACCCTAAGCGAAGCATGCCTAATGTCCTATGAGTGACATAGAGTCTGCATATTTTGGGATTTCTATTAAATAAATCACATCCATGTAATTTATAAAGTACCCACACCTTTAATAGTGTGCCACTCACTGATATGTACATAAATATTACTATTAAGATATCTATTTTTTGATAATTTTATTGAGTTAACAACTAGATGGCGCTGCACTTTATGTGGTTGTGACTGCTATCGTTCCCAGAAGCACAAATTATGATTGATTTTCTTAGTTTTGAATAAAAAGTATTTAATAAATGTGATTTATGGCACTACGCGACCGACCGTAGTTTTATTTTAATTAAGCTTTTCCAGCAAAGTTGTGTTATTTTATGCATAACATTACTTTGCTCGAGACTCATCGCAACTACTTTAAGGGGGTAAAAGAGATATCGATACAAAATACATATCTTAATATTGTTTTCCTTACTTCTGAATAAAAATTATGCAATAAATGTGTTTTATGTGTATTCGCGAAAATTGCTTACTAATTATTATGTTTTCACAAGAAAATTATATCACCTTATCAATTATATCTTTTTGACTGCATTACATTAACAAATATTTTAAAGTACTTAGAGTTGTAATACAAATGCAATCAAAATGTAATTCATATTTTTTTTTTTGTGATTTAAGAAGTATTTTGCGCAAATTGAAATAAAAGGCGTTTATTGCATCCTTTTTATTCAAAAGTAAGGAAAACGATGTTAAGATCAGTATTTTGCACCGAGATCTTCTGTTACTAGTCACGTATCGGGTGGACGATATTGCTGGCAAAAGCTAGTAAATAACAAGTAAAAATAAAAAAATATTGATTTTCGAAATATATTTTTAAACATTCGACTGATGCCGGCCCCATAGTGGGCCGAAATATATTTCGAAAATCAATATTTTTTTATTATTAATACAAGTGAAAAGAAACTAAAGGCTTTATATAGCTAAATTATATATATTTATTTCAAGTAAAAATAAAACCATCTCATGAATCAGTCGAGCAGTTTTCATGACAGAACGGAACTCTACACACTGCACATAAAAGTCTGTAGTGTTTTAAGTGAAAAACACGTTGAACTTTTTAAGTGTTAGCGAAAAATGACTTTATTTTTTACCGTGTAGCATGGTGACGGTGACGAGTACGAGAGTTTATTTCGCACTGGAAATCTGACGGCTCGTTATGTTGCTAAATGCTTTGTGAGTTGGGAAACGAGAAAGCCGTTTTTTCATTCGCCGTTTGTGTGTTTTTGTTAACTGAGATTTTATTCCCATCCAATCCAAAAACATTTAATGTTCAGTTTGTAATTATGATTTACTGCGAGATCTATCATGTGGGAAACTTTAATGTTATTAAAGTGCGTTTCAAGATAAACAAATTTTCTAAGAAAAATTAATCTTAGACCCTTTAGGAACATGATGTTGACTTTTGATAATGTTGAATTTGCCAAAACTTGGAACTCCCAAAAAATTGATATTTTTAAATTTTTGCAATGTTTACTTTTCATAAAGTTTATATTCAGAACCCTTTCTATTTAGGTGGTAGAGCTAATACCGGGCTCGATTGTGGAGGTACCACCATCTTACTCGGAAATCCTCCCGAAGTTATTCGGGGAAGAGTAAGAGGACAGCTCTCAGGCAAAAAAGCCAGGCGGCCCACCATTGACTGGGATCGATGGATGGCGGTATATCCATCCCCAATTGCCGGGCCTTATATAAATCAGACTGGTGACGGGCAGCGGCGTCACTGGTGCAAGGGTTTCGGCACCGCGCTCACCAACCCGCCTGCCCAGCGTGTGTGAGTATGGGCATTTCTTCCAGGAGGACCGCCAAGAGTGGTGAAATCCTGGAAAGGCCGATGTCCAGCAGTGGACGAAACAGGCTGATGGATGGATGGACCCTTTCTATGTCTCTTGTACTATTTTGCTGTAAACATGACTGACTTGACGTTTTTTTGAATCCAGCCGCTTATGTATCGTTAAGTCGGTTGTCAACTAGGTGCCAAACGTCAAAAACATAGACGAAATGTAAGTATACTATAAAATTTCGATTATCTAAAGATACGTTCGTGCCTATCATGACGTCACAGTTCGTGAACAGTTCAATGTACACTGAAGGCAATTTTAAAAGCTCAGTTTTTATCTATGTTTTTAGTGTTTTTAGCAATCAGATGGGAACCGATACTAAGTTACATAATAGGCCCGCAGGTAAAAGCAATGGTGCAGCCACCTGTCGTAATAAAAAGTTAGTTTTGTTCCTCATTGTGGAGTGCTTGCCTGCCGCGCAAGATAACGCTGTAAATATCAATCTCGGTCCAACTCCCCCATTTTCAGAGGCTCAAAGTTGCGGCCGTGGATTATAAGGGTCTAAGATAAGCTTATTTCCTAAAGCCTAAATTTGTACTCCATTCTCTGAGACGTCGTTGAGAGGCTTTTTTTGTTAAAGCGATACTGGATTCCTTTAACTTTTGAATTTGATTTGCAAATAATGCTTTTAGAGGACGAGGCTACTCAGAGACTTAGACACTTGGATTTATTTAAGAATATTTTTACTAAAATCGTTTGTTCTGAAGGGTACATACGGTGTATCGTTCAGGCAGTTGTCATGTAGAATAGGATGAAAAAAAATTACCCCTACGCGTTGACCTCTTGGTTGGCTGTGCAAGGAGGTTTTTATGCTTTGTGGTCGTACTCGGGGTATGGGTTCCGTAAAGGTAAATATAATCGGTTTTAATATATATGGTTCATCTTTTGTACCCGAGATTTACGTATTTTTTCTGAAGCTCTTATAATATGTGTTTAGCTATGATACTTATCGCATCGCTTACATAAGGTGTACTTGTGAGATTATATTTTCTTATTGAATCGTATTAATTAAATTATATACAAGGTGAAAATAATTTATGCAGTCAAATTCATCCTCGAGGCTTGGTAAATGATCAATATTACGAATAAATAACTTTTATTGCGAAATTTGAAAAATAATATGTCTTTTAATAGTATTGACTCAGGGCTGGGCGTTTGTAGTTGTAGGTGTAACGTGAACAGGGTTTTGTTTATGTGGCGTATTTAGTAGCGCTCCCGAGTTTATGCACCTCGAAAAAGTGCGTGTGCTTGCACTACTACAACTACAGACAAACGGACTATATGAGGTAGAATATCTTTACATATTATGTACGTAAGAGCTGCCTGAAAGTGTAGTCTTTTGAAGAGAATACCACACTGACCAGCCAGCTGGTAGACGTTTGAGGCTTGTTATTTATAATATGAAGGGTGCAGGCTTAGACTATTTAACACGGGACCTGGCAAATCCCGACTCTTAGTACTAAAATTATTCTGCCGTTTACCACGGGAGGAGAGGTAAACACGCACAGCACACATCTACTCATTCACGCACACTCCTGCGAAAAATTGAAATGTCACATAAATCAAAAGATGCAACACAAACACAAAACGCGCACACAAGCAATTTTACATGAACAAATTATGTACTTCGGCAGACGGCAGAGGGCACATATAGAAGCGGCGCGGCGCGCTATCGGTGCGCCGCCGGTTGCGCGCTACCGGTGTGTATCGGTGGTATTCAAGTGTGGTGTGGGCGGGCGGTGCGCTTTCGGTGCGTGCCGTCTCGACGCTTGTCCAATGTTCTTTCATACAAAATGTAGGAGGGGGACGTGGTGTAAAACAGATAGAAGAGGTGCACCGAGGGCGCGCCCGCACCCGCGCCGTTTCTATGTGGCTTGCACCTAAGGGTGCAGGCAAAAAACAGGAAATGTCCACCTAAATATATATAAAAAAAAAAAATTAAATTGAGAGTATAAGCATTATATTTTTAATGACTCTAAAAACACAGTTGAATATAATATATTATAATCTATTGAGCAATTATTATTAAAATGAAATTTATTTTTTGCAGATTCACTAATTTGCTAGTTTTTAAAATACAAAAATAATAATGAGACTTTCCGGTTGTTTCACATTCAGGTCTATCATAAACCGTCTTCTCGACTGTTTCACATTCAGGCCAATCGGAAAACCTGCTTTCTTATAACATCGTTCTTTGTTTGAGATAACATCTCTTGTTTTATGTGATTGGGTACGAGACTACCATAGATTAAAATGTGTTGCAGATAAAAAACCCGAATTTGCAAAATGTGACATTCCTTGTTTTTTCCCTGCACAAGGGTTCCGATTTCAGACTGGATCCTATAAACTGTGAGACTACTTACGCACACGTGTAAGTGCATAAAGAATTTCCTGAGGTAAAAACATCTGCCATAAGCGGAACCTACAATCCTACATTAGTTTTTTAGTTGGCAAACCTGACTTCCTGCCGTAGCTGGTGCCAGCTGGATAATGTCAGACTGTCAGACAAGCTAGTGGCTGCGTCCCAGTTTTTATGTTGGAAGTATGTTCATTCGCCTCTTTCTGCTCCCAATCTTCTTAACAGTTTATTGTTTGGATATTGTTCTCAAACAAAACTGAGTCGATTAGTATGCGCAGTTAGAATTGAATTGGGACTTGTTTGTAATCGATCACTCTCAGAGTCTCCAGGATTAAATTGGTCTTATAAATCAAAGTCACAACTCTTTATATAAAAGTGAAAAAACCACGTACTCACTGACGATATCTCTAAGATTATGAAGTCTCCTGACAAGTGGGTTAAACTATAGATATCCGGTAATTGCGTAGAGGGGTAAGAGGTGGAAGGGTCCCATATAGTTTTTGAGCTATGTAATTTTTTTTGAAAAATTAGAACCTCACTTTTTTGTGCCTAAAAACATTAAAGGGAGGGAGAAAAGGGGGGTTGGGAGTTAGGGAGGATGGAGGAAGGTAAAACTATAGACGTCCGGTACCTGCGTAGAGGGGTAAAGGGTGGAGGAGGGGGGAGGGGGGGATCCCCTCCTCCCTAGAAACCCCCTCCCCCACGTCCAGAAGTACATCGTTTTTGAGGAATGTTATTTTTTTTTTTATTATAACCTCTCTTTTTGTGTGCTAAGAACATTGTTTTGAGACCATGGTCTAATAAAAGTGGTCTATATAAGGGTACATATATATATGTAGGTATATTTGAGGGGGGAGAGATCCCCCCGCATAGGGAACGTTTATGAATTGTATACCTACTTTTTTATATCTTATTTTGAGGTTATATTTTCAGTTCAGGAGGTCACTTTTTGACATAAATTCACTTCTGCATCGGCTCCGGCGCTACGGGAAGTGCAGCCCCTCCGCTCTTGCGTAACAAAGCACAGGAACCCATGCTCACCTCCGCAGCTTCGGCTTGTTGGTCACCTTCCTCTTTCGGCGCCTCCGGCTTTTCATATACACTCTAGGGGTAGTAACCACAAGACTGTATAGAGTCGGGGTGCTCTGAGTTTCTTTTTGAACAGTTTTAACCTACCATACAGAAGTCTGTTTTTAGCCGGCTGACGAGCTGTCAAAATTTACTTTTTCGCTGTTTTAGTTTCCATTACTCAAATTTTCAAGTACATTTATGACAATTAAGTGTCAACACTATGTAAAATGAACAAAACTGCATTCCATTTCATAGGTATTTTATATACATTATTTTAATTAATATCTAAATTACAAACAATTTGCAACAAATAAAAAGTTGATAAAAAGTCCAATAAAGACCCAAAGAAACCCCTACAATATCATTGACAACAACGTCCTTCAGGTCGTCGTCGGTCCAGCGGGCACGAAGTCTATCCGGTATACAGGGTTAAATTATATTAGTTAGCAAAACTTGGACCTATATTATGATTTCATTATCTTTCCTTTGTTTGATTTTTTGATGATAATGCACTTACTCATATATATAGTCATTTGTTTAGTACCGACTGGTAAACTTCAATTCAGAAGGCTTTTTTATTAGTTTGAAGGAAACATCAGCATTAGTATATAAAAAACAGTAATTTGCCCTTTTGGTTCAATCAGTTTATCTGACACCTAATTATTTTCAACCGCATAACATAAGAAATACTTTTCTGGCTTAGTAATAGAAAAACAAATTTTCGATTTCGAATGCGCTACAAAGCTAAAATAGTATTTAATCAATATTAAACATCAAATAAAAAATCTAAAATTTCAGCCCAGTGCAATGGTACCAATATGTTATATTTCTTTCATTATAAATCTTTGATTTCTCTACTTAAATATTAACGGTATGCGTCACATGAAATTTTTACCGTGATGTAATGTAAGTACTGTATTTTTTTGGTTATTTTGTCTCAGGCGCAAACAAACTCCTTTTCTAAAAAGTTTAAAAACTCCTCCAATAATCTCGTCTCCAACATCAAAACCTGTTCAATCGACACAACAATGGTTCCTTTTGTTTTGTAAGACAATTAAAGAAGGGACAGAAAAGTGTATTTTGTTCGCAATAAAAAAGCGAAGGCATTTAAATAGGAGATTAGAGACTTCTTACTGACAATGTAAAAAAGTTAGCAATTTCTTTGTGTTTTGTAAGAAGCTTAGAATTATAGATCAATTTTACCTTCAAAAGATTTGTCTTAAGTTTTGACATAAAAATATGTTATTATATGGGATAATTACACACTCTTAGACCTTACTGGTCATCGTCAACCAACAAAACATGAAGAAGTTGCACTTCCAACAATAAGTAATCGAAAAAAAATCGAGACGTCTAAATTTAATTTTAGTAAATATTTATGGTCAATTTTCTGGTTATTAATCCAAGTTAAATGAAAAAATCAGCGGTACTAAACTATGTAGTTTCAAAAGCTTCGGGATTGTGTAGAGGTAGGTTCCCTAAAAATCCTCAAATAAAATCCTCTCTATTACCCCCCCTGCTGGTGTGGAATCTCTTTTTTCAGTTTTTTGCTTATATAACTTGAAAACGGTATGGTAAGAAGGTAAATTAAAAAAATATATAGTTTGCGTCACATTTTCATCAAACTTACCTATCTAGGTCCTCAGTCGTTCGTTTCACAGAAACATCGTCACAAAAAAGTTTTAGAATAATCCATTTCCTTTCATAATATACACAATCGTGAAGTTTTTGGAACTACATAGTTTAGCCGCTGATTGCCCTTTTTTGGTTCAGTCTGCTTGGATTATATTACCATAAATCTTGGGCGTCAAAGTTAACCATGCAGCAAGAAAATTTGAAATTTTATGGTACTTACCCCAACCAGCATTGGAATCCAGTATAAATATGTACTGTCAGCGAACTTTTAAAGTTCGTTGCTCATTATCACAACCTCAACATTTGGGTGTTGGCCCACCATTATTATTTTATCATAATTTAAAATTTCCTGGCCATAAGCGAGATACTGTGGACACATTTCTGGTCATAATCAGGTTTAAGTTGAGCTATAGATTGATTAGGCGTGCGTGGCCAGACAAACAAACCTAATACTGTTTTGGCTTTTTTTAAGACGACATACCTGTGTACTGTGTAGGTAGTAAAGAATTAGATTTATAAACAGTAGAACTCACACGAAACTACAATAGACAGGGTTCTTAAAAAAAATAGGTACATGTTCTAAACGAGGCCTTAGCCCAAAGCCAAAGCCCAAAATAGAGATAGAGAAAAATTCGCTGTATCGAAAAAAATGCAAAGTGAAGGCTGTTCTTTCAGTTTAAAACAGTAGTCTATCCAAAGTAAAAATAACACTAGAGATTGTTGTAAACATATAAACCTATTAGGTATCTAAACCATAAAAACAATTTTTTTTAAACGCTCTCGTCGTAAATATTATTCACTAAAAAACGGCAATATGCAACCTTTTTTTGATTCACTGCACTATTGGGCCGTGCATTTTTTCAGATATGTTTTTCTCTTTCGTATTGGGCCTTAATAAATAAAACAGAAATTACTTATTTAACAACATTCCATAATATACCGTCGTCTGCAGTTCAAACTACCATTATTTTAACGGCTATTATGCCACAATAAGAACTGGCAATACGAAGCTTGTCGTGTTGGTGTCCGTACAGTAATGACTATTGCTATTTTATTGTAGGTACGTATCCATAATATAGATAGAAGATGTATATTTGGGTAACTAATATGTATACGAGTATAGTCACGGCATGAATCCCCGAGAGGGTGTCAGAGGTATTCCGAATGTGAACTGTGAAATGCAAGTTACAGTCTACACCCGGTACACCCGCGTTTCACCGACAGTTATTACGTCCCAACGTGATGGGTGGTGAGTTCTATCGCCGTACTTCAGGCACAATTACACGCTTTTTAGGGCATGCAGGTTTCCTCACGATGTTTTCCTTTACCGTTCAGCAAGTGGTAAGTATTAAATACTATGCACATAAATTCCGAAAAACTCATTGGTGCATGCCCGGCCGGGGATCGAACCTGGGTCTCAAAGATTGAGAGGCCAGCGTTCTACCCCTGAACTACCGCTGCTGGTAATGGGTCACTATATAAACAGCTATAAATTAAATTATTCGAGCCTTAAACACGTGAAATAAACACGGCGGAAAACGATTACAAAAAGTAAACTTTAACAATTTAACAGTGCACTGCAGCGGCCCCGTTTCAAACTAAAACTTTTCCATTTAAACTTCAGGGGACTTTCTTTTCGTGATATAAATCCCAACCGATTATAGTAACTCCTTAATTGTAGAATTCATTCTGTTGGTTTTGCCTTATCGTCGCTGTCATTTCAAAAAGTCGTAAGTAAAAATAACAAGTTTTCAGGAGACATAAAAAATCATTGTCTCAAAAATTTTATTTTTTACTTCATATTCCAATATAATAGGTTTATATAGGTATTTCATACACACATGAAGAATCAGGGTCAAAAATACGCATACAGTAAATAAAAAAATATGAAATTTTGAACATAAGAATACGAATTTTTGAATGCGTTGCTATGTTTGTTTGAGAAGAGAAAATGTGCTGGGTATTTTATGTTTTTTGAATCTAGCTTCAGTTTTTTGTGGTGGAAGGCTTTGACCGTAGCTTGTCACCACCCTAATAACAAAGCCATGTCACTGTGTGACTCGTCATGTTTCGGCATGACGTCATGAGTAGCCATACCGGGGGAGTTGTTATAGACAGTTGCGTAGTATCAACTATTTGTACATTGCCAACTTCAGTAGATTTTAGTTAGTCCTGGAAAGATTGATTAAAGCTCCGCCCGCGAAACCCACAGTTTCTGGGCGAGGACCTTTCATCCTAGAGTGACCTTGAAAGTGTTACCTTCGGAGTGCCACAGGGCAGCATCCTCGGACCCACGCTCTTCATACTCTACATCAACGGCATAACACAACTGGACTTTGCCGGTGAGAATGTTGAGGTGATATGTTACGCAGACGATACCGCCTTGCTGTTCAGGGGAGACTCCTGGAATAATGTATTCTCTAAAACAGAGAGTGGACTTGTGTCTGTAGCAAGTTGGCTTCAGAATAATCTACTCTCTCTTAACGTTGAAAAAACAAAGTATGTTTGTTTTCATAAGACGGCTGCTTCTCGGCCCCTTTTGTCACATAGCATCAGGGTCCACACTTGTAAAGACTTAAGCTTATCTACAAACACCCCAGTTAGCTGCTCTTGCACAAGTATAGAACGTGCTGAATCTGTAAAATACCTTGGTGTTGTGCTTGATGAAAAGTTAAACTTTAAACAACATGTGCAATGCGTGGCTGGGCGTGTTAGACGGCTTATTGGTATCATGAAACTTCTGCGGAATAGCGCTGATAAAACTGTCCTGAGGCTCGTTTACCTGTCACTCTGCCAATCAGTTTTATCCTATTGCATAACGGCATGGGGCAGTTCTGCAAAGACCACCCTACTACCTATTGAAAGGGCACAAAGGTCAGTTCTCAAGGTCATGCTTAAGAAACCATTCCGGCACCCGACTTACGAAACATACAAGGAAGCGGAGGTCCTTTCTGTGAGGCAATTGTATATACTTCGGGTAGCTCTCCTGCATCACAGAGCGGAGTTAAAATCGGGTGATCAAAATCGGACTAGACGAAGACGACATCATCTAAACGTTAAAACTGCTCTTGTGAAGACGGCTTTTGCGCAAAGATTTAAATCATTTGCTTTCCCTTACATCTACAAACAAGCCAGTAAGACCTGTGACCTGAAAAGCTGCACTTGTTGGGAGGCAAAAAACAAAATCACGAAATGGCTCCTCACCCTTGACTATGTCTCCACTGAAGCTGTCCTAAAGATACAACAATGAAAAGTAGAAGATTATTTATTTTGTAATCTTACCTCCATAACTCATTGTATCTACTCTGCCTGGATATACATTTAAATCGTATATATTTATAGTACTAATGATATATATATATTTAAATTTGTAATGTATATATTTTTACTTCCATTTATTAAGTATTTTGTTTTTTCTTAATACATACGTTTATATATAAATTAAATACAAACTAATCATTTCCAAATTGTAATTGTCCTTAACGTAATTAATAATTCAATTTTGCTAATTTATATAATAATGAGCAAAAGCGTAAAAATCTGTGTACTGTGTCCCATTAATACAACCATATTGTTTGCAATCTTGGTCTAGACCCCCAGGACAAGTCCGACTTAGTGTGGGGTCTGCTACTAACCATTACTTTCAGTGTGTTAATTCCATACTCAAGTACTTCTTCTATCGTATGTGTATATTAAACTAAACTGAACATCTAGTGTACTTTAATACTGTTTTACTCTTACTGTTTTATTAGTTTACCTACACTTTTGTTGAAACTTTTAAAATTTAACGGTATCACGGAACAATGTATGTAGTGCTATGAGAAATATATATTTTTTGTCTTTTGTCTTTTTGTCAGTTCTTATCGATGTTTTGTATCAGGCCAAGCGTAAGCTTATTACATGTAAAAAAACCGGCCAAGTGTTAGTCGGACTCACGCACGAAGGGTTCCGTACCGTATCTATAAAAACGGCAAAAAAATCATGTGTGTTGTATGGGAGTGCGCAGGTCCAATTCCAACTTGGCTGGTTTTAGTATTTGTTGTTATAGCGGCAACAGAAATACATCATCTGTGAAAATTTAAACTGTCTATAACTATCACAGTTCATGAGATACAGGCTGGTGACGGACAGACAGACAGACGGACAGTGGAGTCTTAGTAATAGGGTACGGAACCCTAAGAAACCAGTCAAGTGCGAGAAGAACTCGCACCCTAAGGGTCCCATACTATTTAAAATTTAAATGATTTGTATAAAAATTACAAACTTATACAAATTACAACGTCTATAAAACAAAATTGCAAAATTAAGTTGTTCGAGTATTCAGATACGTAACCCTAAGCCTTTATGACAAAAATCATCGTTTTCATTACTTGTTGTTTAAATACAGTATATGGCACATGACATAAAGGAAATTCCAAATTTCCAACTACCTAGTTTAGTTTTTTAGATAGCCCCGGACCAAAAATGGTCTAAAACTGGCAATTTTGACTGCCCCTTAGTTCTTTATAACTGGAGAAAAAAAAAATTATTTGTTCATACTCTGCTTAATAAGTTTTAGACAATGACACCCCACAATGTTTTGTTTTCTTTTATCGTGTACGGGACCCCCTAAATTAATTTAATAATTTTTTTATTCCATATTCGGTTTTGGGTAAAAATTTAAATTAAAATATCCAAATTTCAGATCTGTAATTAAGTCCATCTGCAAGCTAGAGACCCGCGACATACGGATGGACAGACAGCAGAGTGACATTAATAGTAATAGGACTCCCTTGCCCTTTGGGAGCAGAACCCTAAAAAGGAACGCTTTCACACTTGGTATTAATATGACCGTAAAAGGATTTTAACAAAAAAGCAACAATGTTTTTGTTTTAATTTTGCTGACCCTCATCATTGTCTTAAAAGTGAATTTGCATTTTAAGGGAAGTGGTTTTTATCGAGTGTTTTCTTGGTAATTGACGCAGTAAACGTAGAACGTAAATCCAAAATTTAACATAAAATACGAGTAAGAAAATAAAGTTCAGAAATTTTGTGAAAGTTGCTAAGTCGATATTTTGCAGTTTCTCTCTCAATATAATTTGTTGTTTTGTAACTTGTATCTATACTTAGAGATAAATCACTTCCGTAGTACGATAAGAAGAAAGATCTTTTTTCTAAAGAGAACCACAAAGATGTTGAATGTTTAACAAATATAAACTTACTAATATATATTTTTTTAATAAGTTTGCAAGCACACAATAAATTATATTAAAAAAACTCGTTGCTAGTCTTAACAGCCTCAAACAGGTGTATTCGTTATTGTTTTTTATACAAACAAAGTATAACATATTATTTTTTATTACACTTCTTACGGTCCCAAGAAAACATTGGTAGGTAAAGAACACAATTATAACCATAATAACTCACTTTTAAAACACATACATAACAATGTTTATTAGATCATCGCTAATCTCTACCAGAATTAATTTACAAAAAGCTTATTAAAATGAAATAGCCTACTTCTTGCACGGGTGTGGCTTTACGTGGCTTGGAGATGTTTTCGGTGATGATGGTGACGATGAACCTGGTGGTGAACCGAGAGCTGATTGAAGACCATGTCCCGGGCCGGGAGGAGGCTCCAGTAGGGTAGTTTGCCCCGTTATAGGCTCACTTGCGAAACGGCCATTTCTGAAATTACAATAAACATGTTCACGACAACAAAACCCGATGGCGTGTTAGAGATTTATTTTTTCAAGTGTAGAGTACCACTCATTCGTATACTCTCATTTTGCCAAAGAGTTAACGTCTCGAAGATAAAAAAATATACATATTTCTACTACTCTCAATGAGTTCTAGACTATTGCAACCCACATAACGTGCATAAAAAATAAATTCGGCCTCTTTTTCATGTATTGAAAATTAATTAAATGTATATTTTAATTTAATATTCGGTTTTTGGCTACTACTCGTATTTACAAAACATATTCAAATTTCAGATCTGTAACTCATTACGTTTGCGAGCTAGAGCCCCGTGACATACGGACGGACAGACGGTCAGACAGCAGAGCGACACTCATACGGCTCTGTTTTTCCCTTTTGCCGCATCCAAATCCGTTGAGTGGTTCTCTAGTTAAAACGGAAAATACATACAGACAGACGAAAATTCTGTAAATGGTAGTTTTGGCTACGATATTTTTGACTTTATTATTAGTATACATATGCCGTAATAGATTCTATACTAACACGTATTCTGTGAAAACTTCTACTGACTACCTACTACGGCTGAAGCTTTAGTCCGTTACTGACGGACAGATGGACGGATAGACGGACGGACAGACAGCGGAGGCCTAATTATGGTCCTTTCGGATACGAAACCATAAAAAGTACTCATACATAATTCAGTTACAATCCTGTACATATACTGAAACAAATGTATTTTTTGTATATTTTTTTGATTGAAAAACACTTGTACTTGTCCACTTATTTATATTATTTCCCTTACCGGTTTCTCTGTTATAGCATTATCAAAAGTTTTTTGGTTGTTTACGTAATAATATAAATAAGTGGACAAGTACAAGTGTTTTTCAATCAAAAGTGTATCAAAAGTTCCACCAAGTGCCAACAATCACGAGCATCAACTCCATTAAACAAATGTAACAGTGTATATAGTAAACTCACTGAGGTCCCACAGGGGGAATCCCTCCGGCTCTGATCGTATTAATTATGTTATGAACATCAGACTCCGTTACGTCCTCCTGGAAAATTAAATTACATTTTTATGCATAACTTCATTAAATTTTATAATGACAACGGAAAGTGCTTTCGTCGACCTTATTAGTAACCTAATGTTATCTCGTGGTCACAAGAGGACACAAAGATTATAAAATTTAATCTCGGGACCGTACCCGGACCCCACCCAGCGTATGTGTGGCAGTATAATTAAACTAAGCAGTATTTTGTCTCGGAAGTGTTCTTGGAATTATTACCTACGGCCGCTCGGTACGTAAACACGCACTAAGACTGCCCACTGTGTTTTTATTAGGTTATTTCTGATACCGATATAGTTTAATAAAAAATACCTACCCTAAACCATATAATCGATAACTTCGTGACATAAATTACGTAAAGAAATGCGCGGGAGCATCTCACACTGTCCGCGTCCGTACGGAACTGTGTCGCACTCACGACTGTCGTGTGTATGTAGTTCACCGGGATTTAGAAGCGCGTCGTTTCGACCGTTTCTATGAAGACGTAATACTGCTTGATTTAATTATACTGTGGTGTAAGTGTATGTTGTACTATAACAATGGCCATATCAATATAATATATTTATTTAAAACATAAAATATTTTTAATATTTATATGGTCACTATAACATGTTGTAAGGTTAGCTAATTATGTAATAACTTAAGACAGAAGGTCCCTTATGTAGGGATTGAATAATTTAACCGACTTGGATTTACATGGATCTCACAACTTTTTACGGTAGGAGCACTAAGTTGCGAGACTTGGTTTTTTTACAAGTTTTGTTTTTGATGGCATTAATATTTTCATATTAAGTAACATACGTATTTACGTAAATGTAAAGTGTAATGTGTATTTTTTTGTAATGCATCATTGCTTTATTTAAGGCTCCCAGATGTACCATGCAGCATATCTATTTCATTATGATAATTTTATAAAACATTTCACAGGTCACATCTTCACTTCACGCAAGACATGCCGCAAAATCACTTTTAGCCACGCAGCGCTGTGCGAACTGAATTGCATTTTACTGCCGGGGACCTAGTGCATTTTATCCTAGTGAGAGTAGCTTTTTATTAAAGAGGGGGCGGGGTGGGGGTTTTCCCATTTTGTCTCTTTTCAAATTAATTTTAAACCAATAAATATAGATGATTAAATTTTCTAAAAAATACAAGTCATATTTCACTCTTTCATCTTGATATTTCGGCTATTCGATATACGATTACTTAAATTTTACTCGATCCGATTGAATAGCAAAGATAGGTCTAAACTATGATCTAAATGTAATTTCATTTGAGCTCTATTAAGTTTTGGAATATAAAAGTTGTACTAAAATAAACGTCGTAAAAATGTGAAATTTAATTATTTTCTTTTATAAAAACGGCCGTAATATTAAAAACTTATCCCTCTAATTCAAAATTCATAAATAAAAACAGTTTTCTGAGCGGCCCACTTCCGCTGAGCAGGATACACATGTGTAAAAATGAAATCGTTGGAGCAGGACGGATTTCTCTGGATAACCTCGCCTTAAGCGTCTTTGAAGAGTGGAACTTTAGTACGTAGTACTACTATTTCTTCTACTGCTAGTGACCCGAAGCATCGTTAGTTTTGCTTTTTTGTTCGAAGAAGATAGGCAACACCGGCCGATAAAAAAATATTACACCTTTTTTAGGGTTCCATACCCAAAGGGTAACGAACGGGACCTTATCACTAAGATTCCGCTGTCCGTCCGTCTGTCTGTCTGTCTGTCCGTCTGTCACCAGGCTGTATCTCATGAACCGTGATAGTTAGATAGTTGAAATTTTCACAGATGATGTATTTCTGTTGCCGCTATAAACAACAATACTAAAACCAGCCAAGTGCGAGTCGGACCTGCGCACTTCCATACAAAAGACCGTTTTTATAGATAATGGTACGGAACCCTTCGTGCGCGAGTCCGACTCGCACTAGGACGGTTTTTTTAAATAGAGAACGGAAAAATATTCGTAGCAGAAATTGGTCCCGAGATATCTTAATTGTAGGTCGAATGCATTAAAAACAATCGTACCACTAACCAGCATTGCGTATTATGTAACTTATTTTACTTTTTGTAATAATTGAAGGAAGAGGCTATAACACTGTAGAATGTTGTAAAAACAAAACTAATAATGATAATTTAAACTGAATCCTTGATGGAACTTCATTCTAACGCTAGTACAAGTCTTTTTGCACAAGTTCCACTATATTAATTAATTAAATTGTAACTGGTTTCGTCTTTATATGATATTGTCGGGCTTAATGAAAATGGTAAGCCGTATAGACGAAACTAGTAATTAGTTAACGCAATTCAAATTGAAATACAGTGAAACTAGTGCAACAATTTTTGTATTAAAATGAGTATGATAATTATGAAAGACGTTAATCAGCATAATTTGGTTTCTGAAAGGTATGGCTTTAGGTTTCCTTTTCACTGCCAACCCTAACGAACACTAATCCCACCACAAACTCATTTTCGACATCAAAATCAATTAGTTAAACCAAATCCGGGTACAGATAGCGCGCGATATCATGTCCATCGGGGTCAGAGGCAACGAGCGGGGGCAGCTCGCCCCGCCTTCACCCACCTCGCCGCATTGGTCGCAGTCGAGTGTTGTCCTGCACGGTTGTGGCGCGTGCTTACCGATACCGAAAATTAAAAGACGTATTAATGATTCCGATTTTGCTTTATCGGCTGTCTTTTCATCTGATAGAGTGATTGAATTGCATTAAAAAAAAATATTGTTCTCTATTAGCAATAAACAAGTAAGTATTAAGTATCACAATTATTTTATTTTATAATTTGCAAAATTACCTTGAGTTACAATATACCAAATTGACAGCTGTTGACAAAATCGGTAGTAATTATCGACATTACCATAATTGATATAGGTCACAGCACTACCGCATTCCTCAGGATGGACATGAACTCGCGCGCTATCTGTACGCAGGTCAATGGTAGATCTTACACTTGGTATAAAAAACAGAGCCGCAATCTACGTAACTACTTAGTTTAGGTTGTATTGAACCGCCAATACCAACTCGAGGTTATTGAAAGGAGGTTAGGTTAGGGTAGTTGACTTTTTCTCCCGAGATTTCGTGGTCGGCCCCATATTAAAATTTGTCTGTATATATTTGACTTTTTCTCTCGAGATTTCGTGGTCGGCCCCATATTAAAATTTGTCTGTATATATTTTTTTGTGGCCTGATCGTAGAATTGGCCATATTAAATAAATAACAGCAAGAAATATACGGAAGTCTTTTATTGAAAAATATGTGCGACGACAAGCGAAGCGTGTTAGGTTGCCTGTGATCCACAGACTTATTACTAAGTAGCAGACCAAACATAAGGACGTGAAGGCGTGGCAAGTTTCCATACTGAAAATGGGCTACATTTAGGCTTCGTGGTACGAAGAAACCTATAAAAATGGGTTGTTTGGGCTGGTTTATGCTTGGAACATATTTGTTAATTCCTAAACTAATCTCAATTATATATTTTGTTTGGAAACAAGCAATATTTATATTTAAAAGAGCCCGAAGTTCACTGAGCTAAAATTGCCACGCGTCGACTCTATGCGTTTATTATTAATGTTAGGTCTGCTTCTATATTATACGTCTGTGCCTGTGATCATAATTCGGGAGCCTAGCGAAGCAGAGCGGAGCGAAGTTACCCCTGAAGTACTTAACAGATATAGCCACCAAATCATGGTATGACCAATTCTAAGAATATGCTACGACACATATACGAGTATTATTGCAAGTTTTCAGATTTAGAGACTAAAAATCTATCCAGTACCACTATTAAATTATTAATATTAAGGACGCTACTACAAAACGTTGAATTATTTGCTGTTTTTTGGCACACTTTTGGTACATTTAACGACAAATACATCAAAATTTTGTCAAGTGTTTTGGTTATCTACAGCTCAGAACTGGGGTTTCTTATTTCCGAAAACCGCTGTTTTTAATACAGTAAAATCAGGTTTCATTACCTGTAAAAACAGCGAAAACAGGGTAAGTTTCGATAAAAATATATCTATAATTGGAGGTTTTTGATCAAAATTAAAAATACACTGCATAGAAAAAAATAATAATTTGTGTGTAAGGTGAAAATAAAAGATAATTTTATCAAATAAATTAAAAAAAAAGATTGCTGTATCTGGAGAATATTGTATGGGATAAGGTTTAGTTTACTTAGTAATCAAATCAAATCAAAATCATAAAATTTCCCAAATTTATTGTCAACTGTCAACTTACGGTAGTTGACAACTTATTGCGGTCTATTCATCACTTTGTGATTGCGTCCTTAAATAAGTATCACAAAATTATACCACTATGTATTAACTGAAATCACCAACTGATGTCTATCAGAGACCTAATTAGAAAACTCACATAGTAATCATCATCAATTACAAGCATGGGCGCGTTCACACATGCTCCTTGACACTGAACCGCCTCCAACCCAAACATGCCATCAGCCGACACACCTCCGACACGAGACCCTGTGGCTTCCTCAGCTACTTTCAGGATGCTGTCGGATCCCCTGATCATGCATGGTGTCGTCACGCAGACTTTTACCAGGTACTTTCCTTTGAATTTTCTGAGAAAATTAAAAAAAGCTTTGAGGATACTTAAATTTTTGATTTATGAAATCATAGCACCATAATAAGTTACGTTTAAGTTAAATTTGATTTATTTTTAAGTTCAGGTATATTTCTGTAGATTACCGCATCGTAGAGATACAACTTGAATCTGGGCATCAACTCGTCACAGCAAAAATGTGTTCTAACAGGTCATAATGCTAAAAGCAATATTATTTGTTTTAAATTTTAATCCGTCACAAATAAATTTAGTTATATTTATGTCACGTATTGGTTTTGTAGCTATTGGTCACACTGCAAATACAGTTCTAACTGGTCATAAGCAAAATAATAGTAGGTAGTGTATGCAACTGATACATAATAAAGTAAGTTACTAAGTTTAAAAACGTTATATTTCGTGTGATGCCAACTAACGTAGTACTGAAAGATTTTGAAAGTGATGAAAAACAACCATTATTCTTATTAAAATAACTACAAATACCAAAATAATAAAATGTTGATTAATTAATTTATTATTATGAACACTACCCTAAGAGCTGGGGATTACTGAAAACCAGCGCTGCACACTGTATGACAGCGTAAGAAAAATGCCGAGTTATTCCTATTTGTCCAAATGTTTTCCTTAAGTTTAAATGTTTATATTCTGTGTACGAACTGTTTGTGTCTTTTGTTTTTTAAATTTTAACATTTGATTGTACTCATTTTTTTCGTGTGTTTGGCAATAAATATTTCTTATTCATTCTTGTTCACCACTTTCAAAACCTTTCAGTACTACGTTAGTTGGCATCACACGAAATTGAACGATTTCAAACTTAGTAACTTAATTTATTATGTATCAGTCAGTTGCATACACTACCTACTATTATTCTGCTTGTGACCAGTTATAACTGTATTTGCAGAGTGTGACCAATAGCTACAAAACTAATACGTGACTTACATGATAGAAGTAAATTTACATGACGGATTAAAACAAATAATATTGCTTTTAGCATTATGACCAGTTAGAACACATTTTTGCTGTGACGAGTTGATGCCCAGATCCATAGTTTACATGATACATGGAAATTTTAAAGCTTGGATATTTGCCAATCGATTTTAAAAAGCTATAGATTATTGTGTTTCTATATGTCATGACGCTTTTTATACTCGTAAGATTCGTAATGAGTTCAGTAAGAGCCTTGATGAAAATACTTACTAGAACCACTTGCAAAAAAATGGCTTTTAGATCTCAAAAAAATGAGAACCCTTAAAGTGTTCAAGGTTCTTGGTCGAATTCATCCAACTTGTAACCTATTGGGTACATGACTTTGAGGTGGATCTTGTTAGTCAAAGCGACGTAATCTTAACTTAATTACGTTATTTCATCAATAGCTTGAAAAATAAACTTTGAATGTTTGCTGTGAACAACTCAACTCAAGCAGTTCTCAATAAATAAATTTGTCTGTTAAGTTACGCTGCATTCTGCTGTAAACTGACAGATATATAGGTTGATGTTGATACTATGAGTTCCCCATTTCGTGGGATACTTACAAACACATATATGAACAAATTAAACTAAATGTTCAATTCGAAGAGGGAGATCATCTTACCGTTTGATCATAGTATAAAACGTCGCTGCTTCATAGACTCTCATTCTGGGCATGCTCAGCAGGTCAGCTACCTTGTGCATGGCTGAGATCGGTACCCAGCCCATCTGCCTCTGCACAAGGTCCAAACAAGCCACAATGCCAGCACGCTGCATACCTTGAGGGTAGTTCTGGAGTATTGCTGCTATTCTCTTCAAGGAAATGTCAGATTTTGCAATTAAAATGTACAAAGCTAGCGATATCGGTATAGTGGCATTGATTTCATACTCATGGATGACCCACTTCATATAAAATATCATAAATTTGATATAGCAACCAGGCAGCTATCAAAAAGAGTCCATTGATATTCTTTTGTATCAAATTTCAACTTTATCACAATGAGTTAAGATTGAAAACCAAAAGGCGCAAAGGAATGCTTAAAATCGGGTGGTCACTTTTGAACCGCAGTTGGTGAATCAAAAGTGTTGCGGGCAGTTTTCAGTTGCTTAAAAGTCTCATTTTAACATACATATTTCGTAATCCGTGTGATGCTGGTCTAATATGCAACTTTACAGTTCCATTGGCGCAATAGTTTCGAAGTTGCAGAAGCTTGTATTGTTGTATTGTAGAGAGATACAAGCAAACGAACAAAGTTAATGAATGTCAAGTAAACATTTGCCTTAAGGGTCGGAGTCCCTAAATCGGGCAAAAAGGGTTCGCCATTCTCACTTTAGATGATAGTCAATATTAAAACTTGCTACTCTATACTCAGTGAAATTAAATCAACCGACCAAATTCATACTGAAGACTCGGACAAGGTTTAATGACCCTCCACGTAAATACGAAAAAATTTTTTTTTGCCTCATACTTCCTGCTCTAGGAATTTGTACTTAAGAGGCCTGTACTCAGTGGCACGGGGTCGCTATGCTTGCTATTTCATTCCACATTCAACTTATAGAGCACTGACTGACTGTTATTGGTTGGCCCGAACGTTCATTTCCTGAGCTCGTACGGAACTAACCAAACACGGTGTGAGAGGCAAGACAACATTCATGTTTTGGAAAAACTCGAGAATGGTTTTATTTCTTCCTATGATTTCAGAAGAAATAACCCAAAAATCGAAATGAAACAAAAATATTTTTGAAAAGTATAAAATATACTATGCGTAAACCCAAACATTATTTGGTTTGTTGTATCGCTTTTAGGACATTACGGTACATACACATTCATCAAAATATGTGTAAGATCCAGGAATTTTATACGCTTGTAAGTTTTGTATGTATTTGATTTTGATAAATGTTTTCGGTTTAAACCATGGATATTGTATGGGATATGTTGAAAAAGAAAATATAATAAGCAAGTACCTATGAATAAGGCTATTATCAGTAAACTGCGCTAGTATGGGTGTTAGGGCGAATAGATTGCCTTTAAACTCGTCCAACCAGCCAGAAAACAAAAAAAACATATTTTTCGACTGTATTTTTTTGCTGAACCTAGTTCTTAATCACTAACCGAGTCTCCAGTATGAATTTGGTCGGTTGATTTAATTTATAATGAAGTAAAAGATCGTAAAAAAATGCTGTGAAGTTTTGTAGTGACTTCAGAAAAAAATTGGAATTTCAAGAAAATGTCTCGGACAGCATTGCCGTATTCTCAGAATTGTGATTTAATTAGAGACATAACAGTGGACAAAACGTATTTCAGAACTATAGTAACACATCAAAGAACATGATAAAGAAAACAGTTTTCCGATCTGATTTATAGATTTTCTGCACTATGTAAAAATGTTGCAAAAAACGGCAAACTAACTGAGGTTTTGCTAGCGAGGCAGTTGATTAAAATATTTTAAAAACAAACATCCAAAGGAAAACTTTGAGTGTGATCAAACTCTCTCGTTAAATTGAGATGGTAACTCCACTAACTTTCATATTAGCGTCACTGAACTCGAAGGGGGTGTCTGGATTATTGTCCGGAGTGTCTCGGTGAACGTTCAGCTCCTCATGGCTTAGTCGTGAAGATGTGCTAACACCTCGTATGAGTCTCGCCATCTGAATGAAACACGAGGTGTCGTGACGAGATCGGGGATATTTTATGATATCACTAGTTAGCCAACGTTTATTCAATATCTGCCCCGTTGTCGGCTTGGGCGTTATTTATCAGTACCCCTTATATTATATCCTATTAGTTGACCATAGTCTTTACGATGATAATAAAGAAAACAGCATCCGTTGAGTAGGTAGTTCTCGAGTTAAAACGGAACATACAGACAGACAAAAATTTAAAAAAAAAATAGTTTTGGCTTCCGCACCATATTATTAATATAAGCTATTTCATAGAAAATTTTTGTAAAATATTCAATGTTTCTTCATATAAGTATTCTATTACTAGTATAATAGATGAAAATATTAACTTACGCAGGAAAAAATGTGTTGCTTATATAGCATGACGTGGATAAGTATTCTGGAAACTTTTTATTCTGGAATCTTGCAAATGTTTGTAATTTTTACAACTTTCAATACTATGTAAACTGTCAGTTGTGAACCATGAGCTTTGACTATGAAAGTTTTAATTTTGTTTTTAATGTATAAAAACTACAAAGTTTATACCTATAGTTTGTATAGTTAAAAAATGTATTAAACTTTGTGCTTTTAGAGAAAAGACGATTTATTTTCTTTTCACATTTGCTGCTCCCAAAAGAAGTCCATGACAGAGTACACACAAGTATAAGAAGTATTTGAGTGTCGTTAATTAAAAGTAAGCTTAAGGCGGGTGTCCAACCGAGATAGGGTAATTTAATGGATACCTATTTACAGAGCGCATGTTGACCTTACATTGAATTCAGACCTAAAATAACACGGGAGCTACAAACTGATTCGCTCTTCTATTAATTATTGTTAAATAACAAACAGTTATTTAACAGTTTGCATACAAGACGACTTTCAATTAATTTACAAAATTTTGTGTATAGTAGCTGTGTCCAATTATTATTGTCCATTAGCCAAAACTAAAACGGTAAGTAATGAAGTGGATATTTCATGATTAAAATACTGTCTTTTTGATATCTAGTACATCTACAGACTACAACAACAAGTATACATTCACTACTGATCAGACAACAAGATTTCTGAAGAAAAATATAATTAAATTTGACTTGAAATACAATATGAATAAACATTTGGGTACTCTTCTAGGCTTTATTTTATTGGCGATACTAGATAATAATTATAAAAAAAAAACAAAGAAATATTTTTCTTGATATATTTCAGCCCTCGGTATGGCGTCATCAGTCGAATAAAACATTTTGACAATGATATAAATATATAAAAAAGTAGAAGTGACATGAAGCATGAGTTATTGTTTATGGAATGAGTTGCTAGATAGTTCTAAGGATGTTGATCACTGCTCTTCGCATAATATGGCGGTGGATAGCTAATGTTGTGAGGTGGTGTGGTTGTTATTTAAATTTTATGATTGTAATAATCAATTAATAAAATAATCTTAATTAGTATCTTTGGCGATAAAACTCAAAACATACGTATATACATACATACATACATACACAATACTAGTCTATTAAGATGATGGCTGGCTTGCCCTCGTTACCTCAGTAAACATAGCTGGTGATATGTGTGTGTTATGCGCCTCTGTCTATCCGATTTTGTATACTGTATATTGTATAGCTTTTTCATGGGAACTGATTTATGGGATAAAAAGTAGTTTTTGCCTATTCTAGATCTAGAACTTTATGTGTGCAAAGTTTCAGCCCAATCGGTTCGGTACGGCGTGAAAGGGTGACACATGACTTTTCTATGGAAATTTGACACCTCATTTTCATCCCATGGAAACTGATTTATGGTATAAGAAGTAGCCCATGTCCTATTTTAGGCTTAGAACTACATTCATGCAAAATTTCAGCCCAATCGGTTCAGTACATACGGCGTGAGAGAGTAACAAACATCCATCCATCCATACATCCAAACTTTCGCCTTTATAATATTATTATTAGTGGGATGGGACAGAACTATGCAGAAACTAAATCAACGCAAAACGCTGGAAAAAGCTAGTCTGTATACATTTACACCCGGTTTATGTATTTCGCATCACATCCCATTCATTGGCTAAGTTCTGTAAACACACATAGCATGTGCGTGCTTGTTCTATTTACATGTACACAGACGGGTTGAATGGTGTAATAAAACATGGCCAGCGTAACAAAAACAGAAAACCAATTGAAAATGACCCCATGAAAACTGTGCCGGGCAAATACTAAGTAACGCGTTGGCTACTATGGAGTTTACTGTCATTGTGCGTGGGCCAATTATGGCTGGCACAGTGTTACAGTAACTATACAAACCAATCACAAACGTTTTGCCCTTTTTGAGTGTCTGGCGGTGAATTATATTTTTTTTTCACCAGTGTCTAGTAGAATTTTTAAATAACAAAATTAGAAACGCGCCCTTCTTTGTTATTTTCGTTCGCTGAATATGGAATAAAAATACAATTTCCTAATAAGCAAAAGCAGTTCAGGTATTTATCAACAAATTGTCCTTTTACAATTATTTTAATTTGACATTGAATTTTTAACTCTTAAAAAGCCTGACCAGGAAAATAAAAAACCTGTTCTAGTAGCACCCCATTTGCTTGTACGATTGCAACACTCATATTTACTACTATGAGTGTATTGCAATCGTACAAGCTGCTGAGCTGTCGGGAGAACAACATCAGTTGCTGCGGAGCGGCTGGGCGAGCAACACATCAGTTGATGTGGAGAAGCCGAGCTAGCAACACATCCCGATGATGCCTTCAGAGGCGAAACACGTATCGATAAGTTTTCTTGCTTGTTATTTAAGATTGCTTTGCTTTTATGCTCGTATTGCTTGCTTGTTGCATGTTTTATGCGGGCGGGCGGGCGTTACACGAGTCTGCATTTTGAATAGCACGACAAGAATTGTTAGCGGAATATTGAAAATTATATTCATATATCCATAACTCATATTTACATAAAAAACACCACACTTTTCTATATCCCTTTGTTTTTTCAAAATTTTTGTGTGGAGTATTCAATTATATATACTAGTAAAATACCGAAATCCATTGCTTTAGTACTCTAATTATTACTTGACAGCATCACAAACCAGACAATCTACCAAATAAGAAATTTTATGACATTTATTACTGCTTCAGGTTGATTACATTTGGCTTGATGGAACCCGCAATATGAAGTACGAAATAGATTTTAATGTACTAAAAGTAAGAATCCTTCTGATGTTGGTTGGACCAGCACTAAATGTGAACACAGACAATCCATCCATTCAATCTAATACCGTTTAATTCCTGCAGGGACACAAGTTTAAATAAATTACCCAACAGCTCCTGTACTACATTATCTTGTTTTAAGATTCAAACCCATTTTGTCCGACAATGGCGAAGCCACGAGAAGGGTAATTTGCTTTCGGCTAAGTGAAAACCCTCGTTTCTTTTTATTAGGTTTGAAATCACAACAATATTGTAGAGATTATTTTCGTTTTCTGGTCACTTTTATAGAGCTAAAGGTCAGTTTATGGAAAATAATGGAGCTATTACTAAATGTTCTGTTTAGTTTAAGAGATTGGTATAAATAAGAAACGGTTTTTGTTCTATCAGCTTAAGACAAACATTGCTTTTGGATTTCAATATATTTGTTTTAGGATACTTTTTTCATTTACTATATTATGCCGGGTGGAATTTTTGGAAACCAAATACTTCAATGCATAAAACTAGAGATAATATTCGTCTATCTATAAGAACAACTTTTACCGCATCTCTAGTCTATCTCTGTATCTAGTATTATCTGCTGGTTCTGAATAAATCCCCCAAACTCATATCCCAGATTGGTCAAATAATTTTAATATCTAAAAGTTTATTACTGACAGAATGATGTTAAGAATACCCTGCCTGACTGACTGATGATCTATTAACAATGCCCAGGCCAAACTTCTGGACCTAGGAACATGAAATTTGAACTGTAGCTTTCTGTTACGTCGTATACGTATATATCTATACAGACCCGCTAAGAAGGAATTTCAAGAAATTACCACGTCATCGGGAGAAACGAGATTCAAGAGAGCAATGCTGAAAAATATATATAATAAAAAAATAAAAATTTATAATAAGCTCCTATAATAATCCGATAAAAGTGGATGTTTTTGTTAGATAAACTCCCATTTTGGACCATTTGCGGTGCGAATTTTCCAAAACCCTATCAGTTTCCTTTACTACACTGTAGCAGATAAAATTACAAATTCTCGCTTAGTTTACACTTGTCTACATTCAAAACTTTGACTGCCTAGCGAGAACGGCTACAGCAAAGTGGATGTTTTTGTTAAATTGACTCCCCTTATGGACCTTTTACGGTGCGAATTTTCCAAAACCCTCTTAGTTTCCTTTACTGTAGCAGATAAAATTATAAATTCGTAACGGGGACGAACATTAGTATTATTGTTCCACGTTTGGATTGGGAATGAGGTGCGATCGTTAACTTTACGCGAATGTATGAAATGACAGTTACCAAAGATAGGATGTGCAAAAATACGTAAAAACTTTTACAGTACTGCGAAATTATAATGTAAAGAAAAATAAATATTTTAAAAATAATATTTTGTGGAATTAAAATGAAATGATATTCTTAAAAAAATTGTCAGCTCGCCATTTGTTTTGATGATCAATCACTCATGGGTTCATCAACTTCATCATCAATGCCAAATAGTGACAGATTTGTCAAATTAAACACCTGATGTACGCTGATGACAAAAAGATTTACTTAAGCATTAATAACACCACCGACTGTCAGTTATTACAGGACGATCTCAACAGATTATGTACCTTTTATGATCAAAATCTTATCAGTGTAAATGCTAACAAATGCGTTCAGATCACTTTTAGCAGAAGCCGAAATCCTGTTGTCTATTCTTACAATTTGAATGGCAAAAAATTAAACAAAGTCAACAATGTCAAGGACTTGGGTGTCATTTTAGATTCTAAATTGACTTTTTCGACGCAGATTGAGTCTATTGCCCACAAGGCACTAAGGAATCTCGGATTTATTATCCGCGTTAGCAAGCCTTTTTCAGACACAGCATGCATAAAAATTCTTTACTATGCCTATGTCCGCAGCGTACTAGAATACTGCGGTCCTGTCTGGAATCCACAATATGCTAAATACGATACTGATATCGAACGTATTCAACGTAAGTTTTTGAAACACCTGAACTATCGCTCAAGGACTATATGTAAGGATTTATTTATTTATTTATTTATTTATTATTATATAAACAGGTACATCATCCTTACAGGCTAGCCCAATACGATAATGCAACTTAAATACACTACAAGTAATATTATATCATATAAAAAATATCAAACAAAAAGGAACAATGAAAAAAAAAAATACATTATGAGGAGTCCTGCAGCCAACACAGTTTGTTGCCATTACGAGACAGACGCATCATGTCAGATATGTCATTACTCCATGATATCTGCTCAGGTGCACTCGACTGCCCAGCATTAGTAACGGAGGTGCTCCGACTATCAGCTCCATCTACCCGTACTCGACACACTTAGCTATTTACTACCCGCCTCTCACGTACTAAATACGAATCAAACTGTGTTTACCGTCGGCTTCCTACAACATACAACGAGCGCTTTGCAGATTTGGATCCATTTTGTACAAGTAAATCTGTTTTCAAACGCAACATTTTTCAGCGGCTGCTGGATCAACTTTAACCAACTTTCATTACTTGCACAAGACAGACATACAAAACATAACATACCTTACCCATTACTCGTATTCACTATTTCACTATTTCACTATTTATAATTAACATTGAACACCGTTAATAAGCTGTAAAATACCACTTAATAATCCTTTGTATAAAACTTGTCATACAATTTTCCATGTAAACCCACCTTTATTTACATCTTTATCTGAGTTTCACTCACCCACACACCCTCACACGTACACATACACACTTATCAATCTACCCACATACTCTCGCAAAAAATTCCTAGTTAGTAACCAAACACAAAGTCTTGCGTCTTTATTGTCTCTAAATTGAATTGTTTAAACTTATAAATTAATTATCATGTTCCCAGTCAATAGTATGTATTTATTGTCTAGCATAGTGAAATCCTTTATTAGCCTTGTTAGCTGATGTTATTATTAGTTTATATTTAATGTATTTGCTGTGGATTTTTGTTCATAAATAAAATAAAATAAAATAAAAATAAAATTAAATATAAAGATTTAATTTGTAAAAAAAGCGGTCAAGTTCGAGTCAGAATCACATAGTTAGGGTTCCGTAATTTGACAGTTTTGGGAACAGTCAGGAAGAAGGTATTTAAAATCTTATCCATAACTGTTTATGATAACTAAAAAGAGAATTGAATGTACCACAAAAGAGAGACTCAAATATTTTTATACCGTACTTGAACTGAAAGTCGTGGATGAAGAATTTAATTTTGTCATTTTGCTATCGTGAATTTCTCACTCGCTATATTTTTCCTGAATTCTTTACGTAATCCCAAATTACCATGATTTTTTTCATGATTTTCGGTTCATTAGTTTCGGAAATAACGGGGGGCATGCATTTTTTTGTGGTTTTTCAAAGATTTCTCAAAATCGGTACCAATAAATATAGTAAAAGTATATATGATAATAATCAGCTCTTCAATATGTACAATTTGTTACCAATGTCGTATTTTTAAGAACTTATATTTTATTTTCTCACTTTTGTATTTATAACCCATATTGTATTTTTATAAAAAAAATTTTTTTATTTATTTTACATTTTTTTATATTTCTCATTTGTTATCAGCTTTTTTAAAATAGCTATATTTTTTCTGTTACTGGCAAAAAATTTTTCGGAAATAAGGAGGGCGGACATGCATTTTTTTGAGATTTTTCAAAGATTTCTCGAAATCGGTGCCAGTAAATATAGTAAAAGTATATACTTTTACAATAAGCTCTTTAATATCAACCATTTGATACCAATGTTGTATTTTTAAGAATTTATTTTTTATTTTTCTCACTTTTGTATGGGAAATATTTTGAACAATTTCAAATTTTTCCGAACCGATTGGGCTGAAATTTTGCATGAATATAGTTCTAGACTGCAAACTAACAGACTGCAGACTGAAACAAAACTGCAAAATATAGTTCGTCGAGTATTCGGGTACGTAAACCTAAACGGATATTAAAAATCGGCGTTTTCGGTATTTGTTGTCAGACTATATCCCACTTCCCACTTTAATATATATATACATATATATGTTAACTAATAAGAAATAAAAAGCTCTATAAATGATTAAATATACTATTTATTTTGTTAAAACACTATATTTAAGTATATATGTACACAAAAGAATAAAAAAATAATAATTTCAAGATATATTTCGGACCCTACTGGGCCCGGCATCAGTTGATATAATAATGACATTTACAATGAAATGATGGCACATAAAATGACATGGCGACAATTAGTATTAAAAAGAGATCTATCTATCAACCTACCTTTTTTTTATAGAGATGAGTATGTGAGTGGGGTAGGGAGAGAGGGTGTTTGTGAGTGTGTGTGATGTAAGAATGTTAGTATGAGTGTTAATATCAGAAAAATTTCGATGAGGTTGGTCTGTCTGTAAGTTAGTGCTGTTTATTTAGTCCAGGTCCGTAATGGGCATGTTAAAACACTATGTGATATTAAGTTATATATATGTCACATCCAGTCCAAAAAGGAAGCGGAAGCAATGCCGGAACGTTAAGGTTGAAACGGCAGCACCACCTGTCAACGTGGTGTACTTCGACAGAGTCTCGGTGATCATTGGGACGGCCAAGTTTGTGTTGGAGCGTTCGATGGAATGTGCTTCGTTCGGTGCTAGCTTACCGTGTCGTGCACTAAGTGCAGTGAAATAGTAGTGTGAAATAATAAAATTACTACAGTGAAATAATCTTGGTGAATGCTAATTAAAATTGTGAAGACAGAGACTGTGTTCCTCTTTGCTTGATTTTCTACGCTAGCCCCACAATATCCAAGGCCAGGCTCTAAATCCAACATATAAATGAGCGCGTTGAGATAGGTCAGTATGGAAAATATATGAGAGATAGAGGAATTTGCACCAAGGACTGTTGTCATCAATTGGGAGAAAATTAAAAACTTTGAAAATTGAGTTCCCTTAGCCAGGAACCGAAATTACCCATTTTGCATAAAAAATCATCCTGTTTCCCAAAATTGCCCATGTCACCGCGCTAAACTGTTAATAATTTCAGAAAAAAAACAAATATACTCTTTACTTACGATTTAAATGGAATTTAAAGGATGAGCTCATTTTACCTTTTAGTCTTTCTTTCTTAGTCTCTCAAAACTTACTTAAAAAGATAAAGTGCTGAATTTAAACTCTGTTACCTCACCAAAAATAATCTAATGGATAAATTATATTACTCTGAGAGTTGGGTCAGAGAGATATCACGAGAATTTTTGCGTTATTTTGCTCAGTAAAACACAAGTCTAAAATTTAATTAATATTGAAGCTACGGTTCTATTTGTATTCCATTAGGTTGGTAAATTACAGTTGTTATAGTATTTCAATAACACCCGCTGTTGTCCCAGAGAATATGCTGCAAAGCGAGTTTAGCATGAAGACTGACCTTTTTGTAGACAAAGTTTCTGAATTGAGAAAACCATGCACATAGATATGCAAAAGAAAACAATTTTTAAGGCGACTCTATTCGCCTGAACTCCCATACTAGCGTAGTTCCCTGATCATATCCTTATTTATAGGTATTTGCTTATTATTTTTTCTTTTTCAACATATCCCATATAATATCCATGACATGAAACTAAAACATTTATCAAAATCAAATACATACAAAAGTTACAAGCGTATAAAAGTCCTGGATTTTACACATATTTTGATGAATGTTTATGTACAGTAATGTCCTAGAAGCGATACAACAAATCAAATAATTCTAGTTTTACAGCATGGTATATTTTATATTATTCAAAAATATTTTTGTTTCATTTCGATTTTTAGGATATTTCTTCTGAAATCATAGGAACCACCAAAACCATTCTCGAGTTTTTTCAAAACATGAATGTTGTCTCGCGTTAGCTTGCCTCTCACACCGTGTTCGGTTAGTTCCGTTCCAGCTCGGGAAATGAACGTTTGGGCCAAGCAATAACAGTCATTCAGTGCTCTATAATCGGAAGTTGAATGTAGAATGAAATAGCAAGCATAGCGACCCCGTGCGCGACTGACTTCAAGCCGCCGACTACAGGCTTCTTAACGGACACTTATCATAGGTAAAGTAGATTTCCTTGTCAGGACGCTTGTGATAAAAAATCCATAAAGATGACATTATTTTGCAGGTAATTCGTACTTTTATAGAAAACTGAAGATTGCATAAATAAAGTGCCCAATTCTGCATTTTATACAATGGTATAGCTATATGGTTTCTGAAAAATATGCGGTAGTATTCGCTTAGAATCCAGAGATCTCTGTAACGAGAGCTTATTTTAGAAAGGTAGTTTGCAATTTACTCTCACCGATACCAAAAATATTTGCCATTTTAGTTTAATTTATCATTTAATTTTTGTTACCAGCAATGCATAACATTTTTTGAGTCTGTTCAGCAACGTTACACTTGACGTCGAAAATTTCTAGTTATAAACCAATCGGCACTGTGAGTGACTCATAATAAAGAAACCAATAAGAACACAGAAACAACATTATTTTTACTTTATAAAGACTTGTACTATTAGTTAATTATTAGGACAGTAAACCGAAGTGTTGAAGCTTCTCGGATAGGATTTGTATGCGGTGTTTAAGTACGAGTAGGAATACCCGAAGAATTTTCTTATGAAAATGCAATGGGTCTAAAGGCATGAGAAACCTCACTGTTATGATAAAGATGGTATATTAGTAAATGAGTTTAGATACTCATTTATTTGTGTCATTTCTCTGAGAGATACGGTATTCGAAACGCTAATCAACATCTACACTATCACACCGGGTGTAAAAGCAAGTTCAAGAATCCTTTAAGGGATAGTTAGTATGATCGGTAAAGATTTATTTTTAAATACCGGGATCTCTAAATAAAGTACCAGTACCTCATAAAAAGACGATTTTCTTTACTCCAAATACACTAATCACGTGGACACCCTCACGGTCGGTGGCCACTCGGATGAGGGGTGCGGGTTGCGGGGTGCAATTAGGTGTGTGGGGAGGCCGGTGAGCTGCGTAGCCATAGCTTAGAAAAATGATGGAGGATTTGGTGAAAATTCAAGGTATACCTATATATTTTTTTCTCGTAATGACATCAAAATCGTGTATATTTTCATACCCTGAAGGGATTCTTGACTATGCATTTACAGCCTGTATAAAGATGTAAAATTTGTTTGTTTGTTTTTCTTATAAGGGGTAATTAAGCTGATTTTGACAATACTTTCTCGTTTTAATGGTTAAATCATCACTTGGACAAAGGTTGTAGTTTGTTCCCTGTAAGGTCGTACCGAACATCGCAAGCATTAATCATAATAATTAAATTAGTGCGGGTTATCTATGATACGTTATAATATAACCGATTTTAAAAATTATTTGACTGTTGTAATTAATGGTAAGTCCTTCCACTTGAACATAGCAGTTTCCTAGGGACAAAGTTTCACTGTTGTAATTGTTAGTCTTGTCACTTTGACAGGATATAGTTTGGTGCCTGTGAATGGGAACGGGCAGTTTTCTATGGACATAACCTTCATTATTCACGCGTGTAATCTCTGGAACTACTGCACCGATTTTGAATATTCTTCCACTGTTGTAATGGTTTGAATCTTCACTTGGACAGAGGCTGTAGTCTGTTCCTTGGGGATAAGCAGGGAAAAAGCCATTAATCAAATTCCAGCGAGTACTACAGTGGGTCTAGAGTGGATTTTGCCTGCTTTGAGCGACAGTTACGTTGCAGTGATTGTTGCATTTCTGTTGCCATATCTTTATTCTACATCTTCTCTTCTCTATACATATAAAATACAACGTCTGTCTGTTTGTTCGCTTATAACTTGAGAACCAATCAATAGATTTTGATGCAATTTTCACTGAAAGATAAAGCGTTTTTTCGGGAAGGTTTAAGGCTATGTATCATCACGCTATGACAAAACGGAGCAGCGCAATGAGAATTTTAGTGAGACATATGGAAGGTTCGCCGCCATAGCACAGTCGATCGTCGCGGGTTCAAACCCCGACTGGTAAAATTTGTTTTCACTTTTATTTCTTATTCTTTTATTTTATATTCAGAAAAAATATTTCTTTTTGTAAAAAAAATATTAAAGCTGAAATTATTTTTCTTGACTGAGCAAAGACCAATAACTAAAATAATTTATTTTCAAGTGCTTAGAAAACGCCATCTCTGGGAAGCTATCCTGGATAACGGCTCAGTAAGCTGGCGTTGAAATTGTTTTTATTTTAATACACTAGATGGCGCTGCATGTTTCAAAATATCGAATTTGACGCAGTCTGGTTCAAATCAACTCACATTTAAGTTTGTCTACACTGTTAGATAAAGATAAATCATATTTTTTTGTTTCCCTTATTTCCACGAAAATCTCTTAGACGCGGGCGGAGCCGCGGGCAAAAGCTAGTTAAATGTATAATTAGAGCTTGTTTACCGCTTCTAGTTGAATATATTGTACTTTAATACCCATGTGATTGGTAAAACGGTTATGAATCTCGGGGTGGTATTCATAAAAATATGCAACCTAAAGTTTATTTTAAAGGTGTCAGTGTTATTTCCCTAAGCACAGTTATACTGCTTTTTTCACCCATATAACACCTATAAAAGCGTTCAAGTGATCCGTTGAGTGGTTCTCATTTCTAATTAATCATTCTAATTTCATTAAAAGATTCGCAAAAATATTGAATGTATAGGTACAGACCTGACTTTATTATTAGTTGTATATGGAAACCTCAAAGGATTGATAAGATCGCATTCTATCTGTAATCTAAACTCTACAAAGCACGAAATGCTGTCCCTCTCCAAACCGAAGGGTACCCTAAATACCACTCAATTTCGCGGCTAAAAGTTTAGAATAAACTTTTCTATTACATTCAATTCCTTACAGATTACCTTCCAACATTCCTTGTAGAGTCAGATGTTATACAAGGTAAAGAAAAAAATAAATTGAGGTTGATATATTATGTCTCGAGAGGCCCAAACAAAATGAGCTTGGCTGAAATATCACCGCTGAAAAACCTTGTTATGCCGAATTATAAATACGATCATATACATACAAAAAAGGCTTGTTTCTGTATTTTTGGAAAATATAGTTAGTATATATTTCAAGTATTATTTTTTTATTTAGTGTCATTTATGTTATTTGAGTTCATATTAAAATAAAATCGGTCAAGTGCAAGTCAGACTCGCATACCTAGGGTTCCGTAATTCGACAGTTTTGGGAACAGTTAGGAACAGTTAAATACCTTCAACTTATGATGACTAAAACAAGAATTGATTATACCACAAAAGAGAGACTCAAATATTTTTATATGAAAGTTAATAACTATGACCAGACAGAAGACCTTTAAAAAGACTATCTGAAAAGTTATAAAATATATTAGTAAAATAAGGAAATTAGTTATATTATGATTCTAAATGTTTACGAATAACAAAATAAATAATCCAAGTTATTTATAACACTCAATTCACTTGTCAATATATATACCGGTTGTAAATAGACTGCTACCATTAAATGAGACCACAATTCTACAAACCCTACTGAACCACTTTTCCCAAGAATCATACCCGCGGACACCCTTAGCTTAGGAAATAATTGAGTTCCAAACAAAAATGCGTAAACTCTAATGCACCGACATACGGGCGAGTATAGAGAGAGCGTCGTCCGTTAAACAGCTTCAGGTTTCACGGACGACGCTCTCTAAACTAAAAGTGTTTTTTTTTAATCAGCTCTTTAAAATCTACAATTTAATACCCATATTTTATTTTTAGGATTTTATTTTTATTTTTCTCACATTGCGTTAAAAATATTTTGAACAATTAAAATTTTTCAAAACTTTTTTTGCACTGTATCGTGTAGTCAAGTAAATGCTATTTTTGTAGAAAATTTCAAGTCTTTATCTTTAAAGGTGCTAAAGTTATGAGACTGTGACATACGGACGGACGGACAACGTCATAAACTTTACCATAAAGGTTCCTTTTACCTTTCAGGTACTATTGGAACCCCAAAAATCGAGATAAATTACCTAATATGGCGCACTTATATACCTTTAATTAAACACTATATAAGGTGACTTTGGTTTATATAGCCAAATTCATAATTGAGACTAGGTACGAGGTCAGGACCAAGGTTCAGTGATTGTTTCTGTAAAATACGCAAAATAAAATTTTGACTTCTCATACTATTGGGTCGAGGTTGTACTTGAACATGTATAGAGGAACAAAAAATATTTTTAGTATTTCGCCAACAGGGTCATTGAACCTTAGTACTGACTATGACTACTACTACTATAAAAAAAATAAAAAAAAGTCGCCTTGTATAATGTTAAATAATATTAGTTATCGAAACTCAAAACATAGGTCGTACTCGTCCATATCCAAACAACTTTCTCTATGAGGGCTATGCAAAATTCGCAACTTTTTTTTCGCCTTCTTTTAGTGGACTATGTGACCGATCGTGATATTTTTATGTGAAAAAAAGTTATGTTTTAACTAGGTACCTTTGTTTTGAGTTTTGCTAACTAATATGATTTAGTCTCATATAGAATAAATTTTCATTTTGTTTTATTACTGGTGTAACGTTAACTTTTAAATTAAATACGATTATGTTATTGAATGAAAAGTAAGAACCCAGCTGTAAAGAATTTGGGTGAATTAATCCGGGTGTTTATCGCGGTTAAACCTGAGGTCAGGTTTATACCAGGGTGGAAACCCATCTCTAGAAGTGACACATTGTATCGTTGATTTGCTCGGCTTGAGTATAAGGTGGTAGAATGGGTGCCGGGCTCGACTGGGGAGGTACCACCACCTTACACGCAAATCCTCCCGAAGTTATTAGGGGGAGAGTAAGGAAATAGCTCTCAGGTAAAACCAGGCGGCCCACAATTGCCTGGGACCGATGGATGGTGGTTTATCCATCCCCAATTGCCGGGCTTTATATAAAACAGACTGGTGACGGGCAGCGGCGTCACTGGTGCAAGGGTTTCGGCGCCGTGCTCACCAATCCGCCTGCCCAGCGTGTGTGAGTATGGGCATTTCTTAAAAGAGGACCGCCAAGAGTGGCGAAATCCTGAAAAGGCCTATGTCCAGCAGTGGACGAAACAGGCTGATGGATGGATGGAAAGAGTATAAGAACACATTATATTAAAACTTGCGTGACCTGTCATACTAAAATATTTTGACAAACGGATTTTTTGTTCACTATCATTGTTGCAAATATTTCACCATTTTAATTTCGTTATTTTCAAGGCCTGGTACTCAGCATTAGAAATAATTTGGGAAAGTGCATGTCGGACTCAATGCGGGTGCGGAACCCTAAAAAACTTTATGCTAAATAACAACAATAAACATGCCAAAGCAACATCAAAGCTACAAAAAACAAGTCGCTAAAAATAAAAATGGTAGGGCCTGACAAAAAATTTGGCACAGTCTGCGTGCGGAACCCTACTTTTTATTGTTTTTTTGATTTAGCTACTTTAGAGTATGTCCTACAATTTGACTAAGTTTAAAACTTGTATGTATGACCGTCTTTAAATAAGAGCCAAACCAGTAAATAACGTTTGAATAATGCAAATTTTTCGAGATTTCTTGTATGGGGATGGGGATCGCCCTGAAAGCTTGCTGTACTGGTTGAACCGGCAACAGCTATGACGACACGGCGGCGGCGTCGCCAAAGCATTGCCATGCCGTCGCCGTTGCCAGTAAGTCGAAAACGCATGCATGTAAATTTGTCTTCATCTTAGCCGTGCCGTCACCGTCGCCAGCGCGTGCTGTTAAATGTAAAAACATGGGAGTGCGCGAGTCCGACTCGCACTTGGCCGGTTTTAGTATTTGTTTGTTATAGCAGCAACAGAAATACATCATCCGTTAAAATGTCTTCTGTCGAACTATCACGGTTCATGAGATACAGCCTGGTGACAGACGGACGGACAGCGGAGTCTTAGTAATGGTCCCGTTTGGTTACCCTTTGGGGACGGAGTCCTAAAAACGGCCTAAGAATAAGTAAATATTAATTTATGAAACTAGTACATTAAGAGGTTTTTAAGACACCATTGTGAGTTTAAAAAACGAGTCATAACTAAGGCTCCGCTGTCCGTCTGTCCGTCTGTCACCAGGCTGTATTTCATGGACCGTGATAGTTAGACAGTTTAAATTTTTACAGATGATGTATTTTTGTTACCGCTATAACAACCAAGTACTAAAACCGGCCAAGAGCGAGTCAACAACAGACATGATGTTTTTGCTGTTTTCATAGATAATGGTATGGAACCCTTCGTGCGCGAGTCCGACTCGCATTTGGCTGGTTTTTCAAATAACTTCCCAGTATTTTTGGTAGATATATTGTTCTTAAGTTGTTATATCGAAAATCGGTAACTGATCAGAACACTTTGTTTACCCTTAATTTCATGATTCAATTTATTCAACACACACACCATCCCAACTAGAAAATAACTTAGCACAGCGATAGTAGGCACAAACACGCTGTTGTACATTAAGAACGACCCATGTAACAACAATATTGCGACCTGTGACACGGTACCGTGCAAATCGGACTCCGTGCCTACGATAAATCGTTTAATTCCACCCGGGTGACTCGGCCGATTGCGAAAGGCTAAAACGCCTTCACGATTTACGGCAATCGGGTAAATTGTTGCCATAATAGAGATCGTAGTTCGCAATTTTTTGATACTGTATCGTCAACGTAGTCGGGGATGAGATTATTGTGGTGATAAACAAAAATATAATCCGTTTTTGCTGTAGGTATTAGGTATACTCATATTGATTTACATAATTAATATTATGTCTTAGCGCATTGAAGAATGATTATGTTTTTGTCCTACGTAAAAGATAATGCCAGAAATAGGCTCTACCAGCATAAAATACAAGTTTTCAAAAGTTGCACAGATATTTTATATCACGAAGTCCGTTTTGTAACGCTCCCCGAGGTTACGCACATTAGAATAAAGTGCGTGTGCATACACTACTACACCCATAGGCAAACGGAATTCGTGAGATAGCATGATCTGTATACAGGGTGTAAATAGAATGCAACCATTAAATAAAACCACATACTCCACTGATCATACTGGACAACTATTCGAAAAAAAAACCGCGCGAATCTGCAGAGAAAAAGATATTCAACTGTAACTCAAAGACTTTATCTCGTAGGAGGAAGGTCTATTTTAAAACGCTGCACTGGAACAGCTGTTTCACGGACGACGCTCTCTCGATACTCGCCCGTATATCGGTGCGTTAGGGTTCACGCATTTATTTGGAACTCAATTATTCCCCAAACTAAGGGTGGCCGCGGGTATAATTCTTGGGAAAAGTGGTTCATTAGGGTCAGTAGAATATGTGGTTTCATTTAATGGTAGCAGTCTATTTACACCCAGTATTTATGAATATCTTATTATGATTTGCCAGAAAAACGTTTATTGTCCAAAGAAACTAGATATTTGATCTGTGTAGCTAAACATGAGAATATAAGGGATAAAATGAACTAAGCCTAACTAAATATACCTACGTATAGTTTTAACATTAGCCCTTGCGATTTTTACATGAAAGTAGAACATTATCGTCACAACATTACCCTCGGAGCCAAGGGCGTGTAAGACGTGTCTCCGACTGTGTTCTGTTACTGAAACTTTAACAACCCCGCATGGCAGGACGTAAGTCTCATCGTCATACTTCAGACAAAACTAACACGCTTTTTGGGACCTACAGTTTACCTCACAGTGAGTATACAACTACCTACAAAGCACAAAAATTCTGAAAAAATTATTGTAATAAGTACATGAATACATCTTATAGTAAATTATAGCAAACAAAACAGTTAATGGCTCTTTATTTTTATACTAAAAACAAAGGAAAACACA
Organism: Ypsolopha scabrella; assembly: GCA_910592155.1. Classification (NCBI taxonomy): domain Eukaryota; kingdom Metazoa; phylum Arthropoda; class Insecta; order Lepidoptera; family Ypsolophidae; genus Ypsolopha; species Ypsolopha scabrella. The sequence goes on from OU342963.1 coordinate 13,361,641, forward strand.
GTTCAGTGCACTATATTTCGGCCCCTCAGCCGAGTCTCATCAGGTGAATAGAAAATATGAAACAAAAAAACAATTGTTTTTAGGGTTCCGTTGTCCAACAAAGAACCCTTATAGTTTCACCATGTCCGTCCGTCTGTCTGTCCGCGGCTTAGCTCAGAGACCATTAGTACTAGAAAGCTGTAATTTGGCATGAATATAAATAATAACCACGTCGACAAATTTGTAAAATAAAATCCCGAAAAAAAATTTTTTCGAGGTGTCATGGATACACGTGAGCTGGGGATGATTTTTTTTTCTCGTCTATCCCATAGTAGGGGTATCGTTAGATTGTGGGTATGTGAAAACTATTTTTCGATTTAGGGATCCGTTGGCGAACTATTAAGCTTTAAAGTGCTAATTTTTGTTAGAGTCAAGTGACCCATCTGCCGGCTAAACGGTTGTTTATAGATATTTATGTGAAAAAATTTACAGAAGTAGTATATATAATGAATTTAAAAGGAAAACTATCCTAACTAAGTAGGCTTTACAGGTTTATGAGTACAGGTCGCGCCAAACTTATAGCCGCCCTAAATGTATGGGACTAGAAGTTTGGCGCGATCTGTATTAGTAGACTAACTCGGAAAATGTACCGGGCAACTACGGAGCCCTACACTGCGCGTGGCCCGACACACACTTGGCTGGTTTTTTGTTTTTGTTATTATAAAAATATAATTTAGGTAGGATTTAAACCCAGATCCGACCGAAGATTGACAGTCGTATCAACTAAGTACCTGTTGCTATGTATTTGTACATAAAATGTACGAGTTTTTTTAATGATAATTTGGAAATCTTTATAATAGAAACAATTGGTATTATTTGAGACATAAATTATTAGTGAAACTAAAACAGCGAACTAGAATATTGCCCTAAAATACCCAAATCAAGAGAAATTCAAAAGACTAGGCAACTTTAACGAGTCCCAAACGTGCAAGAAAGGTAGACAACAATTGTACACCATTCAGGCTACAATGTTGATCGATGATAAAGCGTTTGAATTTGGAATCTATCATTTACGTTGATGGAGGGTTCCGAGATGTCCATTCAATCATTGTGTCCAATAATTTCAAGAAAATGATTGGACTAATATGGATGGGGCAAAATAATAAAAACATATCAAAAAGGCTAAACTTTGATAAAACAACTCTAGAAACGCGTGTAGGGACCTCCAAAACCCTCCTTCTTAGCAACTATTTAATAGCTAGACTAACGACTTATTAACGTGATTTGCGATACAACCAGACCAGACACAAAATTTTGTGCCTCTGCGAAATTTGAACCAGTGACTACCAGAATAGTCAAACAAGACTCGATCATTCGGTCAAAGGTTTAAAAAAAAGCTAGTAAAAATTGCCACATCTAAAAATTACTGCTTTACTTTTTGAACTCCAATCGAAGCTAGAAACTTGGGCTTGTTATGTTATGTATATCCCATTTGTATTTTAGAAATTGTCGATTCGTATCAGTTTACTGAAGTTTCACAACTTAGAGTGAGGTTTTCAGTATTCCATTGTGCTGCTTTTGTTTGAATTTACGATACATAAATAAGGTCATATGAAATCTTTTTAAGTTGAGAAACTCAGAAATATTTTTTAATTACATAGTATAAGCTATCAAAGTAAGTCCATTTTCGCCAATGTTTTTTAACAATTTTTAGGGTTCCGTACCCGAACGGCAAAGGGAGGCCTATTAATATCACTCTGCTGTGTGTCTGTAGGTCCGTATGTCACAGATCTCTAGCTCATAAATAGAATGAGTAACAGATCTGAACTTTGGGTTCGTTGCGTAGAATATTAACCCAAAACCGAATATTGAATTAAAAATTAAATTAAATTATTGTTCAGTGAGGTGGAAAGGAGTCGAAAATATATTCATTTTTTATACTAGCATGTGGAATGGTATTGTCTAGTCTAGAGCTTACTAATATTTTTGTATTATTTTTATCTTCAAAATCAAAAAAATAAGCGGCCATTAAAGTTGTCAGTTTTAGACCATTTCCTTTAGGTCTATCTCAAAAACTTAACTAGTAAGAAATCTGGAACTTTCTAACATCACGTGCCTTATACTGAAAACGTCAATTTAAAATGCAGTTATAGGGTTCAAATGCTCGACCAATTTAGTTTTGCAGTTTTATTTGATAAATTTTTAAGGTGACGATAAGTTGTAAATTTTGTTCAAGGTCTTACTTAATAGAATAGTACGGAAGTCTCAGAGCGCGAGTTCTACTCGCATTAGAACGGTTTTTATGAAAACTCATTAAAGTATCTTTTATAGAAATCTTTGGAACGATAAATTCTTTAAAGAATTTAAATTCTTAATTTAAAATTTCTTCGTGTTGGGAGAGACTTCGTAGCTCTACGAATAGCATATTATCTTGCCTATGTGACAATATCACAAGTCCGTTGTACAAGCACTAGCGTTCCGTTCAGCGCGACATCAACCGTAAATGATGTCGGTGTTAATTATTATTATATAGAAGTGTACTATTTTTTTTTTTTTGTAATGTAAATATTTTTGTATGGGTTTTTTGCCTGAAATAAATGAATTTATTATTATTATTATTATGTAGGTACACTTTTCAGTCTCGGGCCCATAGGGGCCCGGTCATTTGAAAGGCATTCATGGGGCCAAAGCCAACATTGAAGAGGCCTTAGTACCATTTAATCTAAATGTGAGATAGCCGCATCCATGGAGGCCTCTCCCTCAATGTACCATTGGGATACTTTAACGGACAGTCCCCCATATTTGCCTAACTATTGCCAGGAAGTAAGTGAATTGGAGTGGGTTATGAGGGTGGGATGATAAATGGGCTGGATAACAGGGCTATGGAGTTAGATAACGTACATCTGCCTCAAAAATCTCTCACAAATTTAGGTGCTGCAGACGGTGACTCACCGCCAGCTAGATGGGCCCACCAAGCAGTCACCGAATAGCGACAAGCAGGCAACATCGGTGCGGACAGCTAAAGGGTGTAGAGAGGTGTGCATCGGTTTCACCATCGCGAGTCACGAGTAGCGCGACTCGGAGCGGGTTTCCCCGTTATAACGCAGATTGAGCACTTCCACCCTTCCGAGCATATAGCTCTAACGCTCCACTCTGGCCGACAAACGAAGGCAAGTCAGAGGCGGGGACGAAATGCTGTCGTCCCCAGGAGTACTCGGGTCCGTGGTGTCGCCACTCACCAACAGCTTGCCAAAGCTGCCTTGCGGTGACTGTTGCACTGTACGCACCAGTGGGCGGTGGGGTCGTCACATCCCTACGCCGTTTTATTATTATTATTATTATTAAAGGTCACTCGAAGCCTTATCGGAATTGGAAGGGTAGGGGCTAATATCGGACTAGCGTGTCCATACAGAAAGTACTCGTGATCCGCACGCGACGACTGACCGATATGTACCACGAGTCCAAATGCATTGGCAGGATAATAGTGGAAAGAATTATTGTTATGTTAAGGATATAAAATGTTATTTTATAATAAATTGTGAAGGCAAGCGGCACGAAATCAACTGACTTTTGTACACGATTTTAAAAAGTTGCTTAGTTATGTGTCGCTGGCAGTATTCTTTGGACTTCGACTTCCGTATAACACTAGAAATTTTGACTCAAGTAAACTACCAGGAAATATCAATTGTGTCATGATAATAAATGTGTGGACAAAGTCCGTACAGGAATTGAAAAAAGAAAAACTAAAAAAAATTAAATCAGCCGGACCAAGGTCTAGTAAGTGAGGTAAGAGGTGAAGAGTTTTAGTCATAGCTCCTTTTATGTTAAGATGGTCTGTTGTACTCAACTCGTGTTTGTGTACGAGTACCTACTCATAAAGAAGTATATAGTTTAGCGGACTAGAGCAATTGACAAGACTCTGTTAACTGAACAGTTCTGCTACAAAACACACCCCAATCTTTATCTATATTCTATATTTCTATGATAGATATCCTAATATTTTATAAAAAAAGGTAAATAATAAATTGTAAAAAATGAGAAATTAGCTTAAGATATATTAAGATGTATAGTAGGGCCCGAAATATATCTTGAGCTAATTTCTCTTTTTTTCCAATTTATTACTTACAGCCAGGAACACAGATCCGTCCGGTCTATAATGCCTGAATGCAGTTTCAGGTGTGACTAAGAATCTTGCCATTGCAATCTTAACCCGATGCACTAGGATGCATTTCACTCAAAATGCACTTGAATTTTTTCACTACAAACGGTGGTTGCGAGCCTCCGGGCTTGCTCCTGGATAAGTTCTAGACATAAATCTCTGCAAAAGACTTGCAGGTGTTGCACAAAAGTAAGAAAATCACAGCTGCATAGCCCATGAAGCCCACGGCGCAAAACTTAGACTTCTAGTAACGTAACGTCGATCCTAGGCTAGCTAGGCTTTCTTAATCTAGAAACGTTCGTGACGAATGTAGAGATCATGTCACGTTTTTTTTTGTATGTGTATATGTGTGTGTGTGTGTGTGTGTGTGTGTGTGTGTGTGTGTGTGTGTGTGTCTAGTTAGTGTACGAACATTTTATGAACATTTTATTTATTTACATTATAAAGCTGTGTGTCATCCGTCACCGTCTTGCCCGCCGGACTCTCAGACGGCGAAAGCAGCAGCAAATATGTTAGCGAAAAGCGTTTTCATACTTTAGTTTTGTTTTGTGGCCGTAGCAACGAAATTAACCCAAATACTTTATCTTGGGTTTTTCATAATAACTCCACGGGTGTGTTAGCACCTCATTTATCGATTCACAAAGTGCTTTTCCTCGTTATAAACGACCCGTCGTAAAATGAAACGATCGATAAAAGTCGCCTGAATATATGTGGCAAATACATGCAATGTCGTAACGGGGAATTCCAGTGAATTTCAGCCAAGGTTGCGGCAAGTACCTTGGGCGTGGAATCACATAAACAAAAATTATGTGCGGCGCGCCCGAAGTGTCGCTACGCTAAGTGTCTTAATAGGAAACCCCAGTAAATTTCAGCGGAATGTGGGCGTGTAATGATATAATTAGAAATTATGACTGCGACACTGCGGCGCCCGTAGGCGAGTTTACGGGCGCCTCGCAGGCGAGCACCCGCTGTGTAACGTTCGACTGCACTTTCGTATGTTGCGACGTATTCGCTGATGGGCTCCAAGCCGCTGTCGATAAGCCTGAGTAAAATACATGATTTTTTCTTCAAAGATAGCACAGTCGCCGCACCTGATTCCATTGTGTGACCGGGAGCTCCATGCAGCGTTGGAGAGTCACCTGCACCGCGGTTTTATCAGTAGCTCGATGGTGCGACGACTCCGACACGAAGTCTTTTAAGATTATATGTAACGTAACGTCGTTCGTAAGCTCACCTGCTCGTAGACCTTTGCTACAGACATTCCTTAATCTTGAAACGTTCGTGACGAATGTAGAGATCATACCACGTTTGTATGTGTATATGTGTGTGTATGTATATAGTTATCGTACACGTACACGTATGTTGCATAGGTAAGATAGTATGACGTGAACATGTCTTTACTACGTTTACTACGACCGTCGTCATGTAGCAGTCAGCATGTCAGCAATGATAGTATAACGTTAGGGTGCCGGAGCAGCAAGCGCAAGTACGAACGTCTGATATATGCACTCTGTATCAATGCGCCGCAACGCTCGAGACACATCGATGGTGTAATGTTGCATAAACATTATTTACATTATGAAAGCTGTGTGTTATCCGTCTACGTTCTGCTCGGACCCTCGGACGGCGAGATGTTTCGCTATGTTAGCGAAAAGCGTTGTCAAACTTTACTTTTGTGTAGCAACCAAATAATCCCAAATACCTTATCTTCGGTTTTATAAAAACTAGCACGGGTTCGTTGCTACGTCATTTCGTGATTCCCGAAGTATTTTTCCTTGTTAGCCAAACGATTAAACCCATAGGTATAGGTCAAATAATTATTTGACTTATCGACCCGTTGTAATGAGGATAACGATCACTAAAAGGTATGTCGCTAGGCAGGACCATGTGTGGCAAGGCCGAATGATGTCATTGGGAATTCACCTGAATTTCAGCCAAGGTTGCGTCTATCGTGTAGTTAATTAAACATTCTCGCCGCGCCCCGTTGCTATATGCGCACCTTTGAAAACAAAATCACGGCAGGACTTTTGTATGTTGCGACGTGTTCGCTGATGGGCGCCAAGCCGCTGTCGATAAGCCTGAGTAAAATACATGGTTTTTTCTTCAAAGATAGCACAGTCGCTGCACCTCATTCCATTGTGTGACCGCGAGCTCCATGCAGCGTTGGAGAGTCACGTGCACCGCGGTTTTATCGGTAGCTCGATGGTGCGACGACTCCGACACGAAGTCTTTTAAGATTATGTATAGAACTTGAAGAAAATAATGTTTAGAGCTCAGAAAAGCGAGCGTATCGAATAAACGCTACGGGCAGCTCGACCGAAGATTCCTTCGAGCATATCGACCATACTAAATCCGAACACTATATAAATCCGCCGCGTAAACGCCTCATAGCGTCGTCAGCAGTAACAATTCTCACGTGTTATCTCTGGGGAAATGAATCAAAAATAAAACGCGATTTTGATCAATTTGGATTTAATAATTACAAGACTCCAGATAACGTTTACTATTCCAAAATGTTCGTTGCGTTATTTTGAGATTACGTCAAGAGTGAATAACAAACTATTGCTGCTAGGCTACATGCACATGTAATGTGCATCGGACCGATGTGCAGATATAGACGTCACGCTGCAACTTGTGCAACAGATACTGCACTCTAATAGGTCGAGCATAACGGCTTGGGAGTTAGCACCATTGCATGATAGAACTGTGTCTCCTGAGTTCAAAAATACCACTCCCCGCTCCCCCCGACCCTTAACTTTGGAGTTATAGGCCGTACGGACTTGTGTCATTGGGTGTACCTCTTTTTATAAAATACTAAATAAAAGCTTTTAAAAAATCACGTATATTATATACTTACTTATTGAAAAGATATTTTAATAGTTTTATATACTTATAAGTAGTAAAAAGTTGTATCTGTACATTGATCAGACTCGGCACTCTAGAGCTGAGGCGAAAGCTGCAACTTATAACACACTACTGCCTTCTTCTACGGAACATAATAGATAACCCAACTATCCTGGAGACAGAGAAACTGTTTGTCCCGGAGCGGGCGCTGCGCGGCGGAGGCAACAGGGCGATCCCGCGTCGCCAGCACCGGCTGCTAGTGGAGTCGACCGCGCGTACACTTTGTGGGCACAACGAGGCGACAGCACGCGCTTCCGCGCTCCTAAACTCATTACTCCACCACACGCCCGATCTTGATTTATTTTCCGATCCCTTAAACAAAATTAAAATAATGGGCCACTACTTTTCAAGTATAACCTTATTTAGGGTAAGCACTACCACATAATATCTGATGTGTATTTTATTATTGTAATTTAAAATGTAACCCAGCAAATAATTGATTTGGACGTATGTAGTCTGTCAGCTTAATTTGTTAAGGAAATAAATGATTCTATGATTCTACGATTGAATATTTTTGCGAAATTTGAATGCAATGGGCTATTGACTTATTAGTAAAGTACTGAGAACAAAATTTAAATTTTTAATATTTTTGTCTGCCTTTCTATCTGTTCCGTTTTAACTCAAGAAGCACTCAACGAATTTCGATGCGGTTTTCTTTAATATCATTTCAGTGACCTTGATCAACATATAGGCTATAAAGGTCTTAAGAAAATAACAGACAAGCCAAAAACGGTCGATAAAAGTTTTCAATTGAAAGACGATGTGAAGACAAAAACTAGTGCGTAATAAAATGACTGTTTATCTGTATGTATGTATTTTTGTTGCTTAATTAAGAATACTGAATAGATTTAAAAGTAGTATTCACTGTCAATAGGTTTTTAAACAAAGTTTTTTGGTTTTAAATTATTAAAGGAAGGAAGCTGCAATGATAGTTGTAATCAGTGTGCAATTTTGTTTATAATTTTCCAAGCAGTAAATAGCTTTTTTAAGAACGGTTGTACATTGCGCTATTCTTTAAGGGAGCTGCGTAGTAACCATCTTTAGGGTTCCGTAATCCAACAAGGAACCTTTATAGTTTCGCCATGTCCGTCTGTCCGCGACTTAGCTCAGAGACTATTAGTATTAGAAATCTGTAATTTAGCATGGGTATACATAAGTATTAATCACGCCGACAAAATGGGAAAATTAAAATAATAATTTTAGGCATTCCTCCGGTACACGAACGTAAATTCGGGATGATTTTTTTTCTCTTCTATCCTATAGTTTATTCTATGATATGATATATTATCGTTGGATAGTTCGTTCAAAAACATTGTGGTGTGTAAAAAATATTTTTCGATTTTGGGATCCGTAGGCGAAGTATTAAGCTTCAAAGTACTAATTTTTATTACAGTCAAGTGTCCCCCCCCCCCTTGCCGACCAAACGATTGTTTATGTACCATGTAAAAAAAATCACAGAAGTTGTATATATAAGTTAAAAGGAATACTATCACAGTTAAGTAGGCTTTACAGGTTTACGAGTACCTACAGGTCGCGCCAAACTTTTAGTCCCCTCTAAACACGAGAAAATGTATGGGCCGTTCTTGGGGAGAGCAATTTCTGAGTGGACTAGAAGCTTGGCGCGATCTGTATTAGTAGAGCAACTTATAAAATGTACTGGGCAAGTACGGAACCCTACACTGCGCGTGGCCTGACACGCACTTTGCCGGTTTTTAGGATTCTGTAGTCCAACAAGGAACCCATATAGTTTCGCTATGTCTGTGTGTCCGTCCATCTGTCCATCCGTCCGTCCGTCTGTCCGCGCCAAACTTTCAGTCCCCTCTAAACACGACAAAATGTATGGGCCGTTCTTGGGGAGAGCAACTTTCGAGTGGGCTACAAGTTTGGCGCGATCTGTATCAGTGCACCAACTTATAAAATGTACTGGGAAACTACGGAACCCTACACTGCGCGTGACTTGACACGCACTTGGCTGGTTTTTATGTATCAATTGGGCTTGTATTTTGTGTTTGCATGTGTTTCCTAGAATTCAAAGTGTACATTTTTAAGACAGCGCATTCGTACATTTCCATTTGCATACGCAACCTAGCTTCAAGTACTCACACGAGAGTTGGTTAAACTTCGAGTGAGGTTACGAACTTTGTATTATAGTACGATTTCATTAATATAACAGAAGTTAAGCTGCAGAGCAATAAGTGGAAACCTGCTAAAGTCGTTGTTGCTTGGCCGGGTAACGTAGGTAGGTATGACGTACATATGTAAGTACATGTATAGGTACATATGTGGAAATTAAACTAGAAATGAAACGAGTATTTCAAAGGCTTCGCATCGCATAATGACGACTGAAACTGAACTTAATGTACAATATGTTTTGGGACATATAAAAAGGGATGTAGATAGATGTATCTTTTAATCAACGCAGACAATTTATTTTGTTTAATTTTAGTATGTAGCTAAATATTATATTTTTTAGAGCGATAAATTATTTATTTAATTTAAATGTAAAATATTTTGTAAATTTTCGTTTTAATTTTTAGGGCTGTTATTACTGCAACATTATAATAAAGGGTGACTTTCGTTTATGTAGCCAAATTCATACTGGAGACTCTGCAAGTGGTTAAGATCGAGGTTCAATGACCCTTTCTGTGAAATATGCAAAATAAAATTTAAACTTCCTATAATAACTGAGTCGAGATTATAAAAGTATAGAGGTACAAAACATTTTTTTTATACTTCGCAAAAGGGTCTTTGAACCTTCGTCCAGACTACTTACCGAGTCTCCGGTATGAATTTGGCTATATAAACGAAAGTCAACTTACATGTGAAATATTAAATAAATATTTTCAAAATATAACGCGTGTAAATGAATGGTAATTTAATTTTAACGACATACTCTACTGATCACACTGAAAAAGTTTCCCAAAAAATGGTAATAGATTGTTCTTATTTCCGTACTACCTATAAATGCCTACTGAAATGTTGTTTAGGTACGTCTTTCATTTCCTCGAGTATGTTTCTTTGGGGTAGTTTTTAGTTTGATCAGTTAATGGCTTCATTTAAATTACCTGTCCGTTTACACACGGTATAATTTTAAATATTACATATTGTTGTGTTAAGAACCCTGAAAATTTTGACGAAATTTTTTCAAATTGAAATACTTTATTTTGTTAAAAAGGCACAGAAAAAACACATTTTATAAAAATCTTAAAAAACAAAAGAATAAGATAAAATATTAAATATAATGAGTAATACGGGGAAATACTAAAATTTTTTAAATATTAGGATTATTTTTTGTTTGATAAACACTTGTACTTGTCCACTTATTTATATTAATTTCCCTTACCGGTTTCGCTGTTAAAGCATTATCAAAGGTTTGTTTGGTTGTTTACGTACAATATTAGGATTACTTAAAATAAGATAAAAAAATACATTTAGAAATTCGAGGAAATGCAACATTCGAATGGTCCAGAATACCATAACAGCACCTAATTGTCGATTTTTTCGAAAGGAATAGACTTTTTTTAAGGTCATATAAAAGTATAATTATTTTTCTCCTTGAAATACAAAAGATATACATATTCAGGAACTGCATAAATAGCTTTGATGGCGTAATAGTCATCTCATTGACCCTAGTCAGCATTTATTGTTGGCGCACGGTTGGCCCACATAGCTATCGTTAGTTGGCCAACAGTTAGGTTTGGCCACTATTTTTTAGTTGGGCCTACGTCTATTTGCCTACAGTTACCCAACAATGGTTTCAAGTGTGTACAGCAAGATCTATATTGCCGTGACTATTTGACTTCAACATCCCATAGTTAGACAGTGACAAAACGATATCGCGATATAACTACTATCAGCGCTATCTAGTTGTGAGTTTTTGAATCTTTTAAATGAACAACTTAAATGACTAGATACAAAAAAACTTGTATGTCATCACATAAAATAGATAATTGTATATCACTTATTATATCAATACAAATGAATTTATTGTAATTACTTAGAACTAACCCAAGGTTGGAATAGCACCGAATGACTCAATAAATGGGTAGCTAATTAATGGTAACAGAAAGAACGTGACGCTGTGACGCTTGCTTGAGCACCCGCGTGCACGCTGCCTATCCCCTCTACCATTTGCCCCGCAAAATATTGTACATTATATGAACGTAGGGCCTACGTAGTGTTGCCAGCTATTTTTTCGTATTGAACTGAGGAAGTGAATAAAATCATACATCGAAACAAAACGATAAAAGTGCTTAAAAATGTGTCCCTATTTCTATTTAAATTAGTCAATATTTCATACGAACAGTTTATAAAATAGTCGTGTTAATACAAATAAAATCATACGGTTTACGAAATTGCGTCTACGTCGTTAACAATGCTTTATCCCAACATTGTTCACCCAACAGTAGGAGAAGTTGCAATTGGCCCATTGTTAGTTATCGGGTGGCTACATTGCTAATATTAGTATCATTGGGCCAATGTTGGCTCTATGATGGCCAACTAACTAACTATAACACAACGGTTTGCCGATCGTTGGCGAATGAAAGCCTACGGAAAATGCTACTAGGGTGCAGGAAATACGCCAATGCCCACAAGAAAAAAAAGTAATGTCAAAACCAATGTCTGTTTTTTTTTATTTTCAGTAATCCCATCTTCAGGTTTTCCCCCAAATTTTTTTTTCTTTACTTCAAGGAACTCTCGCTATTGAGCCTAAATGGTTTGACTATTACGTCACATTCCCATTTCACCAAACTGATTTTCAAAAAATAATTTCGTTACAAAAAATACCACCTGAAAGTTAAAGAACAGTATGTATCTTCATGATTTAGCCTACATTTTCAGAAAAAATATACAAAAGGGCCTGTTACAGTTTATGGTTGGTTCGAATTGAATAAAAATATATACCTACCCGATGCAATGAATAAATAAGTTGATAAATAAATAAACTATTAAGGAATAATGCCTAAATCTGCCCATTCGTTTAGTCTTGCTAAGAAGAAGGGCAAGAAACTTAGCAAGATCATGTCGTTTTTATCATTCTTCCTTTTTTATCATTTGGCTCATGCTATACAAAGTATTTCACTTATATAAAATGATTATACTAAACTAAACAATGTATTTAACTTTAGAGTTAACTTTTAAGAATGAACGAAGAAATAATACATCGATGCAAAAATAAAAATACATAACAAAATTACACAATAATAAATGTATGTGTCAAGATCACTGCTTTCCGGAAAAGTACTCAGAATGCGGATAACCTCCTGAATAGCCATATTGACTCCCAGTCGAGGTAAGCGCTGGTCTTCCTTTTGCCGAGCGAGACTTAATACTTTGTTTTCTATAAAATAGCTTTAAGGATAATAACAAGACCAGTAAACTTACTGAAAATAACCAATTATGAAACAAGTCAAACATAATTTGAATTAGCGGGTTCTTACCTTTTTATCCCAAGATTTGTAGAACAATTTCCCGATATTTGCAAGTAATAAGCTGCAAGTGCATTGAACGCGGCTAAAATCTAATATATTGGTTAACAATACACAAACTTTTGTAATTATATAAAGCAAGTTAACTTTAAAAACATAAAAGTAAAAAGTTTTAAGAAGCTTATCTGAACAAACCTAAATATTAAAAGTGACAAAATAAAATGAGTTTTATTTTAGGAAATGATAAGTGTCGTTAGTTCTACTCTTTGTTCCGTGGCATATGTAAACGGGTATGTGTACACAATATATCTACTATCTAATAAGTTATATTTTTAAGTCTACTTTTGCTCAGCAACGAGTAAAACAACATGCAACAATATACATCAGCAGCACCATAAAACCGTCTGGGACGTACGTTCACATAAAAATGTATCGTGTCACTCGCAATAATACTAAAACTAATCCGGTTTTAATACCACTCAATATCTAATCCTTGCTGCAGACTGCAGCAGCCTAATTCTGTGAAAAAACTTTATAATCGGGACGCAAGTTGTAAATATTTCGAATTTGAAAACATAGATATAGAGAATATCGGTAGGTTGATTTTTTAAGGGTACAAAGAAATATTAAGCATGCTTAAATCAGAGAGAACTAATCTCTCTGAGAAGCCCGCAATTACGAAAAACTGAGATTTTAACTCTTGAAATTTCATCATCATCATAAATTTAAGAGCTGTGCTCTGTGCTGTCGGTGAAGTCTTCTCCATGCACTTCTACACTCCGTGTTCTCTTTAATTTCTTGATACGACACGACATTTACTTTTTCTTTCACTTGATCCATGAATATTCTCCTGGGCCTTCCTCACTTTGTTTTCCCCTCCACTTTTCTCTCAATGATGTTTTTGATATAATTAGTGAAATTTTATAACTTGAAATTAAGTTATGTTTATTAGATCGCTTCTTTGTACTCTTGTTTATATGATTCTAGTATTATTTATCACTTATTATTATTTTTGACTTAATAGTTTGCACCATACATGTTGAAACAAATAGGACTCGGTCAAAACTATTCTTTATTCTTTAGTAGTTTCCTTTGTAGTTTTATTCTTTGACATTTTGGACCATTTTGTGAACTTAAAATTACAGTGTCCTACCCAAAGATATATATTTTATTTATTTTGAGCTTAATCAAGTGGTATGAAATTGAAATTTATCAAAGTAATTATGATCACACGAAATATCATATCACAAGAAATAACACCATATCACAACAAATAACTATACCTCTACTTTGCGCTTAAAAAATTACTACCAGCTAAAGAAGATGAAGATAATAAATGTGCTATGTGCAAAAACAATATTTTTTCATAATATCATAGTAGTTTAAAATAAAGGGATTTGTCGTAAAAAGTAAATTAAAAAATATCGTAAATAAAGGATTATTGAAACTCCAATTCATTTCAAGCTATTATTTTTTATATTATACCGAAAGCGTCGCTTTGCCTTCTTGGTGCACCAAAATTCAAATCATAAACCCTTTAAAATAAAAATCAAAAACGAAGCGACCCTTTTGCATACTGCATGTTTGTCCCTAAATTTACGTATGACCTACACTAATTATACCTTTATAATTATACCCTTTATATTATAAATTTATTAAATATTGTAGCTTTATCAAAAAGAACTTTAAATAATTCACAATAAAAAAAATACTAACACCAAACATTTTTGAGTTTCCTGAATTCATCAAGTCTACGCGAGTAATAAAAGTTTTCTTGTATGTTATTTACCTCAAAGCATTATATTTCGTATTGTGCACCAGTATAAACAGAATCGGGCACAAAGACGACATGTGAAATAGAGGGAGAGAAGAGATGATCGTATGAGCTAGCTGCTTATCTCAGCTGAAGCGTCTCAATATTGTCCACTGGGACGTAGAGTAACAAAACAGCTATAACTTCACACGCAGACACTTTTATAGGGACTCAAGTTGCTGGGGTTAAGTGACCCTTATTGATTTATGTTTGCGGCCGTGTCAAAACTTTTAGAAGCTCTCAGAGAGCGTCAGTTTATTGATTGTGTATGTTTATCCTTGTGGAGGATTGATTACTGGACATTTACATGGAAATATGTGAATGGATAAAAATATATTCATTACTAACTATATATTTTAAAATGCCAGCCGAACCTATAAAACATTAATACATATTACATACGCAAAATGATGTATATATTTAAAACTTTTACATATAATCGTATTAATAGAATGCAACATTTAGCTCGACTGAACGCAAAAATAGGTACTATTGCTTTTGTCAGGATGTAGTGAACTCCTTTTGTATCAATTCTATGGCACTCTCAAGGCAAGCTTTCAAGTATATGACTTTGATCCTATCTACTCTCGATATATTGCAGCAACATTCTACGGTTTGTTGAGTACCCTATATTGAGTTGAAGCATCATTTTATAGAAGTAATACTATTACATATTGTTATGTTGAACTACTAATGGGGCTGACAGTCAGACGAATGTATTTTTTTAATCCGATTATCCTATTATTATTATTATTATTAATATTATAAATGCGAAAGTTTGGATGGATGGATGGATGGATATTTGTTACTCTTTCCCGCCGTAGCTACTGAACCGATTGGGCTGAAATTTTTCATGAATATATTTCGAGACCTGGAATAGGACATAGGCTACTTTTTATCCCATAAATCAGTTCCCATGGAAAATCTATAAAAGAGATACAAAATGAAAAACACAGAGGCGCATAACATACATTTCACCAGCTATGTTTACTGTAGGTAAAAGTCCGAAAAATATTGATAGATTAAAGATTATACACAAAAACTAATTAAACGTGGGTGTAGCCGCGGGCAAAAGCTAGTTAACCATAATTTTATAATTAGTGCTCAATAATGTTGCATAACAAACTAGAAAAGATAAGTTAGAAACAAATTTGAAATGAAGGAATATATTGAAAAATTTCCTCGAGCCAGGATTCGAACCGGCGACTTCTTGTTTTCACGACAAGCGCACTACCGACTGCAGCAGCGAGGTGTTCATACTGGATCGTTTAATTTTCCCACCATGCACACCAAATTTTTATAACTACTTGATATACAAGCCAGTAATGCCCATACTGAACGCTCATGAGGGCGTTATGTGATTTCAGGCCTTTTTCATTCCGTAGAGAGATGGTGCAACGACGATGACCATTAAAAATTCGGTGTATAGATATGATGGAAAAATTGAGCGGACTAAGATGACTCGGCGGCCCGAGTTGGTCGCGCGATTGTCGTGAAAGCAAGAGGTTGCAGGTTGGAGTGCTAGCCCAAAGATTATTTTTAAAATATTTGTTTTCTTACAATTAGTTTCTATACGCATCTTTTCTAGTTTGTAATGCATTCTAATAATATTAAGAGTATCCAAAGCGACATATTTCACTTTGAAAATGATTATAAACTTAAATATGTTTCCAATATAATAACATATAAAATAAATATATCAAATATTCATAGTTCGTTTTCTATGATCGGTTCTTTTATGTCTTGAATACATTATAATAATCTATATTGTCGTGTCTTGGTTGGTCCTTATTAACTGAATATCAATTTAAAATAAATTCGTAGACAAAGTTACCTGATGAAATTATTGAAGAGATTTTCTTAAGTACTGAAAAGTCAGTACCAATAAAATAATATGATAAAAGAAAAACACCTTTACCCCAAAATATAATAAAAAGTATGCTGGCCGGTATTATCCCAAACAAACGTAATGCTGTGTGCTTTTTTAACGTAGGAATAATCCAAAACAAAAAACATCACATCAATGCAATCTTGGCATTTAAAAAATAGAATAGGCTTGTAGACAGGGTAAACAAAATATTATTCTATTTAGTCCGTCATTTAGATTATCAAAAAATATTGGACACGTATTTTTTCTTTTGTAAATCAAACAAAAAATTACAGATAAAGCGCATCAAAGTTTGGGAGTGGGGGAAAATGACGTCACTTCTAAGTAAAATTGTACCTAGATGTGACGTCACGCGGAACTTCAGCGGGCTATACCTTCATCATTTTTTGTTTAATTGAAAAAAGAAAAAATATGTGTCCAATATTTTTTGATAATCTAACTGACGGACTAATAAAACATCATCATGCCTATTGCGTGTATTTTTGACAGATGGGTGGACCGAAATATATTTCAAGTTCACACTATTCTTTTTCACAATACTATTTTCTTACAATACTAATATAATAACCCATTTCATTTATAATTTCTCGAATTATTCTTACAGACATAACCTTTTCGTTTGTAAACAAAAATAATTAGTAGTAGTACAGATAACTGTATTTTCATGGTTCAACATAAACAAAAAAATTCCAAGATCTAGATCCTGTCTAGGATCAAAATATAAGAATAGTGGGTGTGGTGTAGTAGACAAGTTTCCATTGTACGTAAAGCAGATGCAGCGAGCTTGGTGTCGTATCTACAGTAGTCAACTACAAAGTCCCCGTAGTTGGCACAACAACGTGGTGTCGTTTGTATTCGGATGGAATATTAATAAGGATTTTCTCCGGCTTTCGTGTTCCTTATTCGAAAAGTCACAGGAAAAACGTAGAGGTGGTTTTAACATACCCTCTACAACATAAAAACTAGTCTAAATAAAGAAAATTATATTTACAACTAGTTTTCATTGAAGCATAACAACAAGAAGCATGTCTTGACGTGACACGCATGGTATGCATAGTATTTAAATACACTACGGCGTAGCGATTCGACAGCGATCGCAAAGAGACTGCTACGAAAATTGATTCTTGCTACGGTTGTAGCAAAATAATGATAAAGTGAACGCAAAACTTATCACGCACTCAAAAATTAATTAGGGTGATTTTATATTAGAATCAGCAAGGATTGTAAAGACTTGATGAACTTAAATACTGTCTGCTATGATGAGCTACGATGCTATGATTTACCATCTGCAATGAAAATCGTCACATGTACAATATCCATAGTTATTAGTTATTAATTTATAATACCCCGATGATGCCGTAAGGTGCTACTGGTAGTTAAAATAAAGTTAATATAAGTGAAAGAGGACAAGTGTAGTTTTAAGATGTACGTATATACTGTCTGCTAGTTTTTATCGTTTCATACATTTAATTTTCTCCACATGATACTTGAAAGCATATGTAATACGGTAGAAGTTGAGTGCAGAGCTAATAAATGCGCTATATACACACACAATCGTTGTCTCTACGCGCACAGCACTATACGGCAGGCATGCGAGGGAGTTGTGCGGACGGGGCGCGGCGCGGCTGGGAGACATGCTCCCGCCCTTCGCCTCAGCCCCTGACTGTAGTCAACTCACGCGCTTTCTATATGTCGCCGCCATCTGGTTAAATCAGCTTCCTGATTGGATGCCTAGGATGCTAACTAAATGGCGGCTTCGACGCCTCTAATTTTTTATATACACTCTATGGACAAAATAGAAGGCTGGCTTCACTAAATTAATCACCGACAGTACACAGTACCGTGTCGGACTTCTACACTCTCACCAATCTCACGGAGGAATTCATATAAATCATCTAACTACCCAAAAGGTTAAACGTCGTTCAACCCTCTCGTTAAACGTTGCGTTGAACTATTTGGCTGAGCAACCTTTAGCAATTTAGTTGGATGCCGCCATTTAGTTAGCATCCTAGGCATCCAATCAGGAAGCTGATTTAACCAGATGGCGGCCACATATACATGAGAAGCTACGACACGTATTACAGGAAGTATAACTAGATGTCGTATTTGCGCCATTGTAGTTGAAGTCAGTTTGTACGGTAGCTGCGAATGGTAAATTAATGCGAATTAAGCTGACGTCCTTACTTCGGTATGTCCCAGGAACTTGTGCAAAGTCGTTCTTAACTTATGTGAACATAGCTTGTGTAGCTTAACCGCATACCAACAAATTTTGACACCATTCGCCTTCACTACAATTTGTTAAGTGTTCCCACCGAGTTAAGGTTTGTTAGGGAAACTTTAATTTACTTGGCAACTGGTTTATCTGGTTGTAAGCGACTACTTGGTTAAGCAAAAGCTTAGTTTCAGTTGGACTTTAGTAGAAGCTTGCTTTACATGTTTTGTATTTCACTAAGAATCGTTAGTATAATATATTCGAATATACTGCTTAAGATTGGTAAAAAACCTTTTTTACCACACTAGCTAGAACCTAGAAAATGGTAAAGATTATTTTGTAACATCTATTTGAACCTATCTTGGTTCAGTAATTAATGAAAAAACCTAACTTAAGCGTGTTAGTTTTAGACCGTAACTGTAAGACCGAAGCTTAATTTTTTTTAATTTTTGTCTTTCTGTCTGCCTTTATGTATGTATATACTCACATGTTCCGTCTTAATTCGAGAGCCACTCAACGTATTTGGATTCGTTTTTCTTATTATCACCCTAGTAGTCCTGCTATACATAATTAAGCTAAAATAACCACCAAGAAAAAAACTGTCGATAATAGTTTTAAAAGACACTTGAACGCAGGCGAAGCCACGGGTAAAAGCTAATAATATAATATAACTTAACTTTGTTTAAAGAATTAATAAATAAAGCCATCACTTTTTTACTATTTACTGAAATTATTTACGGTAACGTTAGCAATAAGCACTTGTTACTATTATATCTCGGTTATTGTTAACACCTAGGTGTAATTTTATAGCCATTTTAAAAGGGAAAAACCGTGGCGAGGGTCTTGTTTTCAATTAAAAGGGGGGAAAAGAGGGGAATTGGTCTGAAACCGAGCAATATCGTATTCAACAGGGTCAAATTTGTCAAAACAAACCCGGTGTCAAACTGTTATATTCCATGACGTTCAAAGTCGTAAAATATAAAAACTATTTTGGTTTATTAGCCCTTTTTTAAGGCGCATAGGCACGCCACTGTTTTAGTGCAAAATTTGATAATCCTTTTCTCTGTTGCTTTTCGTTATAGACCAAAGTATAAGATCTCTATCATAATTATGCTACTGATATTTTAAAAGGTACTATTTCGCCAAAACTTTGAATATTTATTTTGATTTAATAATATCAAGATTTACATACAACGGTATTTTCTTGCCTTAAATTGTACCTATACCAAAATTTTACATTTTAGCCAGATAGTGACTTTTTAAATGCCTGTATTAAAGTCTAGAGGTCTCAAACTTTAGTCTATAACGAAAATCAACAGAGAAACTAGCTATCAAATTTTGTACTTAAATGGTATGCTTAGCTTATGCACCTTAACGACTGCGAAAGCAATGGAACATTTAAAAAACACGGCTAGAAATTAATTACATCCCACTCTCGAAAACAATGTACATTCTTCCTTCCTTGTAAAAGCTATTATATTTTATCTGAATCGCTAGCAAACCCGCAAACCTCGACCAAAACTGCCCCCATAAAATTTTAAAGCTCAATCTAAATCCTATTTCAACGTTACTGCCAACGTTCAGCAGTAAAAACCTTATTCAATATTGAAGAAACAGCTCATCGATGTAACACGGAACGATAGCTAAAACACCTGCGGGCCCCATTACTTCCCCGAACTATTACTTTGTGAAAATTAAGTCGAACTTACGACGTCGGACCACGACAAGCTTTAGGTTTAATACCAACAAACATGCAACTATTCAATTACAATTTACAGCGAACCTTGTTTTCTGTTAAAAGCGTGTTTTTAAGAATGTAGCAATGGCCTGGCTAAGTGTGAGCCAGACTTACAAACGTATCGTTCCCTAACAAATTTTTGATTTCGTAAAATTTTCAGCAAAATTTGTACACTTCACATTTGAAGAATTTGCTTGATATACTTAGCCGTATGAAAATATAAATTAATTGTTTTGTAGTATAATAATAATAATAAGTATTTCCGGTGTAAAAGAGTCATAGTTAAAAAATAAATACAGTATACAATTCAGACTGCTAACTTTTTATTGTAAATTGTTATTTCATGTCAACAAATTAGCGTCAAGTCTTATTAGGCAAGCACTCAATTTTTGTCTCTTTTTCGTATGTATGTGGAACGCAGGCGGCCCTCACCCACGGGCTGTGTGTGCGGACTACTGCGGACCGACCGCGATCACCGCCCAGCTATGGTTGTGAGATGCTTGCCCATTGCTTGTGCATATTATGTTACTAGGTTAAGATTTTTTAATAAAAATACTATAAAAAAGACATAAAGTAAAGTGAAATAATAAAATAAATATTAAAACCATAGGCGTAACTAGGTACCCCATAGAAACGTCTGCCCCCCTCCCAAGAAATACGAGTGTCATTATTTGTTTAGCATTCTAGTTTGTATATTATCTCGATGTATGGAGGATTATCTCTACTTATCTTATTACAATCATATAATCGAGGAAAGATACTTGTTGATGGCCATTTAATAATTGGAGCCAAGCCCCCCCCCCCCTGGTACAAATACCAGTTACGCTAATGATTAAAACTAGAACTACTTAAGTCAATAAACCTAGTAGTCAAAACGTATGTAATGTAAGAACAATTATAAATCAAAGTGGACTTGCTTAAGTACTAAACGAGGATGTAAAATTTGCAAGACTGCAAAATAAATAGGAATCTTTTGCGTAAATATTTTTTTGGGAAAATTGTCGAATTAATAATAAGTATCACGTTTTCAGTGCGGAATCCTAAGCACAAAGGCTAGACGTTCTGTCCGAGAAAGTTAAATTGCTCAATGTAATCTTTCAAGCTGTCTGCTGCAAAATTGTAAACATAGTGCATTTGATTAAGTTTTTGGTAAAACATGGTGGATTTTATTTGAAAAAGAAAGCTTGGTAAAAACGTAAGGAATGAGTAACATTAACTCTCAATCAGGGTTAAAATGAGTTTGAGATACTATTATTACAACAGTGAATTTGAAATTAAGTTTGTAGTAAAATATAGTAGATGGTTTACTAAACAAAAAGCTTTGGAAATAACATAGATAATAAGTAACATAGATTCTCAACCACGGTTCAAACGAGTTTGAGAAACTTATATTACAACTTATATACAGAACGATGTCACAGAAGAAATAGTAGTACTACGTACAGAAGATCCACTATTCAAAGAGACTAATAAAAAGCTATACTCTCGGTACACAGCGATAAGGTGCAATTCAGCTTGCACACGCTAAAATTTTATTCCCTACAAGGCGCCTCTCTACGCCTCTTTTTCTAACACGTAATTCTATCCCTTCTTAACCCACTGAATATTCCGCCCGAGCGGGCTGCTGTTATACTTGTAGCTTCTTTACCGATTTATTAGATATGTCAGAAAAAATATTGATACTTTGCCGAGGCTTTGTGAGCACAATTCTATAGAAACAAGAAACAAACATAACCAGGTTTTCCAAAAATCAAACTTGCAAAATTGGGTTCCTCTTTCGTAGGTCATGGTACAAGATTTTACAATAACTAAGTGGTCCTTAGTTTGGCAGAAAATATGTAGATTATAGATTATATTAATATCCCTAGAGTAGAAATGTCAACTTTCAACGCCAACAGTGTGTCCCTTACCATAATTTTATAAAACTTTCCTAAACATGTTAAAAACTTTTCACTTGATGTTAGGTGTAAAAGTCTTACTCTCATTCCAACGAGTACCATGTAAATAAACCAATACTGCTGCTCTATAAAACTGTATGAGAGTATATTTTTTCACGCTTGGCACGTCTTTCTTTGAGCTATATCGGCGTGGTGCGGCACAGGGCGTAGGCATCGTGTTGTGTGACGTATCTCGCAAAGATGCATCTAAATTGCCGGATTTTGCGGCGTCTTCTGCTTTTACCTTTGATATTCATAAATACAAATAAAATGAAAGGTGCGGTGTTGGAAGGAATGTTTAAGAAAACGTTGATCAGAAAAACATGACGGTAGAGATTTTTACATTTGGATTCTTTTATAATATATGGCTAATGTTATGTGAGAATTTCGTTTTCCGAGGGCGTGTCAGAGGTGTCTCTGATTTGTGAAATGCAAGTCACAATTCAAACTTGTATAGCCACGTTTTACTGACAAATATTACGCTTACGTCCCAGCTTGTTGTGTGGTAATCCTCTCACCTTACTTCGGTCACAATCTCCGGGACACTAGACACAGGCTATGTGAGGCAAAATCCAAGAATAAGTAAATTTGCCGGAGAATAATAAGAAACAGCTACATATATTCCATCTCACGAAGTCCGTTTGGCTATGGTTGTACTCGTAGTAGTGACGTGTGCAAACAAGCACGTATTTTTTGTGTGTGGCGTGTTTTGTAGCGCTCACGACTAAAACGGGTAGGATATATTTACAAAAATAACATAAACGAACTCATGGTTGCAACCACGAAACAACACAACCATAACAATCATCCATGTGAACAACAACATTGGAAAATACAAAATCCACATGACTTCTCGAACAAAAAACACACTTCTTATTTTCGGTTTAGACAGTCACTGTGACTGGCTCAAGATCAATATGTAAATGTATTCCTGAGTGCGCGGCCGGCGTGAGTGCATTTTGTCGTAGGCGATGCAGTCAACCGAGGCGCTCGGGTCCCACTGTTTCTAGCTTCAGCTGCAAGGATTTCAATAAAATTCTTGTACCTTACTATTTATACATTGAATGATTTTTTACTCGCTGCATTGGAAATGTTTTTTGCTAAAAATACTGGAACAGTCTTTGAATTGGCGCGAGCGGCATCCTTTACATTTAACTTGATTTATTGAGTTGAACTTTACGAGTTCATGGAAATAACACCAGGTCAAGATGTACTACTATACCTGCCATTCACCTTTGATATTTTGTGTAGAATGTTAACTCAAAACTGGATTAGAAATTAAATTAAATTATTCTGCATTTTACAAGAAAACCGTGTCGCATTTTTTTTTGTCTAGAACACGTTCTCTGCAAATGTAAGTAATACTTTTTAGGGTTCCATACCTCAAAAACAGACCCAATAATGCAGCACAAATTGATCCTTATAACTTTTTTCTCGTCTTTTCTCGGGCTCCGTTAAAGAGGACCAATTGACTAGTTTTTATCTTCAGAAATAAAGCTGTCGTTTTCGTGTATTAATATACCATAACTGTCCATTAGCCTGTTTTATCCATTGCTGAACATAGTCGAGCCCGGCATCAGCTCTAACACTATTAAAATTAAAACTAAATTCAATAAATGGAAGAGGGTAATTAGTAACGAAATTAATGTAGCAGTTTTGTTTTGTAGGTTTTTGTAGGAAAATGCATGATACAAATCTACAAAATTAAGTTTTTAATTTTATTCAAGTCTAATGGCTGTTTTAGAATGCTACGAAACCCTCGGAGCGCGAGACCTTCTCGCACTTGACCGGGTTTTTACTTTTTTAAGAAAGCGATACAAATCGCTGAAAGAAAGTGCTCCAGGATAATTCGTCTTATCCTTGGATTGGAAGACTACGCGTATTCTTCATTACGCGATTTATTGTTTGCACGTTAAACATTTTGAGTAATGATAAAATATTTGGAGACAGTTTTATTTTGTTAATAAATAAAACACAGTCTCAAACTTACGGTGAAATAATTACAAACGAATGAACCAATTAAAATAGTTCTCTAAATAACCCATCAGTAGTCCTTGAATACTTAACTTCCACGTGAACGAATCTGCGGGCAAAAGTTAGTTTCGTATAATCATCAATCACCGTTAAACTATTCTTGGTTTAATGCAACTGTGGGTTAATCAGTTTATTACGAAGTAAATCACTAGAATCATTACCTGAATTTTAATATCCTTTTTAGGGTTCCGTACCCAAAGGGTAACCGACGGGACCCTATTACTAAGGCTCCGCTGTCCGTCTGTCTGTCTGTCTGTCTGTCCGTCTGTCACCAGGCTGTATCTCCCTGATAGTTAGACTGTTGAATTTTCACAGATGATGTATTTTTGTTGCCGCTATAACAACAAATACTAAAACCGGCCAAGTGCGAGTCGGACCTGCGCACTCCCACACAACAGACATGATTTCTTTGCCGTTTTTATAGATAATGCATGAAATGTGATAGTTAGACAGTTTAAATTTAAACAGATTATGTATTTCTGTTGCCGCTATAACAAAAAACACTAAAACCAGCCAAGTGCGAGTCGGACCTGCCCACTCCCACACAACATACATGATTTTTTTGCCGTTTTTATAGATAATGGTACGGAACCCATCGTGCGCGAGTCCAACTCGCACTTGGCCGGTTTTCACTATAAATATATGGATATTTTTATAGTAAACTTTTCTCAAAAATTATGCATATTTTCAAAAACTCAATTTAATTGTTGATGTATCAACTACAAATAGCTTTGAAACGCCTCCTCTTGTTTCTAGCAACTCACTAATGGATCAGTTACGTGCGTCATCACGCTCTCTGTCAATAAAGGCTTAATGCGCCTTTGTTGAAGTAGGGCAATTACAATCAGTGATGGCAATTCCATTGGCCTTACTGTAAGTACATATTATGTAAGAAGGCAGCAGAGTTTGTTGGTCATTTTTGCAATACCTCAAAAACATAGTGAGTATTCAGAAATAGAGTCCCATGACCTTATTAAAGAAATTTAAGTGATATTTTTTGGAACCCTTCGGTCTACCAATACTCGAGACAATCAGAATGGATTTTTTTTAGGAAATTCACTAAAATGACCAATGAACCTTGTTAACTTGAACCTGATGTCCAGTTTCACTTTGTCTGTATTCATAATAGTAAGAACTTGTGAAACGTTTCCAAAACCTTTGATAATGCTTTAACAGCGAAACCGGTAAGGGAAATTAATATAAATAAGTGGACAAGTACAAGTGTTTATCAAACAAAAAATGTTTCAAAAGTTCCACCAAGTGCCAACAATCACGAGCATCAACTCCGTTTCCACATTTTTCTAGAAACGCATTCTCTCGCACTAAAAAAACCATGCGCCACAAATTGCTTGTATTCATTTTTATCAGTGCCGGATTAACCAGCAGACTGAGTAGGCTGAAGCCTAGGGCGGCAGATTTTAGGAGCGGCGAATTTGGGACCAAAATTTTTCGTTTCATTTCTTACAGAAATTAAAAAGTTTAATATTTACGAGTATATACCTAAATATTATTAGGTCCTCACAAACAATTCAACGTATCACACGTTTTAGCGTAATTTGCGTAGTAATAATTATGGAAAAAGGCGGTTTAATTGAGACTATAATGCAAAAATCATAAAGTTACAATTACATTGTCAATTTTTTATTTATTGTTAACCAGGGTGGAGGCCGGTAGGGGCGGCAACATGTGAATAGCCTACGGCGGCTAAAGTATATATCCGGCGCTGATTTTTATGATTTTCAACTTTTTTTAAATCTCTTGTGTTCTGCTGCGATAGATTTATATATTTTACTGGTTAAACGTGTCCTTTCTTTCACGCATCTTCGGGCAAGATCTTTCGTATAAAAATTACATAAAACCCAGTAGATACATAATACAAGGGATGAAGTTTCGCTTTTATAACATAAAGAACGTAAGTCGCCATCATCCATCTAATGTAAAAAGTTTAAAGTTCCTTTAGAAAAGTTCGTAAAGAACCGGTGGATGACATGCAAAACTTTACTGAGTTGGCCTATAAATCATAAGAACCTACCATAATGTGAAATATTATAGAGGAAAATCTTAATCCACTTTTGCTGTAAGAACGGCAAGTCCGCAAAACTTTACAAACTTGAAAGAGTTTTTAGGAAATGCGTCCTATACAAGGTATATTTTATTTATGCAGCCATATTCAAACTGCAGACTCAGTAAGCAGTTGGTATCAAGGTTCGATGACCCTTTTGGGAAAATCGAAAATTATTGTTTTCCCTTTACTAGAAACGCAAGCCCAGGCCCGAGTCAACGGGAGATCAATATTGCATTTTGCGAAATTAGCAAAAAAGTGTAATTGATTCATTATACTGATCACTTACGAAGCCCGCAGTATGAATTTGGCTGCTTACGTACGAGTAAGCTTATATACGAGTGTATGTCATTAAAATTGTAGTACTGCTTCACATCTATATACTTACAAAACTACATTATATTATTAACATTTTTTAAATACCTATACGATGACATTAGTTTCTCTGGCCAAATTCATACTAGAGACTCGGTAAGTGTCCTGACCACTTAAGGTTTTGATCTGTGGGCGCGGAAACCTAAAAATGAACGCTTTTCTTTAGTTTGCCGTTTATCATTAATTCCTAGAATTTTATCCTTATGAGCGACCCTATCGGTTGGTCTAGTAATAATATATATTATACATTTTTTTTTAAATTAAAGGGGTTCGATTCTAGGCAAGGGATTTTTAAAGTATATATTTAGTATATAGTTTTTGGTGTCTTGAAAATCATCTCCGAGACTTCATTGAGCATTTTTTGCTATTCTCTAAAGTTTTAGATATCGCCACCACGCCCACCTGAAAAAAGAATCTTGTATACATGAACCCTGAAAACACTACACTCGTATTTTAGGGCTATCGTGTAAAAAGTACGTAGCATTTATGAGATTTTAATATCTGTAGCAAAATAGTGCATTGCCTATAGGCAAAATGCACAATAAGTTTTAAAGGTAACCTTATTACAAACAATGGACCACCCACAGCCAATTTACTTCAAATTATTGCGTGAACAAAATAATAATGCACGCATTATTATCACTACATTAAACGATTTCACTGATTATCGGTAAAATTTATTTCTCGTTCAATCTGTCCAATGTAAAATCTGTCCAATTCGATATCGAAATCACAATTCATCAGATGAGCAATTCGCTTTACATTTCTCCATTCGAATTTCACATTTCTTTTTTAATCTACCTATATGTATGCAAAGGTGATTACTTTTTATTTCCGTTTAACCTTAGTATACTTCGGCACAAAGAAAGGTGGAATTGTCTCTGGGATTTCCAGAGCTCATGCTGAGTAAGCGAGACGTGTCTCGGTATCCCAGGAGTCACAAAACGGGTGGTTATTTGCTAGCTTTACTCAAAGTTAACAGGCTACGGGAAAGGAAAAGTTGCAGGATTCAGACTGTTTTCCTTTGTAATTGGTATTCATAGTGTAGTCGTCGTTTTGAGTATCCTTCTCTATTTGAAGTGACACACCAATAAAATCAGTCCCGGATGATGGGCTTGTAAATGTGCGGTGGTATATTAATATACAACGACCTTAGTATTTATAGGTATTTTTTACTATATACATTTAAATTCAAAATTTCACTGTGTATACTTCCGTCTAGCAACCTTCATCGGTGAACTGCCTAATATACTTTTCGTCTTTTATGTCAAATAACATATAACGCTAAACGCGTAAGTTTTTTCGCTGGTCAGATGACGAGAATTGAAATGCTCATGCATGTTATTTTAATTTTATCAATGTGATTATTTCGAGTTTAGATATGCCAAGATGCTCAAAAGCGGTGGTGTTCGCGAAATAATTTAACTTAAAAAGCCTCCTTTCACCGTCAAAGTTCCATGTGTAGATCTGTAATGGTCGTGTGTATGAAGCAATTCAATTTAAGATGAGCACCGGGTGCCGTACTACATGTCACACATTTAAGGCTGTCTCTGCATCTAGTGTATGAATTATTCAGCTTTATGATTCTACTGAGAAAAGTAATTAAGTTTTCCTCGTAGAAGCCTCGCTCGCCGGCGCTCTGTTAATTAATCATCCCTCGCGGTCCCTTTTATCTTCTCTTAAAAAAAGGTTAATAAATTCCTAGTTGTCTTTTTCGTATCTTTGCCGACGCCGTTTGCATTATTGAATCCGTTATTTCATTATTGTAAAACCGTTATTAAAATATGGACCCCTTTTTCTCCGAAAACAAAATAAAAGTAAACAAATTTAATGTTTTATTTTTATCCTTTCGATTACTGTTTAGTAATTATCTAGCAACAGAAGCTAGGAAACAAAATAACCTTTTCAATTCGAGCTTCGTAATAGCCCTAGATACCCATTACAATAACGATTGAGCTGGAAAAAAGCTCAATGGGTAGCTAATTGTAAACAATGTATTTTCATTCGGTTTTCTTAATAGGAAAGAGTTTTCTGCAATCTCATTCCTCTTAGGTGCATAACAAATTACTTATTTTAGTATTAGGTGATGGAAAAATATACAGGATATTATGATGACCTGCTCAGAAAATGAAACTACATGTAGGGAATACTCCTCCCTAGAAAGCTATGAAAAAAACAATTTCGAGTAAATATTTCTGTCTACAGAAATTTGTTTACTCGAACAAAATAAATCATGTTCCAAGTGTGCACCTGCACAAGTACACTAGACTGGCTATTGACGACCTGTATCTTACTATATGTCAGTGACCTGCACTACTTGCACGACGTTACAACGTTACCAATTTTTTTTAATTGTGTCAGTTCGTGGAAATAAGGAAAACAAAAGAATATGATTTTTTGAACGACAATATGCAACGGTCACCATTTTTTACCAAAGTCCTAATAAACCCCAACAAAATGAGCCTAAACTAGAAGGGTCTGCTGTTGTCCGTTGAGGAGATCCCGTACCCACCTTCCAGTCCCATCAACAGACCTCGGTCAACATGTTTTACCAAAGTGCTAATAAATACCAACAAAATAAGCCTAAACTAGAAGGGTCTGCTGTTGTCCGTTGAGGAGATTCCGTACCCACCTTCTAGTCCCATCATCAGACCATAGTCACCACGTTTTACCAAAGTGCTAATGAAGACCTATCGAATAAGCCTAAACTCTAAGGGTCTGCTATTGTCCGTTGAAGAGATCCCGTACCCACCTTCCAGACCCATCATCAGACCCTGGTCACCATGTTTTACTAAAGTGCAAATAAATACCAATCGAATAAGTCCAAACTCGAAGTGTCTGCTGTTGTCCGTTGAAGAGATCCCATACACACCTTCCACAGTCCCGTCATTAGATCCTGGTCACCATGTTCTACAAAAATACTCATCAATACCGATCAAATAAACTTAAACTTGAGAGGTCTCTTAAAAAAAACATTTACCAGTGGATGATTGAAACCCCGACAATGAGACTACATACGTACGACTACGCAAGGCGTACATACCACACGATTAACTAAAAATCTTATTGAGTGCTTAAAGAATTTTTAAAGTCAGTTCAGTAGTTCTAGATATTACCCATCATATGCAAACAAACAAACAAATCTTTCTTCTTTATATAATAGTGTAGACAAACTATAACGTGAGTTGATTTGAACCAGACTGCGTCAAATTCGATATTTTGAAACATGCAGCGCCGTACAGTGTATTAAAATAAAAACAATTTCAACGCCAGCTTACTGAGCCGTTATCCAGGATAGCTTCCCAGAGATGGCGTTTTCTAAGCACTTGAAACTAAAAATATTTTAGTTATTGGTCTTTGCGCAGTCAAGAAATATTATTTCAGCTTTAATATTTTTTTACAAAAGGAAATATTTTTTCTGAAAATAAAATAAAAGAATAAAAAGTGAAAACAAATTTTACCAGTCGGGGTTTGAACCCGCGACGATCGACTGTGCTATGGCGGCGAACCTTCCATATGTCTCACTAAAATTCCCATTGCGCTGCTCCCTTTTGTCATAGCGTGATGATACATAGCCCTAAACCTTCCCGAAGAAATGTTTTTTTTTCTTTCAGTGAAAACTGAATCAAAATCCATTGATTGGTTCTCAAGTTATAAGCGAACGAACAGACAGACGGACAGACAGACAGACAGACAGACCGACAGACAGACAGACGTTGTATTTTATATGTGTAGAGAAGAAGAAGAAGAAGAAGAAGAAGAAGAAGAAGAAGAAGAAGAAGAAGAAGAAGAAGAAGAAGAAGAAGAAGAAGAAGAAGAAGAAGCAGAAGAAGAAGAAGAAGGAGAGATTATTATTTAGATATTGGGGCTCCACAATGCTACACTTTATTCCTGCTCTAAGTCTTTAGTTTTTGTAATTGTCTATCTCTAACCTGCTACGCACGGGAAAACATAAGTTGATTTTAAATTGGGGCTCCTTTAGGACATTTCTTCTATTTTTTTGTTATTATCATTTTTATGAAGTATCTGCTTGTATTAGTTTAATTTGGGAGCTGGATCGCTTTTTTACTGAAATGTATACTTTTTTAAATTTAGTTCTACGATAAATTCTTCTTTTTTTATCATTATCGTAAAACTGGAGTTGAGCTCATTAATGTGTAATGTTGACCAGGAATATACAACATAATTATACATGGTAGGTATTGCTTATTATTCATCACAAAACAAAATGCGACTATACTGTGCTAGTACGAGCTACGTAACCACAGATATTAAAAACACAGTATACTTTTTTATAATGTGTTATTATCATTACACTTATGTGAATTACAAAACTAAACAACTTTAGTTCGTTGAATTACGATAAAAAGGTGTTTTTTCTCAGCACGAACAAAGCAACGGGTAAATACTAGTATAAAAAGTAGTAATGAACTTCCATGGCAGTATCTTTTTTACAACAACAAAAATCAAGCTAAAGAGGCTATTTATAGCCAATTAAGTGCAGCAAATCCTAACAACTGTTTCTCTTTGTAATTGCCGCATTAGAGCAAAATGAGCTGTGTTTCAGACCTGTTTTATTTTTAGCTAGCGACGGATAGCTCTCACAATGAACGAGCTTTGGACGGGGGAGTTTTGTTTTACAAAACGAACGACCTATTGATGTAGAAGAGTTTTGGATTTCTTGTTAAAAATTTAATTGTCGTGATTCGTTGAGGGTTTTTGCGTTCAAAGGGGGCTTAAGAGGCGTTTGTAAGTTGAAACTGTCACTAAAACAGGCAACATCTCACTTACTTACTCACAACACAATACTCTCTTTTCATCGACGATTTTGACGTCCCAACGTGTCCTATCATTGTCCTAGTAAAGGAACAAATGCACGAGTTTTAGGACATACAAGTTTACTGCTCAATATTTTCCTTTATTCTCCAGCAATATTAGTCAACTTAATGGGCTATGAGGGGTGTTAAAAATAAAGCCCAAGCCGAAACCGGAGCAGAGATTGAATATGAATAAACGCGAGAGAAGCCGCGGGCGAAAGGCTAGTCAGCTATAAAATTCGTGGAAAGAAGAAAAAAGTTAATAGTAGGCCATAGTAAACAATCCCACATCTGTAAAGTACTTCCAGTATATGAGTGGATAAAAATCTGCCGGTGGAATTACATTGTAAACACTATTATTGTTTTGCACATGTACGGCAGAAACGTTGCTTTTTTTGGTCCAGAAAATAGGTACAAAAACCCTATGAACCACAAATATTAGACAAGCAAGTTAGCTCGAAAAGCTTTACAAACTTGAATAACTGTTACGGTCAAGGAACTAATATCCAAAATATTTAACGCCTTGGCTGTTGGTTGATATCTCGGAATGTAACGTAACTCGATCAATTTTCAAAACGAAGTTACAATCACTGTTTATTCTATGATATCGCATATGATATTTAAGTCTAACTAGACCTTTTTTTATTAGAGTTTATCTTTACAAACAAACAACTAGAACTAATTATATACCGGTTCGTGGAGTGTGTATATGTATACTAGATAAAATATATAAGTACTTTAATGTTCTCCTGCCGCTTTCCCTATCCGATAATTGTCACTTTTCACTGAATATCAAGAATAATAAGATCTTGTGTAATAATTAACCCAAAAAAGAACAAACAGAAAAGCAAAAAGACGAAAAAATATACGTACTACTCGTATGTGTGTAAAATTTTGTTTCAAAATATGTTTCCTTATGTTTAAAGAGTTTTCCTGCCTACAAATTGTAATGCAGTTTGTCAGAATTGTTTTTAATAAATAAACGTCTATTAGATTAAGGCGACGACGCCTTGAAAATTTTGGCCACATGGATCTCCATTTTTCTCAGCAATAAAAAAGCTTATATAATTACCAATTTATATACTAGATTAATCATTTAATTGACATCATTTTGCCTGAAGATTAAGTTGATTAATTTTCATAGCAGAGAAAAAAATATTTAGAAAACCTCTTTTAAAAGAGAGATTTCTATTTTACTGACAAACGGGAGCGAATGAAGCCTCTAAGTTTTTTATTTAAATTAGTCTACAAATACACTTCAATATGGCTGATTGGATTGATTAAATTACTTATAGTTGTCATTTTAAATGTAAATCCTGTTTTGCCGCACGACCTTACGGCATAAGCTTGTTCGTAAGCGCATATTTGTATGGAGTAAGTCCCCCTCACTTTACTCCCCTGAGGCGCCGATTTGAAATTAAAAGTTTATCAATGGCTCGCCTTAAAAAACATCTTTTACTTTACATCTAATTGTTGAACCAGTGGTTACAAAATTCGAAAGAGTTTACATAGAAGATAGTCTTTCGCCTGTGGCTCCATCCATGCTTATTTAATCTTGCCCTGTCTCGTCTTGGGCGTTATTTTATGAACACCCCTTATATCTTATATGTTGAACAGGATTACTACGGTGATAATAAAAAACGCATCCAAATTTGAGTGGTTCTTGAGTTAAAACGGAACAGACAGACCAAAATTCTAAAAGTGGTAGTTTTGGCTTCATTAATTTAAAAAATTTAAAAACTATTACACCACTATTTTACTACTGTACATTACATCCACGACTTTAAATACTACTTTAGTTTTTGTATAGATATCGTTGAACTTATTGAAAAAGTTGCTGGTCCTGGAGGGTTATTCTCAGTCTGTCGAATTAGCCTTCTCGACTGTTTTATGTGTCGAACTTCATACATTTGAAGCTCGAGTTTTAAAAATCTCGCTTCGACTGTTTCTACGGAATCGCCCCCAAGTGTTTTCTTTGATACATTTTTCCTTACTATATATTATTTCAACTTTTCTTGCACCACACCTTTTTTAGGGTTCCGTAGTCTGACAAGGAACCCTTATAGTTTCGCCATGTCCGTCTGTCCATCCGTCCGTCCGTCCGTAGTTGTTAGATTCTAATGTTATTTTCTTAAACTAGATTAAATTTCCTATAAAAACCATGTTTTTTTCTTAGGGAAAGTGTGTTCTTTCTCCGGGAAAATTATATATATATTTATATGAATATAATATTTATAAATTTTATGAATATGTCTATTCAAATTTTATAATTTTGTAGAAAAATATTAAGAAAAAAAATATAACTATATATATATTTAAAAAAAGCAGGTAAGCGTAAAATTTCGGTCTAGAAATACAATCCATAACTTTTTTTTATTATTATTATATTTATTTCATTTTTTTTGTTGCTCATCTTCCTAGCTTTCCAATGATACCCTTTATAACTATGTAGGTTTATAATATATTAAATAACCATTTTTTTTGTATGAGCCGGCGGGTATGTGGCGTTACCTATATGACTTTACGGGTATAAGGATATAAATTATGACGTCTAAATTCAGCGTGACAACCAGACAGCGTGTTCTTCTGTCGATTTGTATCTATTTTGATTTGCAACAAAATTGTTTTTTTTTTAATTATTTATTAAAAAGTCAATCGTGACTCTAAATATCAATCTTTAAATATCAATCAATCGCTCGCATCAAAATTAACAATTTTTATGGGTACACACTGGGGAAGATTTTTTTTTCTCATCTCTCCCATAGTGTGGGGTATCGTTAGATAGGTCGCTTAAAACATTGTGGGTTTGTGAAAACCATTTTTCGGTTTAGGAATCCGTTAGCGAAATATTAAGGTTTAAAGTGCTAACTTTTGTTAGAGTCAAGTGTCCCCCCCTGCCGGCTAAACGGTTTTTTATGGATATCTTGAAAATTCACAGAAGTAGTATATATAATGAGGTTAAAAGAAAAACCATCACAGCTAAGTAGGCTTTACAGGTTTACGAGCACAGGTCGCGCTAAGCTTTTAATCCCCTCTAAACACGGGTCGGCAGGAACAAAATGTATGGGCCGTCCTTCGGAAGAGCGACTTCCGAACGGAGTAGAAGTTTAGCGCGATCTGTATTAGTAGACCAGTCCGTACCTACATATATTGTGCACATATGTTACACTGCGCATTGCTCGACACGCACTTGGCCGGTTTCTTATAACAACAAAATAATCATGAACTACGTTTCCATTCTAGAACTGAGAAGCCAATTACATATGAAAATTCCATCATAATATTTTGGCTCAAATAATGAACGGAATGTGCATATGTAAATTCCATCGTGTACGAAGTATTTGTTTCATAACATTCCTTTCAAATGAACAATACTATAAATAAAATAATACAAAATAGACGTCACAGGATTTTCTGCAAGGAAAATAGACGTGACCCGAATAGGTAATCGAATATTGAACATAACAGATTTGCAAATATTTCTTTATTCCAACCCTTTTTGGAGTGTAAAGGTTTTACCATTTTTTATGTTGACATGCGTTAAACATAAAAATAGCCCAATTTTTCAAATTCTCTAGTTTGTTAACTATTTATATCAAAGCAACACAGTTTTTTTTGTACTTTATTCCACGAAACATTTATTTACCTATTTGTTAACTTTAGCCACCGTTTTTCCAATTTGGGTCAACATAAATTAATTCGATAAAAAAGAAATATCAATAAAACAAAACCAACTTCAAATGTAATAGCAGATGTTCACTAAAACGTTTAAAATAATTATATAGTGACCGGTTGCAGAGTTCTGTCTTACTGCCATATCTCATATCATTTTAGATTAAAATACTTCACGGAAACTGGAAAAATTTCTTTGAGTCAACTTTTACTGGGAATATACTTATGGTTCTGTAATATTATCCTTTCCTTAAAAGAGAGTGGTGGAATGGCGTCATTTTGGTGAAAAATCGCTTAGAAAGGCAAAGGTTACTCGTCATTGATCTCTCATAAACAACTAGACTCACAATCTCGCTCAAAAAGTTTCCGCGATGCATATTGTCACTGCTATGGCGTGACAAGTTCGAATGACTATTGCGTACAACTGACATTGCATCTATTCCCGTGTAGCAAATATTACATTTAGAGCTGCCATAACCAAAAACTTTTCATTGCAAAATAAGCTTTAACGCAGATGGATAAAAGTTAAATGAGCTTGTATTATTTTAGGTTTTTCAACTCTAAATTTAAGGTTTGCTGCACGAAAATAGGTCACATTATAACGTCTTAATTTGGTTGAAGCATTTTGCTACTATGCACGTCGCACGTTCAGGCGTTTTCTGATGAACTGTTCTTAGAGACTAAGTGTCTAGTTGTTTTTGAGAGGTCAATGTTACTAGTCCATTAAAAAGATACCATTGGCATAAAATAACGCAAAAACACGGTGACAAGGAAGCGAATGTGTGCAACTTCTCCATGAAAAAGCCCAAACCGCCACCTTAGTAAAAGCTGCTGTTTATTAGATGTGCTTTCACGGAAATTATACTCACCTTAAAGATACAAGCGAATTGAGAACCCCCTCATTTTTTGAAGTAGGTAAAAAAATACGTTTACCTATGTTTTAGGTATTAGTACTTGTATAATGCGATTTCTACATTATGTCTATGTATCGCAAGAAAGTATAATGCAAGTCGTCGGTCTAGTTTCTATTTTGGTTGTGTACATCTTTTTAAATAATATGGAAATAATAAATTAATATGCCTTCTTTAAATATTAACCGCGTTCTTAAGTTTTCATTATCTCTTACATTTCGCAATAGTTCTACTGAACATAAATAAAACATATATAGGAGTAATACTGTCTTTTTAGGGTCCCGTACCTAAAGGGAAAACAACGGGACCCTATTACTAAGACTCCGCTGTTCGTCTGTCTGTCCGTCTGTCACCATGCTGTATCTCATGAACCGTGATAGTTGGACAGTTGAAAATAAATAATTGAATTGAAATAAAACAAATATTATTTAACGGGGGCTCCCATACAACAAACGTGACTTTTTTTGCCGTTTTTATAGTGGTACGGAACGATTTGTGCCCGAGTCCGACTCGCACTTGGCCGGTTTTTTTACCAGCAAATATAGGTAATATTTTCTGAAACTACTTTTTCAAGCTGACCCGATGATTTTATTTATCGGGAATCTGACCTCAACGCGGGTCTCTCAAAGTAATAGATTTCGTTTCACTTTATTTTCCCTTCTCTGGTCAGTGGACGCATAATGGTAGGAAGCCGCTTAAATGATGGGGTCCGTATCAGAGAATTATCCGTATCGAAGAACCACTTCTTTTCCAACATCTCTGGGTTTGTATAGTGTTGCCGTGTCTCATTTCAGAAAATTACTGGTCAGCGAACAGTGGCAGACATATGATTGTTCGAGGATAAAATAGATTTTTGTTCAAAACCAAATTTTGTGGTATGTTTTCAGGAAATGGTCGATTCATTTGCTAAACGAACATTTTTGTGAAGGTAATCCAACCCCCTGCTATACCCTTACCTCTAGATACAAGTCTAAGTCTAAATAAATATACCTATATGTCTAAATAAATCACTGGTGCAGTACTGCTTCATTAAATGACACATAGTATTTTCTAAAATTGCAAAAACGTATTCAACTACATATTTATTATATATTTTTTTCTGAAATCCAGCCTGCCATTTCAACTCAACCGCCTCTTTATCAGTACCACAAAATGAAAAATATAGAAAAATCGGAACCCATAAAGGATCAATTTGTTGTCCGTCTGTCAAAACTCTTTGTTTCGGGCCCCATTAGAGATATAAAGTTGAAACTCATACCTTTTACAGAAGTCTTCTCTATAGTGCTGTTAAAAATTTAGCTTCTAACTAAACGCGAAAAAGTTATTGAAATTTACGTTAGATGAATTTAGATGTATGAAAACTTTTAATACTGAATTAGATATCTAAAATTCCGTTCAAAATTAGGTCTTTTAGCACACATCTAGTAAAAAATCTCTAAATTATTTAATCAAGATGAAATAATGACTAACTTAATTAGACCCCATCAAGTTTAGTTGGGCTCCATGATTTCTCGTTAAAAAGGTCTCTGTTTGAAGCTGTATGTACGGAAACCCCAACGCACAAGTCCTTTAAATCCACAAATTCAGTTTTTTAGGGTCCCACATCTCAAAATGAAAAAACGGAACCTTTATAAGGTTACTTTGTTGTCCGTCTGTCTGGCCGGTCTGTCAAGACCCTTCTCGAAGCCCGTTAGTGCGCAATATGTCCATTGCACAACGAAAGTGATAAACATATCTGAAAAAGTGCGCGGCCGAGTAGTACGAGTACAGTCAAGAAAAAGTTAGATATTTTTGTATTTTAGTGAATAATATGTGAAATAAAACTCACACGAGAGCGTTTCAGTAAAAGACTCGTTGTTATGTTTTAGTTAATAGGTTATTACGAGTATGTTTTATTTTATTTAGACAAGGACATTCCGCTTTCTTATAATAATTTACTTTGGGAGTCAGACCATAAAATCTTGAACGTTGGCAACACTGATCGCCGAGCCCACTTCTTTCCTGCTGCTCGTCTAAATTAAAAGCTATTTATTTTGTCGCCACTTCCCGCAGCGACACGGACGAAACGCCGGTTCGATAAAGTGTTCATTATCGCAACATCTGTTTCCTCTATTACTTCCATCATCTGGCCCATTTTAATCTGCCGTATTTTCTCCGAGAGCTTTTCTCTAAGATTTTTTTATTGTTCCGTGATTTTACTGTTTTGTCAAAATTTGGCAAATATACGTTTATTGTTTTGGCATAATTTAGAACTTTTTATCTGTTAATTTGTTATCCATTTCATACAGAGTTTTTGTCTGTGATTGACACTGACATTACAATACAACAAAATGAAAAAATGCATAAATACTGCTACCTATACCACGTTTTATTTCATCTCTACATAAATAAATCAATCGAGCCTGTAACTCACAAGCATAAAATAAAGCACCAAAAAAACGAATGGACTAAAAAAAAACAACATGTCAATTTCATAAAAAAAAATATGAAAGAAAATATTATATGAACTATCGAGGAAAAATCCGCAGAGCCATTTTTTGACCATATTGCGGTGGCATTAATTAATGCGATGTGCGGCAATTTCTTTGATGGTACAGTCGTCTGTAGTTTAAGCTTCGTCGGAAACGATTTAAACGACGTAATAAGAACTGCCAATAGGTAGCCTGCCATGCTGATTGCTGTACATCAAAAATAGGTTTTGGCCATCGACATAAAGACTTGGCTATGAAAATATAGAAATTCGTTATGAACTTGCGCATGCATATTAATGAATGTTTCATTGTTACGCACATACTCGTAAGTATAAGTTGGAAAAAAAATCATGACTATATTGTATTCAGTCTATTATTTTCAGGTTATAAGCGACTTACAAGATGTTGATTTAGTTCAATAAGACTTCAAATCTCCAAAGCTAAACCCAATGCAAAAATAAATATGCTGAGCTTGTACAAAAATCTCGTCTTTCCAAGCTGAGCTTAGTTTCAGCTGTGTTTATGCGACGGCAGTAGCACGCCTCACTGAACGCCTTGACGACAAAATGCACTCACGTCACTACCGGGCTGCGGCAAAATACTGTACATTTCTTATAGATTTTTCACCATTAGGAAGAGGAAATGAACACATAATAATACACTCCGCATGGGATCGCAATGCGCTGGCGTTGCATACCATTGTATTACATAGGCTGAGCTCACAAACGGTTACACGCATCCCTTGAAATGCGACACATGATGTGCACAGTGAAAAAATATTCGCGCAGATTGTATGACATACAGTTCTTGTGCGTAAATACAGCCTATAAAATTGGAGTAAGTTAACATCATAAATGTTGTATTAGTTACTAATTATGGATTACACTTGGCGAGGGAAGGGAGGGAAGCCAGTACTCGAACGAACGCCACGCGCGCCTATACTTCCGAAGAGTCCTGATGATGATGAATGAGTCGTAATCTCATTGAAAGCTCGACATGTGCCTTTTTGCACAGTTAAATATAGCCTGACTGGAACCAGCTCTAGCAGGTAGAGCAAGCTGTAAGCTTTTCTCGCCACATGCTTGGGGGCTTTATGAAATTCTCCTGCAGTTTCAAATACTTTCTTTAAATTGCAGCTCTTTTACGAGTAGTAAGGGGCCAGACTCTTAACCTTGATACCCGGGTTTGACTACACTATAGGTCGGTTATGCACCAATGAGTTTTTTCTAAATTGGGGTGCACAAAAAAGCAAGGTACGGCCATAATATATCACATTAGGACGTAAAAGTTGTCGGTGATAAGAAGGGGTAGGGGTGTAGATTGTTCCAGTAACAGTCCACACTTGGGAACACCTCTGAAACTCCCTCGGGGACATATATCTTGACTTTATGTTTATGTTCTTAATTTCTTATAATCGGGACTATATAGAGCTTTACGTGTTTTCCGCGGGAGCAACCGAAAAATGATTGTGCCCCTACAACTTAAACGCGTTACTTCCAGCGAAAGCTGATCATTTGACCATGAAGGCCGTTTGCACTATCTTCGCAAGCCAACACGAAGTTTGTCAAATTCAATATCGCCAAGATATGAAGATACAGTAGTTTGTTCTGAAGCCACCCCGCCCCGCTCACACTCCACCCCGCTCGAAGCGTGCACTCAGCTAAAAATGCACTAACATTATTGATCACGGTACCGCTCGAAACGTCGCTATTTCTGATACCTTTTAGCTACTGTTTGTATGAGAAATGTTTTAGGGTTCCGTTTAGAATTGAAAGTGTTGTAGCGAAAATCTAATTTACCGTCGTCTATTTGAAAATACAAAAATAATATTGGGTTACTTTTACATAAAAATGTATAGGGGACACTAAAGTTTGTTCCTGTTTAAGAGAAAAGGTAACTTTGGAAATTTGTTTTTGTGTACCCTCTAGAGAAATTGGTGATAACTTTCGATGTAATTATGCTCCTATTCGTACTATCCGGAAATATTGCGCACTTTTCACCCTAATTGCGTTTACGTTAGCAAAACATGATTCAGGGAAACTTTCCTTCATGGTACGTTAATTGTATGGAGATTTAAAAATACCAAAAAATTTCGATAAAAATATATCTTTCAAAATATTAAAAAATCTCATTGGTAATGTTCAAACATAAAAACTATGTTGTACCAAAAGCTTTTCTATATATTTTCCAGAATCACAGAGCAGAAAATACACATTAAAGGTGGTAATATAAAATGGTATGTCATAGCATTCAGGTATCAGGATGGTGAATGTAGTATGTTACTTGAAAATTGTCATTATGCCACCTGACCTTCGATCGGTCTCATCACCAACTTCTCAAAGGATGACAGCATATAACATAACTCGAGATTTCAGCAATAAGAGTATTATTTGAAAATGGACGGTATACCTACCTGACCTTTGAATTTTAAACTCGCATTTTCATTTTAATGTACAGTGGAGACCACATCAAGCTATACACATTGAGTATAAGCTGACCTCTCATTG
Source organism: Ypsolopha scabrella (assembly GCA_910592155.1). Lineage (NCBI taxonomy): Eukaryota > Metazoa > Arthropoda > Insecta > Lepidoptera > Ypsolophidae > Ypsolopha > Ypsolopha scabrella. The sequence continues at coordinate 13,402,549 of OU342963.1, forward strand.
TATGGGAAGCCTATACAATGAGAGGTCAGCTTATACTGAAAGTGTTTAGCTTGATGTGGGCTCCACTGTACTACTTTCATAATACCCAGGTACTTTACTCATATTTCACTATTCAACCCGTCAACACTAGAAAATGTGAAATAAATAAACTATTAACAAAAAGTTTAGTAACCGACTGCAAATGTTAGAGCAGGTATTCACTAAAAAGTTTAAAATAATTATATACCTACTGACCGATGGTATCGAGATAACACTTGCAAACTTCTTTCTTCCTGAAATATATTATTATTTTATCTAGAAATCGGTCCATTCCCTTTGGTATAGCAACATAAACACCATTATGAGACTTAGACAGAGACCAATAAGAGACTTCCAGAGAACATACGATTCTAGAAAACATATATGTTCAAATCAAATGGAATATTTTTATTCAGGAAGAAAGAAGTCGGCAAGTGTTATCGTGATACTATCAGTAGTAATAATTACTATAAACTTTTTTGTTGAATTTCTTCTGTAACATTTGAATTCGGTTACTAGTATTTTTTTGTTAAAAATTAATAAATTTTAGCGTTGAGTAAATTTTAAATTGAGAAAAGGGCCCGAGAAAAAGGGTTTTGACGGACGGACAGACAAACAGACAGACAGACAACAAACTGATGATTCCGTTTATTTATTTTGAGTTCAAAATTAATAAATTACATAAAATAAATGTGGAGTATCAAGCGTGCATTTTATTAAAAGGCTAGATTAACAGAACTTGCAAATTACCAAGTATTTTGTACTTCACCAACTTTATGAAACATTCGTATTTCACGTCCATTTTACAATTTCGTTTAATTAACAACTTTTCCTCCCAGACCTATTGAGGATACTTATTTGCAGCATGTCAAAACTTGCTAGAGATCGCTTTTACTCTTTTTTTGTGAAGCAAAATTAATAGTAGTTTATGAAACTGGTACATAAAAAGGTTATTAAACACACGAGTGTCAGTTTAAAAAAACGAGCCGAAGGCGAATTTTTTAAAAGAACACGAGTGTTTTAATACCTAGTTATGTATAGTTTCATACACTACTTTATCTAAACTCATGCCTAACAACCTGTTTTCATAATAATCTTGATAAAATTTGTCGTTAGCCATTTTAGATTTTTCTTGTAAAAGCTCGTTCTAAAAGTGTTCGTAATTTCCGTCGTTATTTCTAGAATGTCAGGTGGACTCAAATTATCATCATCATCACTGCTGTTAGTAATTTTAGGGCAAAATAATACTTTTGATTTGACCTATAAAGCCACAGTTAATTATTATTTCCACCTAAGCTATAGCGCCAAAATTCAACAGTCCACCACGCATGTGTACGCGTTGCGTAGCCATAGACAATGCAGGCCGAAAATAAAATGAAATTGTGACCTCCTTTGTCACGCCGCATTATTATTTAGTACGTGTTGGAGAATATTATATGATAACCTCATTGGTATTTGATATTAAGGGAAGAGCGCTAGACTCCGCGGCCATACAAAACGAAAAAGCTTCTCATTTGTACGCTAATGCATTAAATCACATAAAATTTTAAGTAACTTCATCTTTTGCACAACCTACATGTCCTATTTAACTTTAAATTTCGGATAATAAACATGCATAAGAAATACAAGCACTTAAAAATCTGTAGTGTAAGCTCTAAAATGTTCCATTTTCACATTCGATTTTCTTGACCATTTCTCAACTAACAACAATTTTGTTTGAATTTTGGACTCGAGTTAGTTCATCAATATTTGTAAAATGCAATCATTTCGTATGTGGTACGTATAGGTATTCAGTAAATAGCTATCTTCTACCGTTCGACATCGCGGGCGCAAATTACATAAATCCGGCATCGTACTCCGTCGCATCAGGGGTGGCGGAGACGTGCGGAGGGGGATCACGGGACAAGCGATAGGTCACTCGTTTCACTCACCTTACTCGCTTATATCAAAGAGTTTTTACGTGTAGGCTAGTGGAAAAACTATTGAGTGTGGTGGCAAGAGTTTTCTTGCAAAAATGTGTGAGTACTTACTATTTGATTTTTTAAATAAAAAAGAACAGGCAGATGAGCAAAAAATGGTTCAGTTTTTTTCACTCTTAGATAAGGACCCCTAAAAATTATTTCATTTCACTAAGCCCCTGGGTATTATAAAAACTGTTCAAATCGACGATTACTTTGTCTGTTTTAGGTTTCCAAAATATTTTTACCTTATACAGGGGTAAAAATAATTATGTAATTCCCTTCATATTCTGAGCGATTATTCTATGGAACTAATAGATCACATACTAAAAGTGAACTGCGGAAATAAAAGTAGGGGCTAAATTTAGGTATCTATTACGGATGATCGGCAAAGTTCAAAAGTAGACCTTCATTTATCTGCAAAACAAAAAAATGCAAAAAAGTTAAATAAAATTATGATCATATCAAAATATCAAACATAAAATAATAAAAAAAAACGAAAAGTTTTAATAATAATTTTACATAAGGGCACATTATAATTTGACCATATACAGGAGTTAAAATAGTTATGTGGTCGCTTTTGAGAGATTTTTTCTGTTAAATCAATAGACCATATTAAGCAACACAGTGAACTACGGAAACATAAGTAACATTCGGATAAGAAATAATACTGGGACTTATTTCATAGCTATGTATTTCAGATGATTATTGTCGAAGTAAAAAAGGAAAGCTACGATTATCAGCAAAACGAAAAATAAAAAGGTGTAAAAACGGATAATAAAATTAACAAGTGAGAATAAATAAAAATAAATACTACGTGAAATTAAATTAACCGACCAAATTCATACTGGAGACTCGGTTAGTGACCAGAAACAAGCTTCAATTACCCTTTTGGTGAAATTCGATTAATACATTTGGGCTAAGAATTGTACTGAAACTAGTCCAACCAGTAAGGGGGCAAAAAAAAATATTTTTCGAATTTTTCCAAAAGGATTACTGAACCTGGTTTCTGATTACCTACTAATCGAGTCTGCAGTATGAGTTTGGTCGGTTGATTTAATTTCACCCTATGTATAATTGTGTATTATAAAATTATAATACGATAGAGTTCTTTAGACAAAACGTCGAAAGTTTTGAGCCTTTCGTCCTACCGATCAAGCTTTTGATGCGAATACCTAGAAACATTTTTTGACGCTCATTACATTGAATGACGCATATCAAAAGAAAACTTAGAACATTCAGCAGTAAACTAGATCAACATATTAACAGGTAAATATTTATTAGGTAAATACGCAGGTAAAATCTAAGATAAAGATTTAAATCTAATATTTATACTCAAGGGATTCAAAAGCAACTCAACCGACACAAGAGGATGTTGATAGGTAACATTTTATTTTTTATATATTTTTATCGTTTGTTTCAAGTATATATTCATTTTCAACGTAATTTAATTGATTTGGATTTTATTAATTCAATTAAAACCCATGGGTTTAACATTTGACATTCTGATATTCTATTTTTTTACGCTATCATTCAATGTCATATCTCATACTACATAAAAAACATTCTACTGGATTCACCCTCTTTGATATTTGTTTGTAATTTTTTGTTCCTATACATTAATATCAAATTATTTTCATTCTAGTTCAATTAACCACGAAGAAAAAGTGCTTAAAGATGGATGTATAAATTATGAAGATAGTATTTCAAGTGAAACATAAAAGATTTTTACTATTGATATGGTCATTACAAGATGTTGTTAGGTTAGCTAATTATGTAATAAATGACAGAAGGTCCCTTAAGCAGGGACTGAATAAATTAACCGACTTGGATTTACATGGATCTCACAACTACGGTAGAAGAACTAAGTTAAGAGACTTTGTTTTTGATGGCATCTCATTTCTTTTTGAAGATAGTCCTATTTTTTTCCTTTTCGGTACCTTCTACTTACAGCTGCAAAAGTTACCTTGTAATGCCATATATTTTACCGTAATTGCAAAATATTTTAGTTTTTTCTTGATTTATACACTAAAAACCAATGGTATTTCAAATTTGAAGCTTCCATGTCTGCTAGAAGTGCCATAGAGTTTTGATGATCGGTCAGTCAGTGAGTGAGTGACAAAATTGAGAAACTTTGACTAGTTATAATTCTTAAACTACCGGTTTAAATTAAATGAAATTAGAATTATACCGTGTTTATACAATGCATGCTTAGTAACTGAAAATTCAGGCTTCTAGTTTTATCTATAACGAAGTTATAGGGGGTCGAAAATGGCCTGAACTGCATCAAAAAAGGATAGTACGGCCGTGCCGCTTTTTAGCTCGACTTGGTGGGATGATGGTGATATTATGTACAATATAGCGAAATATTGAAAAAAACATGTAAAGGTAGGCAAGGCAATGGCTTTGTGGGCAATATCTGTGCGTGAAATGTTACGCAAGAATAGCTGCGCATGGGTACAATTGGGGAGTACGCACTCTACACACTCCCACCTCTCGCCCCGCTTCCTTCGCGCCACGGCACCTTCTTTTTGACTTCGCCACCGCTAGACTTTCATGCCGCAAGCATCTCTTTCTGTAGTGGGATAAATAACCTCAAAGTATGGGTTAACTGGCAGCCAGCCCCTGTTTGATATATAAGGTGACTTTAATTTATGCAGCCAAATTCTTACCAAAGACTCGGTAAATGCTCAGTAAGAAGGTTCGAAGACCCATTTTGTGAAATTCGTGAATTATTATTTTTGTGTTCCTTACAAACCCAAGCCCAGCCCCGAGTCAATTACTATGGGACGTCAAGATTTTATTATTATACTAGCTTTTGCCCCCGGCTCCGCCTGCGTCGAAGAGATTTTCGTGGAAATAAGTAAAACAAAAGAATATGATTTTTTGAACGACGATATGCAACGGTCACCATGTTTCACCAAAGTGCTAATAAAGACCAATCAAATAAGCCCAAACTCTAAGGGTCTGCTGTTATCCGTTGAGAAGATCCCATAACCACCTTCCAGTCCCATCAGCAGACCCTGGTCACCATGTTTTACCAAAGCGCCAATAAATACCAACTAAATAAGCCTAAACTCGAAGGGTCTGCTATTATCGGTTGAGGAGATCCCGTACCCACCTCCCAGTCCCGTCATTAGATCTTGGTCACCATGTTCTACAAAAATACTCATCAATACCGATCAAATAAACTTAAACTTGAGAGTTCTCCTAAAAAAAACATTAACCAGTGGATGATTGAAACCCCGACGATGAGACTGCATACGTACGACTACGCAAGGCGTACATACCACACGATTAACTAAAAATCTTATTGAGTGCTTTAAGAATTTTTAAAGTCAATTCAGTAGTTCCAGGATATTACCCATTATATGCAAACAAACAAACAAATTAGTGTAGACAAACTTTAACGTGAGTTGATTTGAACCAGACTGCGTCAAATTCAATATTTTGAAACATGCAGCGCCATCTAGTTTATTGAAATAAAAACAATTTCAACGCCAGCTTACAAACAATTTCAACGCCAGCTTACTGAGCCGTTATCCAGGATAGCTTCCCAGAGATGGCGTTTTCTAAGCACTTGAAAATAAAAACTATTGGTATTTGCGCAGTCAAAAAATATAATTTCAGCTTTTATATATTTTTTACAAAAAGAATAAAAAATAAAAAGTGAAAACAAATTTTACCAGTCGGGGTTTGAACCCGCGACGATCGACAATGCTACGGCGGCGAACCTTCCCTATCCATCCATCAGCCTGTTTCATCCACTGCTGGACATAGGCCTTTCCAAGATTTCGCCAGTTGGCGGTCTTTCTAGAAGAAATACCCATACTCACACACGCTGGGCAGACGCGTTGGTGAGCGCGGTGCCAGAACCCTCGCACCAGTGACGCTGCTGCCCGTCACCGGTCTGTTTTAAGGCCCGGCAATTGGGGATGGCTAAACCGCCATCCATCGGTCCCAGGCAATGGTGGGCCGCCTGGTTTTGCCTGAGAGCTGTCCTCTTACTCTCCCCCGAATAACTTCAGGAGGATTTGCGAGTAAGATGGTGGTACCTCCACAATCGAGCCCGGCATTAGCTCTACCACCTTCCATATACTCACTGAAATTCTCATTGCGCTGCTCCCTTTTGTCATGGCGTGATGATACATAGCCCTAAACCTTCCCGAAGAAATGCTTTATCTTTCAGTGTTGATTGGTTCTCAAGTTATAAGCGAACGAACAGACAGACAGACGTTGTATTTTATATGTATAGAGATAGAGAAGAAGAAGATTTACATATTCTATTGTTTTCTTAAAGATTAATATTGACTTGTAGAAAGTATACTTTATTGTATCTATCGTATTTTACAGAATAAATTATTTGAATTTGAATTTGAAGAGTGCAAGTGTTCACTTGTATCTCGGAGGGGCAGGCAGAGACTGCAGACCATCAGAATTATATCTAGCACACTTCTTTCCAATAACGAATCATACGAGATTAATATAATCCGGGTGCTTTATACATGGCCCTTCTTCAGTTAGTCACCAATTTGGTCCCTATGTCTTTGGTATTATTTCTTAATCACTCTCTTTTTATCTATCTTCTATATACGAGTATGCCTAAACTACCTAAGCATTCCTTTTTTGTGACCGTCTCCGGCAAGATAGGTTGATTCCTGCCGAGACGGCAAAGATCTCAGTTCGTGCAATGCCTCACCACCGTACCAACAACCATCCCAGTATAAGTTCAATAAAACCAATCGCCCCCGTTTGTTTTGCTGCTGTCTGATGGCAGTGAAAAAATTTCGGTTATAGGAACCTTGCTTCCAGTTCCAGGTAAAGCGAAGAAAAGGTATAACCGAGTATATGCAAAATTTCCATTAAATTACTTGTTATTTTGCAAACGAATTTTAATTGCCTTACATTATTTGAGAAAAGCACTACCTACCTACTGCCTTGGCGGGTATTGCCTGACTCTTACCATAGCAGGCCTCGGCAACTCGTATTACCACCAGTCGGATATAATGTACTATTTAAACATTTACTTTACATTTACTTTACTTTATTGGTACAACATTAAAACATAACCTTATTCCACGAACAGTTATTGGTCCTTAATTATTTTTTGAATAACATGTAATTTTCAGGTGTTTTCCAAAACGTGTGCTAAGACCTAATGGTGAAAGGAATTTCAAGTTTCTAAGTCAACTGGAAGTACCCTACAGGTTTTCATGGTGAGCCAATTTGTATGAAATAGATTACGTAATGGCCAATATTTTTTTTTCGCTTTGTATTAAAAGCCAGAGATGTAATTGTGTAAGACTTTCGTATTCAAATTGATTGTCATATGGCTATTCGGCTAAGCAAATTAGCCCTTTTACAATTGAAATCGTACATTTTTGGCTGCCAAATGTATACGATTGTCTTGTATAAAGGTTGACAACCAAACACGTGCGATTTCAATTGTCAAACGGGCTAATTTGTTTATCCAAATAGCCATTATGACAATCGAATTTTAATACACAATTGCACCTCTGATTACTTAACGGCAATATGGAGTAGTAAACCTCTTTAAGAGGTATTAGTTTCAACAGGGCCCGAGAAAAGGTGTCTTGACAGTGAGATGGAAAACAAAGTAATCTTTAAGGGTTTCGTTTTTCATTTTGAGGTACGGAACGATGAGGTAAAGAAGATACTGCTGATTATTTACGGACTAAAATAACAGTACTAATTTATATTCTCTCTGCGATTTAAAAATAATTCATTGCTACGACTACTTTTAAGCATTTACTCGAGTAGAATATCAACAATTATTCGGGCAAGCCAGAAACGATTATTTATTTAAGAGGATATTTCCATTGAAGCCGGCCAAGTGAGAGTCCGACTCGCACACGAAGGGTTCCGGACCATTACCTATAATAACGGAAAAAAATCATGTCTGTTGTGTGGGAGCCCCCCTTATATATTATTTTTTTTTTAATTTAATCAATTATTTTTAAAGTTAATATATAACTTGATATTTTGTGAATATTTCGAGCGTCTCTCCGTTGCCGTTATCAATATCGAGCAAAGAAATCACGTTTGTTTAATGGGAGCCCCCTTTAGTATTTATTTTATTCTGTTTTTTAAAGAAATACATCATCTGTGAAAATTTCAACTGTCTAACTATCACGGTTCGTGAGATACAGCGTGGTGACAGACGGACAGACAGATGGACAGCGGAGTCTTAGTAATAGGGTCCCGGCTCCCTTTGGGTACGGAACCCTAATAAAAACGGCACCTAATAAAGTTGTTTACCCGCTTTTCAGAAGGAGCCACTAATTTGATAAATTAGTATATAAATTTCGGAACCTTTTTCTAGTTTTCTGCAGTACATAAACGTGATTTCAGAACTTTCGCTCGATAGAAATAAAATTATTGAAATCGAGGTCTTCTTCTACACTTTTTTTCATAGTATGATAAATAGAAATGACATACATACAACAACAGGACATTTTGATAGCTATTTAAGTTGATTTTATATTAATTGAAAACCGACATTTTGCAATTTTTTCCGGAATCCGTCCCTCTCGCACCGCGGGGCGTTCCGCATGAAGTAACAGTGACCTTTGCAAGCGTGACATATCCTCTTAAGTGGCAGAGTTCAAACCATTCCTAATATTCTCTTATTTATTTGCAGTACTTCAGAGTTAATTAAAAACCGAAGTAGAGTTCCGCATCGAGAACTGTAATTAGAAGTAGAAAATGTTCTAAGAGCGAGACTGCCACTCGTACTACATATTTCAACGAGGTACGGAACCAGTTGAAACTGATATGTACAAAATAGAATAGTTCTTAAAGAAAATTCAAGACCTCATTGTGTTAAGTTATCAATCCAGTTCATATTTTGAAATAAACAGGAATATTTATTAACTTAGTAGGGAAATTGAAGTGTTTGTTCTCTTTAAGTATTTTGATAAGAAGTTCTCTAATCAATTTCACATGAATATTGTGCTTTTATTTAAAGTTTTGAGTACGTAATGACATATTAAACTACAGGAAAAATTATAAACGTAGAATTTTAAATAGACAAGAGAGAAGTATTGCTCCATGAAGGGCTTCTTGGGAAAAATTCTATTCATCGTCATTTTGCTTATAATGTGAGCCTGTAATAGCTACAAATAAAAGTTTTATTTAACATCAGAATGACATAACATACGAGTATCAAGAATTTTGGTCTCATGAAATAAAATAATTTCTACTTATTACATTAACGTTACCTGCACATTGGGTACTTCTTACTTTTATAAGACTTTTGATTGTATATGCATTATGTATACGAGGTGACATTAATTTATGCAGCCAAATTCGTCGTGCTGGCTTGGTAAGCGTATTACAGATCAATAGCATTTTAGCAAAATTTGAAATTAAAATATTGTCTTTCCATGGTATTGACTGGCTTTCGTACAAAGGAACAGAAAAAAAATCCGATACTTACCGAGTCTTTGGTATGAATTTGGAATGGTATGCTTTTCATTTAATTCAATTCAATAGTTTTAGGCATAATAAAAACAATAAATTAAATATTTTCGATTTCCCCTATTTTATCAAGAATGTGAAAATGTGGGGGCACGGCCAAGACGAGCCAAAGGAATTTATGGTTCCTAATTGTGCCCAAAAGTATTCAATATCCATTTGGCTGCATAAATTAATGTCACTAAATGTTATTTAATTTTCTCGCTATATTAAATAAATTGCTTTATTTGTACTAGCGTTTCATGAAATGAAACTAGTCACACACAATTATACCAAAATTGCACCAATTTTCCTGAATGCAGTTTACTTAATTCCCAATAGGCGCTACACATTCCGTTTTACTGCTATCAATATTAGATTTAGAATATACTCATAAGCTTTTAGTTTTCTTGCAATATGGCATATCTATAAGGTTAAATAATAATAGTGGGCGAAACTCAAAACATAGGCACTACTCGTCTATATGAACAATTTTTTTTACGGGATATACGTAAAATTCTCAAAAAAAAAATCGCCTTCTCATAGTAAGCTAGACGACTGATATGGTCAATTTGTATGAGGAATTGAAAAAAAGTTGGGATTTTCGCTAAGACCCGATAGAAAAAGTTGTTCCTATAGACCAGTACTACGTATGTTTTGAGTTTCACTGACTATTATTATTTAACCTTGTATGGGTACCTATTACTTGTATGGAAAAAGAACTAAAATAAGTATAGGGATGATTCCTTTCTTCTTGTATTAGATCTACTACTCTTAAATAAATAAAAAATGAATACGAATGTTAATAAGATTTTGCCTGACTAATTTCATTGTAATAATTATATCAAAAATTTGACCGACTGATCTAAAATAATAATAAAGTAAATGTTAAAAAAGTCGTGTCTGTACATAAAATATGTTTTAGAAATCTTAATTGAAATAGATTATATTAGTATTACAACTACAATTTTTAGAATTTTTGTCTGTCCGATAGATCGACTTAGTAAGTGGAGTCAGGAAAATAGGTTGTACTTTAACATCACCAAGTGCTCAGTACTGACATTTAGTCGCGCTACTACCCCGCACCACCATCGGAACCATTTAGAGGGAGAACTGCTACAGCGCGTCACAGAGATCAAGGATTTAGGCGTGCGATTCACCGCCAATCTAACTTTTAAAGAACACATTGTCGATGTATGTAAGAAAGCATTTCGCAATTTGGGTTTTATCCTGAGGCAATCGAACAGCTTCAACAATATATCCGCACTACGTGCCCTATATGAAGCCCTAGTAAAAAGTCATCTGGAAAGCAGTGCTTTGATTTGGTCTCCACACGAAGCGAAGTATATAATAATGTTAGAGCGCATTCAGAATAAATTCATGCGATTCTTATATAAAAAAATATACGGTGTTAATCCTGGATTTCCATTGTTATATCCGACTTTGTTTGTTCTTGGCATGGTAGGATATTACAAATTAGAAGTGAGGAGGGAAGCGTCCACCGCCACGTACTTGTTTAAAATGCTACGTGGAAAAGTGCACAACCCAAGCCTACTTCGGGAGTTGCAGCTGTGCGTGCCCGACGAGTACGTGTCGCGGAGGCGGCGGCCATCGTTGCTGAAGGTGCCGCGCGCGCGCACCAACCTGCTGCAACAAGCTCCACTAACGCGAGCACTACGCTCGCTTAACGCGACCGTTGGACACGTTGATGTATTTTATTGTACGTTGAACGAATTCGAATTCGTAGCAAACGCTAGTCCTAAATATAGGTAATGAAACTGTTTTTTTCTACACTTAAACATTCATTAGTTTAAGCAATTTGATGATGATGACGATAACTGACTTTGACCGGTTTCTGACAACATTGTAGGTACGGCGCTGGTGCGCCTAAAAAAAGCTAATGTAGCTGATCTTCTTAATAAAGAATACAATAATAACTTAACCCCTAGGAAATAAGTACCCTTCGTTTGCACTATTTCCATTGCTGACTTCCATGATGGAACTGCTGCAAATTTTTATAAATTTTTATTCCAAGTAGGTACTTTCATTTACGCATATTAAATCTACAATGAATATTGCTAGGAATGGAACTACTGCGAATGTCAAAATTGGATATTTGCATATACAATGCTTATATTAACCTAGCATCAAAACATAAATGGAAGCAATATTTATCATTAGTATAGAGCCTACAGGAAATCAAGAATTGCCCTAAAATTCAGTCTATTTTAACCCACGATGGCATTGTGCGGTTGGCGATATTGCTGTACCATTAAAGTCCCGCTAAATGTTGCCATCCGAACTATTTGACGTTTATGGACGTTTTAAAACAAAATTGCCTTTGCTAGTCGACGTTGTTTGGTACGTTTTCAGCCGAGCCACTCGCAAACATTGCCTGAAATAGCTTTTTACAGTGAACTGTTAATGTGTACAACTTGTGCCATATATTTTTACTATTTTTTTACAAGGCTTTTCGTAAAACTTCGGAAATGTTTATTGTTAAATCTCAGTGTATGTTTCTCATGGCGAAGGGTGAACATTTTAAAACGGGAAGCCGGACAAAAATCGCCACAACCAAGGAAAACATGAAATTTTTTATACTTTGCAACTTCCCATTTTACAAAAACTCTGAGGATTTAAACAAGGAACTCCGAAAAAAAAGCAAATGTTTTAAGGTCATGTGCAGAGCCTAAAATACTCTTGTTGTTTTCAAGTAATATTAATTGTGTAAAGAATATTTCAGCCATATAATAATAATAATAATAATAATGTTAGTATTCCTAATCTAAACACAAAATAACATTACAAATTTACCTACAGCCGGGGTACCGTTCAGATACATATCTGTATTCGACTAACACCCGCGCAAGGTGGCGCATTATGGGCGAGTTGTACCTCCCATCGATGGTCCTCAGGATTGAGTTGGAGCTGGCCCGCACCCTACAGAGCATCGAGGCTGCTCTCTCCCGCATGATGGCATAAAAGTCATCAGTACGCTCATCTGCAAACAGACCCGACGCAGTGCAGAAGCGGGGCAGCCCCATCAGCATCCTGAAGCCATTATTGTATTGGACACGCAGGGCGCTCATGATCCTCTGCGTGAAGTTGGGCTATAGGCTGCACGTGTAGAACACCTGGCAGTATGCTTTGAAAAGCGATATTTTAACTTGCTTACTACAACGTGCAAACCTGCGAGCCAATATGTTGCATCTGATCGCCAGCGCCCTACGTTCCCTTTCACCATCGGTTTGATCCTTGAGGTCATGGGTTACAAGATGTCAATGATAGGTACCTGAACTCGTTGACCCGCTTCATCTGTATACCGTTGAGGGTGATAGGGGGCACACTATAGGGACACCAACCACGCACGCCCCAAAACACCATGCACTCACTCTTCTTGGCGTTGTATACCAAACCGTGAGACAGTACGTATTCCTCACACGTACGGAGCAGCTCACTCAGGGCCCTCAGCCCAATAGCTAACCTCATTAAAAATTCTTAAATATCTCGAAAAAATTTCATGTGTTTTCTTCTTTCAATTGTCTCTATCCATCCATCAGCCTGTGTTCATCCACTGCTGGACATAAGTCTTTACCAAATTTTGCCATTCTTGGCGGTCCTCCGTCCTCCTCATCGAGCCGCCACCCCAACAACTTTCAGGTCATCGATCCGATTGTGTACGAATTATAAATAACTCAAGATAAAACTGAATCCAGGTTAGGGTCTAGTTTTAACTATCATAGAGTGAACGGAGCGGCCACTTTAAGCGCCAAGTCCTTGGGGGCGCATCAGCGGTAAAATAAATAGTACATTTTGACTGTAGTGGGAAATATCAACACTTTCGCACGTGTATCAGACGACGTTTTTTTACACCTGTGAAAAATTACATGAAACAATAAATAAAATAATAGCTATTTTGTTGAAAATCAAAATATGAAAAATACAAATACAAATCGCCAGAAGAAAACGCAGTGTCTGGTTGGCGCCAATGCCTCCAATCTACACTACGACGTCCAATTTTTCTCAAATCTTTTTAATAATAAGTTTTAAGATATATACAATACGATAAGACGTCATAAATATTTTTAAAATTTTTAAACATCTTTTACAATTTAACATATATAATAATAATATAAAAGTATGAAAATACTCACCTTAAACAGTTCTTAGTGTATCCGGTTACTTCCAGAAATACCAACAAAACGACAAGTAAAACAAGGTTTACACCTGCTTACTAAATATATCCCCTAGATGGCGTTAGTAGTAAAAAAATAAAGCACCAGTGCGAAATATTTAACTTTACGCACGCTAAACTGGCACGCAATCTTTCATATTTTAAGCAGGTGTATTAAAAAAACGCTTATGTCGCTTCTCGATATATTGCTAGAATGTGGCTAGTATGTGAATGACCATTTCTATTGAGACGCGCGTGGCTCGAGTGCGCGGGCAAGGCACAGGACACCACCTCCCGCCCCAGTTACATTTGTTAAATTAGTTGGTAAAATAATACTAGTAAATAATTATGAAAGTTATTTTTGTAATTATTAAATGTACCTTAATTCCTACATATTTAGTTTGCCATTTTATATCAGCTGTTTATCTAGGTAAAAATAAAAAATAAAATAAAATAAAATAGGTAACTTATGTATGTGAAGAGTGCCAACGAGCACGGTTGTTTTCAATCGAGAAATTAGACAGAGATGTTGTCAAGATCTTCCAAGTTCCTTGCTTGCACAGCTGGTAATTAGATTTCAAGTAACACATCTTGAGTCGACGATTGTAATGATCTGTATTTTAATGAATAGTTTTTTGATGTTGAATAAGTACAATCCTTGAGACGCCGAATATGGCTATGTATTGGAATAACAGACATAATTTCAAAATATACGAAGAATTTAATAGTATTTTCTTTAAAATGTGTCCTTTTCTTTAGTTTGTCGTTTGACATTAGTTCCCAGAATTAATTTGAGTCTTATAAACGACACTATCGAATGGTGCACTAAAATACAGTATTTCTTTTCAATGACAAGCAGTAGGTTCCTCGAGCCGAGACTCCTTTGAGCATTTTTCGCCATTCCGTATAGTTTAGGTTTTGGTCAGTCACGCCCACTTGAAAAACTAATTCTATATACGAGTATGTATTAGGGGCAAGCAAGGGGGGTGCCATATTTGGATCTTGCTTGCCTCGGCTGGCACTGGCTGTATCAAATATTATGTTTGTTAATATAACTTGTTATCTCGAAACATCCACTATCGTAGTTTAGCAATAATAGTAGATTGTTATACAAGGGAGATAAGTTAATTTCCTCGCATTAGTGATGAAAAGTAGAGTGTTTAACACGGTGTAAGTGATCAATTGCACCCAAGATATGTAGGCGCACGAGCGAGCGAAGCGAGCGAGGATGCTTTAGTTCGAGGACCGGCACTGGCTTTATTAAATATTATGTTTGTTAATTTAAACAGCCACTTTCGTAGTTTAGCGATAATAGTAGATTATTATACAAAGAAGATTAGTTAATTTTCTCGTATTAGTGATGAAAAGTAGAGTGTTTAACACGGTGTAAGTGATCAATTGCACCCAAGATATTTGGGCGCACGAGGGAGTGAAGCGAGTGAGGGTGCTTATAGTTCGAGGGCCGGCACTGGCTTTATCAAATAATATTTTTGTTAATTTAACTTGTTATCACGATACAGCCACAGTGAAGCGATAATAGTAGATTGTTACGTATACAAGGGAGATAAGTTAATTTCCTCGCATTAGTAACACGGTGAAGGTGATCGCTTGAACTATAAGCACCCTAAAATATATTATTCATTGTTATTAGCAAGACGAGTTACACTCGTTCGATTTTCAAATTTACTTACTTCCCTAGGTTTGTAAATCGAATTTACACATTTCACATCCCTCATTTCGAGATAAATATGACTTCCTTTCAGAGTATTAGCGATGAAAATAAATAAATATTTATACTTATTTGTTTGCACCCCATTACCCTTAAATTAAAACATTCCAATCACATAACCCCTTCACTCTATTTACTAATAGATAATTTACTTCGATCGAATCTAATAGCTCAGCTTTTCGGTTCCACCGCGATACCCAAGACTAAACTGAGCTCAACCAAACAGTACAAAGAGATCGCTGCGATCTTACGTTACAAAGGCAAGTATTTGTGGCATTCTCTCTCTTGCTTTGTAAGCGATTTTCCTCGTCTCAAATTACTTGTGCAAGAAAAGGGAACTTGCTTATTATACTAAGTTCCTTTTAGCGTAAATACGGACTAGCCAGATATTAATTGTACAAGTCTTGGTTATAATGAACTCGTCAACTATGAGTGGAAGAACTATTGTTACTGAACTAGCCGTTTTACAAAGGCCAATGGGGATAAGAGTAGCCTTTACTCAATCGAAGAATTCTGCTTGCGGTTTTTTCCGCCCTCAAAGTCACACGTATGTTTACTCACACGATGGAAGTTCTTTTCACGCTGGTATATGAGTTAAACATACTGAATGGAATTTTAGTCCCTGAAAAGCCTCGTCTAAGCAAGGAGCTTGTATTGTGGCACCAACCTTTAAATCTGGAAAAACAATCATCTGTTCCGAGGAAGTATTATATTTCCTGTACGAATTCTTTTGTTGAATTAAAAAAATTTGGAATTTACAAAATGTTGATTTGTTTGATAAAATGTTGAATTCACAAAATGTAAAACCTCAATCAAAGAATAACAAAAACATAAACATAAAAACATTTACTGAAGCAATACATGCAAACATAAAAACGTCTTTAGAAGATTACACAATAACTTACTTACAGTTAATTAAATCTGACAAGATGAACATAGCTTATTAGTTAGTACCCTATACTAGACTTTTTAGATCCGCACCTTAGGGCACCATCAACCTTGGAGCAAATAGTGGTACCTATATATATCAAGGCTGCATGCGTGAGTGGAGTATTGGTGGGAGTCATTTATTTGTGAATAAATGATTATTTTGAAGTGCAATACTTTTATAAAAAAGTATTCTTATTTATCGAGTGGTATTAGTGGTGAGTGACAAGCAATTTTAGGATTAAGTTGACGTGTTTAACATGGTTAAATTAATTTATTATTATCGGTTAGGTAGGTACTTTAAATATGACTAAAATATGATATACTAATAAAGGGTATGAACATAGTTTGTTAATGATAAAAAGATTGTAGTAAATAAGTGAAACGTGGGAGTGATAAATTTCAAGGCAAAAACAGCTACTTTATAATTTGAAGGAGGCTTTCGCAAGAGTTATAGTCAAAGGTAAATGTTGTAAAAAGGTCTTTTTTAGAGCTGCTCCTTCAAGTTTTGTGAAACGAAGAGTTTTATTTCATTTGTTGTGTATGTAAAGTACTCCTATCTCTATTCCCAATATGTTGCCAAATCGACAGATGATTTATTTTTGTACTGATTTTGTGACATCAAAAGTGAAAGGTGATTTATTAGCTCCATATGGCAAAAATGTACACAAATTAATAGTATGTAAAAATAAAATTACTCTATTTATTGTATTAGTGTACATAAAATATGAGTATTTAGATATAGGTAGATAGAATATCTTGAGAGATATAGATGTGCATAAATTATCTCATTTGAAACATAAATCCTTATACTTAAGGTCAGCTTAAAACATTAAACCAGTTTGGGTATTTAACGAAAATTTCATTACCAAAAAGCTATCCTTACAGGCTCCATAATCGTACTTAAAGAAAATAGAAAAAATGAAAACCATATCAAGAAAATTAATTTCCTTTGTCTCTAAGATAATGCGTAGGCTTACAAGCAAAATTTAATTAGGGTTGCTCTTAATAATTATTCTGCAGAAGGGTTTCGTACAAAATAGAGTGTATATAATTCTAGAATGGCAGCCTCTGGAGGCCGGTCGTTGCTAATTAATCGCCTAACTAGCTTGCCCCGGTCCGTCCCTGTACTTTAGTTAAGGAGAGATCTCTTATTATGAAAAATTCATTTTATATTTTCTCATTAAGTTATGAGAAAATTGCTTTCGTTACATTTTTTTAATTATTTTTTTGTTTTTTGTGGTATTACAACTTTTTTTAAATTTACATACTTACCATACCGTACCATTATGAAAAAAGAGTTCTAACGTCTGAACATTACGTAATATATCACCGTTTAATGTTTTTGAAATAAGTACACAAATTATGCCTTAACAAAATTTTCATTTAATTATATACACAATAAAAATAAATTAAATATATATGCCGCCCCAAAGTGGGCCGATTTAGACGTATATGTCGGAAATTTAAAATTTATTGTTTCTTATCTTCCCCTATTATAAATATAAACTTCTATTATGTTTTATTATATTAATTTATCTCACTTATTTATATTATTAAACAAAAATAAAAGATAAACCTAAAATACACAATAATATCTAGTAATATAATAATAAATAAGTAAATGAAAAAAAAATGCAGTGGGCGCCTTCTGGCTAGAAATAATTTAAGATCAATGGCATAGAGACTTTTTAGTATGGGATTAAATAACGTTGGTTCTTCCGGTTCTCTGTCCTAAACGCACAACGCGTTGGATAAATGAATGCGCACAACGCGCGTAAATGGCACTACGTGACAAAAGTTCAATATCTATCAATTAGACTTTTCTAGCAAAGTTGTGTTATTTTTTGCATTACTTTGATCCTGCACAACAATTTAAAAGCGTGTTTTATCACCTTAATTGTACTGGTTTGTACAGATTTCGAGGAACAGTGCAATTCTGACCTCGACACCAAACGCGACGTGTTAAAAGCCTAACCACCCGCGGCCATTCAATACGATATACTCACGCGCGCTTAGTTTGCAAGGGGGTCTACTATAAAGATCAACTATATTAGCAACAGTGCCGTACCGACTACAAGTCAAAGCGGTCGCTACGACAGAAAACGGTCAAATGTAGGAAAATCAAATTGTGGGAAATGCAGTGTATTTACATAGGTAAATGAGATAGGTCACGAACGTGACTGTTTTCTGAATACAGCGCTATATTCGCATTGTATCAATGATGATTGCTCTACATACGGGTTTTTGATGAAAACAATCTGATATTTAAAAACCGTGCATCATTACATCGTGTTATATTGTTGAAGGAGAATATCCCTTATTCTTCAACGAATTTTACTGAAATAGCTTAATTTTTGTACAAATACTAAAAATTATCACCAAGAAACTACATAGCTGGGTCAGTATTGTAAGTATGGGTATTTCTTTCAGGAGGACCGCCAAGAGTGGTGAAATCTTAAAAAGGCGTATGTCCAGCAGTGGACGAAACAAGCTGATGAATGGATGAGTACAAACCCACATTGCATTTTGTATGTAAGTGTCAGGGAAAATGAACACTTCGAATACAAAAAACAATATCAAACTAATAAGCTATAACGATATAACGTACTAAATAGAAACGGAATTAGCTTGAATAAACTTTCAAGTTAGGATCGTACTTTCACTACATTTCTAACGAAAAACTTACTCTTTATTTCCTGGTTTAAATGATTTTCGCGGACAGTTCCGCAATTTCTCTGAAATATTGATGCTATAAAGTTTGCCATTTTAAAAGAGTAATGGCAGATTCCAGGTGCCTGCAATCACTATTGGCGATTTTGAATAAAATGAAGCAAGATAAGCAAATGCGCAGTAGCATTAATTCAAGTTTTATGAGAATTTGCCATGTTTAAACGATATTTTGTAATTGGAGATGGCAATACACTGGGTTACTTATATTGCTATAAACTTGTGATATTTGTTGGCGGGTTTGTGGGTTAATCCGTTTAGTTCTCACTATCGTTAAAAACAGTAGATAACGGGACAGATAAGTTAACTATAAAAATAAATTGTGTGTCAATGTATTTAAAGATAAAAAAAATACTGATGTTTGAGTATCCCTAATTGACCACAATCTACCAAAAACAAAAATTTTTTTTACCTTTCCATAGAAATTTAGTCATCTGATTCAACCACTGTGTACTGGGAAGTGAAACAATTATTTGAGCAAAAAATTTTTTTTCCTTCTGGAATGTAATCAGTTAACGATACATGACCCACCCTAGATTTTTTCACTTATTATTATGAGACCTTATATAACATTGTGTAACTTGATTATTCTGTATAGTAAAAATGATGTTGAGAGTAGAATATAGGGCTGATATATTCATCTTAGAATAAACGAAATATCTGTAAGTTTGCTTGATAGAAAAAAATACGCAGTTACCTCTAAATTTCATGTTTTTCGAATGTTAAAGGGCCTTTCTGAAGTTATACAGCCTTGAAATTTGTATTAAAAATAAGTTAACAAATAAAATCGTCAGTTTGTCTTAGAGTATTTAAAAAAAAACATTTGAAAGCAGAGTTATTGAATAAAAATGCAGGTTTTGTGGGCAGGTGATTATTATTGGTTGTAGTAACAGTCACAGCTGAGACCGCGCTATTTTAAACTATAAGGAAACGTCGTAGAGTACAGTTCTGATTGATGCAAAATGAGGTTCTCAATCTGAACTTATATGTAGCCTTAGTATTCACCGCAGGGATTGAACCCACAACCTCTGGGCGAGCGCCTTACCACTTGGCCACAGAGGCCGTGAACTATAATGTGTGAGAAATTTTAAAAAACATTTATGTAAAGATCTATAAATTGACAAGTACCCCTCTCCTTAAAAAGAGGAATATGTGATAAAATATCACTTACAATTTCCTTTTTTAATAAAATTGCGAAACAGTTGTAAACTGGTTTGTAACTT
Organism: Ypsolopha scabrella; assembly: GCA_910592155.1. Taxonomy (NCBI): domain Eukaryota; kingdom Metazoa; phylum Arthropoda; class Insecta; order Lepidoptera; family Ypsolophidae; genus Ypsolopha; species Ypsolopha scabrella. The sequence goes on from OU342963.1 coordinate 13,422,784, forward strand.
CGTGTAACTTTAGACTGCATTTCCTTTTATAAAATGCATTTGTGTTTCTGGCTCTTATATTAAGAAAACAAGAGAGAAAAAGACATTTATTTTAAAATATTTATTCTGCTTCTACGTCCAAGAACCGTGCCATCTGCCGTGCTCTGCCACAGAAGGTCCCGTTTCAACGTTCGCTTACCGAAAGCAAGCCAGACCAAGCCAACTCCTGATGAGTTATGCCGAGCACATACACAGTAAACGATCGCTGCTCCCGGTGCATACATGATGTGTGTAAATTTATTGAACACAAACGTCCTCTAGAACCCCTTGCACACCCAGGAGTTTAACTTCGTATACGAGGCGCGCAGCCTGTGTACCAGAATACGATACCTCGGCGTATAGGACGAATATTTTAGTTATATCATTTATTTTTCGATCCGTGGTACGATTGTACGAAATACCTGAGCAGTATTTTGATCTATTCGGACAATAATTTATTTTTAAACAAAAGTGTTTCTTTGCTGAGCCAGAAATAAAATAGTTATTCTTATTTTGTTATAATTGAGCTAATGGTTTCTCTTTTTCGTTCGATTAACTCGCCAGTTTTCATTTTTATTTCCACCTAGAAGAACAATAGTTCACAAATTTTATTCCACAGTTCGTTTTAAAAATTGTATCCTGATGGTCTTATATTTCGGTCCTTTATCAAATCGTTCAGCTGAAAGGAGACTCTCGGATATAAGAAGGCGATATCATTCATGCAAATGCTTGCAATTTTTTAACGAAGACATGAATAGTTTCTACGAACGACTATCAACTTTAAGTATTGGAAAATTGTCGCATAGTATTTTGTTTCATGATAGCACCAAAATGGGAAAACATAATTATTAGCAATACCAAATAGGGTCCAAATTAAACCAATGAACCAATTTAGGGCCTTAAAGTTTGAGTTATTTGAGGGTTCACCTACTTTCCCCTATGTCTGCCGGTCCACTTACATAATATGAGGATCTTATTTTGTCGAAATAAAGTTCAGAATGGAATGTATTAGAGGAGTTGTACATATGTTTGTATGTCAGTAATATTTGCACGTGGGGCGTAAAATAAGACTCAGGTGTGTTTGATAGCTTTTGTCCGTGGAAACTGATGAAATTTACTAGGAAATCTGCGACGTAAACTTTATGCTTTTTTCAAAGGGACGCTTGTTTTACCTGGTCTATGTTATAGGTACATTTGAAACAGTATTAACTGATAAAACATTATTTCACGTGTGACAATTTAACGCAAGTAAGACATATTTTTTATTGCGTAGCGGCGTTAATAAAGTACCGAGTGGTAGAGCACTCGCCTGCTAAACCCGAGGTCGAGGGTTTCATTCTCACGGTGCACATTAATTTGTGTTCCGTGAGCGTGCTTCAAAGTTAGTCTATTTGTGTCCGAAGTACGGCGATAGGGCTCACTTCACCACACATCACAATTCCGTCGTAATAATCGTCGGTGAAACGCGGGTGTACCAAGTGTGAACAGTGACTGGCATTTTACAGTTCACACTTGGGAAAACCTGGCACCCCTCGATGATTCATGTCTTGAAAATATGTTATCTTGTTACTATTAACTTATTTAACATACAGCAAAGTAAGTAGACAAAGCGTAGACCCTGAGAAAAATATGTTAATCTTTAATGAAATTAGATAAATTTTCATCACAACTTAGCTCTAGATTGAAGGTACCCACCCGCGTTCATTTCGTATGACCTAATACACCTCACTGAGATTTTTGTCTTATACATAACATAACTAAGAAGAAATAGCGTATGACATTTATTTTCAACCCATTAACAACCGATATCAAAACACCTCGGTTTATAAAAATAAAGGTAGATAGGCACTATATTCGTTTTCCTCACATCTTACTTTTCGTAATACCACCATCTATCTTACTCAGAATTCTCGGCAAAGCAATCCGAGACTGCCTTCCTCACTTCAGTGTGACATCGACATTCGGGGGCCTCATATCAACCGGCTGACATGTTCACAAATTGTATCAAAGAGCGGGCCAACTGCCGCTTTGGGCCCATCATACAAAAGCTGTGACAGAGGAATTTCTCATTACAGCTTCAGGCAAGATGCCCATACATCACGATGGAAAAATATCGCTTTTAACATCCCCTAGCTGACGTTAATAGCTGCCGGCTTGTATGTAGGTCTACTAAAACTCGTGTTGAAATCAGTAGTCAATTTATGTACATATATCTGATGGTAGAGGGGTGTATCTTTTATTTATTCTTAAAGAATTAAAGACAGGGTTCATGAATATAAGTCCGGGCTGGTTTGTGTATTTCGCTCGATTGGCCTGTTAAATTTGAAATAACTATTGAAACCTGTTAATGAGCACCTAAGGATAAAAAAAATTACTTGTAGCCATTTTTTTTTTGTTTGACCACGTACAGCAACCGCGTAGGCGGACTTCGTGCCCGCTAGACCGACGACCTGAAGGAGGTTGCGGGTGGCGACTGTATAAGGAGGACGGAGGAACGCCAAGAGTGGCAAAATTTAAGGAAGGCTTCTGTCCAGCAGTGGAAGAACACAGGCTGATGGATTCATGGATATACCTAATATTAAGGCAGTAAATAAATAAGTTGATAGATAATTAAACTTTAAATAAATATAATGCCTAATTCCGCCCATTTGATTAGTCTTGCTAAGAAGAAGGGCAAGAACCTTAGCAAGATGATGTTTTTTTCGTGGTATGTGGGTAGGGGTAGAAATCTACATAATATGTTACTAATAATAAAGTAGTAAAAATGTGTGTACATTGAATATTTCCGCAATTTTTTTTATGAAATGGTTTATTTGTATTGTACTAAAGACAAAAATACAATTTTTAGAATTTTTGTCTTTTGTCTGACTGTATGTATACGTATGTATGTATGTATTTATATGTATGTTCCGGTTTAACTCGAGATCCACTCAACGGATTTGGATGCAGTTTTCTTTATTATCATTGTAGTAACCCTGGTCAACACATAAGCCATAAGGTGTGTTCATAAAATAACGCTCAAGCCGAAAACAGGGCAAAGATTGAATAAACGCTTTTAACTCTGGAACCACTCAACGGATTTGGATGTGGTTTTTTGTTTTATTATCATTATAGTGACCCGTTCAACACATAAGCTATAAGGGGTGTTCATAAAATAACGCCCAAGACGAAAACGGGGCAAAAATCCAATGAACACGGGCGAAGCTGCGGGCAAAAGCTAGTCACTAATAATAATAAGTCATAATTATATCTTGCAATGTATACGTAGTTATATTATGTATAAAACACACGTTTTCGCAGCTATAGTTATACTATTACTATTCTATGGACGCACTTTTCGTTGTGTTTTAAGATTTGATTTAGTAGGTAAGAAGAGGTGACAAACATGGCAGCAGGACAGTTTTTACTACCAACCATATTGATAGGAATGTAAAATGAACAAATCAGTTTTAACACTCAGATCGAGATAGAGGAGTAAATTCTTACAAACCATCCCCCACTATACAGCAACATCTGTCAACTTAGAATTCGGTAAAATTATCAATTAAATGTAATTGATTTATTTCTATGAAAATAATTTGTATTGTGGTGACATTAAGAGCTATAGAAGTATTTTCGAGAGATAAAGTAAGATTTATCGCAGAAACCAAAGCAAGACCATTTTTACTCCCAAACAAAAAAGAGGGTTGCGCAGCTTATGTGTACCATGTTTGTTTGCATATAAGATATAAGAGGAGATTAAGTTTATGCTATAATTGCGGTAAGAAGGCAATAGATTACGAGGAACGATTTGAAACACGAGCGATAAGAGAGTGTTTTAAACGTTACGAGTTAGTTATTGCCCTTACCCACGTGTATCATACTACGTTTTTCAATGCATAGTGTGAGTAAATAAATGAAACGTAATTAAAGAAACAAACAAACAATTCATACTCCAAATGAACTTTAGTCGGGCATTCATTTTCTTTTTCCTTGCATGCAAGTTTCCAACTTGACGGTAATAAATTGCTTTCAGTTTGATGCGTTCGTAGCTCATTTCTGTCAAGTCTATCTATGGTACACAATAAAAAACGGTTTTTTTAACAAAAAAATAAATTATTAACACATCCATCCATCCATCAGCCTGTTTCGTCCACTGCTGGACATAGGCCTTTCCAGGATTTCGCCACTCTTGGCGGTCCTCCTGGAAGAAATGCCCATACTCACACACGCTGGGCAGGCGGGTTGGTGAGCGCGGTGCCGAAACCCTTGCACCAGTGACGCCGCTGCCCGTCACCGGTCTAATTTATATAAGGTCCGGCAATTGCGGATGGATATACCGCCATCCATCGGTCCCAGGCAATGGTGGGCCGCCTGGTTTTTTTTGCCTGAGAGCTGTCCTCTTACTCTCTCCCGAATAACTTCGGGAGGGTTTCCGAGTAAGATGGTGGTACCTCCACAGTCGAGTCCGGCATTAGCTCTACCACCTAGTAGAAGTGTGGTAAAACACAAGTGTGGTAAAATTGACTTTGACAACAGTTTTTAAGCACAAAAATATGTCTTTATGAGCACTTGCATTGAAAACGAATTTTCTTTACAGCATTAAAAAAATATTAACTATAAACCCCGAACAAGAAAGGGACGATTTCGTTTTATACGTGATGTTGATATCATTCCTGCGGGACGCTCAAAGTAAAAATTGAATGTGCGTATGATAAACAAGCAAACAAAATTGTCAATTATATCAATGTAAAATTGCCTGTTCATCCTCAAATACAATTCTGTGATTTTCGCAAATAAAATTGAAAGAGAACAGAATTATATGCAAATAAAATTAATACTACTATTTCAATTTGCAGAACCCAAGTTAAAATAACTATCCTTAATTAACTTGAATCGACATAAGTAAATTCTGGCAGACGTATCTAAGGCGAAGCTAAACCTTTCCTTTAATTAAGTCGAGAAAACACGGGATCGAAGCTCTCTCTGCGGAGCCACGAGCTGGCGCGATGCGACAGGCGATGGATATGAAAGATCGTTGCCATGACAACTGATTGTTTTGAAGAACTATAACTATATTTATACTTTTAAAATTTGTTTTTTCTTTAAGCACTGTGCCCTTATGCAAAGTAATACTGAGGTTTGGGGTCTCCTATCACAGGTATATATCTACTTAAAATGAGACTCCAACCACTGTAAAAACAGTAGTGATTTTATTTTTGATATCTACATGCAACTTGTCCGGTATGTCACGGGTATCTTGCAGCTTGCAGACAGAATTAGTTTCAGGTGAGAAAATATTTGGATATTTTTTACAGAATGTTGACCCAAAATTTAATTGAATTAAAAATGAAATTAAAGTGTTTTTAGAGGGAACTCCATTCCTGAAAGAGGCACCGAAAAAAATCCTTTTTTTGTGGGGTGTCGTTATCTAGAAGTCATTTAGTAGAAATATGTATTTTTTATATAATAAAATAATAATTATAGGTTTTGTTCTCTAACATTGATATAATGCAGATTGACTTGATGATTTATTTTCTTAGTATCGGGGTTATGGGGTTACGTGGTTACGGGGCTACAGGATTATAGGGTTAGTGGTTATAGGGTTGTAGGGTTAGTGGTTATGGGGTTATAGGGTTATGGGTTTATTGCCTGACGTGATAGGATTAAGTATTCAGCGACCCCAAAAACATAACAATAAACCTAGTCAGACCCCAGGACCAAAACATTTTTTTTTGTTTGCCTTTGCAATAGGCATGATGACTAAAAAAAATGTATTAGTCCGTCAGTTAGATTATCAGAAAATATTGGAAACGTATTTTTTCTTTTTTCAATTTAACAAAAAATTATGAAGATATAGCCCGCTGAAGTTCCACGTGACGTCACATCTAGGTACAAATTTATTTAGAAGTGACGTCATTTTCCACCACTCCCAAACTTTGACGCGCTTTATCTCTGTCATTTTTTGTTTGATTGACAAAAGAAAAAATACGTGTCCAATATTTTTTGATAATCTAAATGACGGACTAAATAGAATAATATTTTGCTTACCCTGTGTACAAGACTATTGAAAGCTAAGAAAGAATCCTAATTATTTTCGGGATCATTTTGAAGATCCGTAGGCGAAGCGTCGAAAATCGTAGTTGCGGCTCGATCTTGTATGAAAAGCACAAAGGGACAGACAAACACGCACCATAATGGGAAGGGCCACGCACTGTTCGAGATTGACAAGTGACACTGTTGACAAGTCGTCTTGGTGCATGGAAAGTCACAGCCAAAATTTGGTCAAACCTCCGACATCTTTCTAGGGATAATATATCGGGACCATTGTTTATATTATTTATATCTAAACTTCTGTGCCGCTGAAGAGATTAGTCCGTGGCTTTACTACAGTATTATTGGACAGGGATTCCCGCAAAGTACACCTACTGCTAATTATACTTATCGGTGTTCTTACAAAACTGCATCTTTGTTAATTAATTTACAACGCTCAACAGGCATCTACACCATTTACGTAATGAAAATAGTATTTTCTCAAAAATACATTGTAATATTACCATTACATACTGTAAAGACCTACCAGAAAATATCTTGGCCAGCTATTTAAAAGCGTCAAGGAAATCTGAATAACTGTCCAGGAAATTCGTTTGAAAATCCATTACATAATATATGTTCACAGATTACATTTCATATGTTTTCTTTTTGAGACTAAGGAGTTTGGCGATCATAAGGTTTTAAGTGGCCAATTTATACAGAAAAATAAAAAGAATTGAAATTCCATGTTTCGAATGTAGAAATGTTTGCCATATATTTTATAATTGCAATAATAATAACAAAAATATATAATTTATATTGATTTTATAGGTATATTTGAAACCATTGAATACTTAAAATTTAACCTAAATGAGCGTTTTTTTCGTTGTTTTTTTTTTCTTAGTTTTTAGCGTTCATCTAGATGGCGTTGTCCATGAAGAAGGCTGCATGGTGGTAAATACCCTTGCCCAGCTGGCAATAATTAAAAAAATGTTGCGTGAAAGTGGAAATTTATGTTGCTTTATATTTAAGTTGAAAGTATTTTGAGAAAATAAATTACAAATTGATTTCAGAAGGCTCTGATATAGATTGTACTCCACTAATGCTTTGCTGAAGAAATCAATAACAATAAACATGAATAATTGCTCAAATATGAGCAAGTAAATTATAATATTACCTAGTAATTTTATTTTATTTGATTTACTTAATTATCATGAAAAACATGATAATGTCACATTTTATTTTTAAGAAAAGCACTATACTTGCTTCGACAATTAATTAGCAATCCTGGCCTCGTATTTAAAAGTCCTCGCCCTACGGGCTTGGACTTTTAAATTACTCGTGCAGGATTGCATAATTCCTAGTCTTAGCAGTAATGTGTTTTTTCTCAAAAATGCATTGTAATATTACCATTACATACTGTAAAGACCTCCCAGAAATTACTTCATCCTGGCGAGCTGTTTAAAAGTGTCCCGGAAATCTGAATTACCGTCCAGGAAATTCGTATGATAATCCATTACATACCATATGTTCACAGAGTACCTATACATTTCATATGATTTCTTTTTGAAACTATCCGTGTCTATGTTTTTAAAAGACTAAGGAGTTCAGCGATCATAATGTTTTAAGCGGCCAATTTACAAAGAAAAATAAAATGAATTACAATTTCATATTTAGAATGTAGAAATTTTTGCAATATTTTATAACTGCAATAATAATAACACAAATATATGATTTATATTGATTTTATTGGTATATCTAAAACCATTGAATACTTAAAATTTAACCTCAATGAGCGTATTTCTCGTTGTTTTTTTTTTCTTAGATCTTAGCTTTCTTCTAGCTAGGTGACGTTGTCCATGAAGAAGGCTGCATGGTGGTAAATACCTTTTCCCAGCTGGCAATAATAAAAAAGTTGCGTAAAAGCGGAAATTTCTGTTGCTTTATATTTTAGTTAAAAGATTTTGTGCAATAAAATTACAAAACGAGTTCAGAAGAGGGCTCTGATAAATATTTTACTCCACCAATGCTTTGCTGAAGAAATCAATAACAATAAACACGACTAATTGCCCAAATATGAGCAAAGAATTTTAAATATTACCTTGTAAGTTTATTTAATTTAATATAACTCATTATCATGAAAAACATGAAAATATCTTATTTTATTTTAGAGAAAAGCACTATACTTGTTTCGACCATTAATTAGCAATCCTGGTCTTAGCAGTAATGTACTATTCCCACTTGTTAAATTATAGATCAAGTCTTAATTTTTCTTATAACATGAAACTGGTTTCTAATACTGAAGTACAGATTATTGTCTCACGAAGTTCGTTTGGAACCATCGCAAGAGGCTTTCCAGTTTTCGGAGAAGAAGGTGAACCGATACGGTATCACAATTTATTAAGCCAAGTCTAGGAATAATCGTCACTTGGAATTCTGAAGCTGTCATGAGTAATGCCGGCGCAAGTCCATCATATAATCACAAGCGAATTTTTTTGTCTCAATTTTCATTTGGTACATTATTTGACTGCTTCTCCTGGGTCCAACTACTGCAACTGATGTTTCCGATTATCAGGAAGGATTCAAATTTTTAAAGTAGCAATCCTATTCAGAATAGTCCTATTTGTGAACCGATTCAAGAAAACAAGTTAAAGTATAGGCCTCTTTGTGAATCTGCTATTGTCTTTTTAACATGTTGATGTCAAGTTTCTTGCTAAGTTTCTTGCCCTTCTTCTTAGCAAGACTAATTGAAAGGATGGAGTTAGGCATAACACGTATTTATTTAACGTACTTGAATGTATACATTCTACCTACCTAGTTTATTTATTTATCAACTTTGATATATTTATTGCAGTAAGTTTATTATTTATACCTATATTTTAATTTTTATTTATTTTTGTATTTTTCCGTATCATATTTAGTACAATTTTATTTTGACTGTAATACATGTATGTAATGTCCTTACATTCCATAAATAAATATTTTTGTTGTTATTTTGGACTTCCTAGGCTTAGTGGTGTTTTAAGAAGCCCGTTTGGTTTCGTTCTACTATTTAATTAACAATTACATTATTTATTTAAATAAGACACCATTTTTGATATGTTTCGTAATGGACAACATTGTCATTTTATTGTCAGTTTTCGAATTCAGGACAATTTCATTTCATTTTATTTCCTTAAATAAGTCTATTTATACGATATTAATAGGTTGGGGAAAAAGTTTCTTCGCATTTTATATGAAAATTCAAAACATTTTTTAATAAAATTCATTTACATTTAACTAAAGTATGTAGGTGCCATTTTGTTCGATAACTTTCTGCCATCTTGTAGGTAGGGACATAATTCCATTGCTATAGAAATTCTGGGGCTTCTGATCAAAAATGCTTAAACCAAATTTGTGCTTCTCTCACAGACACTGCACTAGGTTCATAAACATCACAAATTTTTTTCGCGGCTTGCGTTTTTACCTTTTTTGTAGTAAAATTTTAAAATGTATCGAATTTCTTCATTAGATTCACCAATTTTAACAGTAAGAAAAACAAATGAAAATCGCACATTTTACCTAATTTTAATTTGGAATTATCTTTTTTAAAATGTTAACTTTTTTATAATATAAAACCAGCCAGATACAAATGGTATAGACAAACAGATTTTATTATAAGTTCATACATACTATTTGCGAAAAAAGTTTTTCCCCAATCTAATTTTTACTTCCCCGAGGTTGTTGTTAACGCTGACGTGGTTTGAGATGAAACCATTTGCACTAACGCTTTCAGTTTGTCAGTATCGAATTTAAGTAGTCTCCGGCTGTCCACGGTGCTCTTTGTTGAGGTTGAAATTTCCAGAACGGAAGCGATCAAACCTATTAACATTATGTAAATATGGATCTGTGAACTAAGGCACTTAATCAACATACTTTACCTATCCAAACAACTTCCATCAAGCATCCCAGTTTTAATTACAACCCATCAAGAAGGTCTTTCGAAGCTAAGTTGAAGGATCTTATCCAGATATCAGTATTCTGATCACGCATCTCCGAAGTTTCCATGAGTTAGCCAAATGTCAATAGCCCGTTGCTGTCATCCAAATGTTTGAAGGTCTTCGCGTCTTTGCAGACAGATTTCGCTAGTTTATTTAGAAATTGATTTTTTTGCATTTTTTCCTTTCTTAGAAGAACCTTTAGCTATGTTTAAAAGGGGAAATAAAGGGTAATACTACTCATTGATGTTTCCATCTTCTAGCACAAAAAGAACATGGCTTTTATTTGTCATTTTGTTGCCGTCAATAGGGAGACGCCATGAGTGGCGAGATCTAAGAAAGGCCTATGTACAGCAGTGGACGAACACGAGCTAATGGATGGATGGATGGATAATGTTTCATTTAGATAAGACTGGATTTGTGGTAGCAATACAAAAAGTGGTTGATGTTTCTGAGAATCTGATAATTTTTGTCATAATGACATAAATGTCTACCAGTAAGAGTTTTTTACATACACCTTTTACATGCATTTTACCAGCTTTTAGCAGATATTTGTGTAGGACACAATAGTGCGTTCATTTTTATTTGCGCTAAGCAAAGATAATGTTTTGTTTTGGCAACTGCAACATAACCAAAATCAGTTACTTACGAGTTATTACAGATATGTCGTTCAATGTTCATTGCGATAAAAAAATAACTTTACACCGAGATTTTATTTTACAATATTACCAGATCGTATTATGAATGGAACGTAATATAAAATGGAACTAATGATCGAAAACTCTACCAACGATCGACGTAAAAAGATTTAACTTTGCAACGTCATAAAATTATGATCAAAGACTAAACGAAAACAAAATCTTCATTAAATAAAGACTGGCTAGAAATAATATTAATTAACTAATTACAATCATCGAAATTTCATCAAAAAGTCGCAAAAATAAATTGCGCTTAAAAATTCATTGTGTTTGTAATTTTTATTTATATGCATGTAGGTATTGGACAATACAAACCAGTTGGTTACTTTCCTTTAGACCAGGTATTTCCCTGATTAGCCTAAATCTGTTTTTTACGCAAAGCTTAGGGTTCCTGAACAGACTGAAATGCTAAAAAAAACAATCGGCATTACTGATAACACTAATTTAATGGTTATTTGAACATAAATAGTAAAAATTATTCAGTATCCGTAAAAATAAATTGCAAACTTTATGCAAACTACCCCTTGAAAATAACTATTTCGTCGCAGATATCTCAGAATATTGGGTGACAACGATCTTTTTTTTTCGGATACCATATAGCTGCTTACTGTTGTATTAAAAGGATAAACGAGTACTTTTCTTATATAAAAGTCTTAGTTTTCCACAAAAAGTAAAAATAACGTCATTTTCATAAATGTGTTTATCACAAGCGCCCTAGCTTAAACTAAACGAAATCGGCTCTAATAGTGTATGTTAAAAGTGGTTATCGTTAATTGGGCGGTTTTGTTCGAACAATCCCGCTTTAACCTCTCAAATGACTAAAAGCTGCACCAAACAAGTACGCTCTTTCCACTAGGTGTAATTAACTAAAAACCTTTATAGATAATTGCTTGTTTGTATTTAAGTAGGTATGTATAATGACAGCTTCCAATTCAATTATGATCATTTAAAAATATAATAATAAAAAAATTGCATTTCAAGTTTTAAACGAAGAGTTATTCTGATAAATAACATCCGCCTTTAGGTTCACTGAAATAAACAGTTTCAATATTTATCTTAAAATATACTTCATTATTACATATTCGTTTATTGCGACATAGTATATTGGCCTTTTTCTAATTAAACGTTATTGTGTGTTCAGCAAATTGGTATAATAAGGTCAAAGTATCATTTCATTAGCGAAAAAACCTGACGTATCTAGTATCTACCTATCTACAAGGTTCGCGTTCACCGAACCGTACTCATTGATACACTCATCTAAATTCGGTTTGTTCGTGACTTGAAGCCCAATCGTTGCCTACCCTCACTTAATTTGTACAAAACTTTAGCATTTGAAGGACCGTCACGCGCTTCTCTAATTGGCAGCAATGAATAAGCCTACGATAACTATTGATTCGGACTTTTTGTTACTTGTTTAAGCGTCTCTCTAAGGTAATTATTAAGAATAATTTCATTTGTTCAATATTTATTTATTTATTTATTTATTTCATGGAAAAGACACAGAAGTAAACTATACATAGAAACATTAAAGTATAAACAAATGGTTAGTTTAATTTACTTCCTCTACGATTTCCTCAAATACGTTATTTTTGTAGGGAGTAATTCGGTGACATTTCTAAACCAGTCTCTGATAATGTTAAAAAATAAAATTAATGTTGTTTACAAAGCAATGGAATTAAATTAAATTAGAAACTAAGATAAGCGTTCATACACACGGTTACACACATTCATGCAATCTAACATATTACCATCCATACACACACATACACACATGCCTTTTAATTTGATATTATATTTGTGTAGTTACACAATTTCTTACAATTTCTCGTTTTTGGTGTCTAAAATTTGCCTAACTTCCTTTTTAAATTTGATTTTACTATTATTAAATATGTCTATGCTAAGGAGTTTTTTATTGTAGGAGCTGCAGATTCTTCGTAGGGGGGCTCGACAGCCTGCGTTACTCTGTGAAGTAGGTACTGAGAATAAAGCCTTAGATCGTGTAGAGTGGGTTGGCGCTTTAAAGTTAATTTGCTCAAGAAGAGTAGGGCAGTCATATTCATTGTTCAATATATTGTAAAGGGTCTTTGCGTCTAATAAGAGCCTTCTGTCACAAAGTCTTTGTAGGTTATAGAGTTTAAGCAGGTCGGCATAGTGTCCTCGGGATCGAGTCAGTCTAAAATGGAGGGCTTTAACAAATTTCTTTTGGATCATCTCCACCCTTTTGGAATAAACTGCGTAGTATGGATTCCATATTATAGATGCATAGTCAAGTACTGAGCGTATTAAAGATTGATAGAGAGATAAGTATGTTGATGCTTTCTTAAAAGGTTTGGTGATTCTCAGGACAAATATGGTGTAAATTTTATCTATGTGCTTGTCAAATATTAACTTTTCGTCAAAAGTCATGCCAAGATCGCGAATGTTATTTACTTTAGTTAAGTCTTCACCACCGATGTTATAGGTATGTTCTATTTTGTTAGGGTTTCTAGTAAACGATATTTGTTTGCACTTGTCATACGCGAGCTGCAATTTGTTCCTTGTACAAAATTCCTTAAATCTATTCAAATCCTCTTGAATGAGGATACAATCTTGTTGCGATTTGACTTTCTTGTAGATTTTTAAATCATCAGCGAACATAAGAATGTTAGAGTTCTGAAAGCATTGCTCTATTTCGTTGATAAACAAAAGATATTGGAGAGGTCCTAGAATAGAACCCTGGACGACTTCAGACGAGACTATACTTTTACTTGATGAATACCCGTTAATAGTGATAATTTGATACCGGTTTCTGATGTAAGAGGCAAACCATTTAAGAAGGTTGCCCTTGATTCCATTATAAGCAAGTTTTTTCAGTAGTAGAGCATGATCGACCTTGTCAAAGGCTTTGCGAAAGTCCGTATAGATTGCATGGACTTCTGTTCTTTTATCTAATGCTTCAAATATATTATTATTATTATTATTATTATTATTTATTATACACAAGCAGCTATAAGCTGATGATGTGTATGTCACAGCACTTTATGTTTTTATTTATTAAAAAATTTGTCCAGTCTATTTTTAAAGCAGTTCACTGAGGTAGCACTTATAACACTGTCAGGCAGTTTATTCCACTCGTGAACTACACGGTTAGGAAGGAAATGTCTACGTGGGTTGCTTGCACATGTCGACGTGTTAATTTTAAGATGGTGACCTCTCAGATGACGATTTTGGTTCATCTTGAAGAGTTCCCCCAGCGCGGGAACGTCATAGTGTCCAGTGAGCACTTTGTATGTTTTTATATTCTGAATATGATAGCAAGTTAGTTGTAACGGATTTCTTCTTCATAAAACCATGTTGGTTTTGACTTATTTGGGACTGGACTATGGGATACAATGCATTATGTACAAGTGATTCGAATATTTTCGGTAATGTTGAGAGATTTGATATGGGTCTGTAATTAGGGATTTTGGCTCTAGGGCCAGATTTGTGTATAGGGATTACATTGGCAAGTTTCCATCTATCTGGAAACGTTCCTTCTTCTAAACATTTGTTGAATTTTATAAAAAGGGGATAGCTGATTTCTTTACATGTATTCTTAAGGAATAGAGCACTTATTTTGTCAGGACCGGGACCCTTTGTTATGTCTTGATGTTTTAATGCTTCTTCTATTTTATATTTTGCTATGTGTACATTAAGTGAATACATTAAGTAAATATTAAACTTAAGCGCAGAAGTAAAAATAACGCGTAGATATTGTTTTGATGACCAAACCAATATTGTTTTGACAAAATCACCCGCACCCGCCCCGCAAAATTGATGTTATAAACACCCCGGGCTTTCTTAACCTTGAATTGTATTCGTAATCTAATAAGCCTTTAGGTTTAAGTACTTGAAAATACACAACATAATATTTTTCTACTTTCAGCTATGTTTACCAACAAAACATTTTTTTTATGTTCAGCTAGGTTTTCCAACCACATGTAGTAAATTACGGCAAACTCATTTTCCTCCTGCGTTCAAATAGAACCGGTTCAAAAATAACGATAACATTATGTATCTTCTATTGATTCGTTCAAGTGATACCACTAGTATTCATTCCAAAATATAAACACAGAAGCCTAGTGTGAGTTCTGCGAAACCAAATGATTCAAACAATTCACATACGACGACAGATGTTCGTTTTGCTTTAAGATTTTATCGTAATCTTTTTACCGCTAATCTTCTTTTTCTTCTTCTTATGATTTGACTTCTTGATACGACATAATATTAACTTTTTACTTCACTCGCGTAAAGTAGAGTACGTCTAGGACTTCCTGTTTCTCTGTTCTCCTCGATCTTTAATTCTATATCGTAGCAGTCTTGAAAAGTTTAGCCACGTGCAAGTTCAGGCAAAGAAAGTTTCATGCCTTTTAATTAAAAAGTAGTATATCTTACTTGTCATAACTTATTTACTTATAGATAAATAAATAAAATTACAATACCTAACTCCGAAAAACCATTATGCTGTTTAAA
Organism: Ypsolopha scabrella; assembly: GCA_910592155.1. Lineage (NCBI taxonomy): Eukaryota > Metazoa > Arthropoda > Insecta > Lepidoptera > Ypsolophidae > Ypsolopha > Ypsolopha scabrella. The sequence continues at coordinate 13,437,980 of OU342963.1, forward strand.
ATTCTTTGATACATTAAGAACAAAGAACAATGTTATAATAACAGATTACAGAGACGCAACTCTCCTAAGATTTTTTCCTAAAAGGTGTCACTTATTCCCTCGGGGATAAAAAGCTTCGAGTCACGGCGCCGCGCCGGCGGGCGGCGGCGGACGATCGCGGCGGCCGGCCCTTCTATAACCGAACCTATTTCCCTGCAAACAGCTCAATTTTGTGTGAAATGATACCATTTTCATGATTATGCGAAAAGGATACCTTCTTTTATATGTAACTTTTTGATCCACTTTTATGTGTTTACTATAGCGAAATATTGGGCCATCATGAACGGTTCCCTGGTAGCTCAATTTACGCTTGGATTACGTGCTCTAGTCTATCTAATTTTACTCGTATTTTTATTCATCTTTGTTGATTTTGTAACAACACTCATACTACTTATAAAGAAACATATCCGTTACACCAGGGGCAGAAAATCAGATAAGGAAACAAATACCGTCGCTTTGCTTTATCGAAAACTGTCATGGTATGGCTTCAGACTGGCAAAGAACAGTTGCTAATATGGGATAGTAAATATAAGCGATAAAAGGGATGAAGCACCGTTTACAAATTTAAGAATTAAATTAAGAAAAAAAACGCGTAACGGGAAGAGGCGAGGACAAAGAAGAAGAACTATGAAATAAAACTGAAACAAAACTATGAAATAACAATGAAATGGAGACTTGTGATTGGTCGATTCGTTGCGTGAGGCCCACAGGGACGCGAAAATTTTTCAGTGACTATGAGAGTCTAAAATTTGTGTTTTCTGTGGACGAGATAATTTCAAAAAGGTATTATTTAAAAATCGTGTTTTTCCGTCTGCTACGTGTACCGAATCGATTTTCACCTACACACATATCTAGCCAAACACCAGAATGTAGCTGAAAAACACATTTCATTTCTTTATCTTTATCTTTATCAATTTTCTTGTCATTCAATTGTAAGTAAGCGACAAGGAACTTACGTCAGCTCTACACTAACTGTATACGTGGGACGCACTATAAGTTTCCGGAATGAATATGAAAAAATACTATTAAAGGTACAAAATTAATTTATTGTTTTTCAAAATAATCTCCCTTGGCGTCTTTGCACTTTTTCATTCGATCAAACCAGTTTTGAAAACTTTTGTGCCACTCCCCTGTGGTGACCTCTGAAACGTGTTTTTCATACTCCTCGACAGCCTCTTCTGGTGATGAAAATCGTTGACCGCGTAATTGGTTCTTAATTTTGGGGAACAGAAAAAAGTCACAAGGTGCCAGGTCGGGACTGTATGCAGGATGACTCATGAGTTCTACATTTTTCGTCTTCAAAAAGTCGTTTGTCTGTCTGGCCGTGTGAGAACTAGCATTGTCGTGATGCAGGATGATACGGCGTTTACGGTTATTTTTACGGAGTTCGTCAATAACTTCCGGCAAACAAATGGTCGTGTACCAGTCACTATTCACGGTACGACGATTCTCTAAAGCAACAGTAGCCACGTGTCCAGTTTTATTAAAAAAAGAAGCAATCACCCGCTTAGATGCACTTTTCACGCGCGCCACTTTGGTTGGTTTCGGCTCATCTTGAAAGACCCATACGCTCGATTGCTGCTTTGTTTTGGGATCGTAGCAATAAATCCATGTTTCGTCACCTGTTACTATGTCCCACACCAAATTTGACGCACCTTCGTTGAATCTGGTAAGCATGGCACTGCACCAAGTGACGCGGTCCGTTTTTTGAGCCTCGGTCAAGTTGTGTGGGATCCACCGCGAGCACAGCTTTCTCACACCCAAATGTTTGTGTAGGATTGATTGTATTTGACTCATGCCTATTTCTAAGGATGCGCGAATTTCATGGTAGGTCACATGCCTGTCTGTTTCAATCATACGGCGCACAGCATCGATGTTTTTGTTAGTCACAGCGGTGGACGGCCGACCATCGCGAGATTCGTCACTGAGATTGATACGACCACGCTTGAATTCTGCAAACCAGCTATAAACAGTCGTCTTGCATGGTGCTTCATTGCCAAAAGCTGTTTTAAGCCGAGCGATGCTCTGTTGAGCTGTCAAATTACACTTAATATCGTAGAAAATCATACTACGAAAATTTTCCCGAGTTAAATCCATGTTGATGCAGACACACAATTTTTTAAATGGCGCCACAAGGTAAAAACAAAAGACAGTCAGATGAAACAAACTGCATTCTACAGCCAAAGAGTTCTATTTTCAAATTTTGCAATAAATTTTTAAATATTGTTTATTTAAGTGGCCAGTTCCGGAAACTTTTAGTGTTACCTATGTATCAATCCTTTTTAAGTGCGCAACCTCAAAATTGTTACTTTTGAAATGAACTAGGGCCATGATGATTTCGTAGTGAAAGTACAATTTCATAAATACTTCTAATTGCAAACGATATGTTTCTACTAATGCAAAATAACCAACTGAAACTAATTTTCAGCACGCGAGTAGGCGTGTCGAATATAATCGTTTAGATTGCGTGTGTCTAATCAAAATAAAACTCGTAATTTTTAATTTACCTACCTAATATTTTTAGTTTAATAACATGCCACTCTCATGCTTTTGACACGTACATAATAAACCACAGTTTTAAAATGAGTAATTTATTTTATACAACAAGGTTTTTTAGCTCTATCTATTTCAATTATTAGTAAAAATAATAGACGAAGAAGGATCCGGACTATGAATTGGAATGCGATCTATTTGTCTTAGCAATATTAAGAATTAAAAGGGTTGAGGCGGGGTTAAATCACGCTTAGCCTAAACTAATGTTGCTAAGAGACACAAAGCATCACGAAAAAAAATACAATGTAAAATCAACAAATATCGTAAGACTTTTCTGATATTGATGAATAAACACAGTATGCTCGTAATTTATCAGTTCTCCCAACCGGTTTTGGCTTAACGCCATTATCAAGGGTTTAATAATAATACATTTTGAAGGGTTTAAAGATTAATTCGATTTTATTTCGTGCAATAAATGAAGTATTTAATTTTTTTAAATAGTATTGTTTTAAATAAATCGCTACTAAACCTTAAAACTAGGGTTTCTTTTTAACATGATCTCAAAATGTTGATCGTCAACTACTGTTTAATTTTTATAAACCTTTTATATCTATGTCGTCGGCTTATCGTAGGCATATCATATTCCTGTAAAATGGTTTAATTTGTTAAAATTAGGAGTTCGCCTCGATCCGCTTCACTCGGCTCCCCAACATTTACATGTAAAACGGTCATCGTCGCACCTAATTTTTAGGGTTCTGTAGAACCTAAAAGGTAAAAGGAACCTTCATGGTGAACCCACCTTCAACTTTAGCACCATTAAACATAAAGACTTGAAATTTGCTACTTGTAATTTTTTTTAATTGTTCAAAATATGAGAAAAATAAAAAAATATCCTAAAAATGCAATATGAGTATAAAATTGTAGATATTAAAAAGCTTATCATAAAAATGCATGTTTATACTAAATAAAGTATTTTCAGAGCTCCTCACGTCCAGATTTACTTTTCTGTTTTCTTATACTGCAATGATATAAAATTTAATTTGTACAAGCATACATTTCTATGATAGGCTCTTTAATATCTACAATTTTATACTCATATTGCATTTTTAGGATATTTTTTTATTTTTCTCATATTTTGAACAATTTTTGAATGAATGAATATATTTATTTATTTCAAGAATAACTTAAATCTAAATACATCCCACAAAACCAAGTAGGAATTTGGTTTGTCTGTGGGGAGGGAGTCGCACTTCTTTTTCGTAGGTAGGTACATTAACAATAAATAATAACATTGTTATTTTAATCTATGTTTACATATTTTGTAGAAGGTAAGTTTTATATAATTTTGCAAATTTATTTTTATTTTGTTCAGATCTTATACGAACAGGCATTTCATTATATAACATTGGAATTTTGCGTTTAAGCAATCTGCCGCCAAAGTAGTTATTCACTTTTACTGTTTCATATTTACCCTGAGCAGTTGCTCTCGTGTTGAGCCCATGCTGTTTAGGTATCTTATGATCTGGGGTGCCATGGCCATTTACTGCAATTATGTATTTATATTTTAATGAAGCCGGTAGTATTTTACATAATGAGTACAATATTTTGATATTATTTTTGTGTTTTTTCCTAACATTTTTACTGACTAGGAATTTTAAGAATTTTATTTGTATATTTTCAATCTTATCCATGTATGTTTTAAATATAGATCCATAGCAGTCCACACCATAAGATATAATTGAGTCAACCAACGACATATATATAGTTTTTAGCACAGAAATTGGTACTTTGTAACTAAGATGTTTGAATTTAAATAACAATATGCGTAGCTTATTTAATATCCTTTCTATGTGTTTAGTCCAGCCCATATTTTCATCGATGCACATTCCTAGGTATGTAACACATGGAACTTGCTTTATTGTTTTACATTTACAATTAGATAAGTTATTATGGAAACAGTTAAAGTCGTGGGCAACCAGTTGACATGAAGAGTCCGGGGTACAAGAGTACGGAGACCGGATAACAAGGAGGTTAGTTTTTTCGGCATTGAGTACGATTCCGTTATCGTGCGACCATCGCACTACGTTGTCGATATCCTCCTGCACGAGACGCGACACCTCGCCCATGTCGCGGCCGGCCCGCAGCGTGCACAGGTCGTCCGCGAACATGTACGCTGAGCAATGGCGGACCACGTTGCACATGCTGTTCACGTGCATCAGGTAACACAGCGGGCCACAGCCGGAGCCCTGCGCCACCCCGCGCCGCGCCGCCCACTGCTGCGGTCCGCTGTGCTCCTCGCCCACTCTCACCCGGTACGAGCGGTCCGTCAAGTACTGGCGGTACCAGCTATTAAGCGGTCCGCTGATCCCGCACTCCGCCATCGCCCCAAGCAGCGTCTCGTGCCGTAGGGTATCGAAGGCCTTTTTAAAGTCGAAAAATACAGCAACAACAAATTTTTTATCGTTGAGATAACTATTAACTTCGTCCGTAAATTTTACAAGTAATGTTGATGTACTTTTATCCTTCTGAAAACCGTGCTGGCAATCGTTTATAACTGCATGTTCATTAAGGAATCTATTTTGTTGATTAACTATACATTTTTCTATGATTTTTTCTATACTGGATAAGATAGCTATAGGTCTGTAGTTAGCATAATTTTTATGATCACCTTTTTTATAAATAGGTCGCATTATGGCTTCTTTTAGTTTTTGAGGAAACTTCGAATTTTTTATACATAAATTAATTAAGTGAGCTATGACTGGGCTTATTTGTTCACTTATATATCTTAGGTCCCTCATACGTATACCATCTGACCCTGGCGATTTCTTATCACTCATTTTCTTTATGACTTTTTGGACCTCCTTGCTATTCACCGTTCTCCATCTCATCGACATACAAGCCTCATTTCGATAGTCAGCACGGTTTAAGAAAGTTTCGTTACAATCATGAATTATATTATCGATATCATTTTTAAATGTAGTTGCAAAGTTATTACATATTTCTTGCTTTGTATTTCCTGACAAGTGTTTCAATATTACCTCATCTGTTGACTTTTTTCTATTACCAAGTATTCTATTTATATTATCCCATATTTTCTTTACGTTACCATTACATTCGATTATGTTTTGTTTCTCATGTTCATTTCTTATTTTAGAGAATAGCTTTGTACACTTATTTCTGTATTTTGTATAATTTAATCTTTTTAACATGTTTGTTTTATCTTGGAACCATATCATAAACAGTGTATCCCTCTCCAATACCATTTTTTTCATTTTGTTGTTTACCCATCCTTTTGAGTCCCTTCCACTTGTTTTGACTTGTTTAGTCTGGTAACTTGATTCGTAAATATTAGTAAATATTTCATAAAATTGATTGTACAGTTCTAACGGACTAATATTCAATAAGTGTTTAAAGTCGATTGAGGCAAGTTTTTCGTAAACAAGTTTGTTATCAAGCAGGAGGCGCGTCACTGACCCCCCCGGCCGCACGTCTCCGCGCCCGTTCGTGCCTCGGCGTGAGTCAGTAGTCGCGCCTAGGGAATCCAATTTATGATTATTAAAATCAGCGCTGCTTACAGCAACAGCGGTGCAATAATGGTCCGCCATTTTATACTCTAATACGGCCGAATAAAGTTCATCACGCGGGCATCTCACGAATATGTGATCAAGGCACGATTCTACTATTTCGCCTTTTAAGATTTCTCTTCTAGTTACGTTAGTGATGCACTTGGAATAGCCACATTCCGCCAACAAATTCTCGTAGGTTAAGACATTATTATTACTAGTATCTAATAGATTTATATTTATATCTCCGCAGATTATAATCTTTTTATGGCTAGGTAGGTTTTTTAATAACAATTTTAATTCGTCTAAAAATTTAGATAATTTGTTTTGTTGATTGATTTTAGGCGGGCGGTAAATGGCTACAATAAGTACATCACTACCATTTTTTCTGACATTTACCAAAACACATTCCGCCGCTGTCATAATAAAGGGAGGTTCACAAACACATGCAGAGAGGTCAGAGTGAGTGTAAACTAACACACCGCCACCTCTCCTGTTTTGTCTTGTATAACTATTGAGATCGTAGCCCGAGATGTTGTACATATCTAACATATCGTATGAAATGTTAGGCTCAGTTATTACTATAACGTCTAATAAGGCGAAGTAATTATGACAAATAACTAAGAGTTCGTTATAGTTCTTTTTAATAGAACGAATATTTACGTGAAATAAATAAAAGTCTTTTTTATCAGTGATTCTATCCATGACTGAAGACAGTTTGTACTCACTTCATAGCTGCAATTAGTGAGCACATCAAGGTCCTGAATTGCTGCGAAAGCGATATTTATATATTTTCACAAACATAACACTTAGATATTATTGACACTTTTGACCTTTTTTTAACTCACTGATGTCATTTGCGCACTTAATTCTTGATGTCTTGGCTCCATCAGTCTTCTTGACAAGTACTTTGCCGTCGCTCATCCAGATGTATTTATACACGTCGCGAAGTTCAACTCTGGTTTTCCAAAACAGGTCGCGGGTCTCCGGGATCAGGTCCTCGTTAATGTATATGGCGAACTTCTGGGTGCCTCCTGTCAACATGTCGCTGGTGATGGCGCGCGCCTCTCGACGTTGTTTTAGCCAGGTGTCGCGCGCGGCCAGACCAGAAGATGAGAACTTCACAAGAATTGGTGAAGGTTTGGTGTTGCTCCTGGGTGGAGCCCTTCTGATACTTTCTACGTCTTTGGTGCTGACCTTCATTAGTTCGCCAAGTTTTTCAATGATTACCTTAGTGTTCTCGTCCGGAAGCGTTTCTATACCTACTATTTCTAGGTTAGATTTCCTCGCGCTTTGTTCTAGATCGAGTATTTTTTGCTCGAGCGCACCGTTGTACTTTTGTAGGTAGACGCATGTATTCGATAGGTTATGTATGATTTTTTCAAGTGAACCTATTTTTCCATGGTTATTTTCTGAGACTTTTCGAAGTCATCAACTTTATCAGAAAAGAACTGCATAGAACGTTGCATTTCATCTCTTATAGCCGACTGGATTTCGCGTTTAACCTCGTCCCTAATGGTAAGCTGGATTTCGCGCTTGAATTTGGTCAACGACACCTTAGACATTTTGTCTAAGGAAGCGTCTTCACTGTCGGTGATTTCTTCGTCCTTCTCGGCGTCTGGGATAATGCAGGATAGACGCGAAGGCTTAGTTTTACCGGTACAAGCCTTGCACAACCATTCAACCGAGTCCGTCAGGAACAGCGCGTTCAATTGGTCAGGAGATATTGATGCACAGCTGCCATGTAACCATTTCTTGCATTTGGAGCACTGCAATCCAGGTTTTTTCTTATTCACTAACGTGGAACATGTCGAACATTTTGCCATCGCGAGATTATTGCAAATTGTTTCTAAAAAGCGGGTAGTTGCACTGTGACACGATTATACGATGCGAAGGTCTCGCCTCGACAAGCAATAACGCACGACTGAATTAAAAAATACTAAATAAAGTATTTTCAGAGCTCCTCACGTCCAGATTTTGGCACCGATTTTGAGAAATCTTTGAAAAACTACAAGAAAATGCATGTTCCCCCCATAACTGGCCATATGCAGGAAAACTACAGCGATAAAAAAAAAAGATAACAAATGAGAAATTAAAAAAAAATCTACATATATTTTATAAATATACAATATGGGTATCAAATTCTAGATACCTATTAAAAACCTGATTATAAAAATATTGACTTATTACTATATTTATTGGCACCGATTTTGAGAAGTCTTTGAAACACCACAAAAAATGCATGTCACGATAACAAAATGACAAAATTAAATTTTTCATCCACGAGTTTTATTTCGGGTAGGGTATAAAAATATTTGAGTCTCTCTTTTGTGGTACAATTGATTGAATTGAATTGAACGCATTCCCCCTGCTGTAGAACACAAAAACCAATATGAGAGCGCCTACTTCTAGAGAACATGTGTTTCAGGAAGAAAGAAGTCGGCAAAAGTGTTATTTTGGTACCATCGCGGTCAGTATGTATTTTGAACTTCTTAGTGAATGCCTGCTTTAATATTTGAAGTCGGTTATTATTTTTTTGTTTAAAGTTTATTTAGTCTAAGGTTTCCATATGAATACGAACTACCTACAGAATTAATTTTATGGTTTTTACATATTTGATGCTTGTGATTGTTGGCACTTGGTTTATGGTTTTTCATCAAAACCCTCCCAGTTTGTGACACATAAAGTTTTACTATAATCAGTGTCCATTAAACATGGTTTTTATTCTCATTATCGACATGCGTGATTACTACACCTGCTAGTCTATCATAGCAAACAATATCGGGCTCGATAGCGCTTGATACAGTGCTATGTCTCACTCTGTTGATCTACCTAAAAAGGGACGGACAGAGGTATATCGAACTGTCAAAGCTCGATATGGTCAACTATGCTAGGTACCCTGATCCTAAGACTGGTTTAGTGTGATTTATAATAAAAAGGTTTTACTAAATATCAGCACCCGTCTTGGTGACAAGATGAAGAGCGTAAAATAAAATGGAACGTAAGATTTTCTGAAAAATGTATCAAATGAACTGTTTTGAACATACGAACGGTTGCCATGTTGCCATCTTACAATCTAAGAATTGTCGACGGCTGTGATTGGACAATGTGCTGTCAAATAGTCTTGTCAAACTTTGCGTTCCGATTTGTGTTATTAAAGTTTACGTACTACATATACTAGTGTACATGCAGTTTTTGCCATCTTCATAAACAATATTTCCAATCTTATCTCTTCTTTCTACTACCTTTATGCAGATGATCTCCAAATTTATACAAAAGATAAGCTTGATGAACTACCAAATGCAGTTTCCACGACTAAGTCAGATCTTGCTCATGGTTAGGAATGGAGTGAACAATTCTGACTTAAAGTCAATCCTATCAAAACACAGGTATTTGATGGAATACAAATACCATACAGCAGTACAGTGAAGAACCTAGGTGTCTTCATCGATAGTTGCTAATCTCAGTATTCTCAAATAGAACAAGTTAGCCAGAAAATGTTTGCGTCTGCAGGATCTTTGAGAAGACTCAGAAATTTCCTTCCAACAGCCACTAAAATTGCGCTTGCTATATCCCCTCTCTTGCCTATTCTTGATTATGCGGAGGTTTGTTATCTAGATTTAACTTCGAAGCAGCCGGATAAGCTTGAACGCCTCCAAAACTTTGCTATTACATTTACACACAACTTCAATGGCTCCCAATTCGCCTTCGGCGTGACACCCACATCCTCTCCCTTCTTTACACTGTACTGTTCAATTATTTAACTCCTTAATATCTTAAAGGTTGCTTTAAATTCTTGACTTCTACTCACGACCGTGCCCTACGATCCTCCGAAAATTTGCTTTTTGAAACTCCATCTCACTCGTCTAAATTTTATGGTAACTCTTTTGCTGTTAAAGCTGTTAGATTATGGAATGACTTGCCTATCGCTATTATGCGTGCTCCCTCGTTGCCTGTTCTTAAATGATTACTGAAGGATCATTTTCTTTCTTCGTAAGTTTTTTTATTTTTATTTATTTTTGTTATATCCGTCAATCTCTGCTGCTTACATTTAATTGTTTTTGGTTTACGTATTATATTATTTATTTGTATTTTATGATTTATATGGTTATTTAGGTGGTAGAGCTGATGCCGGGCTCGACTGTGGAGGTACCACCATCTTACTTGCAAATCCTCCCGAAGTTGTTTGGAGGAGGGTAAAAGAACAGCTCTCAGGCAAAACCAGGCGGCCCACCATTGTCTGGGACCGATGGATGGCGGTATATCCATCCCCAATTGCCGGGCCTTATATAAAACAGACTGGTGACGGGCAGCGGCGTCACTGGTGCAAGGGTTTCGGCACCGCGCTCGCCAACCCGCCTGCCCAGCGTGTGTGAGTATGGGCATTTCTTCTAGGAGGACCGCCAAGAGTGGCGAAATCCTGGAAAGGCCTATGTCCAGCAGTGGACGGAACAGGCTGATGGATGGATGGGATGGTTATTTATTAGTGTATTGTATAATATGTATAGTATTCTAAGTACTTGTATGTACAATGTTATAATTTATGTAACTATATATTTTTTTAAATTAGTAATTTGCTATCTTTTTATTATTATTTCTTATTTTGTAAACCCCCTTTCACGTTTTATTTTTCCTACAATTAATTTCCACCCAAAGGTTTTCTGGAAGAAATCGCTATAAGCGATAAGGCCGCCATTTGTTACCTTTTTTATACTGTATTGTGTTTTATTATTTTCATTTGGTGCACAATAAAGAGTACTTGTCTTGTGTTGTCTTGTTAATCTGTGTAACTTTGTACAAATCATGTACAAAGTACGTCACAAAAAAGCAAAATATATAATTTCTCCATACCATTAGACATTTATAGTTTTGATACAGGTTCTATTTTGGCAGATTACTTAACATAAAACCTGCTTTAATGAATTGAACAACATCACAAATTTATGGAAACAGTGCTGAGTCAAGTTGTAGTACTAGACTAGACCTGCATTGAAGCACCTTCAAGCAATAGTTACATACTTCCCTGGTTCAACCTACCGTATTTGTTGCTAGAATGAAGTAACTAAGTTTTGTTAAAACCAATTAATCATAAATTTCATCAGCCTAAGTTAATAAATAAGCAAAACAGTATTTTATTATTAAGATTATATGTCGATTGTCATTTAAACTATTTTGAATGGTAGTACCTACAGCAATGGAAATTTGAGAGTGTTCGCGTTCGTGGTTTCATTATAATAATTTATTTTAAACCAATCTTACACAGCAGCTTGGTAACTTGTCTGTCCTTCGTGTCGTTGCAATAAATTGTTGGAAAACACGCTTTGTTAGACACTTCAAATAAGTTTTTTTTATTAATCATACGTTATGTTATGAGTTCTTATGTTAAGCTGCGAACAAATAGGTACAAACTTTTCCTACATGGGTTTCCGTATTCTGATAGAACCCTAAAAGCAGAAACGTTAGCATAACGTACTGCTTCATAACAAAAAGTGTTCAAAGGTTTGAAGATTTTCGGATGGTACGGGCCATTTGCCAGGATCAATCACGGGTCTCCACCACTCGGTCGGGTAATGTAGCGTGGGTAAACGTGTCAAGTATCCAGAACATTACTTGTTGTTACAACAAAACATGAGAACATTACCCATGTTCATGTTCCGTTGACCCATTTTTTGACTTTCATCTGTATAATTTCATAAATTGTGACTAAAGCCGCGATTACACCATCAGATTAATCGGCATCTTAACTAGTATAGGATTGGACTTAGAACAGTGTAATTGCGTTTAAGACGGTATGTTTCTTCACGCCTCCTAATTAGGATCCTAGTTAAGTTTTCGATAAATTGGTTGGTATTAACGCGGCTTACCTCTTAGGCGTAAGCCAGACAGAAACGGTGCGGGCGCGGGAGCACCATCAGCGCACTTCTTCTATCTGTTTTGCACCGCGTCCCTCTCCTACATTTTGTATGAAAGAACATTGGAAAGGCGCCAAAACAGCACGCCACGGTTGCGACGAGGGCATGCCGCGGGCGCACCGAAGGCGCACCGCTGGCGCGCACCCCCTCACCTCGCTCACATCCTGTCAGATCAGAATCAAACACTTGAATACCGCCGATACACACCGTCCCGTCGTTGGCGTGCCACGGGTTTATCCAATGCACGCCGGTAGCGCGTCAGTGGCACGCCCGATGCGCGCCGCGCCACTTATGTGTGGTTTGCGCCGTAGTTACGTTGCGCGCGTTGTGCGTTGCGCGGTGCGCCTATGTTCCACTCAGATACAGATATCTCCTCAGGTTCACATCACATTGCATTGAACGTTACGTTTCTTGTACTCACCAAAAAACCTTTCTTAGATTCTAAAGATATCAATAAAAAAGCTTCCATCAATTTACCTTCAGAGAAACACTAACAAACACAGTGTTTACAAAAAAAATGCTCTTTCAAATAATTTTCCATTTCCGGATTATAGTAAACTGGATTACTAGCTTTTGCCGGCGACTTCGCCCGCATTGAGAATCCTGTCAGATCAATATTTTTGGGAACTATAATTTTATTGTCGATAATGAAATTAAATACATTTTTACCAGTATGCCTAGTTTCATAAATAATATATATTTAAAACGGGAAGGACACTCAAAATACGGCTGTATAACTGATGTAATAGGGTCATTCCATAAAAGTACGCTTATTGATATTGGCGTAAGACCTATTGCGATCGAATACCATCTGCCGTATTAGTTTTCAAGGTCTGCTGCAGGCACCTGCTACCCATACTCACAGATAAGTTCCAACCTCTGCAGCTAGGCTGTGAAAGTCAGGAAAGCTGTGAGGCTGCAGCTCACTTCACGCAGCCTGTACCTTTTCAGATAACGGCGGATGCGAGGTGATGTTGACAGGAGCGCTTTGTTGACCGAGGTAAAAGAAAATACCTAAGTTCTTTGAAACTGGTGACATTAAAGACAGAAATAAAGTCAAGGCACATTAAAAAAGTTAATTTAAAAACCAGGCCATCATTTTTAGGTTAAGAGACTTCAGTAATCTAAATTAGCAGCTCGATGTGATTTGGTACAAATATCGAAAGAAACGACATTGAAAAATCTCATACCAGCGTGCATTGTAAAGATAGCGCAAAATAGAGAACATAATGATTTATATGATAATAATAATTACTTTTCATTTAATAATATGATAAATGAGACATTTATAATGTTGATGGTTGTGATTGTCGGCACTTGGTGGAACTTATTATGCATCTTTGTTAAATAAGACACCTCTACTTGTCCACATAATTATTATTGTACTTCAATACGCCCGACGGGTTTCGCTTATAAGCATTTTCGAGGGATTTATAAAATATAAAATAACTTAAATAATCACACAACAATGTTTACATGTTTCATGCGTGCGATAAATATGCATTTATAAGTTTTAAATATCATTATGTTAGATTTTTGTATTGCTCTTGTGTGTATAAGTTTTAACCTCGTCTTTTTTCAATTGAACAAGTTTAAGCATTTTATCCGTATTTATTTACATATTGTAGGTAACATCACAATTACGAGACAAAAGTCAATAAATGACAGAAAATTTAAACCCATTCAAAAACGACTCTAAACGGAGTTTAGTTTGGATAGCGAAGCTTGCTTACTCGAGATTTATATAGAAACCCAATGAGCTTATCCATTATCGAGTTAGGTTGTTGGCTATACATACACTGCATCTTTGCTATATGGGCTTTTGTCAAAAGCCTAAACAGTGCTGGCCTTAATTATTACAAATTCTTGTCTGTAACAAATGTTATTTTATGATGTGCCTGGCCTTTCTTTTTGTTGCCACCAATCTCAAAGAACCATGTTTTTCTTGCTTAATATACTCTTGTGTTCTGTGGATATCCATTATTTCCCATAAAGCGTAACTTTCTTTGACTTAACCTTTTTTTTTTCAATAGCCAGAATAATTACAATTAGAGAAGCGGGAAAGCATAAAATTTCTTGGAATTTATCAAGAATCCAGGTGAAGCGTAGATTTTCTACTTACCATAAACGAGAGAGTACGCATTAAGATATACGTTTCTTTTTCCAGAGCTAAGGTAAAATTACCCTCTCTTTGTGATGCTAATTTTAAAACCAAGGAATTCATTTTTTATTCATAAGTTTTTCTGCTTCGAAGCCTGCCGTCGGCGGAGCATCCACAACGCAGTGATGACTTTGAGAGTTTCTTTTTTGTATTTCAACTATAAATAGAAGACAATGTTTGTATTCGCAAATCAATTTGAAAATATAAATATATGGCAAGAGTAAGTAAGCAACGGGCTTTCTGTTATTATTAGATGAATAAAATATTTCTCAGCATACTTCAAGCCTATTATTTGAACGAGTATTTATAAATCCACTAAATTAAAAATTAAATGGCATACAATTTTGTTTGTTATAACCATGTATGTAAAAACAACGTATTATGCTTTAGCTTCATTACGGCGAGGGTTATGTCTGTCGCTTAGCCAATAAGCGACCGAGCTTGGAATATAGTTGTAAATTGAAATTTTTAGCTGGGTAGAAAAGTCGGGAGTAATATTTAAATTACAGGATAAACAAAATATCTTTAATATCGTTCACTGTTGTACAGTGGAGACCTCGTTAAGTTAGACAGTTTGGACTCTGTACCTATCTTATATTCTTCTCTGTAGGGGCTAATGTCGTACTGCAAGTGTACAGCTTGATGTGGTCTCTACTGTACGAGTATAATACATTAAACTTTGTTTAAAGAAGCAAAGAATATTCAACGCTTTAATTATGGCACTAGTCTTTAATCTAGAACGGTTGAACTTTTCTTAGAAGGGCAACGATAAGGCTAACTCCTTAATACTCACGTTGGGACGTAAAAATCGTCAATAAAGAGAAGTTATGTGTTTACTGTTCAGTAACATTCCATGCTCGGAAACACGTCTGACGTCTCTTAAAGGATATATGTCGTGACGATATGATTGTGATAGAAAGCCTTCTAGAGTCTCTACCTAAATAGTCTCTATCGTTAAATTTCTCTCTTTTTTTCCGGATGCCTGTATGGTTCAGTTTTCAAGGGACAGAGTGTATGAGTATGGGCATTTCTTTCAGGTGGAAAGTGAAAAATGGAAAAATCTGGAAAAGCCGAAGACGAAGCAGGCTGATAGATGGACGGATGAATGCATGGAACCCAGTCAGCTATTTGTACAGTCGCTTGCAGTTCAATCTTGTAGATGTAGAATATAATTTTCAAACTGTTTAAACTTAGAAAATAGCATAATTATGCATTATTTTAAATAGTTTGTTTCAGGGTACAGTAAACAAAAAATATAGGTAACCAGGAGCCAACGCACACACTCTTATATCCCACAGGTGGGTGGCATATAAGATAAGGAATACTTGGTCAAATAAGGTGACTTTCATATAAATAGCCAGATTCATAATGTAATTGATATATTACATCTCAACTGAAGCCGGGCCCGGTATGGCCCGAAATAAATCTTGAGATTTTTTTTTCTATTTATTGTTTTTGTTATGTTTATATAATACACAATAAAAGGTTTTTAAAAGAGCATATATTATTTATTAGTTAACAAATTCATACTGGAGACTCAGTAAGTGGTGAAGTCCAAGGTTCAATAACCCTGTTTGCAAAATACGAAAATGTATTTTTTGTGCCCCTACACTTGTTCAAGAACAACCTCGACTTAATGAGTAGGTATAGAAAGTCCAAACTTTATTTTGCGTATTTCACAAAAAGGGTAAACGAACCTTGGTACTGACCAATTACCGAGTCTCCTTTATGAATTTGGCTATATAAACGAAATTCACCTATATACAAATATCTTTATTTGCACATATGTATACACACTTGCACACATGATTACATTTGATCACATTGATTACTTTTAATTCTAAGATTTCATTCATCATTAATTCATCTCATGGATCCTTTATCATTACGTATTAGGATCAAAAGGTTTACACTGGGCTTGGTTATATACATAACTATCTCTTTTGTTGACCGTACCATGACTAGAGCCAAAAAAATGCTGTATTAGTTATTGGATCATTACTAACACTATTAGATTATCTCAATACTTAACCTGTAACCTTAATTAAGCGGCGGTAGAACGCTGGTCTTTCAATCTTTGAGATCTAAGTTCGATCCCCGGCCGGGCATGCACCAATGAATTTTTCGAAATTACTTACAACTTGCTGAACAGTGAAGGAAAACATCCTGAGGAAACCTGAATGCCCTAAAGCGTGTATTTGTGCCCGAAGAACGGCGATAGGGCTCAACACCCATCAAACACCTGTGACACCCTCATGTCATGACGATATAGTTTAACCTGTGAGTTGGAACCGAGCCCCGATCTGGAATGCGATTGTCGTAGCCATAATGAGAATAAAGAGGTTAATACAAATTCTGTTCTATTTTCAAACGCATCCCCTACATAGCACATTTCTAACGCTGGAAGGGCGTAACTTTTTACCCCGGGACTAAATGCACATCATAATATTGTTTTCCTTAATTTTTAATACAAAGTATGCAATAAATGTGTTTTAAAGCAACTTGCGGAACAAGTTTATTAATAATAAAGTCTTCTCAAAAAAATTACGCACTTCAATGTATTGTATTTTGTTAGCATTACATTAACAAAATTAAACGCATTAATAATGCAGCTAAAATGCAACGCGTAAAATTTAATAATTTTCATGTGATCACCTAACTATTAACAAGCCGTTTGCGCGGATTGCTATAAAACGCATTTATTGCAAACTTTTTATTCAAAAGTAAGGAAAACAATATTATGATGTGCATTTTGCACCGAGATCCTCCGTTACCACCTTAAACCGGCCCTTATAGATTTATGGCCCAATCTCACTTCTAGATAGCTTTAACCGTGAAAAGTCGCTATTGGTCCGTTGTCTTTTTGCTCACATAGCACACTTTTATATTTGGAAAGCATTTCCTCATTGGCAATTCAACCCTTGTGCGGTCGAACAAACTGGATTAGTCCGGGACATGTTCAGTCGCCGGGGAAATAAATTGATATATTTTTTTTATCCCGTTTTGTTTCCCGGACACGTCGGCAATAGCAGACCGTAATGAAAAAATTAATCTATACTCGATTGACGTTATGATATCGGAACAATTGTTTCGTGAATTATTTTTGTGTCCTTTGGGCCAGATTTGTTCAACGGAAGTTCGGAAGGTTTCAGGGATTTGTAACCTATAAACACAACATATCATATACATATGTGACAGAGATGTTCCCAACTGTGAACTGTGAACTGCAAGTCGCAGTCCACATTTGGTACACCCGCTGTTCACTGACGACTATGAGTCCTAAATGTGATGAGTGGTGAGCCCTATCGCCGGACTTCAGAGTTTCTAGGAATTCCTAAGCACACCGAACACAAATTAATGTGCACTGCGAGGTTCGAACCCACGACCTCTGGGTTAGTAGGTGAGTCGGCCACAAAGCCGTTACATATAATATGTTTGTGTCTTTAACTTGTAATATTTGTGAAGTCTTATGACCAACTCATATGTCTCGGAAATATCTTTGGAAAAAAATAATTTCTATATTTTCCATGAATTACTCCAAGAGTAACATAAATATACTATATGAATAGCTAAATTTCGCCTTACCATTATTTTCTATTACACCGATTATTTTTTATTATGACCTAACAAACAAATCATAATGATCATTAGTATCAATATATATACCTCTAATATTATTCAATATTATCAACCCATTTGTTGCCCTTGCGACGGATGTAATACCTAAGTTTCCCGGGTTTTAATCTTACAGGTTTAATATGCACCATGCCGTTTTTTGGAATTTATATTCATATTTTGTGTATACTTACCTTATTCTGACAGTGATATATTATGCTGTGGATATATTATGTCGTGATATATATATTTTATGTCTGTAACTAGCTGTTTGCCCGCGGCTCCGTCCGCGTTTGTAAAATCTCTGCCCTGTTTTGGCTTAGACGTTAGTTGATCGACACTCCTAATAGCCTATTTGTTGACCATCCAAATCCGTTGAGTGGTTATCGAGTTAAAAGGGTTTATTCAATCTTTGCCCCGTTTTCGGCTTGGGTGTTATTTTATGAACACTCCTTATAGCTTATCTATTGACCAGGATCACTACGATTATAATAAAAAAACCGCATACAAATCCCTTGAGTGGTTCTCTAGTTAAAATGAAACATGCAGACAGACAAATAAAAATTCTAAAATTGTTTTTTCCGCCTCTGTACAATACCAATAACCCATTTCATTTAGAATTCCGCGGAAATATTCAATGTAAAGTCACGACTTTCTTACTACTTTATTAATATTACTTATTAAATAGTATAGATTAATATGAACTATTAGGTTAAATCATGACGACACGATACTTACCTTAAGTACTATTGTGTACTTTCCATGATACAAAATTCAACGTACAAATTAAGTTTCGGCTTAGTAACGAATACGTATTAAAAGTAATCTGTCCAAAACTCTTCTAACGTAGAGATGATAGTCGAAACTTTGGATATTGGACGACCAAGCTCCGGTTTTTACTGAAGCTATGAAAAATACATCGAAACTTTTTCATATCGTTAGCTGGTTTGGCCTATGGGGAAAAAATAAAGTTTTCCGATACATGCCCCGGCGTATGTGGCTCTAATCGATTTTGCTTCAAGGTTTAATATATTACGAGTGTATTAATAACATGTTCAGAAAATTAAACCAAATGCTCTATGATCAAAGTGAACCACTATCGTAGAAAAACTTTTGAAACAATGCGAAGAAAAAATTCACTTCCCTATAATAAGTGACATTTATTTATACATCTAAATTCAACTGAAGACTTGGTTAACAGTCAGTGTCAAAATTCAATTATCCTTTTTGGGAAATTTGTTTTTTTCCCGTTCCCTACGAACGCAAGCCCAGCTCGAAATCAGTACTATGGAAAGTCGAAATTTTCTTTTTCATGTCACGCAAAAACTGTTATTGATCCGTGATAATGATCACTTACCAAGCCTCCAGTGAGAATTTGGCCGTTTTATTAAATGTCACCTTGTATAAATTTTTTAAACTTAGCTACTTGTATTTTTGTGGCAATGCATTTTTTTTATAAAACGTAAAAGAAATGTTTATCTGCATGATCCGTAGAACATGAAAATGTGGTTTGATATTCTGAGCACGTGAATAATACGCTTTGTAAACTGGGTTAATTTTTCCAATGAGCTTGGATGATCAAATCCAAAATGACAAATTTTTACTTGTCATAAATCTCTAGAATTTAATCCTTTTTAGTGACACTATCGAATGGAATGAACAACAATAGAGTGGTTTTTTTAAGATCAGGTTCGATTCTTGGCTCAAGATTTTTCAATTTTAAAAATCTTGTGATGCAGTTTTGATTTTTATCAAAATCGGTTCAATTTTTTATACTCTCTATAGTTTTGGATTTGGCCAACCACACCCGTTTGAAAAACTAACCATGTATAGAATTATTTTAACAATGTTTATCGGTTGTACACTTTTCAAGAATAAATCGCGACGACATGAATCCCTGAGAGAGTATAAGGTCGTTGGTTCAAATTTCGTAAGGTAAATTAAGCTGTCGGTCCATATTTGAACCCAAAGATAGAGCTTACCACCCATCGTACTTGGACGTAATAACTTTACTTTGGTGGATTCCTAGATCTCACAATAATAAGAAGCTTGGGACAGACTACAACTATATCATATTGTTCACCCTGGTAAAGTAAGAAACGTATATTCTTGTTAACATGCAAAAAGGCTTCAAACTTAGACGGAACCTTCAAAAGCCTACGTAACGTAATCGAAAGTTATCCGTTCAAAACAATGCTCTTTTCCCGGGATCAATTCAATATACAGTACAATCTTCTCGGGTGGCTAAGGCTCAGTTGGACTGCATATTTGCTCAAGCGATAGAAAATCCCCGCTCGAGTGAATTGCGTTTGATCGGAACGGATAACCGGATGAACGGAATCGACTTGTCTTGAGTGTCATTTGTATTCGGGTTTTTGGGGATCCATGAGTGAAGTTGAACCTTAATTTAGAATCATACATACTTTAGGGGTTCATGAAAGGTGCTTTCTCAAATGGCGAAAACTGAAATATTACCGCTGATTGCTGTGAATACGTCTGGAACAAGTTTCGATGGAGTTGAGGAATTTCTCGTAGTCTACAAACGCTAGACATAAAGGCTGATTATACTCCTGTGTTTTCTGTATAATCTGCCTGAGCGTGTGGATATGGTATACGGTGTTGTAACCTTTTCGACACCTAGCTAGTTCTGGGGGTTGAAATTCGTCGAATCGTTGGGCGAGACGATTCGTGATAAGTCTTGAAAACAGCTTGAGTCGTGGCTCAGGAGCGCGATCAGTCTATAGTTCTTCAGTAGGATTGTGTCCACTTTTTTGAACCACAAAATTATAATAATCCTGCTCCTGTCCTGCTGTATGAATGATGGAATTAAAGAGGTCCTGTAGCTGTCCGAGTGTAGAGTAACCTCCAGTGTCTAGGTGTTAGGTTGTGGTGCCGTCTTCGCCCGGTGCCTTGTTGTTTTTCACCTTCACCTATACTAATCTCACCCATTTCGACATCTGGGAGTACGTCGGTGTAATGGTGAACTAAAGGCGCACGTTTGTCGTGTTCATCGCAAGCAGTTGGCTTGGGAGTGTACGAGGAATGTAGGTCCCCATAAATGTTCTCGATTTTGGCGAGGGTTTCTGGCCTAGAGGCACCAGTTCTACTGTCAGATGTTTTCAGCTTCGCCAGGTTATCCCTTCTTAACTGCTAGGCAAAAACTTTTGAGCCTTTGTTTCGCTGGATTGCTTTTTCAATGATACGAGTGTTATGTTGGTGCAAGTCAAAATGAATTTGCCTTTAACGGGCTTGTTATGAAATCTGATCTAATCTGAAAAATCTAAAGACATTTCCCGTCTCTGCCTCATCAGGTCCACTCGAACCTTTTGACTACTTATTCTTACGCTACGGCTTAAAATAAGCCCTGCCCACCTTGGCGCATGACATTCGTGATATTGTTAGCAAGCTGGTGAACGTCTTTATTGGTTTCAAACAGGGCTAATCGGTTCTAACTTGAACTTTTAGGACTCCGCAACCAAACACAGATAAGGGTGGAGCGTAGACTTCATCAGATGATTTCTCTCCAGCTGTAAGTCAATATTCAAGATACTTCGAACTATGTCGGTGGCAAACATTTTAAAAAGGGAAGCCGTACAAAAAATTGCCGTAATCAGGAAAGCAAAGCAAGAAAACATATTTTTTTTTTGTACTTTGTCACTCTCTGTCAGCCAAGTGTATTTGTCGGATTGAGATTTATGGAAATGTTTTAAAAAGCGAAGAGCACGGAATAAAGAAATGTTGTATGGATCCTTTTACCTAAACAAGCCGATGGGAATCGTATTATATGGACCCTTCGCCACTGCAAAATCTATTGATCACGAAAGATCTTGGAATATGTGCTTTTGATACGTCATGATAAAATCTATCGCCAAGTTCACTTCCTTTGAGGCTTCTTTTTGAAGGGTGAATTCATCAAATAAAGCCCCTGGCTCTCAAGCAAGCTAGCATCTGTCCCCGAAGGTTTCTGCAGCCATAACCATTGTGGTCCGATTATCGATTCCCCCCACTCTTGTACTGCTACTTTAGCGTTAAAGTCCCCAATAAAAACGGTATAAAATGTGTCTTGGTTATGTTATTTTTGGCCTCTATTATGTTATAGTCATCATAGATGGCCCCGACTACATCATCGGAGTCTATTGAGGGGACATACAGTTGAATGACTTTCAGAGAATATCTCTTGTTAAGTCTAAAAACAAGATATGTCACCAGAGTAGAGACACTGTCGATTTCTAACACGTTGCTAGTGAGATCCCTATTGACTAGCATGCCAAAACCACCGACAGACAATTTATCGCCCTCTCGGTAGTAAAGTAGGTGTCCTGACAGAATATGCCAATTGATTCGTCCTAGCTCTGACTCGAGCTCAGCGATATGTCTGTCTTGCCGTAGCATCAATACGCCGCCAAAAAGAGTCACTGGTGTTGGTGGCCATTCAACTGGAGATTTTTCGAACTCCCTGCCCCACCGTTAACGCGATCGCCACCGTTGTCAGGAATAATGGAGCTGCCGGGAACTTGGGGCCGTTTATTTGTACCGTACATAATTTTGGGAAGAGATGCCCATTCAGTTACACCGAGTGCTAATAGGTGATTTGGATCCTGCTATACAGGAAAAGAGACGTTCAACATTTTTTTGGCTGCCTTACATTTAGGGGTATCCGAATCACCCCCTGTATGCTCCGTGATATTTAGTACTTTAAGAGATGATTATTTTAAATGATTTTTATAATATTTTTCACCTGACATTAGTTTTGATTTTTTCACCCTTTCTATTTAATATTTGTGAATATTTTTAAGGGTTATTTATGAAAACTATTTGAGTAACTACCTTGAAAATTATGGATTACCTAAATTTTGTGGAACATGACTAAAATTTAGTCGAAAGTTCTAAATAACTGTTCAAACATAATAGTCTTAAAATTTCAAAAAATAGAAAATTGTATTTGAAATGTTGTCAATGGTTTCAAAGTAATTTTAAAAACTGCTACTATCCTTCAGCAACAAAAACCATAAAAAAACAAACCACAATAGGCCTTTTTTGTGTAACCAGCCTTCAAAATTACGGAGTAACTTTTTTTTAAATAATTAATAATTGTATGTAATTTTTCTTTAAATTATGATTTTATGTTGTTGAAACACATTATTTACAGCAAGTTTTCGAAGTGCCACCCTCCAACAGAAATGCATAACCTACACCTACGCAAGAAATTTAGTTTTAATTGCCTAAAAGCTACACTGTTGCTTCTTATAACATTTCCAGCTTCTTGAATTTTCTCCCTCAGCTAATTTTCACAAGAAGCTTATTGTGCATATGCTATTTCCTTAAAATAACCCCAAACTATATATCTTAAGTATCTTATGTATAAAAAAATAATTTCAAACAAAATGAAACATATGTCTCACATCGAATACTAACCGAACTAAAAGCGCAGGATTACTCGATACACCCACAGTGAAAGAGTATCGAAATCCATCCAACCTACCACGAAATGGTATGAAGATTGTTCCTACTTTACATACGATATAGACGGCTCAAATATGGAATACGTTACTAAGGATTACTGCACACTATGACACCAATTTTGCTGATTTGCCTCATGCACTATGATTAGTGTATGCTACCAGCCAAATCCAATTTTAGGATAAACTAGTTTTACCTGTTTCGTGGTCATTCTTTAAACTAAGTACGTCCTTAAATATTATTTAAACAGTACAACAAATATATATAATAAAGGGCACTTCAGTGCCTAAATATAATATGTTGCGTTTTTTTCTTTTTTAGGATTACATTTTATAAATTTACATAAAATTGTGCAACAAAAAAAAATTAAACTTACACAAATGTATGTATATTTAATTAAAGCAAACATATTAATTAATAATAATAATAATAATAATAATCATAATAATAAAAGCTTTTTATTTGTCTCAAAAAACACAATACAATTAATACACAATAATTTTATACATGAAAAGAGACAAATCGGTCTAAGACTCGGCTTATGACAGTCTGTTATTTAAACAAAAAGCGGCCGATTTTCAGCCTTAGCCTTTAATTAACAAGAAACACACACAAAAGAAAGATAATAAACAAATTAAAACAAACAGAATTTAGAAAACAAAAGTACCAAAATTATATAAAGTTAAACAAAGTTAAGACAGTTGTCATTACACAATTTATATTACTAGACACATTACTGAACCATAGGCCTACCACCAGCCAAGGACTGCAAAGAAAGCAGCCATCTGCGACATTTTTTTCTGAAGGTGACTAGTGTGTTACCCGCGCAAACAGGTGGCGGTAACACGTTCCAGCATTTAGATGCTGCTATCTTAAAGCAGCCTCTGGTAGTGGCAAGCGTGTGGTTGGGAATAATTAGTTGTGGCCGCCGAGCTCTAGAGGACCATACCAACTTTTCATGCAGGTACCCAGGGGTTTTACTATTTAATAAGTTGAACATTAGACACACTAGTTTTAATACTCTAAAATTTGCCATGTTTAAAACCCCCCTTGCAATCAAATGAGGCGTAATGTGGTCCCTCCTAGGTGTGGCATAGCAAAATCGCATGCACGCATTCTGGACGCGCTGAATAGCCTCAACAGTTTTTTTAAACAAACATGGACCAAATACTATGTCACAGTGACTTAATTGAGAGAGAACAAGGCTGTTACAGAGCTGAAGACGAATCTTTTGTGCGAGGAATGGCCTCATTTTATAAAGGGACTTGAGTGCACCAAAGCACTTGCCAATTTTCTGTTGAACATGATCTTCAAATCGCAATCCTGTAATCAAGATTTGTTTTATTTATCACACTTACTTTTTGTACAGTGAGCCTACAAAGTTACGTTCAAGTTAGTTAACATGGACCGTGCCTGTAATGTTAGTGCTCCACTTTTGTGGCATACAGATGGGTTGTTATCCGCAACCAGATTCCTAAAAATTTCTCGTGTTGTGTCGCCGATGGTTGGCTTTTGTTACTAGGAAGCAATTGCGGCTTTACTAATATGTTCTGTGTGTAGACTAACCAGCATTTCGAAATATTTTGTTTGGTCCGCGGTCTATGTAAATGAAATAAAGCACCTCGAAGAGAAATGGCCCTTTTATTGCAAGGGCGGTCGGGTTCACGAAATATTAAGCAATAAATAGCTTCATGTTTATGCTTTTAGATAACATCGTGGTCTTTTTCAGTCTTCCTGAAATAATGGATCTAGTTATCTGAAATAGATAGGATTTATTTTGTTTAATTATCTTGTTCTTTGTTTATGGAGCGTAGACGGTCGTGTTTGGTTAATAAATTGCCATTACCGCTTTGAACGATGCAGCTTCAAAGGTTATTTGATCAAATATCATTTGATTCCTCCAACTCAAAGTTAATATAGGAATCTTGGAATTTTTCTATTTATGTACTTATTTACCGTTTTCATAAAATACAAGGAAACTTGACGCGTTTTTCATATGAAAGTTTTTGTTCGGCAATTAATACATTTTTAAATACTTATAAATTATTTTAGTTGGAACTAGTGAAAGGAAAGATGAAACTTGCAAAGATGTAGAACTGAGAGATACTGATACGGATCAAAATAAATAAAAAAGCAGTTAATATAGAAGTCAAATACATTTTTACTTTGTTTTAAACTTTTCGTTATTTGGGTGAGCACGTACGAGGGGTGGCTGAAAAGTAATCTACCTGACTATGAAAGAAAATACATGCATTAATAATTTATTTTTTATTTTTCAATATAGTCCCCTGCAACTGAAATGCACTTACGACATTTGTCAATAAGTGACAGCATACCATTAAAATAATAATTATTATTTTGTTCGTCAAAATAGTCATTCACAGCGTCCTTCATCTCTTCGTCTGTTGAAAATCTGCGCCCTCTCAAATTTTTCTTTAAATTTTTAAATAAGAAGTAGTCAGAGGGAGCCAGGTCTGGACTATAGGGTGGGTGGTTGATCTCTGTAAAGCCGTTTTTTGTCAGAGATGACCGCGCCTTAAAGGCCGTGTGCGCGGGTGCATTATCATGCAAAATCAAAACGCCTTTGCTAAGTTTGCCCCTCCTGTCTTCTTTTATTTTTTTGCGTAGCTGGTCAAGTAAGTTCGCATAGTATTCAGCATTCATCGTGGTGTTTTTTGGCAGGTAATCTATCATAAGAATCCCCTCAACATCCCAAAAAATGGTTGCCATTAGTTTGCCCGCTGACAGCCGGACCTTAAACTTCCTTGGTGGTTTTCCCCTTTAAATTTCCATTGCATCGATTCTTGTTTGCTTTCGGGATCCCACTGACGAATCCAAGTTTCATCACAGGTCACTATTCGCAAGATAGTTTCTTCCTCTTTATCCTTTACCAAGTCTAAAAATGACTGACAACATTCCACACGCCTTTGCTTATCAAACGGGGTCAACATTTTAGGCACCCAACGTGCGCTCACCTTGGACATTCCCAAATGTTCATGAATTATTTCATGAACTCGTTCCTTGCTAATGCCAACATCTCTAGCTATTTCCCACTGCTTAATTCGCCGATCGGCAAGGATCAGTTTCTTCACTTTTTCCACATTATCTGCGGTAACTGCAGAAATGGGCCTTCCACTACGGGGATCGTCTTCTAAGCTCACACGGCCTTGTTTAAACTGCTTTGACCAAAACTTTATTACAAATTCGGAAGGACATGAATCTCCGAACACCTTAAACATGCGCTCTCGGATCTGCGTCGGCGTATTCCCTTCTTTACCGAGGAATTTAATCACAGCGCGATACTCAATTTTATCCATTTTTAATTTTATTGCAACTTGATAAAAACGAAGACGCGCCAAAAAAAAATTGAACTCGTAGAAACAAATAAGTGTCATAATTTTTAAAAAAGGAATA
The DNA here is from genome assembly GCA_910592155.1 of Ypsolopha scabrella. Taxonomy (NCBI): domain Eukaryota; kingdom Metazoa; phylum Arthropoda; class Insecta; order Lepidoptera; family Ypsolophidae; genus Ypsolopha; species Ypsolopha scabrella. The sequence continues at coordinate 13,464,637 of OU342963.1, forward strand.
AACAAAGAATACGAGAATATAGTGGCCAGTAACATTTTTTAATCTTTCTTTAACAAAGGAGATTTTATATCAGCCACCCCTCGTATTTAAATCCATCAATCTACCCATCTATTAGCCTGTGTTCGTCCACTGCGGGACATAAGCCTTTCGCCACTCTTGGCGGTCCTTCATACTCCTCATTCAGCCACTGTCCGCAACATCCTTCAAGTCATAGCTAGCGGGCACAAGGTCGGCCTTTGCTACGCTTAGCTGTACGTGGTCTCTTTTCAGTGCCAACGACCATCACGTTTGATAAATATGGCCTGCCCACATCCACTTCAACTTTCTGATTCAGCAGGCTATGTTGGTAACTTTCGACATCTGACGTATCTCTTTGTTTCGGATTTCATCCATCAGAGATATCCCAAGCATAGCCTACTCCATTGCTCGTTTAAGTTGATGGATTTAGCCCTTTGTAAAACTCCACGTCTCAGCGCCGTACGTCATCATAGAAATAGGCTTGTGTAGTATAGTACTAGAGTACTAATAAGACATCATTCCTTGAAGTGAAAGAGAAAGAACTATTCAGTTCGGATCTTTTTATTCGGTCTTTTAGTACATTTCAGTCCGGCAGAACGAGACAAAGCGAACAATACCCGACGAACGATATGAAAGAGCCAGTGACTCACACAACAACGATCCCAAACTGGTTCGAAAATTTTGTACCTTATTCCAATAGCATAAAAGTTTAAATTCTTCTGAAAAGGTTGGATATGTTAGTCAATGACTTGTTCCGAGCTAATTATGAATAACGTTATTAGTTCTTTGTAAACATAATCAGCAGTCAAATTCTGCTACATTAAAATTATTCATGAAACATTATACAGAAAAGTTAACTCTAAATAAAACTTTATTGTCATCTCTTATGTACATATTATACTATCTTCAACATAATTCAATAAAATAATAATATAAGATTATGTTTTTATTGCGAAATCCATCGCTTTGAAATACTCTAAATATTATTATCAGAGTGCATTACAAACTCGCAATAAAAACATAATCATAGTTAATGAGAACTGTGAATTTCTTAACTGTCTGAAGCAACACATATTGTAGCGATGACAGCGCCATCTGTTTCTTAAGAACAGGGCGTGAAATCACATAACGCCCCCGTGAGCGTTCAGTATGTGCATTACAAGCTAGTTAGATCAAATGTTCGGTGGACAAGTATGGTGGAAAAATTCAACGGTCTAGATAAGTACCTCGTTGGCGCAGTCGGTAGCGCGCTTGTCTTGATAACAAGAGGTCGCAGGTTCGAATCCTGGCCCGAGGAATTTTTTCAAATTCTTGTCTTTACATTTGTTTCAAATTTATCTTTTCCAGTTTGTAATACACTCTAATAAAAATATTTAAAATAATAATATACCTCTCATTTGTAATTCGCGTTAAGATTAATAAATCAAACTAAAAACAAATGTACGTCCCATTGTTATTTAATTCATTAAAGTAAATATTCATTTAACATGACAGATATACATCTAATGTACCTATATGTATGTATGTTCCGTTTTAACTCGGGAACCACATAACAGATCTGAATGTAGTTTTTTCTATTAACATCGTAGTAACCTTGGTCAACATATAGGTTCTATTAACAAAACATCCAATCCGAAAACGGGGCATAAATTGAACAAACGTGGGCGGAGCCGCAGTTGAAAGCCTAGTACGTGTTATAAAGAAGAGGCTTACTAGTATATTTTTTACTCTGTGCCTATATCCTACAATAGGCTGAAGAAATTGAAATTTTGTAATTCTAAAATAGCTTTTTGTTCAGGAAATTTGAACACGTTATAATGGAAACCCTACCGCGTTATTCCGAAAAACTATCCGTCAATATCAGTAACACACGGCGCCGGGGAAGATGAATCGTGTTTCTTATTCTCACGCTCAAAACATACCTTAAGATTTTTTATTATTCTATAAACGTTTTTTGTTTAAAATTAGCGCTATCACAATCAATTATGTGGGTTCAAATCCTGTCAGTCACAAAACTGAGTTTTTCGAAACACATGTTTATTGAAATCATGTATTTAATTGTATATTAATAACTTACGATACGATGGAAGAAAACACCATACAAAGTTTGTACAGCAAAAGGCTTTCTATCACGTTGTGACGTACGAATCATTGGTGAAACATAGGTGTATGAGCGTTGACTGTTAGATTAACTTGGGGACACCTCTGTCACCCTCTCGGAATATATGTCGTGACTTTATGTTTGTACTAGCTTTTGCCCGCGGCTTCGCTCGCGTGGTAGTTTCTCCAAGGTAAAAATATTAACGACAGTTTTTGCCTTGACGCTTATTTTATCAATACCTTTTATAGCCTGTAAGCTGATGAAGATTACTAAGATGATAATAAAGAAAACCGCTTTTAAATTCGGTGAGTGGTCCTCGAGTGTCATTCAAAATTTGTAAAAATACTATACGAAAGGCACAACATTTTTGCAAATATAATAACCATCAAAATAAATTTGAGACCCCATAAACTCTTCTCAAAAAATAATAGTGAACACCAAAACAACAAAACACTTACCAAATAATAAAACTATTTTTTTGTGGTTCTAGCTATTTTAGTGTTGTCTGTACTTTAATTTATATCGGCAGAATGAATTTAGTAAACGATCACCAAATCTCAGTGAGCAATTTTAAACGATTTTACTGTCTAAACAAGCCACTATGATGGCCATAAATGTAAGCATATTACCAAATAAAGTAAAATTTAGTCGACTCGTGGCTTATTAGTACCTCCCGCTCCACCCTCTCACACTGCTTCCTAATCAGTAATCAGTTACACGCGCGTGATAGATTTTAAAACTTATATTGCCGGGTACGGCAATTTAAATTCTGGGTCGACATTATTGCATTATTGTATTGCTTATATTGCCGGCTCCGGCTATGAAAGTTCAGAGAGGATTTTGTAGTTTAGGTTGCCGGTTCAGGCTGCGGAGGCATTGACTAAAATTCAACATACGAAAAGTAAGCATTGAACTCCGTAGCTAAGTAAATACCTAATAATTTAACTGAACTTAAATAGGATTACCTTAGAATTCAAAAACATCTACTTATAATACGTTTTGGAATGTATTGCAAGTTTGAATAACTATTATGATGCGATGATGAAAGGAAACACAAAATTAACTACATTTGGAAAGATACGGTTTATTTAGACCAAATAATATTATTACAATAAAATACTCAACTTAAGTGCCCCTTAGTTTCGATCACAATCACACAAAAACAATTTTCGAGGTTACAAACAATATTTTTCTTTCTGTAACTCTGTTAGCATTCCACCTCCGACGCCATCTTGCATTTTTAGTCAAAAACAATACTTTATTAATAACAACTGAAAATACCAATGAGAAATATCTAAAAACAATAACTAATAATTATTTTAGTATTTATATAATATATTTTAATATTTGTTAATGTGATCATATATATCCTGTCACGCGCAACCGCTTGCATTGTTTTAATATAGTTTAATGTGCCCACGTAGCTTACGATGGTGGACGAAAGCTTAGAGGGACCAAATTGTGTTCCGTTTCTCAGATCTTTATCGAAATCGGAAGACGATGTTAAATTCGTGAAGCGGCCGGAATATAGCAGCCGTTTGGGTAAGCAATGATTTATTAATAATCATCAATGATAAATAAAGGGTTAAAATTGTGAAATAAAATGGGCTTTAAATTTTGGTAGTCGTTTACTATTTTTAGTAATAAAAAGTCTTTTTTGCATGTTGGTTTTTTACTGAATCTGGTAACCAGTTAAACATACGCCACTTTTTATACCTGTAATCTATATATAACTATATATATAAAATTCAAAGTCCTGGCTGACTGATATATCAAGACAAAGACTAAACCGCTGGTCCTAGAAGTATGAAATTTAGAGGGTGTGTTCTTTGTGAAGTTTAGGTATCCACTAAGAAAGGGTTTTTAAAAATTATACCCCTAAGAGAGAGGAGGTAGAGGTGTATCTGTAATATGTAACTGATATTCTATATATGTTAGACTAGCTTCAGCTCGCGTGGCCTGCGTGTTTTTTTTCAGAAACAAACATTATGAGCGCTCGCACCCCTCCTAAATCAACCAATTTACCAATACCAATTTTCGAGTTAATCGACCCAGAGAATAAAAAGTATCACAGAAAACTCAACCCCCCATTTCACCCTCTCAGGGGTAGAATTTCGGATTACCTTTTCTTAATGGATACTTTATTATATATATATTCAAATTTTATGTATGTAGGACCAGCAGTTTAGTCTGTACCTTGATAAATCAGTCAGTCAGGACTTTGAGTTTTATATCTTAGGGGTAGAATTTCGGAAAACTTCAGGGATCGTAGAATTGTCTGCAACGTACAAAAGGAAAGAGCTATTAGTTGCAAAAATAAAACACACCATGCAGCACATATTGCAATTCATAAATTTAACCCTTTTCAACATCATGTCCGAATATTGCTAGATTAAAAACTAACACCATTTTGAAATGGAACACAAAACAAACTCTGCTATGTTTTATAAAGCGAGCTGTGAGCGTGTCAGTAACGAATATTATGTTAATATGCATATTGTAACAAGGCACCACAACAATGCAGGTAGATACGTAACGTGCCTATGCCTACACTTGTACAGGTTTACAGGTGATGCTAGTAGCTCGTACGAGTAAATAGCATGCACAGCAAACAATGCCACTCGACAAAATGTAGCATTTGGATCATTGGAACCTCATTTATACAGCTGTACTAGCCTTTCCCGTTTGTTCAATCTAAGCCCCGTTTTTGGCTCGGGCGCTATTTTATGAACATCCATTATAGCCTATGTGTTGACCAGGGTCACTATGATGATGATCAAAACAATCCGCACCCAAATCCGTTGAGTGGTTCTCGAGGTAAAAGCGTTTATTCAAACTTTACCCCGTTTTCAGCTTGGCCATTATTTTATTAACACCCGTTGTAGCTTATGTGACACCAAGGTGACTACAGTGATAAAAAAAACCCTCGTGCAAATCCATTGAGTGGTTCTCGAGTTAAAAAGGAACATACTACGCATTTGATTCGAGAATGCCTCTACTTCTGTCCCACTTCCGCATGTGGAGCGGGCGCAAGTGGGGGAAATCCACACACACAACCACACAAAATAAACGTAAGTGGAGTGCGGTTTGCGGAAGTGGAACCAGGGGTTGGGGCATTCTTGAAGCAAACACGTAGTACATGCATACATACAGACTGACAAAAACTCCAACATTTTAAATTTAACCCATTTCTTTGAAAATTTCACAAATATTCAATGTACACGACATTTTTGGTACTTTTTTATTATTTATTAGTATATTAATATTAACTACTTACCTTATAGCAATTGCAGTGCGCGACTGGTGGGATTTGATCGCAAGCGTTGTACCACGCCTTGGGTGGTGATAGATCCGGCCGGGGTGGGAGGAACCTTTCCGAACGAATTGACGACTGCTCGACCCTCTGGCAGGTTGCCTGCAGGTGTCATACAGGCACTGGAGATTTTTTTGTTTATGTGAAGTTAAAAAAATAAAATCAATAGATTTTTAGTTTGCATACATATCGGCCTTCTGTTACTCTTAAAACGTTGATGAACAAATAATAGAGTCATTTCAACGACATTATTTTTGTTTGTAAGTAAACCCATTGCCTTTGCCGTATTTTTTATGAAATAAATCTTTTTAAAGCATTCAAAAATACCCATTACTTTGAGAGATATTTAGATTAAAAATTGTAATACAATGCATGTATCGAAAAACGGCCGGTAAAATGCACTCAAGGTCACGCGGCCGATGTGACCTCACTATCGTTGAACCTGCTAACTTGTGCAGGCGTTATACGGATTTAGCGTTGTTTTTATGGTTTATCATAGTGTTTTTATTTTAAAACTTTTAAGAGGTGAATACATAGTAGCTATGCACTTTTAAAATGACCAAAGCGGGCAAGGGCAAATCCGACAATCTTCCCAGAATTAGATGGCTTAATGATGGCAGAATATTTTTCTACCAATACAAGATTCTCCAGTGCCGAAATCAGGAGCTTTAAAGCAAAGAGGTAAGCAAACGTTTTATAAACCTACTTACTCATATGGTATAGGTACCTAATACGAAATAGATAATATTGGTAATTATTGTTTACTTCCTTGTTCATATTACAAACACATTTTGTGTTGTGTCCAAATACGCTTCATCTTTTTTAACCAGATTAAAGGTACATTTTAATTTCAAGAAAGAGCATCTGAACCTACATAGAAATTCAAAATTTTTTGGCAAGACGACTACCTTAAATCTTATGAGCATCCATTGCAAATGGGCAAATTAGATGACATGAGTAGTAAGTATAGATTTGAATTGAATAAACACATAGGTACGTCAAAATGATCCTCACAAACAACCGTGAGCTGATATTTTCGGAGACAACTATTATCTTCTTATCACTTTCAGCCATTTATTTCGGAGTTTTTTTTTCCTTAGGAACAATTATAAAAGTTTTACCGGTGTAGAAATGGTTGTGGATTTATATTTTGGCACGATACAGTATTTATACATGCTTAGTTGTAGAATTATTTTAATAACCGTTTACCTTGCGCGCTCAAGCAATTTGCCTACAGTTCAAACTCGACTCACTGTTTGTGGCGTCACCGCGGGATGTTGACCTCGCTCCGCGGTTGAACTTGCCGTTTTTGTACCGCGCGTGATTCGAGCTAACTTTTAAGTGCTATCATTTGGTCACTTGTTATCATAAAACAATAAAAAGTATACCAGAATTTACGTTAAGGGCAGTTCTTTTGATAAAAGTAGTTTAATTTAGTTACTGAAAATGGTCTATTCAACAATTGATGATTTATTGTCGAAGTCATATATACAACAGATATTTAATTTATTTTACACCAAACATTTTTGTACACTCTCTTGTAAGCCTTCTGTCTCCATAAGTTATTTGACAAGGTAGGTATTTACCTCCACTTTCATTATTGAAGTTTAGATAGTAGGTACTTAAACTTAACCTAAATCCTCCAAAATTCGCTACATTTTATTTGTCAGATTACTATATATTTAATATTGTAAAGTAAACCAGCATCGTAATACAAAGAACGTGACATGTAAATTCACATCATATACAAATTTACTCTTTTTATCTTTATTGTTATATACGTACTACAATGCACAAAACTTGCTTGTGTGCCTTTTTAGTAATCATAAAACAAAACCTGAGATCGAGTTTGTAGTTTCATCCGCAAATTTTAATGACAGCACTGTTGCTTGCCTAAAAGCATCGTGTACATAACAATTTTCCAAGCGCAAGGTACATTATGTCGCAAAACGCTCCGTAGTGCGGTTTCAGGAGTATAAAGGGCATTCTACTTGTACAGTGGCTTTGTGCAGAGTCTGCGGGTTAAGCATGGCGGTTCTAGAGACGCAGACGGGACAATAGCCAGGACCTTTTTTCGAAATGACTCTCATTCCTCACGGCAGGCAATTCTCTTAATAAAACAGAAAAGAGGAGTCGAACTGCTTGGAACAGTTCTCGCTTAGAGGGAGAAAATTGTTTTGCGTTTTCTTTTTGTCTGTGTCATCTTGTAAAACAGTGATAGAGCTACTGAACAGGTAGTAAGACGACGGCTGCCAATTTCGAGACCCGAATTCAATTTGTGTCAAGTACGCACCATTGAGTTTTTCTGAATTTATAGTCTATTGTATTTGTATAAATTACTTGCTAAAGAGCGTGCATTTGTACGAAAGAACGGCGATAAGGCAACAACTCTATCGTGCTGGGCATTAAAAAATCATCAGAAAAGAGACACCTCTCACTCTAAATTTAAAAAAAACCTCTGAGTCTGTGGTTACGTTTTAGATTAAAAGGTAACAAAATATTTGCGTTTTCGTATTATTGTTGTAGGTAGCAACAAGTAAATATGTAACAAAACTGAACAACTAATACACTGAAAGTTATTATAATATACTAAAATGTATTAAATTATACACAAGCAAATAATTAGAAAAAAAAATCTAACGCATACAAAATTTACGACAACCTTATAAAATTATACAATGGAGAAGAGTTTTTTGGAATTTATCTCGTATGGCATGTTTTATGAATGTCACTTTTCTATCTAATTTCAGTTTATTTAATTATTTTTGTAAAAGAAAACTTGACCCGGTTTCTGAAAAACTTGGCACATTTGATCTACGATTACAAAATATTTAAAAAATCTGCGGTTTTCAAAATGGACGGAAAATGATGATCTTACAGCTGTTGATCTTCATCAAAGATTAAAAATATTTTTTTTTCAAAACTCACATGGTGTTTATATCGGAGACACATACAGTCATATACATTATTATGTACAATGATGTCTCGTAAAATTATGAAGATTTATTGTTTTTAAACCTCGCTTTGGTGGTGGTAATTTAAAGGTTGTACTGGTTTATTGATGCATGCGTGATAGAGGAACGCAAGATATAGAGAAGATGGCTTTAGATAATGCTATATAAAGTTCCGAAGAAAACTTTATTAATGTTAAAGTTTAACCCCCTTGTTCTATTAAACACAACCACACAAATTTGCGGTGTGGCCTTATAGACTGCGAATATCTAATCTTCTGATTTGATCAGATAATTAACTGGAACTCAGTCTGGTTTGTAGCTTTCAAACTTATTCAATTAAAGTTGACGCTCAACATGCATTCAACGTAAAGTCGCGAAAAGTATCGGTTAATTAATTTTCGTTCTTAAAACCGGGCAGTAAAATTCAAAAGCAGTTCACCCAATGTGTTTCAAGTTTTGTTATTCTTTTGAATATGGATATTTTTGTCTGTAGCTTCACCCACGTGGTATCATCGTTAGGTCGTTCACCAACTTGAAAAAAGAGGTTCTGAAATGTACGCGTTTGTAAATTTGATGACTTCTGATATTTTTTGTTACCTTTAGTAATGCTTACGGGAAGATTTACGAATCAGATTTATTAGTTTCAAAGACTTTGCTGAAAACCTTATCTGACACGAAAATTTTAGGTCATCACTATGCTTTTCTTCTGCTTTAATTAGCTTGTATTCATAAACTAAAACTTGAAGTAAAATTATTTTGCTGAAATCTAAAATCGGAACCAATCGTAATGAAATGTTTCATCAAGTATTACTGTTTAATACGTTGCACAATAAAACTGTATCAGAGGTACTAACACAATTTTCCCGTAATACGGTAGCAGCGAATCAGGCATGCCACATGCCGAGATAATGCCCGTTTTTCAGAACCCACATATCAGCTGTCCAGCCTATCGGCAAAATATATTGCGGCAGCTTTTGTACCTTTTGCTAAATAAAATAAAACTGTATTTTGGATGTAATGCTCAAACAGTAAAATGGATTCGATCCACGATCTTGTCTGCGATCTTTCGTTCAACTATTGTTTCAGTAATAATCAGAACTCAACACGTTAATAGTCTGCGATTTAAAAAAAATCTTGCTTCACGATAATTAAGCCACAAATGAACCACACGGAGCGCGGCATTTCATACTAAAGCACCGCTTAAATTGTAATTTTCATGTGTAAAATCATCTGGGGGGTCTGATAATACAAAGTGACAAAAAAACAAAGTCAGATGTCAAATAGTTTTAAATGCTGCTGCATTAACTACCTATTTTAAATATTTGAAAAAGTAATTCCCAAATTCGTAATTATTTCAAAATAAACGTATTTTGTTAATTCATGTTATAGTAGGATTTTTTTTAAATGTCGGAATCGGCTTAAGTGCTTATCTTCCAATGAATGGCATTGTTCTATTGTTAAGTTCCGCCACTAATTAGCAGTGCACAACGAAACGGATAAACAACAAAATATTCTATGTCAATAGCAACTTTAATGCCGGAAAAAAAGGCTCAAATTTGAACGGCAACGCATTCCAGATAGTACTTTTTGAAATTAAAAGCGGCAGCAAGGTACAGGTGTAATACAGGGTGAAAGGATTTAAGATTCTTACATAATTTTATATGCATATTATTAAGAATAACAGTATTTAAGTTTAAAAAAGTTCATTTGTCTCTTTGAAACTTTAGTTTAACACACATCTGTTGTTTATTAAATAACTATGTTTACTTATATAATTCCAATAAAGACCAGTAAGTACCTACAAATACAAAAAAAATGTATAGCTGCAATCTACGGTAATTATTGAAGTAACATTTAAAATTACATACATTACATTTTTGTATCTCTTATTCCCACTAAATCAAAGTTCATATAGTACACAACCGGGGTCGTTATCGAACACACTTTTCACAAAATGGCTGCCGCTTCCAATTTCAAAAATGGAATCTGAAATGCGTAGGCGACTTGGCGTTCAAATTTGAGCCTTTTTGTTTAGGTGGTAAAGTTGTTATTAACATAAAATATTTTGTTTCGTTATGCACTGCTCGTTTAGGGGTCGAACTTAACAATAGACAACAATGCCATTCATTGGAAGATAAGATTTTAAGTGGATTCCGACATTTAAAAAAATTCCTACATGTTATAACTTTGAAAATTTTACCTTTTTGTACCAATTGTACCATTGTTATCTAAATAAATAATTCTACTTACACTTAATGATGTAGGATTTGCTGAAACGATTTTCAGCAACAGATTTTCGAAAAATGACTTACCTTGGCTGGGAAAAGAACCTGCTCGCTTTGCAAAAAATTAAACATCTTGTATTATGGCATCAATTGATACCCAGTCTTACAAAGAAACATTACGTATTAAATCAAAGAAAATATCTTATTTTTTGCATTTTATTTAAATTCCTATAATTTTACCTGTAAAAGTAAAATCTATAATGGAATGTGTATACAATACCTATCAATCAAACCTAACCTTTCTTTACATGAGGTTTTTGTCGAACAGATATGTGAAATGTAGACCAAAGTAAGGATTCCTGTGAAAGGCATTTTTTCCAGAAGGCTTATCTAATTTTACACCTAGCTAAATTTCAGTAAAACAGCCCAGTAGTTTTGGAATTAGGCCCTGGGGCGACGAATATACACCACATGCTATACTATAAGAGTTTCCAATATTTATTTTCTCAAAGGAAGGACTGACTTACTAGATAAATACATAAAATGGCATTTTTCTTTATATTAAGTTAACTTATCTTAAAAACTACTTTACTGAAATATTACTCAGACGTTGATTTAGATAGGTCTTCCCACGGTCTTCCAGAAAAAAAAACACGTATGAACTGATTTCATACAATGTGGTGCTCATTTAGACTATTTGTTCGTTAAAATTACAATAAAGCTCGACTGGGCCGCCCTAGAAGGACGTATGCTGACCAAATGGGCGACATACTGAAGAAGCGCAAAGTAAAAAGTACCCGAAATAGAAGAGCTTGTATGACTAGATTGATGGATGTAGAAGCAAAAGAGGTGTGTCAGGATCGTAGCAGATGGACATTTGTAGTCTCTGTCTACTCCTCTGGGAAACAAGCGTGAGTGTATTTATATGTAAGGTGAAATTCTGTCAACCGCCTAAATTCGTTCTGGAGACTGGGTTAGTGATCAAGAATAAGGTTGAAGGATCATTTTGGCAAAATCATGAAAAAAAAATCTTGTTCCCTTACTAACTGGACTAGTTCAAGTACGATACCTAGCGAAGCAAAAAAAAATTCAAATTTCACCTGGAGGGTCATTAAACCTTGTTCCTGATGACTAACCGAGTATCCAGTATGAATTTAGGCGGTTGACTGAATTTCACCCTGTATAGGTAAATGTATGTATGTAAAATCCCAATATCATAAAAAGATAATTGTATAAATACCTCATACAACGTACAAGTAGGTACGTGAAAAGTGGTATGAATTCTATTATAATACAAAAATAAGGCTTTTCCATTGATTTGACACAAAATATTTATTTGCGTGAGTTAGTTCTTACCAGCGACACTATCGATTGATGCCATGATACAGGTTATTATTGTTTTTGCAAAATGAGCAGGTCTGATACCCGGTTAAGAAAAGGTACTTCTTAAAAGCTTTGCATGTAGTTTTTATTTTCTCTAAAATCAATGACGAGATTTGAGCAAATTTCTCTATCTCTTATATTTTCTCCACAGTGCGCCGTCACAATGCGCTAGCCTGCTTTGATAGGCTTTTTATTTTCATAAGATAGATAGATCATTTCAAATATACATTTTCCTAACAGGTTAGTTCAAGATCACCAGCCTAAAACACAAACTTATAAAATAAATCGTGCTATGTACCCGATGTGCATAAAAATCTATAAAAAACTTCCACAGAGTGTAAAAGATCTTCCTGTCACTTTATTTAAACCGAAATAAAAAAAAAAATTATGAGATCTAAAATTGTACAATGTAAGATAATTGTTTGATTCAAACTTTTAATGGCAGATACATATTATACGTAGGTAGTTGACATATTAAAGTTTTTATTGACATTTAATAAAATTAAAATATAATTTATATTGATTGTTTTCCTATTTTGTGTGTCCTTATTTCTTTTATTTATGTCAATTATTGTGAAGAATAATTAATATAAAATTATAAAACTAGTTTGTATAAAATTTGCATGCTAAACTAAAATTTGCTAATAAGGATTAAATTATGTACCTACTTTGTACTGTTCACCCTTATTTTAGCAAATAATTATTTCCTATTTTTATTCTTCTAAAAATAAAAGAATATTAAAAACTTGTAACATATTTCAGCCCATATTATTATATTGGTTGATAGTTCCTTTTTTTAGTCACGATATCCCACAGAATAATCCATTGTTTGTATACGTCGTTTGTTGAATGTGTCCACAAGTTTTTGCCCCGATAAATACAGAACAAAACAACTTGTTTCAAAATGTATTTTTAATTCCCGAATACATTTCCTCTCGACAAACAAAGTAAGAACAATTTTCAAAGTAAAACTGATAACATACAAGTACGCAGATGTTTTACGGAACAGAAAATATGGGCTAAAAAAATTATATAAATTAAATTAATTAAAAAAATTGATATCTGAACGAATAGGGCGTAACCAAATACTGAAACTCAATTTCCGATGTTTTTTAAAGCTTAATTTTAGGAAAGTAAAGATTCACTGAAGTGACGGCTTCCTTAATTCGGTGCAATGTGAATTTGTTTTTTTTTCGAGGAAAATGTTGAGAAACTGCTCCTATTACGTTGCTAATGATAAAACAAAGTAATGTTTGTCTAGTGAGACAAGCAATGCTTCATACAATGCTTTTTTATCTTCAGAAGTGTCTCATTCAAGTAAGTCGAGAATCTTATGATCTATATTAAATGCAATACATAACATTAAAGGATAGCAAAATTTAATTATAACCAGATTTGATTGATTTTAACTTTTGATTTTAAAAGTAAATCAATAATAATCCCTTTTTAATACGAGTATATAAAAATTACATACAATGATTATTAAATCTAACTAAAATAAAAAAATACGACAGATTTACAAATATGTCCCATTTAGCTTTTTCGGAGCTATGAGTATATAAAGGTATTGGTGAACAAAAATAAACTGTACATTTAAACGTCAATGTTGTTTTTATTTTTAGTACACCGGAAACCAAACCAAGAAGTTGGTAAGAAAGTTGTCCTGAATTTTTCACATCATCACATACATAATTCCAAACATGTCTCTACTAGACGCAAAAAGGTGTTTGTATTTTTACTTTGAATATTTAGACTATTTTTAGTACAAGAAATTTGAATTGCATTTTTCAAATAATAACTAATTGAAAAAACCGGCCAAGTGCGAGTCGGACTCGAGCACGAAATTCTATTAAAATTCTATAAAAACGGCAAAATAATCATGTCTGTTGTATGGGAGTGCGCAGGTCCGACTTGCAATTGGACAGTTTTATTATTTGTTGTTATAGCCGCAACAGAAATATATCATCTGCAAAAATTTCATTTGTCTAACTATCACGGTTTTTATATTATCTATAAAAACGGCCAAAAAATCGTGTCTGTTGTGTTGTGTGGGAGTGCGCACGTCTGACTCGCACTTGGCTGGTTTTAGTATTTGTTGTTATAGAGGCAACATAAATACATCATCTGTGAAAAGTTTAACTGTCTAACTATCACGGTTCATGAGATACAGCCTGGTGACAGACGGACAGACAGACAGACAGATGGACAGACAGACGGACAGCGGAGTCTTAGTAATAGGGTCCCGTAAACCCATTCGGTACGGGACCCTAAAAAGGATTCAAGTTTACGATAGTTCTACATGACGTTGAAACTTTAATACATACCTTCGAACCGACACCAGCTCATTATAATATTATTAACTTGTAAGCGCGCTACCAATTGTGCCACCGAGGTACTTACCTAGACCGTTGAATTTTTACACCATACTTGTCCACCGAATATTTTTTGTAAATATTTGGCGCAACTGGTAGCGCGCTTGTCTGAGAAACAAGAGGTCGCAGCGCAGGTTGGAATCCTGGCCCGAGGAATTTTTTTAAATTCTTGTCTTTACATTTGTTTCTAATTTATCTTTTCTAGTTTCTAATTCACCCTAATAATAATATTTAGAACAGGGATACACTTTTTTTTATAGGACACTTTTATACGGTTGACCAAGTGAGGATTATTTTACATAATTACATATTTTAACATATTACATATTATACAACTGGGTGCTAGAAGCACTAAAAAAACTATCCACCCTACGATCTATGTAGTTGATTATTTAATTAATAACAATTATTTATACATTTTATTCACCTAGGATTATGTGGTTGGCTTAGTACACATACCTGAATAAGTCAAATAATACTTTTTCATATTAATTATTTATTAAGAAACGACATTATGTGAATCATAATAGCTAACCAAAAATCCGACAGTACTATTGATGATGATGGATGATTGATGGCCCGGCCCACCTATATTTTTTGATGTTATTGTTATTTTGATTGTCAAAGCAAGTACGAGGTGGTGAATATTGAAGGTGAACGTGGTCAGTGTTCCCTCCTCTTGCCTTGTCCGGTAAAGTTAAGGGGAACATTTTGAGCTCGGTGCAAAATGCACAACTTATGATTGTTTAACTTATTTTAAAATAAAATGTATGTAATAAAATAATTTCATCTAATTTTGCGACTACTGTTAAATAATTATCAAGGATATTTAGCAAAATTTTATGGATTGTAGGTAGCATGAATATCCATACCAAATTAAAAGCCTGTTTAAAGTTGTTGTGGACATCAATTTACAACATAATGTATAAAATTACACAACTTTGGTAGAAAAGCCTAATTGATATTAAACTTTGATCGCGAAATGCCATAAATCACAATAATTTAGTACATTTTATTCAATAATAAGAAAAACAATCTTAAGCGCATTGAAATAAGTGTATTTTGAAGCGAGCTTAAAACGTTCCTCTTTCTAAATGACCAACAGCAAAGTAAGACATTTCAAACCAAAACTTAGGTCAACGAATTATCTAATGATAATTTTTACAAAAGTATGTCCTATGTTTAGTTATTAAGAGACATTTACCATAACATTTATTTGTATGGTGCTAAGAAAGAATACAATTTCACTAAATAAACTCAAAAAATTAAGTTTTTTCAACAAAACAACCGAGTCGTTATCGTTTCCTAAGTTTACTTCTTCAGCAAGAACAATATTTTCCAATTCAAGTGACAAAGTGCACTTATAGTAGCTCTGAAACCAAAACTTCTTCATTTCAAACAACAAAGCAGCGCGGGATTTTGCCCTACAAAAGTTCTTTTTTATGGCATCCTCTTACACTAGTTATCAAATGCTTATATACATAAATTCCTAAATAAAAAGATCTTTTCAAAATTAACTCTTTTTACAGTAGAATAGCAATATAATTTTTTCTAAAGTAAAATAAAGAAATAAAGAAGAAACTACACTAATAACCTACCATTTAAAACTTACTTTTTGTCTTATTATCTCACTATAACTCTTGTAAAATGGCGTTACTATCTATCTCACTCTGATTCATGCAATACAATATCAATCGCTCCTTTCTAAAAAGTTGCCGTGACAGGCAATTTGAATACCAGCTTTTAATTTCAATTAGTATTTGTTTGCAAATACCTACCACTTAGAGTTAAAAAGTGTTTTCATTCGAATTTTTTTTCAAAAGTAAAACATGGCGATTGTTTTACTATTTAAAAATAACACTGAGACCTGATTTCACCGTACCCTGTTAGTTATTTCATAAACCAGACATTATCTAACGGGGGATAAAAATTAACAAGGACACTAAAATCTCTGTTAACTTTGTATGTCACTCACTAACTTTAACAGCCCGTTAAATTATATAACTAACTAACAGAGTATTGGTGAAATCGGGTCCTAATGACTTATTATTTAAAATTACTTGCCAGCTAAGCGTAGAACATTTTTGTCACAGTATGAAGAGTAAAAGTTAGCAAATAAGAAATTACATACTCATCATTAGGAAAAAATGATTTTTTTATTACCAAGGTGTATCATATTAGTTAGATTTTGGACTAAGATCAATAGCAGGACTATTCGGAATTGCGAAACAAAAATAAGAATCTTGTTACATGGAATTGTGTAGCTGTGGCACTGGAAAGACTCACCTAAAGTGTCGAATTTCATGAAATTCATAAAAGTGTCGATAACTCGAAAACTATTGATAGTAAACTGAGGTCATATTTTGATATTCTGGCAGTCATAAGCTGGCCCATCAGCCCTTCATGGGATAACGTTGACTTTTGGGACACCTTGTATACAATAAGTATTTATATAATTATTATAAAAACTGATGAGTTTAGCACGAGCGCTTCCTTTTGGCATATTATGGAGAGTAGTGGGGTGGCGTTGCGGGGCGGCGTAGTGTGTCTACGAAGCGAATAAATTAGAGTCGTAGCACTTACTACGCCGTAGTAAAAAAGTTATTCGAAGGTTCTAGACATGTAACATGTAGACGGAAAGTACCACCAGTCTTCGGGCATAAATATGAGGTTACTTTCGTTTTTATAAATATTCATACTGGAAACTCAGTTAGTGGTCAGGATTAAGGTTCAATGCACCAGTTTGCGAAATACGAAAACATTTTTTTTGCTTCTACTCTTGTACTAGTTTAAGAACAACCTCGACTCGATTAGTATAGAAAGTCTTAATTTTAGTTTGCGTATTTCACAGAAAGGGTAATTGAAACTTAGTACGGGTTGACTCCAGTTTGAATTTGGCTATATAAACAAAAGTCACCTTATACAGGATGTAATCGTTAAGTGTGACCAGGCGAATATTCCGTAACTATTACAGATATCAAAAAAATTGTAAACTGATATCGAAAGAACATTACCTTATCAGTAAAATGACATCAATAACTTTTTGAAAATCAAACGAAAAGTATTCAAATTTCGACATTAAACACTCCCATGTGTATGAGATTAGTAGAAAGGTTTTAGTTTCCTTATTTTAAAAGGTTATTTTACCTTAGTGTTGATATTGAAGGAAACTGTTAAGTAAAGTAATAAAAGGATAAGGAAAGTAATAAAACTATCTTGAATAATTTAGGTTGGGGAAAAAGTTTATTCGCATTTTATATGAAAATTCAAAACATTCTTTAATAAAGTTTATTTACATTTAACTAAAGTATGTAGGTGCCATTTTGTTCGATAACTTTCTGCCATCTTGTAGGTAGGGACATGATCCCATTGCTATAGAAATTTTGGGGCTTCTGATCAAAAAACCGCGACAAGTGGTTTTGGCAGTCCTCTCGTTATGTTAACCTGACACTGCCTAAAGAATTCTGAAGAGACCGAAACAAGTGGAAATCGGAAGGTGCAAGATCAGGACTATACGGTGGATGCATTAATACGTCCCAGTCAAACTCTCTTCATTTTTGCTGAGTGGCTAAAGATGTGTGAGGTCTAGCGTTATCATGATGAAAAACCACATCCCTTGTGTTGACTAATTCCGGCCGCTTTCTCTCAACTTCTTGCTTTAATCTCATCAGTTTTCGCAGTAGAGTTCAGAATCGATGGTCCTGCCTGGCGGTAACAGCTCATAATGAATAATGCCCTTCAAATCCCACCATACACACAGCATTACCTTGTTGGGAGATAACCCGGGTTTCGCCAGAGTCTGTGAAGCCTGACCAGCCTTTGACCACGACCTTTTTCGCACGTTATTGTCGTACGTGATCCACTTTTCATTACCAGTTGTCAGGTTTTTCAAAAATGGTTCGGTTTCATTACGTCGTAAGAAAGAATCACAAATGAGTACACGGTTTATTAAGTTTCTTTCAGTGAGCTCATGAGGCACCCAAATATCGAGCTTTTTTGTGTACCCAGCTTTTTTCAAATGCGCCAAAACTGTTTTGTGGTCAATCCCCAGTTCTTCAGCTACATCGTTTTTACTGATATGCCGATCTTGCTCCAAATTTGTGCTACTCTCACAGACATTTCACTAGGTGCATAAACATCATGATTTTTTTTCACGGCTTGCGTTGCATTTTTACCTTTTTTGTGATAAAATTTTTAAATATATCGAATTTCTTCATTAGATTCACTCATCTTAACAGTAAGAAAACGAAATGAAAATCACACATCATTTTACCTAATTTGAATTTGGAATAATCTTTTTTTAAATTTAAACTTTTTAATAAAACCAAAACCAGCCAGATACAAATGGTATAGCCAAAGAGATTTTATTATAAGTTCAT
Organism: Ypsolopha scabrella; assembly: GCA_910592155.1. NCBI lineage: Eukaryota > Metazoa > Arthropoda > Insecta > Lepidoptera > Ypsolophidae > Ypsolopha > Ypsolopha scabrella. The sequence continues at coordinate 13,483,382 of OU342963.1, forward strand.
ACATAATATTTGCGAAAAGAGTTTTCCCCAACCTATTATTTATTTCTTAGTAAGTGCAAAATTTTGTAATCAAAGCAGATGTTCGAAGTGGCGTCCTTGTTAATATGCTACTAAATTAAATGTATGGGAGTGTTTATAGTCAAAATTTTGAATACTTCTCGTTTGATTTTCAAAAAGTTATTGATGTCATTTTACTGATTAGGTAACGTACTTTTGCATTTTTTTTGATATCTGTAATAGTTACGGAATGATCGGCTGGTCACACTTAACGATTACACCCGGTATATGAGTAGATGTTTTTTCAGATAAAACAAACTCTTCACTTAGTTTCAACTTAAGACCGAGATAAAATCCAAACCTCTTTAAAAATCTGTTGTTCGATTGACTGAGCTATTTGATTTACTAGCTGGTAATAGTGTAGAATAAAAAAGGAAAAATCTACAACAGTGCATCTCAGAGTTATTTTATCGATACACGTTTTCGTGATTAAAGCAAAATGTTTAGTGATGTCCCCAAGCGCTAAAAGCAAAACTATCGATAGTGTCGATACTCTTGCCATGTTGGACGCATTCAGCAATCGTGTGAAACACTGAAAAGCTTTCAGGATTCTGTTTCGTTATACTGCAAAAAAGGGTATATTAGTATATATTCTGTTTGTTAATATCTCTCTTGGTATTTATTAGCATAACAATGTGTCTCAAAGAATGCAGTAGAGTAGATAAATAAAATTAATAAACTTAATACGTGTATATATTTTTTCTTTTATATAAAATATGTTTGTAAGTGAATACAAAAAGAAATGTACCTACTACTTGTATAATTTAGCATTTCACTGAAATAAAAAAATTATAAGACACCCCCTATACTCGGAAATACGATTTGGACTGAAGAAAATCTGAATACAACGCTTACTTAGGTACTTATTGAGTCGTTAACTCTATTTAGATTTTTACCACTTACAAACGGCAACATTTTTATTCAGTTTCGGAATCATGCTGATCATAAAAAATATATTAATTAGAATGTTGATACTCGTGTCTGTTGCCGGCACTTGGGTGGAATATAAAGCTACATTGACAGAGTTTGGTGATCGCGTAACCTACAACGGATGTAGTTTTAAATTAAAAAAATATCATTGGCATAGATATGCTTTTATTGCAAAATCCATCGCTTTGAAATACTCTAAATATTATTATTAGAGTGCATTACAAATCAGAAAAGATTCTGATAAATTAGAAACAAATATACAAGCATTTGAAAAAATTCCTCGGGCCAGGATTCGAACCTACGACCTCTTGTTTCAAAGACAAGCACGCTACCAATTGCGCCACCGAGGTACTTACCTAGACTGTTGAATTTTTCGACCATACTTGTCCACCGAATATTTTTGTAACTATTTGATCTAACTAGCTTGTAATGCACATACTGAACGCTCACGAGGGCGTTATGTGATTTCACGCCTTGTTCTTAAGAAACAGATGGTGCTGTCACGCTACAATATGTGTTCCTTCAGACAGTTAAGAAATTCACAGTTCTCATTATCTAAGATTATGTTTTTATTGCGAAATCCATCGCTTTGGAATACTCTAATGAAATCACGTATCGCCCTCGTGAGCGGTCAGTATGTGCATTACAAGCTAGTTAGATAAAATAGTTACAAAACTATTTGGTGGACAAGTATGGTGGAAAAATTCAACGGTCTAGGTAAGTAACTGGTGGCGCAATCGGTAGCGTGCTTGTCTGGAAAATAAGAGGTCGCAGGTTCGAATACTGGCCCGAGGAATTTTTTCAAATTCTTGTACATTTGTTTCTAATCTACCTTTTCTGGTTTATAATGCACTCTAACAATAATATTTATCATTAACATCTTTAAAATACACTTGTACTGTTTCATTTATATTCACTTTACTAAAACAACCGGATTCACCTTACCACATCATACCCTGTTGATGTCGTTTCACTAAGTGTCGACAATCGCAAGTATTATAAATATCACTACTTTCTATGCGTGGTACTCGTATTTGGCCAGTGTTTACTCTAGGAAACTGTCCGAGTTTTTGTGAGTATAATTTTGGTAGTGGTATAATTATACAACGTGAAATTTAAGTCATTTTGCTAACGAAAACTGGTGATAGAACTCGTCCATATGAACAACTTTTACTGTGGAGCCAACCCTAAAATCGTGAAAAAAAAAATCTGCTGTTTCATACATTTGGGTTGAGTAGGTTTTTAACTTTTCTATGGAACAGCTGATATTTGTAAAAGTTGTTCATATGGATGAGTACTATCACCAGTTTTCGTTAACAAAATGACTTAAATTTCACGTTGTATATATCGTCACGACATGAATCCCCGAGGCGGTGTCAGAGGTGTTCCGAGTATAAACTGTGAAAGGCAAGTCATAGTCCATACATGGTACACCCGCGTTCCACCGACGATTATTACGTCGCAACATGAAGGGTGGTAAGCCTTATCACCGTACTTTGGGCACAAATACCCGCTTTTTAGGGCATGCAGGTTTCTTCACGATGTTTTCCTTCACCGTTTAGCAAGTGGTAAGTAAGAACAAATACAATGCACATGAATTCCGTAAAACTCATTGGTGCATTGGTGCATCAAGATTGAGAGGCCAGAATTCTACCCCTGAGCTACCGCCGCTTCTGGTATAATTTTTAAATGCTATTCATGAAAAAAAAATCACAAAATTTAACAAACTTGGTTCACGTGGTATTCATATTTGGGTCATAAATATATAATTACTTAGGGAACTGTTGTATGAACCCAACACGACCCCCGTTGAGAGAATTTGCAAAATATCAGCAACCATAGATTTAGTATACACTACTCAGCAACAAACTGAGCCCGTGTTTAATGATTAATGATCACGTGAACATATAAAAAAGTATATTATAAACTAGCTTTTCCAAAAATTAGACTTGCAAAAGTAGGTACCTCTTTTGTAGGACATGGTGTAAGATTATACAATAAACTTCCAAAAAATAATATTTATTTCAAAAAATAAGTTTAAATTATATAATAAGCAGGGACTCTTGAGAAAAGCATATTATAAAATCAATGACTATTTGGATGATAGTGACGCTTTGTGTCATGAGAATATTGATTGATACTACTGTTCGTTTATTTTCTAACTGATTTGTGTTTTTCAAATCGTTTGTTTTTATGTAGACTAATATTTTTATATTGTTTTTTTATTATTATTTTGACATTTCTTTTTACATATTGACATGAGCATTTTATAACTTAAACTTAGCATTTATTAGTTGATAATCTGACTATAAAAAAGTGATAAACTATATGAGACAGATGGATGATGTTTTACTTAGAATTTTAACTTACTACCTCATTAGATAGGTAGACTATGATATATATATTTTTTTCTCATGACACAATTTCCTTCTGCCTTTTATATTTTTATCCTTTTATAATAAATTGTTTAGTATTATTTTATATGAGTTAAAAAAACTGTAACAGTATTAAGCCATATTGAGAAAAAAATACTGATAAAAAAGACATGATCTTGCTAAGTTTCTTGCCCTTCTTCTTAGCAAGATTAATCGAATGGGCGGATTTAGGCATTATATCTATTTATAGTTTATTTATCTATTAACTTATTTATTCATTGCATTATGTAGGTATATATATATACAATTTATAATTTTTTTACTTATGTTAGTATATATTTGGCATTATATTTATTTATGGTCTATTCAGTTTATTTATCAACTTATTTATTAATTGCATTATGTAGGTATAATAATACTCTTATTCCAATAAGTCTTTTTATTTTATGCATGTGTATAAATTTAGTTGCCCAACTTAAATACAGTGTTTTTCATATATTTCCCGTATCATATTTGTTTCATCATAAAATATTATTTTTATACAGATTAGATTTGACATGTAAAACGTATACTTTATGTATCTATTTTACAAATAAACAATTTGAATCTTGAATCTTTGAGTAAAAGTGACATTTTGTTATTGTTTATGGAATGAGTTGCTAGATAGTTCTAAGGATGTTGATCACTGCTCTTCGCATACATAGGTAACACAAAAAGTTTCCGGAACTGGCCACTTACATAAACAATATTTAAAAATTTATTGCAACATTTGAAAATAGAACTCTTTGGCTGTAGAATGCAGTTTGTTTCATCTGACTGTCTTTTGTTTTTACCTTGTGGCGCCATTTAAAAAATTGTGTGTCTGCATCAACATAGATTTAACTCGGGAAAATTTTCGTAGTATGATTTTTTACGATTTTAAGTGTAATTTGACAGCTCAACAGAGCACCGCTCGGCTTGAAACAGCTTTTGGCAATGAAGCACCATGCAAGACGACTGTTTATAGCTGGTTTGCAGAATTCAAGCGTGGTCGTATCAATCTCAGTGACGAATCTCGCGATGGTCGGCCGTCCACCGCTGTGACCAACAAAAACATCGATGCTGTGCGCCGTATGATTGAAACAGACAGGCATGTGACCTACCATGAAATTCGCGCATCCTTAGAAATAGGCATGAGTCAAATACAATCAATCCTACACAAACATTTGGGTGTGAGAAAGCTGTGCTCGCGGTGGATCCCACACAACTTGACCGAGGCTCAAAAAACGGACCGCGTCACTTGGTGCAGTGCCATGCTTACCAGATTCAACGAAGGTGCGTCAAATTTGGTGTGGGACATAGTAACAGGTGACGAAACATGGATTTATTGCTACGATCCCAAAACAAAGCAGCAATCGAGCGTATGGGTCTTTCAAGATGAGCCGAAACCAACCAAAGTGGCGCGCGTGAAAAGTGCATCTAAGCGGATGATTGCTTCTTTTTTTAATAAAACTGGACACGTGGCTACTGTTGCTTTAGAGAATCGTCGTACCGTGAATAGTGACTGGTACACGACCATTTGTTTGCCGGAAGTTATTGACGAACTCCGTAAAAATAACCGTAAACGCCGTATCATCCTGCACCACGACAATGCTACTTCTCACACGGCCAGACAGACAAACGACTTTTTGAAGACGAAAAATGTAGAACTCATGAGTCATCCTGCATACAGTCCCGACCTGGCACCTTGTGACTTTTTTCTGTTCCCAAAAATTAAGAACCAATTACGCGGTCAACGATTTTCATCACCAGAAGAGGCTGTCGAGGAGTATGAAAAACACGTTTCAGAGGTCACCACAGGGGAGTGGCACAAAAGTTTTCAAAACTGGTTTGATCGAATGAAAAAGTGCATAGACGCCAAGGGAGATTATTTTGAAAAACAATAAATTAATTTTGTACCTTTAATAGTATTTTTTCATATTCATTCCGGAAACTTATAGTGCGTCCCACGTAATATGGCGGTGGATAGCTAATGTTGTGAGGTGGTGTGATTGTTATTTGAAAATCGTTTGAAATTTTGAGCAGTCCTGAATGTCTGTCGGTGTTGGGTCATGTTTGTTAGTGCTGTCTGAAATATAACGAGGAAAAATATTTCTTACTGTTTTTTATATTATTATCTAGTATCGAAAATATAATAAAGCTTAAAACAGTACCTATACCATATCTTTATTTAAGTTTTAAAGACACGGACGGCAGTATGACAAGCTGCCTGTGACAGTACTTATTTATTTATTTATTTATTTATTTATATTTAAGGAAAACTTACAGCACAGTATAACTAAGTTAAAAAACAGACAAAACAAATTACGGCCAATTACAAGTTTTCACTACTAGTAACATAATAACTTAATAACACTTACGTAAAATATTAGTAATAAAATTTACTGACGGTATGAAATTTAGCTTTACACATAATCAATATAAAAAAAACAAGTTATGTTTAAACCGAGAAAAAGAAAACAGCATTAAATTAAATTAAAGTAAATTCTCAAACACAACACAAAAAAATGCTAGGATACAATGATACCACAGGTAAGTATTAAATTAATACATCAAATATTAAAAAACTTAGCGCTTAGCACCATTCTTGCTCTAGCCACAGAGAGGAAGAAAATATCGAGATCATGTAATGTGTTTACATAATTTTGTACTCGCCATAGGTAACTATTTTGTCTGTAGTTTGTTCCAACAATAGGAAGAGAAGAAATGGGTATTTGACGCCGCGATCTGCTGGGGAAATAAAAGTTCAGATTGGATAGTAAATAAGGGCAGTCTACTTGACCTGAAACAACTCTTATTAAGAAGAGAATGTCAGCTATCGAGCGACGCTCTTGTAAAGGAAGTATGTGATATTCTCACCAGCATTGGATGCGGCGAGTTGTCCCCGCATGTGTCTGAGGTAGACATGCTCTAGCAGCTACAATAAAGCACTACAAGTATGCTACATACCCATCGAAAGCGACACTAGCGCACAACACCCCCCGGCATTGGACTCGGCGAGGCGTCCCCGCAAGTATCTGAAGTAGACATGCTCTAGCAGCAACAATAACGCCGCTAGAAGGATCCCCGCCATCAGCAATAAGAACGCTGACAGAAACTGCTCCAAAGCGAGCGGATCTGAGGATTTGTGTTCTTGTAGCGTTATTGCAGCGTTATAGTTAAAATAATTTACAAATACAGAGCTTGAAGTGCAGGTGACTAACTTTTTAATTTTCTAATCGACCATCCATAGAAAAATTATAAAATGTAGGCGTAATTTGAATGATAAATTGATAACCATTCTTAAGATGCTCGCAAACGTCAAATTAAAGTAGGTTTTATCACTTGTTGATGTGCGCTATCCAGAACACAAATACCTTAAACAAAATATAATCACGATATGAATCCCCGTGGGAGTGTCAGAGGTATAAACAAATAAACTTAGGAACTTTACCAGCAATTGGTAAAACAGCCCGTTTTATTTAATTTTAAATTCTGTTTTAAAAACTGATTATCTATACGTATATGCAATGTTTAAAAACTCATAAATCTCTCCAAATTCCCAAAGTAACCCACCAAAGGAATGTTGTATTAAAAATGTCGTCGAACTGGGAATAGGAAACAAAAGCATACAATACGTTCGGCTCTTTCCAAGTCGTGAAAACCGATACGTAGTCTGCTAGTGCACGCTGAGCCGTATACAATCCGTACCATATTTCATGTTCTATGCGCTTTGTGAAAGAAAATACATTTTTCACTATCTTCAGAGCTTTCGAACTGCATTTTCTTTGTTTGCTGCGACTCTTGGAATCTCCGTCCATAATACATCTTTCATTTGAATTCCGAATCGATCGTGTCAATTACGGTTTTACTGGAATTGGACTTGGGAAGAGATATAAAGTCTCACGTAATCAGGGAAATCACATCCGCAGAGCATCGAGTCGATTACGTGGAAGGGGTTCGTATAAAAAGTGAATGTACAAAATTGGAAAGCGTTCGATTGCGACCCGGAATGAGTCCTCGTTTGCCAACACTTGGTGATTCATTTGCTAGAGCCCCGAGAGAGCGATCCTCATTTGCGTTTGTAGCGACGACTACATTATGAGGACACGTAATCCTATATTCTTTGAGACTTGAAATTAAAATATTTTAGTTTCAGCGTGGAAGCGAATCTGGAATGTAATATGCTTGAAGTGTAATAACTTTGCATCAGAGGCATCGTGTAACAAAAGGCTGTTGAAATTTGCAGTGAGAGTTGCATCATGAGCTGTGGAGAATGCTCGACCTTTCAAGAGAGGGGGAGCTAGTGGAACGGTGACATCTTCCCCACTTAGGCCTCTTAGCGAAGTCGGTTCGTCATTTAAAACAAAGGACGAAATTGCCCGAGGTCGCGAGTATGCATTCTGACGTCGTTCGTGCGTAGTACAATGACCGCATTCAAGTGCTGTGGGCTTGCGACGGATTTGTCAAAGCCTTCCACCCCAGCCACTTAGACTTTGAATTTCAGCGTATTGTTTTGCCTATGACTGAAATTTTTCAAACTGAAATAACCTGAACATTTAATTGTAAGGCTACAATCTCAATGTATAAAATATGTTTGTGAAATTGTGGTTACTTATTTGAATAGTAAAGCGTCTATACTGGATTTAAACATAATTTTGAATCAATACATTGAAATCAGACATTTAAATTAATCTGGTTATTCATATTCAGATTATTTATTTAGAGCTATAAATTCTGATTTGAATGGGAATCCTTGATTGAGATTTACTTTAGTTCAGAATATGTATTCATGAATATTTTGAACGAAGACAAATGAAAACCAAATCTTATTTACGTAAAAATATAATACTGTTACTTGTTATTAGTATAACGTGAAATCAAAAGCTTTTGTTTACAATAACTTATAATTCGATGTTTCTTTAAGGCTCAAGTCATTATTAATTACTTGCTGTAGAAAAAGAAAAAATACGTTTCTTTCTAAAGGGTTTCTAACGAGGCGTTTATTAATAAACAACGTGATGCCAACGTTGACGTTTTATTTAAAGAGGGTTTAATGACGTTGGTAACTTTTTTAATCGTTAAGTAATATTAACGTCAACAAAAAGGGCCGAAGTGACCCAGCATAAAATTTTGCTTACAGTGAGAACGTGATAGATTGCCGAGAGGCTGGCTACTCGTTTATTTTTTATTAAAAGCTCTGGCATCTGGCTTCAATTGCGGTAACAGCTTTTTGTACCTCCTTTTTGTTTATATTTTATTCTAAAGCTTTATTGCGTAGCCCTTAAATTTTAAAGTCAGCTTTATTTTTTATAAAATGTCCGAGATATTGAATTAAATTGAATTTAATAATGTTGACGCCACCGGTCTTCAAGTGAGTCTTTTGACTCACTGAAAAAGGTCTTTCTGAAAAAATCCCTGTGACATTATGTCTAACATGTATGATATCTCACTGTAATTTCAATTATTTAATTACAAAATGATAATAAAATATTTTGGCAACTGGGTGATTCAAAATGATTGTATTTTTATGCCAATGATGAATATTCTTTTTGTTGGTTTTTCAAAGACTTTAACATAATAAATGCATTTATTATACAATAACAATTAAAGGGTCTATATGCACCAATGTCGCAAAACTAGAGTGGAAAATGGGGCAAGCTATGACTAAACAATTTCATAAAGAGCAACTTAAGGGCAGGCTTACATTTTCATGCAAGTAAAATTTCCAGCGCCTAATTTAGAGTCTTAGGAAAGACTTTTACATTGTTGAAAACTTGTTAAACATATGTATTTGTATTTGTATTTATTTATTAATGGAAAAAAAATGACATATACATTCGTGTTTAAAAAGGAGCACCCGTTTTTGGGCCGACAGGGACGAATGTATTGACTGTGATAGCCCTAATGAATAATACAACAATCTTTCGTTTTGACGCTTAATATATCACATTTAGAAATAATACTTTTTTATTTATCAATCTCCTACACTTTATTTACATAAGAATAATCACATTGTCAACTTCAAAGAGCTAATTGAATTCACGTTCTATAAACTTACAAAAAAAATACTACCTACCAAAACATCAGACATATAAATTTCTTGACACATAACCATAATGTACCAGAATTTAATAATCATCTTCACCTTAATTTTAAAAAAAGGACTATATCAGCGTTCCCGATTAATGTCACCAGTTTAATTCGATTTTTTGTCTTCGTCTACACGGTATATAAATATTATGTGTTTGGTAGACATATCGTTGAATTGATCATTTCATAATCTAATCGATAAATATCGTAAAGTATGAAATAATAAATTTACGGTCGACTTCCAAAAAAAGTCAAACATAGGTGCGATGACAAGCGAAGCAAGGAGGAGCGTGTTAAGTTGCTTGTGATCATAAATTCGGAAGCCCCATGAAGCGGAGCGTAGCGACCCCTGTAGTTTTTACAGATTTCATGATATTTCAGCAGATCAATTCTACGACATGGCCACCACAAATATATATAATATTTTTATCTGGGTCGAGTAACACAGCTAGGTAAAAACAACTTATACTTTGGTTGGGCTGCATTTGAGAAGTCGCGTCATCATTACCACAGTGTTTAAAAGATTGCGTCCTTTCTGTGATGACGTATAGCACTTAGACGCTTCCTAGACGTCATCTCTAACAAAGAGGTTGATCCACAAATTTAAGGCAACTCAATGAGCTATGAAGCGGGCTAAGCTTGTATCTCTGATAGATAGAATCTGACACGAGGAGATCCATCAGGGATCGAAAGGCATAGCCTGAGGAATCAGTAAGTTGAAGTGACACTGTGCAGGCCATATTTGTCACCGACATAATGGCCGTTGGGGCTGAAAAGTGTTAGAATGGAGACCACGTACTACTACGTAGCTTAGGCTGACCTCGTGCCCGCTGCAACAACGACCTAAAGGACGTGGTGGGTAGCGTTTGGATGAGGAGAACGGAGGACCGCCAAGAATGACGAAATCTGGCTTATGACCAGCAGTGGAAGAATACAGGTGGATGAATGAATAGATAGATGGTTTTGGTTATAATTGGTTCCATGGGGACGGGTAGTTCTATAAAAACACCAAGTAAATCACAACTCTTTTATTTAACACTCTTTATTCAGCACACTGTTATTCAGTATCACTCTCAATCAACATTTCCGCAACCACTGAACTCCTCGGCCAGCTCCTGGCCAAGACAACGAATGTTTTCGGTGGGACAATCCAGCCCTCCGATTGGTCCACGACATCAAGTCATATTCTCATGTCGTGGTCCAATCGTTGAGCGACGCGTTGGCGCGCCATAATTCACACAAAATCTAGGGTTGCCATTCTCGAATATACATTTACCGTTTACAAAATAATATTTTAAATGATGTATCAAAAGAAAACCTAACAATCGACCGTCCTGACATCGTGTGCGTCCCGGCACACGGCGCCGGGTGGCAACCTAACAATCGGATTCTTGGCCAGTTGCTTAAACTTATTACAATATTACTTTCAACAACTATGTACATACTTTCATCGATGAAAACAAAATAATGAAGACAATACATCATGGAATTTTGAATATGTACTACGCTTTATATAAAGAAAAATAAATTTTATGAACAGGTAATCAATTAAAACCGTAGAAAATATTTTAAATTTTTAACTTTATACATTGAAAATTATAAGCAATCGATTTGCCGAAAAACAGGTTCACCTTGCTCGATCGATAAAATGGGTTACTAAAACATAAAGTAACTTCATAAGCAATCGATTTGCCAGAAAAACAGTCAACACAAATGATCGATTAAATGGGTCATAAAACATAAATTCGATTCAATCATCAGCAATCGATTTGCCAGAAAAACAAAGTAAAACCAAACGATCGATTAAATGGGTCATAAAACATAAATTTGATTCAATCATCAGCAATCGATTTGCCGGAAAAACAAAGTAAACCCAAACGATCGATAAAATGGGTCATAAAATAACAAATTAACTTCACGAACGATCGATTATATCGTGAAACAAATTAAATCCCTGAACGATCGATTAATCAGGGTCCCTAACCTCCTGAACGATCGATTAATCAGGATGCCTAGCAGCACCGGCACGAGCCGATCGATTTATACTCGTGCTGGTAGCCGAAGGACTTGCTTTGACACTCGTTGAAACAAGCCGCGAACCGATCGATTCTCGCGAGCTTGCCCTGTAACAATAAACATTATGTACCTAATAGTTTCTAAATTTGCCACAACAAGTAAGGTACTCGTAATCTAATTTGAATTACTTTCGGTATTATCGTCATCACTATCGTAACTCTCATCAACATCACTTTCATCGATTTCTAAAGCGTTCACATGAATCCACGGCTTCATGCGGTCTGCGGCTACGGTGGTTGGGCGTCTATTTTCTGTATCGACTAATCCCGGTATCGGTGCTACCACATAACGATCCCTTCCTAGAACCTTGCTTACACGATATGGTCCTACGAAAGAGGGCATAAGTTTCTTGCTCTGTCCGTTGTTATTAAAATAAGTCTTTGTTATCTTTACCAGCTCATCCACACTGTAGGTACGGGCGGGTTTTCTGTCTTTGTCGTACCTATCCTTTTGTTTGATCTGCTCTCTGTCTGTTCTAGCCTTAACCTTGCTGCGTATGTTAGATAAATCATCATCATTACGCGTACCTACTGTAACATCATTAAGCATGGGGTTAAATTCACCGTTCATGCAGGTTCCAGACATTACCTCTGAAGGTGCCCTTCCTATGGTTTTTTGAATAGTGTTATTGAGTCCCCATTGAATATTACCCAAATTACTGTCCCAGTTCTTTTCACCATATTTAATGCTTAATGCCTTCAGGGAATCGAGAATTGTGCGGTTGTACCGCTCGACTTGCCCATTTGACCTGGGGCTTGATACCGCGTTTAAAACGTGCTTTATTCCTTTATCCAAGCAAAATCGTTTGAATGTATGCGAGGTAAAGCAACTGCCACGATCGCTTATAAGACGGTCGGGGTTTCTAAAAGTACTGAAGATATCTTCTAGTGCCCTTATTACATTTTGGGTATTGGTGTTCCTAACAGGTCTGAGGAAACAGAATTTGGTAAAACCATCAACAACTACTAACAGATAAGTGAAACCCCTATTAGACTTCACAAAGGGCCCAAGGTGGTCTACATGTAGAGTGTGGAATGGAACCTCTACCTTGGTGATGGGGTGTAGTAACCCTTCGCGAGCATTGGAATTGTTTTTTGCATATGCACACTCAATGCAAGCGCCTACATACTTCTTGACGAACTTGGACATTTTGGGGAACCAATAATTACCCTTAATCCTCTGTAAAGTTTTCTCAATCCCAAAATGTCCAATGTCGTCATGATTGAGTTTACATACTTGCCATCTTGCCCTCTTTGGCACTACCAATCTGATCCTCTCCTTGTCTCCGTCTAAATAGCGAAATAATCTTTTGTTTTTAATTACATAATTCTGTTTGATATATCGTAGACCTTTTTCATCCAGATCACTACTTAGAACGTCTATAATCCTACGCAGCTCAGAGTCACCCAATTGAAGGGTATAAAGCCAATCTTCGCTATTAATGATCATTATCGCCGGAAACTGATCCTCGAGAAATTCCGATGGTTCGACAGGATTTCGAGACAATGCGTCAACATGGCTCATTTTAACTGCAGCCCTATATTCAACAGTGCAGTTGAATTCCTGTAGTGTCAGCCACCACCGCGCTATCCTTGGGATTAAGTCTCGCTTTGAAAACGTAGAACGCAATGCACTGCAATCGGTGATGACCTTGAATTCTTTCCCTAAAAGATAGACTCTAAACTTGCGAAGTGAGCAAACCACTGCTAGGGTTTCTAACTCGTAAGAGTGGAAGTTTTTCTCCTCTGGAGAAGTCTGCCGACTGTAATATGCTACCGGATGAAGATTCTCCCAGCCTTGTCTTCGCTGTAGTAGAATTCCACCGATTCCTAACCTACTTGCATCCGTGTGCAATTCTAATTCAGCAGCAGGGTCATATATAGCTAGAACCGGTCTACTAACTAGACTCGCTTTCAGCCTCTTAAAAACCTGCTCCTGATCGTCATTCCATTCCCATGCTACGTCTTTTTTGAGTAACTTGCTAAGAGGGAATGAAAATTGTGCAAAGTTTTCTATAAACTTGCGAAAGTAACTGGCTAGACCTAGAAATTGCCTGATGTTGTGTACATTTTCAGGTCGAGGGAAGTTGATCACACTACATATTTTCTTTTCACCGGGTCTGACACCGCTTTCGCTAATCTCGTAACCTAAATAGTCAACCTTATCACGCAAGAACTCACATTTTGACAGGTTCAAAGTAAGATTTGCTTTTTCCAGCATTTGCAACACTTCCTCAAGACGTTCTAAGCACTGTGTAGCATCTTTCCCAAAAATAAGAACGTCATCCATGTACGCAGCAGCCTTACTGAAACGAGCTGAACCTAGTATTGTATTAATCATGCGTTGAAATACGGCAGGTGCGTTGGCTAGGCCAAACGGTATACGATTAAACTCGTACTGGCCGTCCGGCGTAACAAACGATGTTAAATGCTTGCTCTGCTCTGAAATTGGCACTTGATAGTAGCCAGACGCGAGGTCAAGGATAATAAAACATTATTGTCCAGCGAGACGTGCTATTTCATCTTCAATGATAGGCATTGGATACCTTTCTTTAATAGTCACCGAATTAAGCATACGATAGTCTACACACAACCTTGAGGTACTATTTTTTTTTTGCACGAGTAGAATAGGGCTGGCGTATTCAGAAACAGATTCTCGTATAACATCAGCATCTAACATATCCCCAACCATAGAACGCACTTTCTCCCGCTCGTGGTGTGACAACCTGTATGGGCGATAAACAACTGGACGCTGACTGTTAAGCTCGATGTTCATTTCGGTGACACTGGTACATCCTAGATCCTTCAAGGAAGACGCAAAACAATGTTGATATTTCTCAAGCATTTTAATCAGAGTTCGTTTTATATCTTCGGGTACTTCCTCCCCTACGCGCACCTGACTTTCATCAAATGTCTGCCCAACTTTTGAATTATCTGACGGTCTGTTAACAACTTGATTCACAACGTCAACTTTCTCAGCACGACAAAAGACGAGCTTAGACGAAATTTGGCAAAAATCCGAAAAGGGCACGACCAATACATTAATATTTCCATTGACTGAACGATGAAGCCCTCCAACGATGAGATACTGTTCATTAGGCTTTCCCGCTACACTATCCTTCAAAAGAACATAACCATTGAACGCAGATTGAGTTTCCACCCTAACAGATGCTGCACCATAATTATAAATTGTACAAGCTGGCGAAAATCTCAACGAGGTGTCATTGTCATCCGCAAGTTCGGAACATGGCAATTCATTCCCAATACTATAGAATTGTAGTTTGCTTTTATCTTTATAGACCGATATGTGAGACTGCTCCGTGAACGATTGTCCTATAAGCACTGGAACCTCTAGCAAATGATCACCCACTACTTTACAAGCTACTCTAGCCTCTACTCCATCGACACTCATGTCAAGGATCAAATTTCCTAGCGACTGGACTATGCTATTACCAAATCCTTTCAAAAGTGTGGGGACATTGTCGTGAGATACACCTAGCTCCCTAGCAGCGGATTCTCTAATCAGGGTAACGTCACTCCCGAAATCTACAAACGCCCTAATTATTAAACTATTGACTTTAACCTCTTTCATAAATTTAGAACCAGAGTTGTTATCTATACACGCGTCTTCGTTGTTGCTCATAAAATCAATTCTCATAGTTTTTCGCACTGCTCCACTAGTGTTCGTCACTTTGTCATCTGACTTACTGTAACACTTTTCCACTGTGTGACCGATCTTATTACAACGTGTGCATTTCACCAGCGGCTTAGGGCAGTGCAAAAACCCATGGCCCCCCTCCTTGCAATTATAACATCCAGTGACGTGGCCCGTTCTGGCACTAGGCCCAAAGCTCGCTGTATTAGGGACGTGAGAATTGACAAATGTCCTACTCCTGGTATAAAATCGGTCTGATCCAGGTTGATTGTAATCCTTATTACTAATCAAATACTGTAACAATTGATCGGGGTGGGTGCAACGCAGTGCCAAAGCTCCTGACTTGAGTGTTTTGTCTGTAATGCCATGTATTATACATTCTGCTGCGCGGGTGCCTACTATATCACATTGGTTCACTAAACTTAATTTTTCATAGTAATACACCTCTATGGATTCGTTATATCTGCTCCTTCTCTTAATCATATCTTCCAAGGTCTGGCCATAGTTCTGTTCGCACGGAAAAGCGCTCAATAATTTTTCTTGCCATTCTTGCCACGTAAATAGAATAGTATTTAAACTTTCGTACCACGTCTTGGCCAGACCTTGCAACTTTTGCATAGCAAAATGAGTGGTGGTTCTTTCATCCCACCCGTATACTGAAGCGCACTCATTTACTTTCCTTAACCATACGTCCATGCGCTGGTTTTTGGTCGAAGGATTAAAGTCTGGCAATATATTTTTATGATCAATTTTCTGTAGTGGTTGTAGTGCGCTTTGGTTCACGGGCGGTAATGCAAAACCATCCCTCAGGTTCTTAATAATAACAAAAAGATCTCTTTTTGAAAAAGAAGGGCTACGTGACTTTTTGATCCGTTCTTCATGATTGTGCTGCTGTGGTCCGCGCTCCGTGGATGTGCTGCGGCGACTGCTCCCCACCCACGGTTTGCTGGTGCGCTGCGACGCGTGTTGCTCTGCACGAGGCTCGACGTCGTGATGCCCTGCACGAGGCTCGACGTCGTGATGCCCTGCACGAGCCTCGACGTCGTGATGCCCTGCACGAGCCTCGACGTCGTGATGCCCTGCACGAGCCTCGACGTCGTGATGCGCTGCACTAGCCTCGACGTCGTGATGCGCTGCACCAGCCTCAACGTCGTGATGCCCCGCACGAGCCTCGACGTCGTGATGCCCTGCACGAGCCCCGACGTCGTGATGCTGTGTTGCCGTCGACGTGTTGCGGCGACAGTTGTCCACCCGTGGCTCCGTGTGACCCGATGCGTGTCGCTCGATGTCTTGATGCCACGCTGCCATGGAGGTGCTGCGGCGACGGCTGTCCATCTCCGGCTCGTGACGCGATGCGTGACGCAGGACTTCAGCGGCGCGCACACGTTCCCGCTCCCGCCGTACTTCCCTCTCAAGTATTCGAAGCCGCTCATGGCCCCGGTTGACGCCCGGCTCGGACCGATGGCGGACGGGGCTTCGGCTTCGCAGCGGACTTCGTCTGCTCGGACTTGGAGTCACGAGTCTCCGTCGGCCTGGCAGCTGCGACATAGTCTGAAATCTCACAGCAAAAGAAATATTAAATTATAACCGTACAGTGAAGTTATAAATTATTGTGTGATTAGCTGATTACTGGTCACTTGAAAAACAAAATCTCTGCAATTTACGCGTAGGTATGCCCGGAGTTGAGGGTAGATACTTTTTGAATTTAATTTGATACTGAACAGTCCATGAAGCAATTACTGTAAATTTATTGTTTGGCGACTAATGAAAACCTCATTGTAATCCACCATAATCTAAGTCGGAACCTCTGGATTGACGGTCTCGAGAGCCCTAGAAAATTCTTCCCAAATATAGGTTTATACTCAAAGTTCTTGAATAGTTCCACAGTTATACACATTATTCCTATACAAAGAACTCCTCAACACTCCCCGAAAAACACATTCACAAAGCAATTCTTATCAATAACGATACCGACTTATCAAAACCTCATCATAATCCACCATAATCGAAGGTTGGAACCTCTGGATTGGCGGCCTCGAGAGCCCCAGAAAATTCTTCCCAAAGATAGGTTTATACTCAAAGACCTTGGATAATTCCACATTTATTAATAACCACACTATTTCTACATAAAAAAAATCTTCAACACTCTCCGAAAAAAACATGCTTGTTGCTTCTAACGCTTAACCAAAGACTTATGACGGTTTTAACTTAACCAGTTCGAGAAGATCTAGTATAGCGGCCTCGAAAGCCCTAGAAAGTTCCTTTCCCGGCCAAAGTTACCCCGTCATATTCCCAGGTAAACGAAACACAAAGAGCCTTGAAGTATCTAGAATTACGAAAACTTCAAAGAAAGTAGAAATACAATTTGGGCGTGTACTTACGTTTTGGTTGCACTTGTCACTTCTGAAATATAAAAACACCAAGTAAATCACAACTCTTTTATTTAACACTCTTTATTCAGCACACTGTTATTCAGTATCACTCTCAATCAACATTTCCGCAACCACTGAACTCCTCGGCCAGCTCCTGGCCAAGACAACGAATGTTTTCGGTGGGACAATCCAGCCCTCCGATTGGTCCACGACATCAAGTCATATTCTCATGTCGTGGTCCAATCGTTGAGCGACGCGTTGGCGCGCCATAATTCACACAAAATCTAGGGTTGCCATTCTCGAATATACATTTACCGTTTACAAAATAATATTTTAAATGATGTATCAAAAGAAAACCTAACAGTTCCTTAATAGCCGTTAATTGAATTCACGGGGGTGATCTCTGGAACTAATGAAACGATTTTGAAATTTTTTCCATTGTTGTAATAGTTAGATCTTCACTTCGACAAAGGCTATAGTTTTTTTCTGGGTACGAGTAGTTTCCTAGGGACATAGATATTAATTAAAATAGTGCGGGTAATCTCTAGAATAAGTGAACCGATTTTGAAAATACTTCCACTGTTGTAATGATGAGTATTTTCACTAGGAGATAGGCTATAGTTTGTTCCTTTTGGGACGGAAGTTCCCTGGGGACATAGACATAGGGTCAGAAACATAAAATATTTTGCATGAGAACCAAAAGTCAAAGTTGTGCCGTGGGCAAAAGTTAGTATTGAATAAAACATAATTACAATCAAAATTTCATGTAATAATACTTGTATGATTTTTGACCAATCGAGTTCCGCAAATTTATTGACAAACTTATTCAATAAATAAGACCAAAATAAATAATCAATATCACTCTCAATTGCAAAAAAATACGGTGCAAATAGCGAAATTTTGTTAAATGGGTCTTAAATTTTATCACATTCAGGTAATTACCCAATTCAATGTTACTTTATATTCAATTGTATTTTTAATTTTTGTTTTGTGTTTTTTTTATGTAGAATATTTTAAAATGTATACTGTGTGTGAGTAATTATTATTGTGATAAATAAATATATTTTCAAATTCAAATTCTTACTTTGTAACTTTGTGAAGGCTCGTTATAGAAATTCATTTACAGCTTTATATACGTACAATACACATTATCAAAACTAGTGTGTTTTTAGGGTTCCATGCCCACAGGACATAACGGAAGCGCTATGAATGTTACTCCTCTGCTGTCCGACTATCCGTACGTCCGTCCATCCTTTCGTCATGGGTCTCAAGTTTTTAGATAAAATGAGTTCAAAATGACCTGAAATTTGGATTTTTTATGTTAACCTTATTGAAAACTTAATTAAATTATTTTTCCTTTGTTTTACATGAAAAAGGAGCTGATTTTTTTATCTACCCTGTCATATATTACGAGATGTTACGTCTAAAACTAAAACTCAATGAATACAGTAAAATATATTTTTCATTCTCTAATATCTTAAAAAATGTAAAACGGCTCCCCAGTCAAATTTTTCAGTTTTAAAACATTTTTGTTATGGGGTATAACTATCTCAAAAACTAAAGTGGTTAGGAATTTAGAATTTCCCTATACGTATCATATGCCGTATTTAAATAACAAATACTAAAATATTATGTTTTTTTTTTTTTGCAAATTGTGATATTTGTGGAAGTTGAGTGACCAACTTAAGTTCGCAGTTTAATCTTACACATTTATAACTTTTGTTAAAATTTTATTCAGGTCTACTAACTTATTAAAATGCTTCGGAACCTTCACACCTATTCGCCCTTGACCAGTTTTTTATTGTTTGTATTTTACGGTTATTAGCTAATAATATTTTCAGGAATTTGGTTATAAACGGATTCACGATTATTTTAAACCTAATTAAATAACGCCCGGTTTCTTAGCATACTTGAATAAGATAACTTACTAATTTGCGCTACATTTGAACTGATTAACTGATTTAGTCATGTGACGTAATAGATTTTGATTAAATTAGGCGGTACTTGTCATAAATTAATGGATCAGATCAGTCAACCTAATTATTAACGTGCCTTTGGATTTACAAGAAACTCAAAACAAAACTTGTAATACATAAATACATCAATCTTTAATTAAAAAAAACCTTTTTAGGGTCCCGTTGTCAACAAGGAACTTCTCAGTTTACATACAAATAAACAAAAAAAAATCCTTTTTCATTGAAAAGTTTAAACAATGGGTGTTTTTGTGGCTTCTGGATATAATGGAAAGGTAACTTTCAAATTTCTTAGTGATCCAAAGTTGAGATAAAAGTGGGTAAAGGCATTAAGGTTACATAAGGTTTTTATTTCTCAAAAAGAATACAATTCACTTACATGAGAAACATTAAGGATGATGAACTATAAATCGTCTAGTTATTCTAGGTTACGTACCAATCATTTCAAGGAAACTGATTTCGTAACAACTTCAACGTCTCCAATCTGAAAAAGAACAAAGGAAATTATTACTTTTTTGAGGTTATTTTAAGAAAGTTTTCGATAGATTAATCACATAATTTAATTCAAAAAACAATGCATAAGGCAGTCTTTGACTATAGAAGGCCACGTCTGATAATTACAGTACTTACAATAATTCATTACCTTTCGACAAGGTCTCATTTCTTTCCACGCAGCTGCCTCGGCACCTCTTTTCTTCAGCTCCTCCTTTAGCTGAGCGACACGCCAGGTAGAAAACAAGACGAAACACCCACAAAAAAGCCACAAAAGACTTTTGTGGAATGCAAAAATAACATCTATCAGCGACTTTTAAAAGAGCGTGACAGAACACAAACACTCAGCGCCCTCTGCCGTAAAAGTTTTTGGTTTTCTTTCCCATTACAGCACCAAACACCGTCTTTTGTTTCATATTATTTATAAACGGACCTTATTGTTTTTTTTTTGAGTTCTGCTTATAGTGGCCAGTTCGATTTTTGAACAAACCCCTTTACAGTGCCATATGGGCATTTTTTTACTCAGAGATTTCCACGAGTTTCCACACGAATTTGACGTTCCAAATTTAAATCACTTTATTCCCTAGGGAGTTTCATACAACTTTATATCCATTGAAAGATAAAGCTTTACTTTACGTTGAGGTTGCATGATAATAATGTAATTGGACATTGTAAAGAAGTTGGTGTGAAAAGAAAAGTACATTTTGATGCAGATGCGAAAAGTTTGTTATTTCGAGTCAAGGCGGCCTTTCAGTCGGAACGAGAAATATCTTTCATAATACACCTGCGAAAAATAACATGAAACAATAAAATAAAAGCAATTTTAAAACTTTATTTCTTAACTGAATCATAACTGTGAAATACGTATTACTTATAATACTCGTAATTGTTAATAATGCAGTTTGTACAATTAGATAGTTAACTATATAAACTATTGTTGATGATATGTTCACATTCTTCTCGTTGTAAAACAGACTCATACTAACATTTCTCCAAACTAATCGAATGTGTTATTTGATTTCCAATTTTCATTTTATTATCTATGGAACCTTCTATGTATCCTTCTGCAACATTACTTGATTTTCATCCACCATGTCGTTTTAAAGTGGTTAAGTTTGCTCCAGAATCAGCCAGCAATGTGGCAGAGGTCCTCCTGAGACTATGACCTGTGTAACGGTCAGGATTTGGTAGATTAAGAAACTTGACAATTTCTTTCAGCATGCCTCCAAACCTTTTTGCCAATGTCCTACGCCGTACACTTCCCTTTGTGATAATTCTAAAAAAATTGGTCGTTTTTGCCTTTTGATGAGCGTTGGGCTTCGTATTTTTTACTATTTAGTAATATTGTCCATCTATTTTTTGTATTGGAGATTTTGATAAGAACCATGTCACAATGAGTTTTAATGTCCTTTAGGGTAATGTTGACAAGTTCTTCTCGTCTGCATGCACCAGTAATTCCAAAAATCAGTGCAACCTATAAACAATAAGTATTTGGAATATTTACTAAAATTACAACCATAATTTACGGTAAATGAAATAACTACTTACTAAAAGTTTGTAAAAGTAACCTTTGTAGCCAGATATTGGTCATCAGGAACTTCATTAATAAATATTTCAACATCATTAGCTGATAATATTTTCGACTTCTTAGTCCTAAATCCTTCAGAATTCCTCTTCAAATATGCGATAAATTTTGAATAGACAGACGGACATGGCGAAACTATAAGGGTTCCTTGTTGGACTACGGAACCGAAATATGTGTGTATATTTAATAATAATGTAGAAGTTTGAAAATACTCATCTTAAACAGTTTTTAGTGTATCCCGATCCGGTCACTTTAAGAAAATTCCAACAAAACGACTATTCGAAGATAGAATGTTTGCTGGCAACGCTTTAGATGCGCAAGGTTGACAAACATTTTGAAAAATTGTCACATATATTTAAATTTGAAAAGTGAGGATAATAGTGGGTTTTCGTAGTTTTATACTAGATTTAATAATAAAAATTCCGATTGATATTAAACATATTAACCGTCTATGAAAAGATTACATCTAAAATAATAATTTACAATTGCGTTCCGTTACGCGAACCGGTTTTTAAACGTATATCAACATTTTCTGATTTTGGTTATTTTATTTTATTTGGTACTGCGTGGACCTGTATTATATAGATCTGTCGTAAAAAATTGATTCTAAAACGCGATTTAATACTAACGATATTTTATTTCTTGAAAAGACCAAAAAAGCATTGAAAAATTGGGAATAAAGAAATGTTTTTTTCACAGCATAATGAATCGAGCTGTAGGACAGATCCTGAAACTTCGCTTATAGGGTTTTTGTTGCTGATGGAACCCTAGAGGTAGTAAAAATTATTGGTAAATAAATAAATTAGATTAATAAGATATATGATGAGAAATTTCTTGAATTAAATAAAGGTTTAGAAGCACTGACCATAATATAATATAGTTCAGACTGCTAACTAAATGATGTCGCCGGTTTCCTCTAGATAGCGTCAATTGTAAAAACTAAAAGCTTGAGTGCGAAATATGTAACTTTACACACGCTAAACAGGCACGTAATCTATCATTTTTTGAGCAGGTGTATTAAAAAGATTTTTTTAGATAGATTACGTGCCTGTTTAGCGTGCGTAAAATGACTTATTTCGCACTCATGCTTTTTGTTTTTACTACTGATGCCATCTAGTGGAAACCGGCCAAATCATGCAGTAAGCATGTAAGCCTTTGTTTTACCGGATACACTAAAACTGTTTAAGATGAGTATTTAAAACTTTTATATTTTATTATTAAATATATTGTATATATTAAATTGTAAAAGATGTTTTAAAAAATTCAAAACGATTTTAGACGTTGTAATTTTATATTATATTTTAACTATCTTAGAATTTAATCTTAACGATTTTAGAAAGAGACATTGGTCTTTGTACTACAGATTGGCGCCAATCAGACTGCGTTTTCTTCTGTCGACTTGTATCTGTTTTAATTTGCAAGAAAATTGCTTTTATTTTATTATATCATGTAATTCTTCGCAAGAGTATTAAAAAACGTCGTTTGATACACGTGCGAAAGTGTTGATATTTCTCGTCCCGACTATTTTTGCTTCTTTAAATTTTTTTTAACCTTTTTGCACTTGCATCAAAACGTACTATTATAAGACTGACGGATGGACCGTCAATAAAAAGTCAATCGTGACACTAAATATCCACCTATTCGCACTTGCATCAAAAGTAATATTTTGTACCTCCCCTACATGTAAAGTGGGGATGAATGTTTTTTTGCTTCTATCCCAAGTTAAGTGGTGTCGTTGGATAGTTCGTTAAAATATTGCGGTTCTGAGAAAACTATTCTTCCATTCATAGATCTGTTTGCGAAATATTAAGATTTAACGTGCAAATTTTTCTTTAGAGTCGAATGTTCTCCCCCCCAGCTAAACGGTTGTTTTTGGATATGTTAAACAATTCACGGCAGTAGTATAAATAACCAGAATAAAAGAAAATCTATCACAGCTTTACAAGTTAACAAAAAATAGTCGACCAATTTATTTTGCAGTTGTGTTTCATACATTTCACAAGTTTGTAATTTTTATTTAAAGAGAAAAAAATCTGAATCAACTGTCTACGGCTTTGGAAATTTTACCGACCAAAAACAAGATCCGAAAATTTAACTGAAGGTGCTCAATAAACGGTGAACTACCCGACCGTCAGACAGTTTTATACTGGTACGGCGCGTTTTTAACTTAAGAGTGTCCATTAAATTATTATTAAGTGTCTTGATTTTATATAAATTAACCTGCAATTTTATATCTACTATTTTACAGCTATAGGTTCTTCATGTACTTTTTATAAAATTTATTTATTTATATATTTTTCATTCCCCTATCATCTATATTTACAGGGTGCATCCTAATGCGATAGAGAAGGTTTATTAAACATTAACACTTAACAATTAAATTTACAGACACAATTAAACTTTTACATGAATACTTAGTATGGCCTGTGTGAACTCGCTCACGTTACAATTAAACAAATCAACCCGTCCGGATCCAGCCACCGCGTTTAGCAAACGCATAGCGCGCGTAAGCGACGCCCTCTGCAGCAGATTGGTGCGTGCCCGCGGTACTGCCAGGAGTGCCGGCTGCAACTGCCGCGCCGCCAGTCCGTCCGGCACGCACAGTCGCAGTTGCTCGAGGATGGCCGGGTTGTGCACCTCGCCTCTCAGCACACGAAATAAGTACGTGGCGAAGGATGCGTCACTTCTCAATTCCAGTTTGCTGTATCCTACCATGCCTAATACAAACAGTGTAATAAAATAAATTCATGAATGCACTCTATTAGGTTCTTCATGTACTTTTTAAAAAATAAATTCCTGAATGCACTCTATTTACTTATTTGAATAATACAAAACCCTCGGGCGCGAGTTTTACTCGCACTTAACCAGTTTTTTTAATTTGCATATTCTCCATTTACCTGCTGGCATAAACGAAGCTAGTAAATTTTGTTTAATCTCACTTTTTTGGTTTATTTATCTTATTCTCTATCGGCTAAGTAAACCCGGCTCTAGAAGAGGTTTTTAATTTTGAATTCTCATTTCTAATTAAATTTTATGAGATTAAAAGAATATTTTTTAAAAGACATATTTAAACATAAAACTTATTCCCCTTTTGTTCCACAGAGAAAAGCGGAGACTTTTCACAGATTGTTCATTAAAACTAAAAAGTTAATCGAGCCCTCGTTAAATCGGTCCCATAGCTCAGAGGCCACCACAAATTCTTCCGCTCAAGTTCACGCCCTGACAAATGTGTTCGTTCATGCTAGCCCTTTGTAATTTGTCGGTAATCCAAATTACGTTGTTTTTGAGCACTTTCGTACCGAGATACCTAGATATTATTGACAATATTATAATGAAATAAAAATTAAACCAAAAAATTTGGTTATATGTAAGAACTGTGATATTTTATTTTAAAAGTATGAAAATTATGAAGGTTAATTTAAATAAAGCTGTTGACTCGTTGAAAGTCGCATAAAAAAATATAAAGAAAGTTAATTCACAAACCTGTGATACCTAAAAAGATATGCACAGTTGATGGTAGAAATATTAAATGCCTACCGCTAAAGTTAAAATCTTACTAACTGAAGTGAGCCATAATTTAATACTTTTTTTTATTCTGTCTATCTACCTGTCGAGCTGTCATCGTATCATCAAAATCAAATTTTATTAATTACCATTTACAAGAACAAATCATTAATCTTATCTTTTTATATCTTATTATTGTCAATATTATTTAATTCTACGAGTATATAATGTAACTGAAGCCGACCACATCAAGTGGTCGAAATATATCTTACAAAACTACTTTTGATTTATGTGTTTCCTTATTTATATAATATTAATACTAAAAGACAAGAAGTCATTATATTTTTATGTTATAATTATAATGAACGATTTAGCGGTTTTTTTTTAAACACAATCACAAACTATTGAAGTGAACCCAAGACATCTCATCAAATAACGAGCAATATTTACTCAAGAATGTGCTGCACAAGTTGTAGTATGTCTACGTCGTAGAACATTTACGGCGTAGCACAGTGTAGCCGAGTAGCGCTACGTTGCTACGAGACGACGTGTTCCAGCCATTGAACTGGAAACAGTTACTCGATTAGGCATGAGGCATACGGTTTGGTGAAGTTGTCTTTGGTCAGGAGAGCATTTGGGATTGTAGTTTTGTGTATTTGGGTTTTCTTTTATTGCCTACACTGTGTTGGTTATTTTATTATTCAGGTCAGTAAACTGATTTGTTAGTTTTTTAGAAGTGGTAAGTTTTCAATGTGAAGTTTTTAAAATATGTTCCTAACGGATCTTTTTCTTTTGTCATGATTGCCCTAAAATATGTGCCGTAAATAAACATCTGTATTGATTTTGTTAAAAGTTAAAATATAGGAAAGTATTTTTTTATGCATACAATTACGTGCATTTATACAGGTTACTGTTGATAAGACCAAGGATGAAGAGTGGTTGCTCAGAAGCTGGAAGAGTGACCAGGAGACGAGGCGTTAATTACACGTAACTGCCTGTAACCACATGTCGTCATGCTTAACCATGACGTGTCGCTTGGCGGCATGGTCTCGATTAGGGTGGTAATTAGCCACGGTCGAAGCTTACTACCAGTAAATAGGTGCCTACGTCACCTCTGCAGACGGAGCCATGATTTGATGACCTTATGACCCTCAATACTACAGAGACATAGATTGTTGGTATACCTTTAATAATCTCTTAGTCACCCTTTATAACAACCAGGGGAAGACATAAAGTGAAAATATTATTTTTAGATGACGTTAACACACGCTATGTAATAACATATAGGATTGTTAGTGAAAAGTGGCTGAAATATTGTACAGCTTTGGCGTTTTACTTCAAAAGGAAATTTTGAATTATAATAATATAATACAACAAAAATACAGTAATTCGTTTCTTTTTAAAGACTTAATTTATGAACTTATTTATTTGATTTACGGATTCATTCCATTCCCTGAACGTCATTCAAAATTTAATTAGAAACGAAAATTAATCAGATTTAATGTAATTTTCGGAATTCTGTACGAAATTACCGAATTAACGGTGCGTTTGTTTATCGAGTATCGTAATGTTGAATTACAATGCCGATAACGTTACAAATCACAAAATTCACGCAATTTAATTTGAATTCAATGTATGTTTTTGGCTCAATATTCGACACGGAATATCAAACTTTCAGGCCTGTACCTATTGACCTCTCATAAACAAATAGACTCACAATCTCGCTCAAAAAGTGTCCGCGATGCATCTTGTCACCGCTATGGCATGACAAGTTCGAATGACGATTGCGTACAACTGACATTGCATCTTATGTTAACGATATAACGTCTTAATTTGGTTGAAGCATTTTTGCTATTATGCATGTCGCACGTTTGGACGTTTCTGGACGAACTTTTCTTAGAGACTGTGTGTCTAGTTGTTTCTGAGACGTCAATACCTGTACCTAATCCCTTCTACGAACTGGAGACCCATGTCATACAAACAGACGGACGCACAGTAGAGTGACATTAAGGCTCCGTTTTCCGCTTTGGGTAAGGAACCCTAAAGAGAAGCAAGGAACGAAATTTAAAATTTTAATCCACGTCTGATATCAGCGACTTAATATTTTTCAATTCGTTTGAAATTATTGAAATTTCCATCCCAGCTCCGAGACTGTCGCCACGGTGGAACGTAAAACGTTCGCGATAAAGTTTTTTGGTATTACTCAGCATCTGCTGCACCTAAATCTACCCCAACATTGGTCTCACCAACTTTTTCAATTTAACAGGTACGGATAAATCGTTCATTCTTTTTATTCGAACACAGAGCTCAAATAAACCCCGTAAAAGTTTAGGAGTAAGGGGCCTCTAATATTGTTCGTTTCGAATTTGCCAAGTTTTGGAACCTCCTATTGGAAATTTACTGTTTTGAAAGTGGATAATTCAGATTAGCTGTATTTTGTTTCGTAAAGGAAGTGAATGTACTGAGTATAATTTTTACGTTTCGGCTAATGAGTTTTATTTGTTTAATTTATAGGTTACTAATAAAGCAAATATGCGAAGTGATTTTTGAGATTTTCTCGTAAAACTTAAGGTTCAATAGGTAAAATTGGTAAAAGTCAGTATAAAATTTACAGAATTCTGCCATTAATTTTGCAAGCATTTATTTGAGTAATTCTAGTTTTGACCTCAGGAGCAAGCTATCGCGAAAGTTATAAATAAGTCCAAAATGCACAATTGCAGTTGTAAAAGTTGTTAAAGACAAATTTTTTTGCCAGTTGGTTACCAACATTTTTAAACTAAAGAGTAATAATTTACTACAAGCTAGACACGATATCATAAGATGGTGTTCAAAAAGTTTAGTTTTTAAAATAAAGAATATATGTAGTTGTTCGTGAAGATGTACTATTTTTTTACTATTAAGGTAACGTGACTATAGCTGTTAAAATTAAGGCATGCACCCGAGTATACCCAGTTCCAAAATACCCGGGTATTCCCAGTTCCTCGAGGATATCTGTAGAACCGGTTCCGAAAGAAGTGGAACCGATTCACCCGGTTCTGAAAAATAACTGAATTTGTTTATATTTCGTATTAAAAGCATTGTTCAAATCACGCGGTTCTGAGCCATAAAAGGATAATAAGGATATCGGTGTAAAGTGCACATCATAACATGTTTTCTACACCTTTGAATACAAATTATGTAATAATTCCGTTTAAAAAAATGTGTATTCGCAAAAATTGCTTAATAATTATTATGTTTTCACAAGAAAATTATGTCATTTTATGCGTTAGACTTTGATTTTATTACATTACAACTTTAAACACGCTTTAAATTTTTTTTAATATAATGCAATCAAAATTTAATCATAAGATGACAACATTTTCTTCTGATACCAAAATTTTTACGAATAAATTTTCGCGAATACACATAAAATGCATCTATGCAAAGTGCATTTTGCTTTAATATTCTCTGTTTGTTACCCTCTTAACAAGCTGGTAACGTCGTCGCTCGACTTATATACCACACGTATTCGTCACGCGCACACCCGCGTCGCCTGTCCCTCGCATACCACTCCGTTTTGTCACCGCGGGCCTCAAATCACTACTCTAGTGTATATCAAAGAATACTGGTAAATCAAACTAAAATGTCCTGTAATTTTATTTCGTTTTTTTTATGTTAATTCACTTTAAAAACTAAAATTTTTCTTAATGTTATAGTAGTGGTTTGTGTGGCTGATTTATTGTTTAGTAAAACTTTACATTTTATTACGTTTTTAATATTTGATTAACCTTTCAGAACTTGGAGGTGATTTTTGGGTAGAGTTGCGAACGACCGGCTGCCATTTTGATTTTTGCATGTTTTATGACCCTTTTTAGTTTTTATCCTTTTTTGCCTATAAAATACACATTTGAAGCAAATTGACATGAAATCATATAAGAAAACATATTTCAGGTTAGAAATCGAGAGTCTTCGGCAGAAATAAAACTCTTAGTGAAAAATCATACCTTGAGTATGGCACCTTGACAAAAACCATCTCTTGTTACTAAAATTATTCAATGTAAACATAAAAATAAAGAAAAAATAAATTTAAAAAATATCTTGCCCTGCGAACCTTTTCACCGCTCCGGGTTTGAAAGGTTAATGTTGTTATTTTAGTTAAATAGAATCCATCCATCAGCCTGTTTCGTCCACTGCTGGACATAGGTCTTTCCAGAATTTTGCCACGCTTGGCGGTCCTCCTGGAAGAAATTCCCATACTGACTCTCTGGGCAGGCAGGTTGGTGAGCGCGGTGACAAAATCCTTACACCCATGACGCCACTGTCCGTCACCAGTCTGTTTTTTACAAGCCCCGGCAATTGTATAGTTAAATACAAAGATATATTTTATTTCTCATATTGATTTCTTTGAAAAAATTACATTCTTCTTAATTGTATGGTGTTGATCTTTAAAGCTGATTATTGTTCAATTAAAATTAACTAGTTAACTGGTATTCTATTTGTAGTTGGCCTAAAATATAAAGACTTTACGAAAAAAAAATTAACCTAAATGGTAAAAAATACTACTGTGTGTAGTCTGGTTTACAAAAAATAATTATAATTCAGTAATTTTTCTTTGTAATTGCTGTGATTTAATGATAAAAATTACTATTTAGCGAGCAGAAGTGACCAAATAAATGTAAATTTTATCACATTTATTAACTTTTTCATTTTATACTCGTTATAATGTCTTGTCCTTTCGGTTTATCTGTAATTAACTTGATCATAGTAGAATTTACAGTTTTATTAGTCAGAACCGGGTAGAACCAGGTACCCGGTTCCAACTGCATCTCAGAACGGGGTATCAAAAATCTGGAACCGGAACCGGTTCTGCATGCCCCAATAAAAATTGTTTAATTTACTATTTTAATAAAAAATAAAACTTTTGAATTCTGCTATCTTGTTTTATTCCCAAAACTAACCTGTTTAATTGGAAGCATTTAATCTTGTTTAATCTTGTATCTTTAGGTGGTAGAGCTAATGCCGGGCTCGACTGTGGAGGTACCACCATCTTACTCGCAAATCCTCCCGAAGTTATTCGGGGGAGAGTAAGAGGACAGCTCGCAGGCAAAACCAGGCGGCCCACCATTGCCTGGGACCGATGGATGGCGGTATATCCATCCCCAATTGCCGGGCCTTATATAAATCAGACTGGTGACGGGCAGCGGCGTCACTGGTGCAAGGGTTTCGGCACCGCGCTCACCAACCTGCCTGCCCAGCGTGTGTGAGTATGGGCATTTCTTCCAGGAGGACCGCCAAGAGTGGCGAAATCCTGGAAAGGCCTATGTCCAGCAGTGGACGAAACAGGCTGATGGATGGATGGAATTAAGAGCAACACATACAAATCAAATTATTCCCTCAAAGTGTTGTATTTTTCAGTGAAAAACAAAACAAGTTTTTTTTCGTGTAGTTATTGAGGTCCCAGGCCCATACAAGTACTTAGTCCCCTGCGTCACCTGCTAAAATATCAAGCGAAATCCAATCCCAATAATAAAGAGTACTTTCTTTAGTTTTAAAAAGATCGATTGTATGACAAATACCTATTTTAATAGTAGAGATGTCTCCTTTGATATCTGAAACTTTCATCGTTAATACGCATTCAGTTGGGAAAAGTTTTCTCTTACTCAATAACTGTCGCTGTAATTTGAAGATGAAGGGAGGGACCCTACAAGTCTCGTCCTTTATGCTGCGTAGAGTCATTAAAAGTTTCATGGGAAGTTGCCTTTCTAGATCTTTAACTTGGATCTTACGAGATCTATATCAATGTTAAATAAAGCCCTAGCACTTTGTTTCGATTCCATAATGGGCGATGCGTAGTAATTACAGGACAATTATTAAATAATTAGGCCTAGTAACATACCTCCTGTTGTTCTTAACGGATCGGCCCTTCCCGTTGTAGACCGCTTCAAGTATCTTGGTCATGTTGTGACGGAGGACCTCGGAGATGACTCCGATATTGAAAGAGAACGCAGGGCGTTGGCGGTGAGGAGCAACATGCTGGCCCGCAGGTTCGCTCGATGCACAAAAGATGTTAAAATAACACTATTTAAAGCATATTGTCAATCGTTCTACTCAAGCGGCCTGTGGGTTAAGTACACGCAACGAGCCTACAAAGTCCTGCGTGTGCAATATAACAACGCCTTCAGGATGCTGTTGCGGCTCCCGCGATTCTGCAGTGCATCTGGTATGTTTGCGGAGGCGCGTACAGATGTTTTTTATGCCATAATGCGCAAGAAAACTGCCTCTATGCTACTCAGATTACGGGGCAGTGGCAACGGCATCTTAAAGATGATTGCGGACCGAATGGATTGTCCCATCCAAAAGTTCTGGATGGAACGAGCCATTGGGTTATTTAAATAATAAATTTGGTTCATGTTCCCTTTTTTTACTAACCTAGATTTAAGCCTAACACTAACCTACGTATGAATTTTTAATTTGAAAATAAACAGTAATTTATTTATTCGCTGACGAGTTTAATACGCACAGAGTTTAATACATCTTAAGTATCACGTTTGTCGGATGATACGTGGGACGCACTATAAGTTTTCGGAATGAATATGAAAAAATACTATTAAAGGTACAAAATTAATTTATTGTTTTTCAAAATAATCTCCCTTGGCGTCTATGCACTTTTTCATTCGATCAAACCAGTTTTGAAAACTTTTGTGCCACTCCCCTGTGGTGACCTCTGAAACGTGTTTTTCATACTCCTCGACAGCCTCTTCTGGTGATGTAAATCGTTGACCGCGTAATTGGTTCTTAATTTTTCGGAACAGAAAAAAGTCACAAGGTGCCAGGTCGGGACTGTATGCAGGATGACTCATGAGTTCTACATTTTTCTTCTTCAAAAAGTCGTTTGTCTGTCTGGCCGTGTGAGAACTAGCATTGTCGTGGTGCAGGATGATACGGCGTTTACGGTTATTTTTACGGAGTTCGTCAATAACTTCCGGCAAACAAATGGTCGTGTACCAGTCACTATTCACGGTACGACGATTCTCTAAAGCAACAGTAGCCACGTGTCCAGTTTTATTAAAAAAAGAAGCAATCATCCGCTTAGATGCACTTTTCACGCGCGCCACTTTGGTTGGTTTCGGCTCATCTTGAAAGACCCATACGCTCGATTGCTGCTTTGTTTTGGGATCGTAGCAATAAATCCATGTTTCGTCACCTGTAACTATGTCCCACACCAAATTTGACGCACCTTCGTTGAATCTGGTAAGCATGGCACCGCACCAAGTGACGCGGTCCGTTTTTTGAGCCTCGGTCAAGTTGTGTGGGATCCACCGCGAGCACAGCTTTCTCACACCCAAATGTTTGTGTAGGATTGATTGTATTTGACTCATGCCTATTTCTAAGGATGCGCGAATTTCATGGTAGGTCACATGCCTGTCTGTTTCAATCATACGGAGCACAGCATCGATGTTTTTGTTGGTCACAGCGGTGGACGGCCGACCATCGCGAGATTCGTCACTGAGATTGATACGACCACGCTTGAGTTCTGCAAACCAGCTATAAACAGTCGTCTTGCATGGTGCTTCATTGCCAAAAGCTGTTTCAAGCCGAGCGATGCTCTGTTGAGCTGTCAAATTACACTTAAAATCGTAGAAAATCATACTAAGAAAATTTTCCCGAGTTAAATCCATGTTGATGCAGACACACAATTTTTTAAATGGCGCCACAAGGTAAAAACAAAAGACAGTCAGATGAAACAAACTGCATTCTACAGCCAAAGAGTTCTATTTTCAAATGTTGCAATAAATTTTTAAATATTGTTTATATAAGTGGCCAGTTCCGGAAACTTTTAGTGTTACCTATGTATTACTGCTCATAGAATAAGTTTGTATTTTAAACGGTGTGTACGAAACCCTACTCGCACTTGACCAGTTTTTTATATGAGTAATTACTAAAGGATGGCGTTTACCTCAAGCTCAGTGATTGGAAAGCAGCGAAATCGATATAGATTTTGTACATGAACTTCGCTTTTGTGCCTTCTTTATAAGATCTAGGGCAAACATCTGAGACCTTTGTGACTATACCTAAATAGGGATCAACAATTTCTTCGCTTATTTTCAATATTTACAGAATCCCTACACTGAAACTTCTTTTTTAGGATTTCGTACACAAATAGAATAGGATAAAAAAAGAGCTGATTATAAAAATGGTGGCAAAGTAAGTATGAAATATTTTTAGGATTCCGAACCTCAAAATGAAGAAACGGCACCCTTATAGGATTACTTTGTTGTCCTTTTGTCTGTCTGTCCATCTGTTAAGACCCTTTTTAGGCTTGTTTACATTTGGACAAGTTAAGGTCATAGGACAGAAGGCAAGTTAACTCTTTCTTTGGTCAAGTAGTAAGTACCGTCTAAACAATCACTGGGTAGATTTAGTTCCAAGTTACATTTGCTGTCAAGTTATCATTTGTCAGAAGAAGTTCGTAATAAACTTCGTGAAATCATAAGGAAAACAGTATCTGTGCTCGCAGCAGAGTATGAGTATTAACAAATGAGTAGGTATGTGGTGGATTCCGACCACTTCACTGTAAATATTCACAAAAGATAACCTCAAATACAATGCGCGCGTCTTTGTTTTGACAACAAATGCGGCCCCGTAGGTGGTGTCAAGTGACGTCATTCTATCACCTCACCAAGACAACTGTTCATGCGGCCTGTAAGCTTACTGTGAGTTTTGCTTACTACACACGTTAATGTCTGCGTAAAATATTTTGTATGAGAAATGCTGGTTCCTGTAGTAAGCCGCTAGGGGCGCTGCACAATTTCTCATATAAATATTTTACGCAGACGTTAACGTGTATAGTAAGCAAAACTCATGGTATACTTTACACCCATTTTCCGTACAAGACACACGCTAACTTCTTCTTTACTTGTTTTATATCAGGGGATAAAGTACTTTAGAAAGCTTATGATTATAGTAACTCAAAAATTAATATTAAACATAATGTATTTACAAAGTTAAAAACCGACTTTATGTTATCTACGGGTACCAAAAAGCTTTGTATATGACGGAACACTTTTGTAAAATTCTTTAGTTCCTAATTTTAGGTAAAAATCTCAATTGGAGTAAAGTAATTGTACGTATCTTCTAATTTATCATTCTTGTTTATTAAAATTAAGTTAAGGCAATACGTTATTTTTGCCTAAGAAATTCCAAACGTTTGCATAATGATAATATGCTTATCTGCACACATATGATTGGGTGGCTGACAAATTAGCTGCGGTTATAATCTGAATCGATGACCGGCACACACAATTATGCGTTGCATAGTAACGGTATGATTAGACTTATTAAGTATAAATACGCCTGTTTGCTGTATTATCAAGCTACTAAAGTTTGGGCGAAAAACGAAATTATCCCATTTTGCCATTGTGTTATTTTCTATTCATGTTGCAATACAAGGGTATATAAAAAAACATCTTAGAGCCACATAACCGTATTTTACTTGTAAAACACACGTTAATTAATAAAAAGTAGAAATACTAAACCAACCTCAGTCCTTCTTCTCCTAGAAGTGCCATCACTGCTGCAGGTCGGTTAACATTATTTTTGGAGCTATATTCTCTGCTTTAGAGAAAAGAGCTAAGCTGTCAAGTTAGAATCATAAATTCTCAAGCCAATATTTTAGAGGTCGGCCTAAGCCCTTAAACATTATAAATAAATCTTTTGATTCCTACTTTCTTAAAATGCCAAGTTCTTTAACATTATTGTTTATGTTGGCTTATAATTAGTAAATACAGCTTCTTGAGAACGTGTACTGTAGAACAAAATTGATTCGGTAAATTATTATTTAAGGTGCTGTTAAAAAAACCGGTCAAGTGCGAGTCAGACTCGCATACCTAAGGTTCCATAATTCGACAGTTTTGGGAACAGTGAGGAAGAAGATATGAGAAGAAGATATATAAGTTATTTAAAATCTTGCCCATAACTGTTTATGATGACTAAAAAAAGAATTGATTGTACCACATTTTAAAATAAATTTGATTTTGTCATTTTACTATCGTGAATTTCCCAACCGCTATATTTTTCCTGTAATCTTTAGGTAATCCCAAATTACCATGATTTTTTCATTTTTTTTGTTCCAACAGTTTCGGAAATAAGGGGGGACATGCATTTTTTTGTGGTTTTTCAAAGATTTCTCGAAATCATACTTAATGTATGATTATATTTATATTTATATATTTTTATAATCAGCTCTTTAATACCTACAATTGTATACCCATATTATATTTTATAAAATATTTTCTTTATTTATTTTACATTTTTTTAAATATTTCTCATTTGTGTTCAACTTTTATTTAATCGCTATAGTTTTTCTGTAATTGGCCAGTTATGGCCTATTATCGTAATTTTTTTCATTATTTTTTCGGCCCACCTGTTTCGGAAATAAGGGGGGGGGGCATGCATTTTTTTGTGGTTTATCAAAGTTTTCTCGAAATCGGTGCCAGTAAATATAGTAAAGGTATATATTTTTATAATCAACTCTTTAATATCTACAATTTTATGCCCCTATTGTATATTTAAGAATTTATTTTTTATTTTTCTCACTTGTGTATTGGAAATAGTTTGAACCATTTCCATACTATGAAGGCAAGTGAATGCTATTTTTGTAGAAAATTTCAAGTCTTTATCTTTAACGATGCTAAAGTTATGAGACTGTGACATACGGACGGACGGACAGCGGAGTCTCACCATAAAGGTTCCTTTTACCTTTTAGGTACTACGGAACCCTAAAAACAAAACTGCTTTTAAAGTATATAAGCTACGTAGCTTAATTAGTTTTACTTTGAAACTCTGCCTTACAGATGCGCAATACATGTCACCTAGTTCATTTTGCAACACATAAAATGACAAAGTCTGATAGAATGTTCGTAGCGATACGTATCTCACGTCAGTTTAACAGGCCGTGCTAACAAGTCCGAACTTTAATATTAATTTTTGAGTTACTATGTGGTATTTCTTTCTCTGACCTACGTTGCAAAAGCACAACCAAAGTTGAAAATTTTCATTTCAGTCAGTTCAGTGATTTTGGACAAATGACAGGACAAACAAATATTCATACACACATAATAATTAAAAGTGTGTTTGTTTTAAGTAGTGTAATCAGGGTTGTTACCGTAAGCTACAATATAGTATAGCCGTAGGACCGTAAGCTACAATATCTGACCGTCAGAAATGGTAGTTTACCTATAAATTACAGTAAGGTATAGTCAGGAACGTCGCTAACAAATAAGGTGAAAATAGAACTCAAAGAGGTTTGAGCTAGGCGGCAAACATAAGCAATATAAATAATAGCCAATAGCAAACAGTTCATGCATGACGCTGTTAGACAGGTTAGTTAATAATAAATTTTTACACTACACCAGTCCAAAACAGTAACAAAATTTAATTTTATGAATAATATTTGAAATGTATTTAATAAGCGCTGGCCCTTCCCCATTAACCAAACCTTTATACTGGGCATGAGCGAGATAGACAAAATTAAAAACACTACTATAGATTATGGGAGGATAGTTCCAGCAAAACCTTGCCTAATAGTGGGTTTTAATTGATTTTTGTCACCTTTATCACGCTCACGTTAACTAAGTTTCTAACGGTAATTTATCATTTCTGACGGAAACTTACAATTTCTGACCTTAACTTACATGACTAAGGTAAAGTAAGAAATGGAGCTTACAAATCTAAGTATAATAGATCGGTCAACACACCTGAATATTGTAAAAATCTGATATAATTACGTGTTAATTTTTTTTCAAGTCTGTTCTTAATACTGTGAGTATGAATTTGATTCTGCGATGTAAATCACAGATGGGATTTCAATAACTCTACGTATTGAATAGAAGAGGTTGTCACTCGTTAACGGTACAAAAGCAAGTCTTTCGTAGAGCCATTTTCCAGAGGGGCTGCCATTGAGGGTTCTGACTGCACAATGGTCCCCCAACACTGGACGGAACCCTATTGTTAAACTCGGAAGCCATTATTGACGTCTGAAAGGGCCATTAAAATATTTATATTGAAAATCGTTTACGGTATATTTTGTGCAAATAGGAGAGTGATTTATGAGTTATAATATTACATGAAAAAACAAGAGCAATTGTGTATACAGAGGAATAATTTGCATACAGGATGCTGAGATGATAACTTTTTTAATTAAAACGGGGTATTCAAATAAATAAGAGCAGTTTTTACTATGGAGCTAATCCTGAAATTGTCCAAAATAAAAACAGCTATTTATTCATTTTTGTCGAATAGGTATTCTTTCTATGGAACAGAAGATAATTTTTTATCGCGGTTTTAGTGGACACCATAGTATATGTTGGCCATGTTCACAAGTACGTTTATAGTAGAACAAACTATTTGAAGTAAAAATGTTATCAAACTATCATCCTTTAAATTGTATACAAGGGAATTATTAGAATTAACCCCTTGCACTTTTACTATCTCTAAAACAATTGTAAAAGGTAGCGGGTTGCGTCCGAGTTACAACCGTAAATTCGGTCGTTTTTTAAACATCTATTTGTTATTTCTCTGATCTTTTGAAATAAATAGGTCAATTTAGGTATATAATTTAAATAATAAGTTTTTTAGAGCTTTTAAACTGATTCTATAATAAGTGTTATCAGGTTGAATGATCGGCTCTTTGGGACTTTAGGATGCGTTCAATAAAAATAAAATATGACTATGGAAGAGTGTGGTAATGGCTGACTGAAGGTCAAAAGAAAATCATCGCTTTTATTCATTAATAAAGGATATGCACGCTTATTTTAAAATCTGTCTACTTAAAACTGTTCAGGAAAGCTTACTTCGATACGGTTATCAAATTGTAAATATTAGCAAAAAAAAGAATAGGCCAATTACAAAAAGCTTCTATCAAAATGAATTGCATTTTACAGTTCACACACAGAACACCCCTAGTACCCCTCCGGGGATTAATGTCGTAACGATATATTTATTTTATTTATATTCTTGGTATATTTAACTTATTCTTATCTAGTTCTGTATTGTACAAAACAAAATGTTTTTAATTAAAACTATCGTATAAATCGTATCAAAGCGAACTTATTTCTAAAATTGGTTTTCTTCTAGTTTACTTTTGGAGATAATAAAAGTGGTTACTAGAAAAGGTAGACATACAGAGATAACACTGACAAAAGTCTTCTTACACAAGTTCCACTATATTAATTAATTAAATAGCGACTAGTAAGACTTCATTATTATTAAATTACATTAAGGCGTCACATCTTTCAGTATAAATTATATACAGGGATACTTTCTATGACGCCTCCTTACTCAATAACAGAGGAAAGAACTAATGGATTAAGAGAATTTAATCACTCGTGTCAATAACGTTTAATTATTTTTTTGTTAGTCCAAACGAATAACAAATAATGGATGGTTAAAAACAATTATAATCACCACTTATGATATCCTTTTTTTTAAATGTTTTTGGAAGTGACGTACAAGTTCTGTACATGTCCCACATACGCAATGTGAAAAAAGCAATATAAATTTCAAGAATCCATCCTACAGAATATACAATTTATAATACAATCTCTAATGACATAAAATATTTTAAATTAGTACAATATAAACATTAATTATTCCTTTTATTAATTCAAAATTGTTATTATGGCATCGACAAATTTTTAAAAGATAATAATTTGACTGTGAAATATTTTTTGTTGCCTTTAAGATCTTTATTTATATTACTTTGTCACACTGCATGTGCATGTTAAATATTAATTATAAATGTAATTAAATTAATGTTTGTATGCCGTAAGGCAGATCATGGCGCCCATACATAATAATATTAACAACTTTTTGTAGCATTTATACCCATGTTCACAAATAAATATGCTTGAGTCTGATTCAGATTCA
This sequence comes from Ypsolopha scabrella, assembly GCA_910592155.1. Taxonomy (NCBI): domain Eukaryota; kingdom Metazoa; phylum Arthropoda; class Insecta; order Lepidoptera; family Ypsolophidae; genus Ypsolopha; species Ypsolopha scabrella. Next base: position 13,522,416 of record OU342963.1, read on the forward strand.
TGAATGAATTGAACTATGTACATAAATGCTTAAAACAACAAAAATGTTTTCTTTTAGCAACATTCGATTTATTCATGAAACCGAGAGCACTCTCTGCCTGTAATTGAATTATACGGCTCGGAAAGGTTAAACAATATAGAAATAGTTACTCAATATTTTTGACACTTAAGCAACGAAGCGTTTATGATAATAATTTATAACCAGTATCACAACACTAAGTATTCCATCCATCCGCCTGTTTCTTAAACTGCTAGACATAGGCCTTTCCAAGATTTTACCCCTCTTGGGGGTCCTCCTGGAAGAAATGCCCATACTCACACACACTGGGTGGGCAGGTTAATGAGCGCGGCGTAAAAACCCTAAACCAGTGACAATCCCTGTTTACACAATACTATTATAATTTAACACATTCTTTCCAGGTTTCTGCTAGGGTGCAGTGTGGTTACTGCCCTCCATATTTCAAGTTTGTATGCTCAATAGTTCCGAAGATCGCTTTAAGCGAGTGAGTGGTGTTTTGGTTTAATATAACACGTCAAATACATATCATTACGACATTATCTTCGAATGATTTAGAGTGTGTCATTAGAATAGTCAACATTCATAATACCTCCTTTTAACCGACGATTTTAGCGTCCCAACGTGATAGTAGGTGAGGATCAAGGATTACTGAACCTTGTTCCTGATCACTAACCGAGTCTCCAGTATGAATTTGGTCGGTTGATTAATTGTCATCCTATGTACACATTTATTATTTATTTATTTAACACACATATGAAATACATTACAGATACAAATCCAATGCGTATGACATGGTAGACAAATTATTTACCCTAAGAAATAAAAAATAAAGATACCTTCAAGGGCATGCAAGTCACGGTTCAGCGAAAGTGCAAAGCAACTGCTTTGCACCTAATTTTCATTACACATAAATTTCGGAAAATTCATTCACCATGCTATACCAGCAGGAATGGAACCTGGGTCTCAAGACTGAGAGTTTAGCGTCCTCCCTATTGAGCTTACCGCTTCTGTAATACGAGTAGAACGTATAATACCAGCCTTAGGCTTGACCCTCCACCCGCGTTGAAGAAACTACCCTCGGCTTCTTTTTTTCCAACTTGGCTGAGATAAATTACCTAACAACTTATACCAGGGCGTAGGTATATACAGTAACTTTATACTAAGCCAAATTCATAGTGTCATTGAACCTAGGTCCCGACCACTTACCGAGTTACCTTGTATAAATTTGGCTATATAAAAAACATTACCTTAAGCAATAACAATAATTTTTAGCTTCAAACTATTGTTATAATAGTTCTTAGCTAATAATGAAAACCTTACCAATATCTGTTTAGTAAAGTTATAAGGGTTAGTCAAGGTTCTTGATAACTAATATATAATAGAAGACTACAGAGACGACCTAAATACGAAACACAAAGTAATGTTTCTTTCATTGGAAACTAAGCTAAAATTAGAACATAATTTTGCTATCCATACTTGTAAGTTGGTACTTTAAAAACTAGGTAGGTATATGAGATATGTCCTTCAGTGTGGTCTTTGTTATGCCTGCTGTCTACTATAGTTGAAAAGGTATAAAAACAAACAAAGTTGTGGAATTTAAGCGTTATTAGTATTCTGATTGGCGTATTTGTTATTCAATACTTAGGTAATGTGGAGCAAAAAATTGTATTTTTCTAATAACGCTCTCCTGACATGGAAAATAAAAACCTGCTCTAGGAGAACCTCATTTGATTTTACGATTGTAATATTCGTATTCACACACAAACTCACCCTCTCTCTCACACACACACACACAAAATACAACACCACATTTCGACAGCAATCGACATAATAATGTTTTACAGTAGACTGTCATCAGACGGACAGCATCGCAGCAACCGCGCGCAGTCGGTATATTCAACTGCATGCAGTTGTATGTTCGACTTCGTTCAGTCATAATATCGTATAGTGTCCTGTCCAGGAGCTCCTGGGCTGGATGCGTGGCGTCAACTGCGCAAACGACTGCAAATAACTGCATGCAGTTGAATATATCGACTGCGCGCGGTTGCTGAGATGCGGTCCGTCTGATGGCAGCTTAAGTGTTGCAGTAGAAGAAAATAGTTTTTATTTTCCTGGTTAGACTTTAAAAAATAGCTAACACAAGACCATGACGCCAAAAGACTCGTAGTGTTCCATATGATGTCATGAGTAGCCGTAATGGGAGAGTAGTTACCGACAGCAGGGCCGTATTTTAATGTATGGGAGCCCCTGGGCAAGAACGAAGTTAGTTTTACTTAGTGTTTTTGTCTAAAACAAAATTATATTTTTATTTCCGCCGCATTTGAAACGACTGGCGTATGGGGCTCTGAGGCCAGGGCATTTCTAAAGGCACCCGGAAGAAAAATAAAAGACCACCGCTCCATGTCGTACTTGGCGCAAAGGATTTCCCTAGCCATCCAACGCGGAAACGCGGCTAGCGTAATGGGGACCTTTGCGCCGGGTACGATGAGGGGCAGACTTTTTGATAGTTAGGGTTTTATTTCTAAGTTAACTTTATTTTTATAGCATAGGTTCTTCTTTTTCTTTAACTTTTAGGATTTTTAGTTTATTATCTTTTGTTTCATTGTAAATAATAATATTATTATTATTAGTCTTAGTGTTTGAAAACAATTTTGTGTTTTAACATTACTCTCTGAATTAGTATAGTAACATTTCTTAAGAAAGTAAGATTAAACGAAAAATATAGTTCTCATGGATAAATACAATACAAGTTAAAAAAAAAAACATCTTGAGCCCTAACATCTTTATGCAATTTGTACTTACTGTATTTTTATTTATTATTAGTTAAAAATATGTATACGGTGAGTTGCTTATTTGAAAAAACCATTGGTGTACTGTACAACATTAAAAACTTGTGGAGGCCCCTTGGCTTCAGCCCCGGTTGCCCTCCCCTAAATCCGGCGCTGAGCGACAGTTGCGTAGTATTCCGTATATTTATGGAAGTCAGGGCCCCGGACAGATTAATGTCTCGCGTGCTTTTGCACTTCCACTTTGCAGTCTGCGTGATCATACTTCATCTAGATCTCAGCGATACTTTTCTCCAGACGTGGTGGTGGCCAACTATGAACCCATTGTGCATTAGAAAAAAAAATGACTGAATACTCATCAAAATACGGGTTACCTGACAACTTACCGTTGCCTAGAATATTACTAACACCAAAGAAGACTTCATAGTGGAAGGAAAAAAACATAATTTTACATTTTATTTATAACTTTTCTAAGCTTTGATACAATTATGAAAATTCTTGTAGGTTCCTAATAAGAAAATTTATTTTTTGCGGATGATGTTAAAGACCATCACGAAACCTCTTTGACAGCATTTATAAAGGTATTTTTTCTCTAGTTTATAGTTTATAACTTAAAAAAATATAACCGATTTAAAATATTATAGCAGACATTCACTAAAAAGATTAAAATAATTATATGTACTGACCGATGGTACCAAAATAACACTTTTGCCAGCTTCTTTCTTCCTGAAACTCGGCGGTCTACTATTGTTTTTTATTTGTTATTTATTATGGGGAATGCGTCGACTTATAGATAACATACATATATTTCAGGGTGAAATAAGTCGGCAAAAATGTTATTTTGGTACCATCGGTCAGTATTATAATGATTTTAAACTTTTGAGTGAATGTCTGCTATAATATTTGAAGTCAGTTATTATTTTTTGTAAGAAGTTTATTTATTTCCCGCTTTTTCATGTTGACGGGTTAAATTGTGAAAAATGGGTAGCACAGTGAGTGAGCACTTTGATTGCCTCATCCGAGAAGTTTCAAATTCGAAAGCCTCGTGGCATAATGACCATTTTCAAGTAATATCCTGCAATGATCACACTTACACAAAGCGATTCCCACCATTAAGAGTTATGCGCTGTCATTCGTTCAAGAGTTTTATTGATGAGGCCAGGATTGATGGTTGGTGGCCATATTGTCAATTTTCAATTAATACCCTAGAATCATCACACTCAGACAAAGTGATTGCCGAAATCTCGTGAGATGTGCTGTCATCAATTCAGGAGTTCTATGGTGATGAGGCCAGGATCGAAGGTCAGTGGGCATATTGTAAATTTTCAAGTAATACCCTGGAAGCAGCACATTTACACAAAGTGATTCCCGAAATATCGATTTTTTTACTGTCAGCCGTTTAGGAGTTCTATGGAGATGAGGCCAGGATTGAAGGTCAGGTGGATATGTGTCAATTTTCAAGCAACTCCCTGCAATCAGCATCATGGTACATCCGTGCTGTCATCCATTGAGGAGTTCCACTGCCTATCTCTGAAGACCATCATCAGATCACGACCAAACTAAAATGGGACCTACCTGGAAGCAAACCCTTCCAATCAAAAAAAAATTGCAATCGGTTACGAAAAAAAATACAGTTGAATTGAGAACCTCCTCCTTTTTTGAAGTCGGAAAATGAATTATTTGCTAGTGACTACAGAGGAAATCGTAAGAAAAGTAAAATAAGACTAAAATGTTATATTGTACCTGAAATAGGTTAAACTAAACATAATTATGAAAAACATTCACATAATATTCAGATTTTTATATCAGCGATAAAAAAATAATATCGCAACATTGCCGCGTAACATAACCTTTCTCACCACATATTGGTAGTAAAAAATGTTATAGTTCATTCAACCCCTAAACCCCTCAGTAACTCTCACTTTCTCTTGGATTTCACCGCACGTAGAACATATTTCCTCCTAATACCTCATCCTTAATGGTAACTCAGTGCTCTGCTTCTGTGGAAACGCGAATATGTACGAAAATGCTACCTTAGCTTAAAGGTCAAACTTTCAAATGATATTCGAACTTATGTCTGTAGACGGACAGTAATTTTTCCTGTGAGGCTTGTTTCCAATTCTATTAGTTCGAGAAGTTAATTATCGACTTCATATGTTTGAAGGTTCCGTCAATATACGGCAACCCTATTACTAATCTTGTGTCCAACCTCTGCCAAAAAACATGTTTGGGTAAAAAAGGAAGATATTTTCTGTTATATCAGTAATACGTTGTAATTTGAAAGTTAAAATAAATGTATATATTAAATTATGAATATTGTATATCGGAATACGTCGGATCTGCATAGTTTGTTCGACATAAACGTGGGGACTATCATTTTATGAAAAAGCATAGAAATACTACATATGTTTCAAATCGACTGAAGATTTCATAGAGCTCAAGGCGTTGGCAGTAAAAGCTCGAAACCATCCATAAGCGATTGTTTTCAGACATAAAGTCACTGAAAATAGATCCTTCTTTCAGAAAATGCAAGGGCAGGCCATTTCTCCGCGTCACTATACAAATAGCTGTAGGGAATGACTCGAATCTCGGCAGTCGGATGCTCTTTCTATTTGCCGACCCCAACGAACTCTCGGGTAAGAAAAATGTATTCCCATTTTAATGTGCCACCAATTTCGTAACTTGGACTTTAGTTCCCAGTTGGTATTGACTAAGAACTTGAATTAGCAATTTAATTTGTCGTGGTAAACTATTTGGTGTTATTCATAGTTTTACATTAAAATATTAATAAAGGTAATCGTAATTACAGTAAGTAAAAGAATACTTTAAACTTGATATATATTTCGCTCCTTGGCGGACCGTCATCATCAGATTACTTGACAGATGACGGTCCACTAAGGACAAAAGTATATTTAAAATTTAAGGTATTCTTTTATTTGTACAGGGTGAACTAAACGAATGTCCCCTGGAGGGAAAGTTCCCTGATTATTGAAGATAGCAAATTGTACTTAAAGGTACCTTTATTTTATTTTTTTAATCTGAATCTTTTCCGTACTTATCACAATAAGTATTAAATTTTTGGATACGAGTTTTGTTATTTAAATGTTAAATTTCATGGTCTCTCTTCAATTTACGATACTATGTTACTTAGAATTCGGTTCTAACGCTTGACCTTTTCAATCGGTATCATAAAAATACAGGGTTTTTTTTTCACACATTTGTCCGGTTTGATTCCCGGTTCATGCAGGTGATTCTTTGTATGCAGTTTTTGTTGACTTTAAAAATAAAATAAAGGTTTCCATAAGGAAAATTTGATATATTTAATATATAAGTTGCTTTCCTTCCAGGGGCCATTCGTTTAGTTCATCCTGTATATTAGTTGTATCATACAACATAAAAAACTAATTTATAGCTAATTATAAATTTATTAAATTAATTATAATAGGTAATTTCAATTACGATTATAAAGGTAGGGTTAACACAGAATTAGTCCAGTTAATTACACGGTAGACTCTCATACAAAAAGCTCAAGGTTCGAGTTTTGTTCCCATCGGTTGTTCCTGTATTTTTTCAGAATTTATGTGCAAAGTACATACACTAATTCAAATTTTTAGCTAAAAAAAAGTACTTCACGTTTATTTGATATTTTCGCCTTAACTCCATCTTTGAGGGTGGACATGATATTTTAAAGAAAATCCTTTCTTCCCTACTTTTTTGGCCTCAATTCATTAATTCAGTATTAAGTAGAAACTTTTCAGTCTTACTCCTGGCGTCAACATACTCGTATGTTCCAAGTAAGTCAATCATAAAGTTTTTGTTTTATTTTAATTTTGGAATTTTTATTTTATTTTTATTTATTTATTCTACTTATTCGGAAAACTTACAGCACAATAAATTATAATAAACTTAAAACTAATAAATGCAGAAGGCCATTTACAAGTTTTCACTTATAGAATTATATTTAAGACATTTTTAGTGCTCAAGTCTCTTAGTTGTAGAAGAAATTATTTGTATCTGATGCACTATTGGACCCAAATCTTGTTTTAAAGTAGAAAATATGAATAAAGATATGTTATACTCTTGATTTATTTTATTTAGGATACTAGATAATAATAATTATAAAAAACAATAAGAAATTTTTTTTTCGATATATTTCGGCCCACGCTATGGAGCTGTCATCAGTCGACTGAAATATTTCTTACTGTTTTTTATAATTATTATCTAGTACCGCAAATAAAAAAGACATTATAATATTAGATTGTTGCATCGAGCAGAAAGTGACTTTTTTGCACCGAGTGTTAGTTTGATGCCCGAGCTCCAGCGAAGGCTTTAAAAACACGAGTGCAATTGGAAATCACTTTTGTGAGGTTCATAATCTGCCTTTCTTTCAATTTCAAAATAAAGAACTGAAGTCAAAAAAATCCCAAAAATGTTTATTTATCAAAATGAATAGTTACGCTCGTACAGTTATTAAACGTTATGCGATAGCTCACTAAGATAAGCCAAAAATACGCTCTCGGAAAAAGATTTAAATTTTTTAGGTATTCTAAGTGAATAGATTTTCAAATATTTATCATAGGATTTTGGAGGCAAAAGATTATCTATTACTTCATTTGCCACATTTTAAATTTTTTCAGGTGTTAATATGCCCTCACTTTCGTTACTAAAATCCATTTTCAAGAAACACAATCAAATTCTCACAAAGAAAAGAAGAAGAAAATTAATCAAGATTTTTGTTTGTATAATTATGGTTTTATGTCTATTTAGCCAGTTTTCTGGTTAAAATCTTATATTGTGACAGCATCAAAGGGGGTTGTTAAGACGAGGGGGAAGTTGGGGGGGGTTTGCACTCCCCTTAAACAAACTCCCAAACTTAGGAAATAAGAATGAATGATTTTTTTTTCGGCAATTATAACCACACTTTTTGTTTTTTTTTTGACACCTAGTACCTTAGCAAAAGAGTGCGAGGAAGATGGGGGGGGAGATAAAGTCCCCCCACTTACCCCCTTGTCCGAAAAATGTATAGGTAGTTTTTACTTTTTTAATTTTTTCGTAAATTCATAACTTCCCTTTTTTCTAACATTTCACTGGATTAAAAAACCAGACACTTATGCGACTGCTTCGGCGCTACGGAAAGTGCAGCCCCTTCGCCCTTGCGTCACAAAGTGCAGGCTCATCTCCGCAGCTTCGGCTTGCTGGTTCGGCGACCCACCTCAGCCGCTACAGCTCACACGGCTGCCTGCACTTTGTTACAGTGGGCGGGGGCACGCGTCCTCCGCGCCTCCGACTTTTTATATACACTCTAGGGGTAGTAGCCACAAGACTGTGTAGAGTCGGGGTGCGCTGATTCGGTTTTAGAGCTTCTAGTAACCTACCAGTACAGAGTCGCATTTTGCCCTAGATCATTTTATTAATTTTTTTAATTAATTTTAATTTTTTGAATAAAAACAATGTAGGTAGTTTCATAATATCGTTCTGTTTCACCCATTATACCCTATTCTGACAGATATTACTTGATCATAACCAAAAAAAAGATCGATATCACGTTTTGTTTCATGTCATTTTACGTAATTTAATATTTTTAAAAGTAAATAAAAAAAATTGTGCAGGGTGTTCGAGCTGGACCCCAGAAATCCCCACATTCATATTTATCTCAAAGTCTGCTGTCACGTTATAAGATCCAACCCAGTTTTCTTTATTTTATATTGTTTGCTGGAATAAAAATAGCGCTGATTGTCCTATGACTTATTATCAGCGCACTAATTGGGCAGTTAAAAATTATAGGTAGTTTTCTATTTTCTATACCTATCAAGACTATCAACCAAATCGTTTGCTTTTAAAACTACTCGAGAAGTTAGTACTCGATTATGAAAAAATACTGGCACGCTAGCTCTAATTTTTGTTTTGTTTATGGTTAACGTTTTTATTCAGCCAGTTTCCTTTATTTTAAAATGTTTGCGAAAATAAAATTAGCGCTGATTGGCCTATGGCTTATCATCAGCCCGCTGATAGGGTAATTTAAAACTAGTTTTCTATGTACGGGTCACTTGGGATTTGCAGCTTTAGAGTCAGCACCAGCACTGAAGTCCTCTGGATTAAGGCATTTTGGTTCATATTCCAGAGACGATAAATACCGACGCGGGACTTCAGTGGTGGTGCGGCTGTAAAGTATGTGTGTATATCCATTATTGCATTGTTTTCAGGGCAATAATGGATTTTCATATGTACTTTTTTGCATTACATTGTTCTGGAACAGAAAATTGCCGCTTTGTGCACACTATTTAGGCTAGTAGTGCCCAAATTAAAGCAAAGATGGAAGAAAACATATGTTTTTGTACTTACAACGGGCTTACGCTTGGCCATTACCGCGCCTGATGGAAAGCGTCGATAAGATCTACATAGGATGCTCACCAAGAAACTGCAAGAGTGACGGCAGGCGAGGAGTGAGTCAGTATTTTCAGGGACCTTCACAAAAATCTACAGAAGTTGGTAACGGACGAGTGACTGATACGTGTTACTATGGCCATCATGTCTATCACGACAAATAATAAAAATAAAAATAAATATTTTAAAAAGTTAAACACAAAGTCCCCGTACAACCATAGCGCCATCTGAGATTATTTGTTTGACAGCTTTTACCGCAGAAAAAGACGGCGCTAAGAGTGCTTGTAAACCTTTTTGCACCGAGGTTCATTAGTAAGATGATAGATGGCACTAATATCTTTAAGGTGGTCATTTGTTATATATCGTTATATTTTTAGGGTTCCGTACCCGTAAATGTGGTGGTACGGAACCCTTCGCGCGCGAGTCTGACTCGAACTTAGCCAAATTATTTTTCTTCAGTTCCACTAGATTGCGCCGGCGTGGCGTGCCAGACATTCGAATAAATAAATTATCGATTCCAATGATGACTCGTCTTCGAAATGTTTATTATTTGGTTTTCCAATAATAATGTTATTTCGAAAGCTTAACAAGCCGTAGCATATATACCTGAATCATTCTGAGGTAAAACTGCTTAAAATAAAAGTTGAAATAGACTAACGAAAAAAGTTGAAATATTCAAATTAAATAGTGACTTTTCGAATAGACATATTTTATCATATTTACTTAATGATAACATTTTTGTATTTAGCAAAATTTAAAACTCATTGTCTAATGGGCCGCATTCACAAAGTCGTTATCCTTTTTATATCTCGTTCGTGGTAAGACATCCATTTTAAATTCTTTTCATTCGTTAGTACCTACTTATCTTTATTTGCTCCCCTTCAGTGCAATCAATCACTCTTTCAAATATCATTTTAAGAGGAGATAAGAAGCACTGCAATAAAATTCTTTTGAAGAGCCTGCTTACTCGACTGAGCTATTGAACGCGGTTGAAGGAATAAAAATTGTAAAGGAAGTCTTTAATAAGTAATGGCAAAGTTTATTTCCAAGTATTTATTCGTTACATACAAGCCTGTTTCAATGTAACGATCTATAAAATAGCTAAATGTTGAACTTTTTACGATTAAGGTCTGTACTTCTTTTCTATCAAGTATAATAAATAATAATTATACAATAAATAATAATTATATAATTCATATGAAACAGTAAAGCATATTAAATGAGTCATTCATGACCCCTGTGCCAATTTTCCTTTAAACGACTTTTCTGAAAATATAATATTTTGTAAAACTTCTGAGTTGCCGACATGAAACTTAAAATTAGACATCATATAATAAGAACATAGTTGATGCTTGTGATTGTTGGCACTTGGTGGAAATTAATACACATTATGTTTATTTATAACTCATGTACTTATCCACAATATACTTATATTAAATATTATACCCAACCGGTTTCGCTATTCAGCATTCTCAAGGGCTTAACTACAATACTTATTTAGTTACATTTTCAGAATCTACAAATAAAATACGTGCTATGAAATAACAATATTATCGAAGTGATAATATGAAAATATGGCCGATATACAATGGAAGGTAGTTGAGACAACGTTGTGAAGTGATGTTTACAAATTATTACGAAAACGTATTGTAATACCAGCGTTGTACAAACAGTTAGAATTGTGATGGTTTGGTGATGGGGATATCATAAGTAAAAAATATACACATTATGGTAGAAGAGAAAACCAATAATAAGAACATATCAAAAACATATAATAAGAATGTGAGTTATTTACAACAGATCTTACCGGTCAAACCGATTTTAAAACAAACTATGTAGTTTAGCCTAGCTAGGCCAAACTTATCGTTTTGTCGGGGCACATTCTTCTGCTCCGATGGATTTGTTCCCTACTTTCAACGACTTGGCACCACCAACCTTCTAACTTGACCTACCGGCTCGCTCCTGCGCTGAAGGATTTTCGAAATTTCTGAGGAACCAGACCGTTAGAAACACTGGCACAACACGTGTTTTATGCAGTGCAAAGCTTGTCACCAGGGTTGCCAACTCTGATTCACGGATACGCGGGAAACCCAAAATTGATATGCTGGACTTGGCCAAAAAAGCGGGACCTGCCTACTAATGTACAGAAACTAAAGAATAACAATTGATTAATAAGATTTTTTTATCAGTGTTATTTAAAATTATTAAAAATTTGAAGTAAAATTAACAAAACAAACTCTTTTCTATTACAAAGTAATCATTACATTAATTAGTTAAACCATTTTGTTCAATCAAGTGTGCCCATACACAAGTCAGTAGCGGCGTTAGAACATGGAATGGACATAATAAACTGGAACATCTTTAATAAGTTCGGTATATTTAATTGCCCAGATAGTTCGTAGATTGATTTTTCTCTGACTTGGTTAGGTTTACCACAAAGCGGGACAGTTAGCGTCCCCCAGACATGTATCGCAGGACGCATTATTTGAGCCGTGGAAAAGGGACGTCCCGCCTCACGCGGTGAGACGGTTGGCAACCCTACTTGTCACGCGTCTGCTCACAAAGGCGTCATAAGCAGCTCCTTCAAATAAGTATGGTCTAGAGACTTATTTGTTTTTTATTTGCATTAACAAAACACAAAACAAATAATTCCAAACGAGGTGGCCGGCAATTTCTGATTTTTTTTTTTCTTTAACACATACATAATGTTTAATCATCAGAAATCTGATCACCAGATTTTGATCAGGTGCGATGAAAATCGCATCTATACTAATAATAAAAAAGTCTTCTCTGTAAATTGTTTTTTTTTTTGTATTAAATGGGTTATTAAGTGACAACATAAAAGTTTGAACCGACATCAAAGACGCTGTGACAGAGAAGAGTTTCGTGTGGTGGTCGCTGACATCCGCTAGGATATGGCACCCCCAAGAAGAATAAGGGTTATTAATATTGTACTGAAGCTAAAAATACCATTTTTGAAATGTTTGTCTGTCTGTCTGTTTGTCTGTCTGTCTGTTTGTCTGTATGCATGCACCATTTTAACTCGAGAACCACTAAACGGATTTGGGTACGGTTTTCTTTATTATTACCGTAGTGAGCTTGATGAACATAAAGGTTATAGGGGTGTTGATAAAATAACGCCCAAGCCGAAAACGGGACAGAGATTGAATAAACATGGGCGGAGACGCAGGCAAAGGCTAATTCTATAGTTTTCGCGCTTCCACCCATAAAAGGACTTGACACCAAGCGGTACACGTTGGCCAATGTTTTGGTATGAAAGATACTAACCTATGCAAGTCAGTAGGATTTTCTCTTAGAATACTCGTCCAAGGATGTACTACTTTCTTCTCGCTTACTCGCATATAATTGTCTCTTTCACTCTGGCCAGGGCACCAACGTATTGGCCAACGCGTACACGTACTGGGGTCTTAAAACTTAACATTATTTTAAGTTTACAAACCTATAATTCATAATCAAAGCCCCAAAGTGTTGCAGCTCATATTAAGTTCGAAAAACTTTTATGATCATAAGAAAATATTCCTTGTTAATAGACCCAAGTTAGAAATAAAAGTTTACTGCCGTTTCTCTTTATTGGTATACTTTTTTATAGACGTTGCTGCTCGTTAATCTTTGTTGCTATACTGTTGTTGGCCGCGTAACATCTGTTGTTGCTATAATTTATAACTTTAGTAAATAAGGTTAGCAGGCCTGCAAATTTTTATAGTGCTTTCAAGATATTGATTTAAATATTCTCGTTTCAAATGTTGCACAAGGGCGTCACGGCGAATTGCCGCTTTTTCGTATAAAGGGTTTTGGTACTAAATTTAGAAAATGTTCTAAGAGTCTGTTAGATCTTCTTTAATAAATATCTCATACGATTTTTCTAATTTATTTCAAAATATGATGCAAAAAAGTATTTTATGTATTTTTCGTGGTCCTTCATTCAACTATATTTTTAGCTGGATCGTCATGCAGCCCAACTTTTATTGAGTAACACCGTGGTTAGACAAACAGACAAACGAACAGACATTGAAGCTTTACTATAATTATTCTTATGTAATAAGTAAACAAATAAATATATTTTCTCAAAAAAAAAAAATATTGGCTTTTAATTTTTAGTAAATTGTGTTTTTTAAATAAGAGCAAAGAAATTAACAATTAAATGCGCTATGTTTCGACCCCTCAGTGGGGTCGTCATCAGGCGAATCTGATGACGATCCCACTGAGAATTCGTATATAACGGATACCTACAAAACGTCCTCGGAGTCCTATTAAAATCAGTCTGTGCCTAGAGTCTCTAATAAATATTATTTAAAGTATTGACCCAAAACCGAATATTGAAATAGAAATTCAATTAGGCTTTTTTTAGTGGGGGTCCCATACATGAAAAAGAAGCTGAAAAATGTTTCATTTTCTTATTCTTAGCATTTTGGGTGTCATTTGGAATACATTATATTTTTTGTTATTTTTTATCTCTGAAAGTAAATAAACGGATTGCCGTCAAAGTTGTCAGTTTAAGATCACTTTTGTTACACGGTCTATCTTTAAAACTAAACTAGTTAGAATTTGGAATTGCTCTTTATTATGAAAAATATACTATATCTTAACAGCAAATACTGAAAATTCAGATTTTTCATGTTGATTTAGGTTCACGTACCAGAATACTCGACCAACTTAATTTAGCAATTTTTTTATTAAGATGATAATTTTTGTAAAATTATTTTATTTTTTTAACATATTTGAATGTTGCGGAACCCTTCCGTGAGTCCAAATCGTCAGTTTATTTATTTGAATAATTTTTAGCTCAAGTTGTTGAAATCTCACCAAAAACATAATATGTGCAAAAAACTGCCAATTCCTCTTTGAGTAATCATCGAGCTAGCAAAAACCTAAACCGATGTTACCTAAACCGTTCCTGTGACGCCTTACTTTAATTTCATTTATCATGTTAACTTATAATAATGTTAAATTTAACCGCCTCTCTGACCAAGTGGTAGAGCGTTCACCTGCTAGCCCAGAAGTCGTGGGTTCTCCCCGCGAAACACATAACTTTTTTTGTTCTTCTGCATGCTTCGGAAGGTACATTAATTAAGTTGTTGGTCCATTTGTTCCCAAAGAAAGTCGATAGGGCTCACCACCCATCCCGTTTGGGATGTAATAGAATAATCGTCTCTGAAAAGCGGGTGTACCAAGCGTGGACTATGATTTGAATTTTCTAGTTCACACTTGGGAATACCTCTGATATCCCCTGGGGGATTCATGTCGTGACGATAAGTTATATAATGTTAAATATGATACCTACGTTTAATTTTGAGCCTGACAGATCAAATGGAGAATAATCTCAATTAAAAACCTGTCTGGTTCAAATTTAACGGAATTGCAGCTGTACTTATCTTGCAAACAAGACTCGCTGCCCTGTACCATTGAGAAGATGACCTCTGATCTCGACTTTGTTAGTTTATGGGCTGAACAGTATGAGCTCTGGGTGAATCCATCTAAGACGCAAGTCATGGTTTTGATAAGTAGGGCTCTGTTAAACTTGAAATGCCCCCTGATTCGGTATCGTAAAATCAGTTGCCAAACAAGTACCTATCGTTGAAATGATACATATACCATCAAATTTCGCTTATCTAAGGATACTTTCGCACTTGAAACGTCACAATTCGTAAATAGTTCAATACCCATTGAAGGTTATTTTGGAAGTTCATTTTTCCTCTGTTTTCGGTGAATAGCAACCATGTTGGCAACCGATTCAAAGATATTTAATAGACCCGCTAGATACCTTCCCCCAGCTCAATTCGATTCTATGCTCCTCTTACTGCACCAATATAAAAGAATATGGGTTTGCATATTAAGAATAACATGTCCTGGAATTTATAGTAGGAAAATATTTACATCTGTGCATACCCTTAAAAGCATGCAAAAGTTCCTGCTGTATCTACCTAAAGAACCCTTATCTAAAGTTACTCTTGTCGAATTCTTTATTGCTCCCCATTCTAGATTATGCAGATATCTGCTATCCTGAAATCACTGAGGAGTTTCTGAACAAGCTTGACCGTCATCTCAACTTATGATCCACTTTATATTTGGCCTGCGTAAGTATGATCACATCTCTGAATTCCGTGCTGGACGCAATTGGCTAAACATTAGATTTCGAAAAAAATCCCACGTTCTTACTTTTCTTGATAGTATTCTCCATAATTTTAATATCTAATAACAATATCTCAAATAACGTTTTGTACCTCTCTCGTCCCTTGATCGTCCTTAACGTTCCGACAAAGCCTGGTTTCTTCGCACTCCTGAGCATAACTTATGCATGTACACCAATTCTTCAATTAATTAATTCTCTTCATGTACAGATTATTGTTATCCATTTAAATATATAGATATAAACACCTTTGTAGTTTACACATTTTTTTATAAACCAAAGATTTTCTTTAAATGTGTGTTTGAATGTAGTTTAATTATTTTAACTGTACAGAATAGCGCGTTGAGGTAGAACAATACAGATAAAATCTAGACTTTAAAAGATAGAGATATGTAAAACGTTTATCAAAGTGTAGGTTCCTTTGAAAGGTATTTGTATGTGTCCCTTTGGAATTAATTTTGTACCTACATACAGTTTCAGTTAAAATAGCCTAGCAGTTTTATGGAATTAGGCCATGTGGTGACGAATATATAGACTGTATAAACTATAAGAGTTTACAATATAAATGGTTTTAAAGGTAGCCTAATTAGAGTTTGTTAAAGAAGGTTTAATTTGCCAGATAGTTAAATAAATATATACAATCAAATCAAATCAAATCAAAATATTTATTTTGTAAAAAAGATACATAAAGTATAATTTCTACAAGTCAAAGTTAATCTTTACAATATAAATCTTTAGAATAACAAAATAATATATATGTACTAATAAGGGAAATACATACAAAAAATATTTAGGTTGGGCTACTGTAAAGGAATAAAAATATTATGTATAAATGATGCCACGAACAAACAAGTTGATAAATAAATACGGGAAATACATCCAAAAAATATTAAGGTTGGGCTAGTAAAATATAATAAAGTTATACACCTGCATAAAATATAGAAATATAAGAATAAAAATATTATATATACATAATGCCTAACCATCCGCACCATTCTATTAGTATTGCTAAGAAGAAGGGCAAGAAACTTAGCAAACATGGAACCAGTGAAAATTTACTTAGAATGGCATTTTTATTTGAATTGAGTTAACTTTTTAACCGAAATGTTACTTAGATGCAAAATTAGATAGACCTCCGGAAAAAATACCCATCAAAGTAATCCATAGCATGTGATGTTTATTTAGAGTACTTGTATATATAAATATTTCAATATTCACAAAAATGTGATCTTTTTATAAATACCTGATGCAGTAAAATAAGTAAAAAGTATTCATGTTATTTTTTTATAGCACACAGAAATTTGTAATGAAGTAACCTTAAAGCATATTGCGAATAGGTGACCTTATTTCTGAAAGAGATTTCTACTAACAAATCCAATTAATGTATTAGGTAATAGAAGCAATTATAGTATGAGAACATATTATGATTTTAATAATCAGCTAGTTAATTGAATGTGTGCCCGGAAAAAGGGTCTATATGAAATTTCATTTTTCAGAGATAAAGCAACATTTTTCATGACGCCTTCCTAAATCATCTTGTTTTAAAATGTATCCTCCTATATTATTAATAAAACACCAAATTATAATTGCAAATTTTCTTTTTATTAAAATATGAATTAAGTCCTATAAAAATTACAAAAATAATAAAACTGAGACGTAAAAGGGTTTATATGTACTCATATAGACCCTTTTCGTTACAGTCTATGTAGTATGTACTAAAGTTTTATAATATTCTTGGTATTCTGGTTTCAAATAAGGCATATGCGATTCTGCAATAAAATAAAAAAAAAACATAATTAATTCGTATCTAATTTTAGTTAAAAACAAATAAAAATTTGCTTAGACATTGATTTTGGAAGTTTGTATTGAATATACCCTTTTACTACTCACCTGTTCTGGCAGTTTTTTGGGTGGTTTCTCAACACCTTTCCGTGTTTTATAAGCTTTGCCACTATTTCTACACTTTTTCCTGACAGCATCTTTCCATTCATGAGGTCTTAGCTTTCGTTTTTTTCCTTTATTTAAATTTTTTAAGTCTCCCGGTAGCAGTACACCAACATCAACGTCCGCCATTTTTATTGCAAAAAGACCCTTTTTCCACTAACTGTAATTTATAAAAAACAAAATAAAATAATGTTACCATCAATTTTTTATTTTTTCTACCAGAGTCTGATCTTGAAGCGTTATAGACCCTTTTTCCGTTGAAAACAGCATTTTGAGCCATTTGTATTGAATAGACCCTTTTTCCGGGCACACATTCAATTGTCCTTTTTTGTTATTATAGACTCGTGGTGTAAGTCACACTTATAATATTTCTTTGTTCCACATATTATTTAGTAGTTTGTATCCTGCAATGCTACAGCCTCTTCTCTTCTGGTCACACCAATTATACTACTTTGTCCTTTTGCTCCAATCCTTGATCCATAGCAACACTACTAAATTTCTTGCCTCCATGTTGAACCACAAATTCGCCTTTCATAAATTCAACATATAGTAGGCACCGCCTACTAGGCGGTTTCTCTTTTAGTTTCAAACAGTCTTTATAATACACTGATCCTCATCTTGCATAATTGACTCTACCACAAGAACAAAATAAGGGCAATGCTATTTTAAATGCAGACATGTGCAGATCCCAGTTTCCTTCTTTTTAGCATGTCCCGAAATATGGGGTACAATACTTGAAGAAAAGTGTTCCAGTATAAGAACTTCTTTGTTTTTTCTACCCCTGTGTTAGTGAACTCAGGAAAGTTGGTCCTGCTGGAGACTGAGTATGTTCTCAATAGTCTTCCTTGTAGAGTCTTTTCCATCACAAAATTCTTCTAATAGTTCCATATGATCAGATAAAAAGGAATTAGAGGAATTTTGGAATATGGTCTAATTGATTTGTCTTTTTTTGTTAAATTATGCTATGCTGCAATAAAAAATATGTTAATATAATGTAGAAATGTGTTTTGAAGATTTCTTGTCCTTTTACATTTTTTATTATAATGAGTGGTTTTTGAGATATATCGATTTTTCCTGCGGTAGTTCTGATACTTGCAAGAAATGGCTTGGCTGCTATCTTGGAAAAAATCTCCCCATGTCAGAAGTACCCACCTTAAAATGATCCATAAGGGATAGAGAATAACCTTGTAAAAAAAATTCTGTACACATCTTCATGCAATAGTCACCTTCTCTACAGCCTCTAGACTACTGGGTTTTTCTCAAAGAGCTATCCAAAATGCTTGAAATCGCTTCCAAGAGACCGGCAGTGTTGCAAGAAGACCTAGCTCGGGTAGAGTTCGCATTACAACTGCTCAGGAGCCCGAGAACGCACAGTAACTGCTCATACGTTACAAAATCGCCTACAGTTGACAACGGGTACTCGTGTCAGTGATCAAACGATCCGTAATCGATTGCACGAAGACTAGCAAACTTCAAAACAACGAGTTGTTTGAATTCCTTTGTCCAGGGCTCAACGTGCAAATCGTTTAAGGTTCTCCCGTCAATATTTGGACTGGGGCATAAATCAGTGGGGCATGGTGCTTTTCACCGAGGAGTGCAAAGTAAAAATGTTCAATGATGATCGGCGCATTAGTGTGAGGAGATGACGCGGCGAGCGATTTTCGGAAGCCTGAAGACACGACGTTGACCGTTTCGGTGGTCGCAACGTAATGATTTGGGATGGGATTAGCTTACATGGCAAAACTGAGCTCGCTTTTTTAAATGAGGGTTCCGTAACTGCTCAGCATAACATTGAAGAAGTCACCAGGCCTCATGTGGTCCCAATTGCCCAGTGAATGGGTCCTGGATTCATCCTGATGCAAGACAATGCCCGTGCACACACAGCTCAAGCAACCCAGTCTGTACTGGAAGACTCTCACATTCAAGTGTTACTGTGGCCAGCAAGCAGTTCAGACTTAAATCCGATCGAGCACATGTGAGACCCATTGAAACGAAGATTTAAAGAGAGTGAGCAAAAGGTCTGCAAACAGCAGCAACTGATTGACGCTTTGAAACGTGCCTGGGGAGAGATTCCAGCTGAAAACGTCAGGAATTTGATCGAAAGCATGCATTTCAGTCTACAGGAGTGCATAGCTAAAAGAGGAGGGCATACCCAGAAAAAGAAATCAAAAGAAAAGAATTTTCAAATTTTCAATGACCTTTCGTTGTTTGTATTTTTTCATGAAAAGTTAAATAAGCATACTCGTATTTAATAATAATTAATTTAAACAGTTACTAGCTTAAACGGTAGAAAATAACATTGTTTTATGTTTACGGTAATTAAACAATGTATGATTTTTACAATTTTCTTGGTACACCTTAAAAACCTAGTGGCCCTTATTTTGTTTTGAGTAGTATATATTAAAACAAAAATTAATATTTCTCTTTGCTCGACTTCTGCTAGTCACACCATAAGAATACAACCTTTATATTGTCTTTAATAAACCGCTATCTAGTAAGCAAGCCTAGGGATAGAATAGAGACAGAGAAAAAGAAAACGGACATCCAATAAACGGTTAAACTGGTCACTCGTTACTCGCTCAATGTATAATAAGGCCTCAAGCAACGCAGCTGCACGAGTTGAACTAATTTCATCTCGACATGACAGGGGTATTAGTTGGGTCGAGACCCTTTTTATACCCCGGTTTACTAGCAGTGGCTGCAGCAAAACCTGCGTTTAAAACAACGGGGATTTACTTCACAAGAAAAGCCCGAGGCATCATTTTCATTTATACATTCTACACGTACAGAAGAGTACAAGGAACATTAAAATAAAAATGAGATTCAAGTAGAAAAATTATAATGGAAACTTGTTTTACTATAGTAGTTTTATATTCTTATTCTTTTTAAATAGTTTCTATTGTCCGCATTTGATATTGTAGGAGAAAGTAATATTAATGAATAGATATAAGGTATTATAATTTTATCTTTGAAAATATTATGTCTAATCTTGACTACCTTTAATGAAGCAGAACCCACATATGCGTTTTAATTAAATAGGGATGCAACGATTACGGAGCGGTACATCGTTTTCCATCTGTAATCGTAATAATTACGATTAATAACGAAGCGATGCATCGTAGTAAGAATCGTGACGATTATTAAATTGAAAGTTCTTCAGACATGGCTGTATGGGCTTAGTTCCCTTTGCCTTCCCACATAGTGACAGAATAGAAAAAAGTCAATTGTGGTTAAGAATTTTACGAGTAAAAATTGTTGTATAAATCTATGGTGCCAATTCAATTATTAATTTACTAATCATTATATATAAATAGATTATCTAGGGATCATTTACAGTAGCTGTTTCCTAAACAAAAATTTAATGAGCGTCAACTTTATTATTATTTCAATCGAATTGAGAAGATTTACAACAGAAAGATTTGTGTAATTGAACATGTGATTTAAATTTAATGTAATACAAAAAAGTTTAATTATTACTAAAAATATAAGCTCACAGCTTTTGTTATTTTTTTTTCATTTTGTTTTACTGAAATAAACATACCATAAAAACAAATTCTTTTTTAAATATAATTATAGTGCGTCTGTTATCGTAACGAATAACGATTGTTACTTGGACGAATTAAATAATTGTATTCGTAATGGCTGAATCGTTGCATCTTTAGTTTTAATAAGTGTATATTTTCGTATTTCTTTAGTGCTACCCAAAAGCTACTGTGCCAATTCAGCTACTACAATTTTCAACTTTAAGTAGTGACTCCAGGAAAAAATATCAATGACAAATTTGAAATAAATAAACCTTAAACAAAATAACAACAACCGACCTCAAATATTGTAGCAGAAATTCACTAAAAAGTTTAAAATAATAACATACTAACCGATGGTTCCAAAATAACTTGCCAACTTCTTTCTTCCTGAAACACATATTCTGTAGAAGTCAGCGCTCTTATATTGGTTTTAGTTTTCCTTATATGAGGAATGCGCTAACTTCTGGCTGACATAAAATGATGTTTTTTATTCAATTATGCGTAGAACACGGTGAGTTTCCATAGGTCTACAAAACATATGTTGTAAAACCACAGATGTATAATATAGTAGCAGACCTAACATTAATAATAAACGCATAGAGTCGACGAGTGGCAATTTTATCTCAATGAACTTTGGGCTCTTTTAAATATACATATTGCATTTCCAAAACAACCCATTTTTATACGTTTCTTCGTACCATGAAGCCTAAATGTAGCTTATTTTTTGTATGGAAACTTGCCATACTATTTAGTCCTTATGTTTGGTCTGCTTTTTAGTAATAATTCTATGTATGTGTGTAAAACCGTTTTTCAAAAAGGACGACAAAGGCTCTTAAACTTTCACAGACCTATTTCATTTATCCATCCATCCATCCATCAGCCTGTTTCATCCACTGCTGAACATAGGCCTTTCCAGGATTTTGCCACGCTTGGCGGTCCTCCTGGAAGAAATTCTCATACTCACACACTTTCGGCAGGCGGGTTGGTGAGCGCGGTGCTGAAATCCTTGCACCAGTGACGCCACTACCCGTCACCAGTCTGTTTTATATGAGGCCCGCCAATTGGGGATGAATATACCGCCATCCATCGGTTCCACGCAATGGTATGCCGCCTGGTTTTGCCTGAAAGCTGTTCTCTTACTCTCCCCCGAATAACTTCGGGAGGATTTGTGAGTAAGATGGTGGTACCTCCACAGTCGAGTCCGGCATCAGCTCTACTACCTATTTCATCAGCTCTACCGCCTAATAAACTTTAAATTATTCGCAAAAGTTAAATACGATGCCCTCAATCAATATTAAAACATATTAAAATACTTGCAAATAACAATAAGGTTTCCGTAAAAATAAAACAAATATAATGGTGAGTTTTGACTTTTTGTAACGTATCAGAACAAATGTTGACAAAAGTATACCGGAGGTTTCACTACCTATATATAAGGATCTTACAAGGACTTCGATTTTGTTAATCACTTTATCTTTTCAAACAAACTTAAAAAGTACGGATTCAGAGGCAATGTCCAACTTTTTCAATCTCACCTAAGTGACCGAAGAAACTTAGGTTGAGAAGCTAAGCCTGCCTCCCGATAACGAAAATAAATGTAAGTGTCATGGATCCGAATTTACATAAATAAAACTGCAGCGCTCTTCTTACAGTAGCTTTTTTTAAATTTTATGATGTTGATTCAACATACTCGTAGAGTTGATAGTACAAAGCAATGAACACGTGGCTCGTGCTCCTTCTCGCCACTACCCAAGGCCTAGCCGCTACCGTAGCTACCGTACCATAGCCGCTGCTATTCACCGCAACAGTAGGTTTACCACAAGGTTGCGTGTTAGGACCTTAACTGTTCCTAATATACATGCATGATCTTCCCAAAGCTATGAATGTTCTTACGAGTATGCCGTTTGTGTCGACAAAACTTGTAGATTGGCTACAAAGTGCGTTTATATTAAAAAAAAATTTTTGTTGTCATTCTCTCCATGTTCAGCACCAACATAAACCTTATTGAGTGAGACTTTTAATATTAATTAATATGTCCAAAATCAAATGAAATTAAAGGCTTTCCGAGACTTCCCAAGAACGCGTCTAGTACCCAATTCACTGACATATATAAACTACGGTAAAATTCACCTTCAGTTAAAACCTTAAAGCCATAGTAAGATTGATTTTGACTGGTTATGTTGCTTTCAAGATTTGTTAGTGAATACAGAGTTTGTCGCGATAACACTTAAGCTCCTGAATTACCGCTCTTCTTTGTAAGAAATCGCAGACTCCGTGTGAGGCTTTTGGGAAACTTATACATTAAACTTGAGACACTACAAAGTTTTCTTACAAGATGAAATCTTTTTAAGATTTTAATGCCCGTTAAATTATGTTTGTATTGTAAGAATGGTTTATTTGACTGAGACTTGGCTGGTGGAAAAGTTTGTTCTTAAGATCATCAAATAAATTATTTGTAACAAGCTTTTGTCCACGGCTTGGCTTGCCTGAAAACTTTCTTTGTAACTAACTAAACTAAAAAATGGTTTTGGATTTGTTGTTGCTCACATAGTTAAACTTGACCATTATCATGGACTCGAGGTTAGATTTATAACACTGTATACTGCAGATGTTAAAGTGAAAGAAAGTCACGTAATTTGAAACATTCTTTAGATAGTCGTTCTTGAGTAATTTTGCTAGCTTTTCGTGTTAGATGATTATTAATTGCTTCGAATTTTTAAACAATACGTCGCCATAATATTGAGTGATCTTTTGTGAAGTGCAGATACGTGATTATGATGAAATTAATCACATAATTAATCCAGAAAAAACATAATTTGTAAACCTCATGGCCCAAAGATTTCCACTTCGAAGCGAAAAAACATGTGCATATTTGTGACTCTTTTAGGCCTCCGCTGCAGCTGCGGCAAGTGTATCCCACATTAATGGCCGCCCGTTTTTACAAGCTAAAAGAGTCATACCATTGGATCTCTCTCCATCGTCTTACTCGTATTTCAGGCCTGGGAGTGCAAGAATAGCGGGATGCTGACGCCGGGAAGAGCCCGGCGGATGATATCAATAAAGCCGGCGTGGCAGGTTCTTCTAATTAAAAGTTGCTAAGTAACAGAATATCAAAAAAAATTACTATTATTTAAATTTATTATACTTTGTAACTACAAATCCTACTCCTACTAATATTATAAATGCGAAAGTTTGTGCGTGTGCGTGCGTGTGTGTGTGTGTGTGTGTGTGTGCACGCGTATGTGTGTGTCTGTGTGTGTGTGTGTGTGTGTGTGTGTGTGTGTGTGTGTGTGTGTGTGAGGGTGTGTGTGTGTGTGTGTGTTTGTTACTCTTTCACGCTGAAACGGCTGACCGTATTTAGATGAAATTTAGAGTGGATATAGCTTATACCCTAACTTAACACATAGGCTACTTTTTATCCCGGAAAAATGCATGGTTTCTGTAGGATACATCAATACCATTGAAAAATCAGGTGTCTAATTAGCGCGGAATTTTTTCATTTATGGTGAAATAAGACAAGGCTTTGTTATTTCATACATCAGGTGTCTAATAAGCGCAGTCCAAATCGTTTGTGGTGAAATAAGACAAGGCTATGTTATCTCATCACACATCACACTAATATTACAAATGCGAAAGTTTGTGTGTGTGTATGTTTGTTACTCTTTCATGCTGAAACGGCTGTACGGATTTGGATGAAATTTAGAATGGATATAGCTTATACCCCAACTTAACACATATGCTACTTTTTATCCCGGAAAAAAGCATGTCGTTAAATCGAATAACACGCGGGCGGAGCCGCGGGCATAAGCTAGTATATTAATAATAACTATACTTATTAAATTTGCTTTTAGTCCCGTGTGAAGTCGAACGCTTACATTGCAAATTCTTGGAGTTAAATAAAATAATCTGCAGTACAGAAGTACGAGTATCACGAGCTTAGCTACTTTAAAATAGTGAATAACTTGCTTTTGATTTAATAATTTTATAGTACGTATTTTAATTTGGCTTTTGGTTCTCACGAAAATAATGTACCTATAATATGTCTGACCCGATGACTATGTGCACAAACTGTGTAGTTCGGGTACAATAGGTAAATAAGTTTTTAAATTTCAGTAGTTTAATATTTACGTCCCTAGAGAACTGCCTATCCCCAGGGAACAAAATATACCTATTGCCTTTTTCCAAATAAACATTTACGAGTAATTATTACAAAATTATAATCATTTTCAAAATTGGTTTCATAGTTATGAATAACCATGTCTCTAGGGAATTGTCCGTCCCCAGGGAAAAAAACTATATATATATTACAATAAAAATAAAAACCAAATCTGTTCAGTAGTTCCAAAGATTACCTGCGCAAATTAAAATTAATAACTTTGCCTATAAGGCACTGCCACTTAGTACAAAAACAAATACCTTTATACCTTAAAATATTTGTCCAAGAGAAGATTTTACTTTAACCAGTACAAGAGATAAATATTTTTCAACATTGGTTCCGTAGTTATTAATCACTATGTCCCTAGAAAACTGCCCGTCCCCATGAAAAAAAAAAAGCCTATAGCCGATTGAAGAGTTTAACCTATACAACTGTAAATTATTTCTAAAACTGGTTCTACAGAACAAAAATTATCCGCGCCAATGATATTAATGGCTAAGTCCCTTGGGAACTGCCTATAGCACTCAGAGATAATATAACTTCCTATTAGTGAAAGAGTTTTGAGAATTGGATCAGTAGTTCCGGAGATTATCTTCTACATCAAAATTGACAAACTAACAAACTCACCTTTATATTACTTTAGAACTTTAGAACATTCAAGAAACAATTTGTCGTTATTTTTATTGCTCATCATATTTTTAGATTTCTCTCAGGACAAAACATGTTAAAATACCTTTAACCTTCCGGGAGTGAATTTATTTAAATTCACAGCATACTTGTACCTTCCCCTAGATCGAGTAAGTATGCAGTCATTAACTCGCAGTAATTGTAATGAAATGCCCTCAGCTCCTCCCATGCTAGGCCCTCTGGAAATCTTAATAATGTCTTTATTACAATTTACTTTGTTCCCGTCTCTTGTCTGACATATTTATGTTGGAAGTCAGACATTCTGTGCTTTTAATATTATGTGATGTTGTGTGTGGTGGCAAATATTTATTCAATTAACGTTTTATATTAATTTTTAATAATTGTTTTTATAAAGATTAGATATGACCTGTAAAACGTATACTTTATGTATCTTTTTTACAAATAAATATCATAAAAAAATCATACATATATTTACATAATAACTTTAAAGTCATTGCATCGGACATAATCATAATTTATTGCTTAGTTTTTGGTTCACGTAAGGTTACCTTGATTTATGTAACAATGATAAATTTCTGTAAAAATCGCAATTTTTTTTTTGTTTCTTTACTATTTCTCTCGTGGTTGACCTAAACAAGTAACGTATAGGGGAAAATATATATGATAAATTGAAATAGGCGTTACCTTGCGGAAGTCCATCACTAAGTAAAGGATATATGAATATAATTTGCAATATTCCGCTAAACAATTCTTGTCGTGCTATTCAAAATGCAGACTCGTGCACCGCCCGCCCGCCCGCATAAAAACATGCAACAAGCAAGCAATACAAGCAAAGCAATCTTAAATAACAAGCAAGAAAACTTATTGACACGTGTTTCACCTCTGAACGAGGCATCCTCGGGATGTATTGCTAGCCCGGCTTCTCCGCAGCAACTGATGTTGTTCGCCCGACAGCTCAGCAGCTAGTAAAATATATATGTTTTTTATATTTTGCAAAAAGAATATTGAGTCTTGATCACTTACTGATTCTCCAGCTATATCAATCAAAGCCGCCCTTTGATTCAAGTATGGGCTATAAGTAAAAAAATAATGGTAATAATATATCGTCACGACATGGATCCCCGAGGGGGTGTCAGAGGTGGGTCGGGTGTGAACTGTGAAATGCAAATCACAATAAAACATAATATTTTAAATTTAATTTTTTATTCTTTACTTATATTGAGTTTATCAGGCAATTATATTTTATTGGGAAAACAATTATAATTATTATGGGGAATATGTTTACCTAGTAGGACATACTTTTCAACTTTTTTTTTATTGTATTGCATGCACTATCAATAATTAAATAAATATAATATTGCCTGCACTTTACGACTTGCACTACTACCATAAATAAGCAATAATATTGTATTTAGAGGACGGGAAAGCTACCCTGCCGTATTACAGTTTTACTAGCACGGAGGGTAGAAATACTACTTATTACGAATAACTCTATGTAAACCTATGGTTAAGTCGCAAATTGTTTTTAATTTTTAAGTTTAATTTATTTGTTTTTTGAAATAAATTTATTTATTATTATTATTATAACTAAGTAGAGAGAACTAGAAGAAAGAGCCGTCGTAAGGGCCCGCATCGAGGATTTGACTTTGATTTACTGTGATAAGGACAAAAATGCTGCTTTCAGATAAAAAACAGATTTGATTTCAATTCTAAATAATAAAGTATCTGAAAAGAAAACTCGGCTTTATTCACAATAACTATTACGGTGGAAATGAAAAATGTTTTGATCTCTAAAAGGTATTATACGCCTTCTTTTTCTTGATTCTCTTTTAATATCCTCATAAAAACTTGTCACCCACTGACATCGTAATTCACACGGACCCGCCCATTTTAAACCGCACCAAACTATTTGTAGACGAATACTCCCTTTCTAACCAGGAAATTTCTGGCCTAAGAGAGGGATTGCAAGAACACACGTATGTTGGTCGGTCTGTCTTTCGAAGGGTGAATTCCACCAGCGAGTATTTGTCAAATATATCTCCGTGTGTATACCTACGTGCCCCGCGTGATAATGCTAAAATTTGGGTAAATAGGAGATGGAATGTGACTTGGTTAAACATGGAACGTAGTATTTTTTTGACGTGCAGTAGACAAGCGTAAGCTATTTTTTTGTCTGACAAATATTTACAGTGACTCCTACGAAATAATTTTTTGTGTTGAAGTGACGAAAAAAGCAAGAGAATATTTAAGGTTCAAGATTTAATTTTAAAAGTATATATTCCACAACTAAATCTGCAAGAAAATGGTTGAAGGTCAGCTAATTTGAAATAAAAACTTTGCTAAGATATAAATACAATAAGTGTTAGTCAAGTAAGATAAGCGAGTTTTGGATAAATAATAGGGCTTAGTTTGAGTCGGATTCACGCACAAAGAGTTCCGTACTACCCCCACCGGGTGTCAAACCCTAAAAACATTATGGTAAATAACGACAATAAACACGCCAATGCAAAATCAGGTTCCAAATAACGAGCCGCTAAAATGGTGGCGCCTGACAAAAAATTTGGCACCGTCTGCGTGCTAAACCCTATTTTTTATTTTATATTAGTATGCCCTACAATCCAAATGAATTTAAAACTTGTATGTGTTACCGTCCTAGAGTAATAATGTAGATTACCGTCTTAATACCGTCCAATAACGTTTAAATAATGAAATTTTTTTGAGGTTTCTTGCATGGGGACGGCCTTTAAAGAACGAATGATAATACGCAGCTGCTTATATAACTACTCTCCCGGTATAGCTATAGCTTCTCATGACGTGATGCCGGAACATGACGTGGCGCTTGGTTTCGTCGTGACTCATGAGGAACAAGACACAGGCGAAGTCACCATCAGTTGCAGTGAAATCATTTGTCAGTTAGTTGGGTCTTCGTATGTCCAGAGTGAGCCCGACGTATTTGGAGTGATCAATAGTTGGACGCCATTCGGGGAAACTTATTACTACGGGGAACTTATTGTGCATAACGTTACTATTACATTGATAATTATCAGGAGTAGAACACTGAGAAAACTGTTCATCATAAAATAAAGTGAATTCAGCTAAAATTATGATGATTCACGTAAAGTAGGGATACGGACATCATAACAAAATACGATGAAACTACTGTTGCTGCTGCTATCATTATAATATGACGCATTGTCACTGTGACTTTGTAGGAAGCAGATATAGTATTATGCGCTCCGTCACACCTTTTATGGTGACAGTAAGCATACCGTAGTGTGACGGACCTCTTTTATGGGGAAGGCATGATGTAATACGAAAATGATAATCTTAGTTTCTGGGACCAATTTTACGGTGATCTGTTGTAATAAAATTGCGTTACTTACCTTAAAAACTCGGTTATTTCCTCAAACGTTTTAATTACAGCATAATATTTTCCAATTATCACCAAATTTAAAAACAATTCACCGTACTTTAAACTTATGTAATGCTATTTTATAATGAAGCCAAAAAGACATTTTCTCAGTGAATATTGATAAAATATGTGTTTTACATTAATATGAAATGTTAGCCTTTACCCGCCGTTCTGCCCGTTTTGATTAAATCTTTGCCACGTTTATAGCTTGGGCGATATTTAATAAACACCCCTTAAAGCTTATGTGTTGACCAGGATCACTATGATTAGAATAAAAAAGCCGCATCCAAAACCGTTGAGCGACAAACAGACAAAAATTCTAAAATATGTGGTTTTGGCTTCAGTACAAACCTAATAACTAATTTTATTTAAAATTTTGAATAAATATCCAATGTGCAGACCGGACTTTTTTACTACCACTATATTTTTTTCAGAAAGGATACATAATTATATATCAATGTCTGAATAATAAATAAAAACTTCCAAAAAATATCAGTAGTACACGCTGTAAAGAACAGTACCATTATGTCATCTAGATCTACAAGTCGGTAACTGTTTTGTCGGCTACGCTCCGTAGCTCGTAGCCTCAATCGTAGCATTACTCATATATTAGACGCACACACGCATAGCAGTGTAAAGAGCCGTAGTCCAATTCAACGCACAGTGACTGACAGTTCATTTTAGTGACGGACTTTCGTAAAGAGTACATTACTGCTAAGACCAGGAATTAAGCAATCCTGGACAAGTTAAAAGTCAGCCCGGCAGGACAAGGACATTTATATGCGAGGCCAGGATTGCTAATTAATGGTCGAAGCAGGTATAGTGCTTTTCTCAAAAATTAAATGAGACATTTTCATGTTTTTCATGATAATGAGTTATCCTTCTTCCTACTAATATTATAAATGCGAAAGTTTGTGCGTGAGTGTGTGTGTATGTTTGTTACTCTTTCATGCTGAAAGATGAAATTTAGAATAAATATAGCTCATAGCCTAACTTAACACATAAGCTACATTTTATCCCGGAAAAATGCATGGTTCCTGTAGGATAGATCAATACCATTGAAAAATCAGGTGTCTAATTAGCGCGGTCCTCTTCTTTTGTGGTGGTATAAGTCAAGGCTTTGTTATTTCATACATCAGGTGTCTAATTAGCGCGGACCTAATCGTTTGTGGTGAAATAAGACAAGGCTATGTTATCTCATCACACTTCACACTAATATTATAAATGCGAAACTTTGTGTTTGTTTGTGTGTATGTTTGTTACTCTTTTACGCTGAAACTGCTGGCTGGATTTGGATGAAATTTAGAATGGATATAGCTTATACCCCAACTTAACACAAAGGTTACTTTTTATCCCGGAAAAAAGCATGTCGTTTAACCGAATAACACGCGAATATCAAATAAAATAAACTTACTAGGTATATTAAAAGTTACTTGCTCATATTTGTGCAATTAGTCATGCTTACTGTTATTGATTTCTTCAGCAAAGCATTAGTGAAGTACAATCTATATCAGAGTTTTGACAGCTGGGCAAAGGTTTTTACCGCCATGCAGCCTTCTTCATGGACAATGCCATCTAGAGGAATGCTAAGAACTAAAAAAAAACAACGATCATTCAGGATAAATTTTAAGTGTTCAATGGTTTTAAATATACCTATAAAATCATTAAAAACCATATAGTTTTGTTATTATAATTGCAATTTTAAAATATTGCAAACATTTCTACATTCTAAACATGTAACAGTAATTAATTTTAATTTTGTTTGTAAATAGGCCGCTTAAAACCTTTTGATCGTCAAACTCCTTGGTCTCTTAAAAACATAGACACGGATAATTTTAAAAAGGAAACATACGGAATGTACTCTGTGAACATATGGTATGTAATGGATTTTCATACGAATTTCCTGGACAGCTATTAAAATTTTCTGGACACTTTTAAATAGCTCGCCAGGATGAAGTATTTTCTGACAGGCCTTTACAGTATGTAATGGTAATATTAAAATATATTTTTGAGAAAGTAAATAAATAGCTATGAGCGGTTATAAAAGGTTAATGAATATAGTTAATGCGCGCGGGTAATGAAATGACATTTATTATAACATCGTTGCTTTCTCGAAAAGGCTGGCTATATAGTCTGTATTTTTAACAGTAATCAGTTCATTTTGAATAAGTGATACATGATTCGTAAAACACAAACACACAGTGACACTGTGTTATGTAAACTGTCAAGCTTGCATTACAGCTCCCGAAGGCCAAAGCTTCAAGACAAAGATATATTTATGAGGTCTCAAAGCGTGTGACGTCACCAGACACGCCAACATGGCCACAGTACATTAATCTCCCTATGCTATGACATATGGCGTGTGATCAACTTCGTAGGAATATGGAAATATGGGAACCCACTACTCTTCATCACTTGAATTGACGTTAATTAAACTAACAGTTGCAAATCCAGCATGGTAAACAGCTCAGATGAAGAATTCTTCATCCGAGGTAAACAGAATAATTAGCGGTTAATACTTATCAGCAATATAAAACATGAAGAAAGTTTGGAAAGAATTCATCGCAAAAAATGTATTGCTTTTTTGGGAGTAAAAAATTATTCTAGGATATTTATGCTCAAACTATAACAAATAAAACAAAAATAATTGGGGACGAAAAAATGTCTCGTGTCATTCTTTCTGTGCCCCGGGAAAGCATGCCTCACTTTCCCTATTTATGGAAAACACGAAATGAAATATTATTAATAAAAATACAGTCACAAAATAGCCAATCCAATTCGTGCAACAAATCATACTGATTTTATTACTTACGTTGACCAGAAATATAAAGTTATACAAAGATATTACAAAGCTAAAGACTGATCATGGAAAAAGCTTTGGCTATGAAAGCTAATCATTCAAATAAATTATTACAAAACAACCACTGTATAACAAGCGAACATTTATAAGGGTCGTAAAATCAGAAGTTAAGATCAGAGACCAAAAAAATAACTTAAGCCAAGAATTATTTTCGGTGTTTGACCTTGCTGAATACTTTTAGGCCAGAGTTATTTGACATTCAACATTCAATAAATGTTAATGTTCGAAGGACAGATCTCAAGTGGATAAAAATAAGACACAACAAAACATGCAATAAACTTTATCTGAAACTTCAGGCTTAGCGAAGATATTCTAGACCAGAGAGTTAGACCATACGCCAAGAATGTCTATGGCTTTGCCAACTACAATCCAAAAAATACGGTCAGAGACCACAAAAATAATTTTATTTAGCAATGCATCTCATTATTCACTCTTTTTGGTCAAAAACATAAATTAAACGTGGGTTGATCTTCAGTCTTGCCATTGGGCTAGAAAGTAAGATTAAGCACCAGAGTATAATAACTTATCAGGCGGAAACGTGGCTCACCGAAGGCCAGGATATCAGACTAAGAAAATAATTTTGTCAGAAATATTGCTTGGCCTTTTGTCTGTTGAAAGCGATATAAATTTTAGAATTTTCCTGATTTATTTTTAAATAATTTAGGGGAAATCTTCAAACCATTGACACACACATGAATAAACATGGGAACCTAATAAAACGTTTCCCAAATTTTGCAGAGTTAAAAAAAAGTTATTCGAGCTTCGGTTCCGATCACTGACCAAATCGCCGTTATGCAGGCAGAACCAAGTAACTTACTAAAAAGTCAAAATGAGATATCGCGGTTACAAAGTTCAGTATGTTAATAATGACCTTTTGAAAACCCTATTAATATTAAAAGTATATACTATCGGTACATTAATTCATGTGCTATAAGTAAGTGCATTTACAGTTCCAAAAAACTGGTGTTTTGTAATAAAATTTGACGAAAACTGTGACGAGGTCTCCCATTTACTTGTTTTTACCTGGGGAGAGAAAAATCTCTATAATTGAAAAACTAAAAGGCTGATAATAATACCAACGAAATTACTTATTGCTTTTATTTATTAAATGCTAATTAAGTCATGAAAATACATAAAAAGTACTTCTTTAATATACTACCAAGTAGAAATGTGTTAAGATACTTGGTTTTACCTCGAGACAATTTTGAGATCTAAAATTTTAAATATGTTGTTCAAAGTATTTGGCATGAAAATTAAACAATTGTGAAACCTTACAATAAATTGAAAGACATAAAAATCATCCAAAACACTCAGGACAGGAAAATACTTTATCCTGAAAAAATCTACCAATTCTTTTTAAAAGAAAGTAACATAACAAACAAACAATTTTTGTTCAAAGAATTATAACGTCACAATAGAAAAGTGTAGCCTAAATTAGGTAGGTACCAACATTTTTTTTTATTTGCAACTTTAAATTAGTCTGCTTACCTACATTAAAAGTAAAAAATAATGACGTCAATTATAATTCAAATGATAACAGATATAAATTCAATGTCATCAAAATTTGTTACATGCTCACTAAGTGAATGCGAAATGAAAAATAAGTTTATAAAAGGTTAATTTAATCTTCCTCAGAATCATCTGGATCAGATAATGTTGGCTCCGGTAGTTTATCTTTTTCGTTATCATCAGCCTTTAGCGACTGATACCACGCGTGGTATTCTTCTGGGATAACGCCTTTGTTGCAAAGAATTAATAGGTCCTTCTTCTTTGCCAAACTAATTGTTAGTGGAGCATCATAAAGTTGTGCAAGTTTATCAGGGATCACTGGGCTCCGTGTACTCACAGTAGAGGTAGATGCAGTCAATTTCCTTCTTTTTGTTCGAGTGCCATATTCGTGTTCTACCACCTGAGTCTGTGGTTCTGTTTGGGTACGTAACGTATCAATTGTACGAAAATTTTCGCTCATATCGTAGTTGTATAAGATCTTCATTTCTCCTTTTATAAATCTCAGTCTCTTAATCTTAAGCCATTGAACTTTTCTCCCATCTGTATCTTTTGTTGTGTTGTGTAAGATTTTTTCAGCAAGATCCTTAAGGTCTTTGTAATCTTGGTACTTGAACTCCTTGACATGATAAGGCTGTTTCTTGATTGTCTTTTTGCCCTTTTTGTAGGATCCTTTTGCTCTCGCTCGTTTAAATACATTTATCCATTCATTAATGGAATAAATTGCGGTGTTTTGTTTTGCAGATTCTATGCTACTATGCATTGAATCTGCCTCCATATAAGTATGGCCGGACTCTAAGAACTTTTGTTCTATTATATTTAGTTGGCCAATTTTTTGAACAGCCCACAACAACAGAGCGGCGACGTATTTATTTCTATTTTGGCCACCACACGTATCAGAAAAGAGACTGACTTCATTCACATTGGGCAGGAGACAATTTGATAGATAATACAATAAAATACTACCTATTTCAGCACTACCCTTTTTCCCATTTAGTTCTGTCCATGTGCAACAATACGCTTCATTAGGTTCAGCACTCTCATAAATGGTCAAATTGTAGACAGTTAATTTCCGTGTATAATAAAGCAATCCTACGTCACCACATGGTATTTGTAAGATTGCTTGCAAATCAAATGTAACAGAGACAAAATTTTCTTCGTTTTGTGCTCTGCTTTTGTCTTTTGACTTCTCATTGTTGCAGATTTCTTTTCTCTGAATATGCTCGTCGTACTCTTTTTTTAATAGATCATTACGAATATCATTTGAATTCGAATATTTCGTACACAACAAGCACTGATCTTTTTTAGGTATAAAAAAGCCCAAATTATACTCCTGGCCAAAAACTCGGCGATAAATCGTTTCAGATACAGGTTCAACGTTTTTCTTCTCGCACAATTCAGCGTAAAGACTGTACATTTTTCCAATTGACAGTGTCTTATCTAGGTACCTCCTCTTTATGTCCTTGCGGACATAGTGGCTCTCCATCGTTGGAAAAGATTCAATATGCTTACGCACCTCTGCCATTTTTTCCGGAGTAGTCTTATTCGGAGGTTCGTGTCGCCCTCGTTGATCGTGTTCAAGACCAAATTGTCCAGACAAATCTCGTTTTTTAACAGCATCTGAAACTACAGATTGTGCAATGCAAAGTGTTGCACAAAAGAATTTTTGGCATACTTGTACTTTTTCATCGTTCAAGAAAAAAAAACACTGAGTCGAAAATGTTCTTGTTGTTTCTCTTTTTCTTTCAACGAGAATAGTTTTCGGCTTTTTTATATCTATATTTGCCAATATGAAGTTCTTTTTGCCAACAAATTCAAGACTCCAATATTTCCTACAAAGACTTATTCTGCACTCTTCAGAAAAATTGTCAGTGCAATGAAATTTACACTTTGAACAGTTAATAGCCTTTGGTACTTTCGGATTCCTTATTTTTTTTCCAGTCTCATAAGGCAATCCCTCAGCACGTCTACTTTTTGCCACATTGACCTTCCACGTTCCAGGTTGAGGATTCCGCCAACGATTCAACGATTTAGTTTTCTTACATGCCGTGTCAAAAATCTCCATTAAAATAACGGTTGCAATAAAAGACGATTCGCATAAGTCATTATCACCAGAAAATTCGTCCGACCCTTCATCCGTCTCATTTCTATTCTCTTTGTCATTATATTTTCTATTCTTAGCTTTCCCGTCCTGATTGTGCTTGTTCTTGTCTGTCTCTGCGTGTGGAGATGTTGTTTCCAATTCTTCATCCTTCTTATTACCCGTCTTCTTGCACTTCTCTTTGTCCTTCTTAGCTTTCCGGTTATGATTGTTCTTATCCTCATTTGTCTCTCCGTGTGGAGATTTCATGTGCGATTCTTCATCCTTCTTCTTATCCGTCTTCTTGGTCTTCTCTTTGCCTTTCTTATTATTTTTCTCTTTATTTTTAACCTCGTCCCCATCCATGAGTTCGCACGTATTGTTGTCATATTCTTTGTGCTTCTCCTGGTCCATTTTGGTCTCCATTTTCATTGTTTCGTCATTGTTGCCGTTCACATTGCTTTTCTTATTTCCCTTGCTTTTCTTTTTCATCGTTTTATTTTCATTGGTAACAGTTGAAATAGGAAAAGTTGGTTTCAGCGATTCTGATATTATATCGTCTAGTGTCATGAGATCATCATCTGAAATTTCCCTAATTTTTTTTTCTGAACTTTTTGCTGGACTCATTTGTGACAAATATAACTCATAAGCTTGTGAAATAATATTATCATCTAATTCAGCATCGTTGAAAGTGCTGTCGGTACCTGAAATATTAACAGTAGCATTTAAATTGGTATTTTATTTTACTCTACTCCCAACAAAGTATATACTTTGAATTAAAACCATAAAATGTTTATCTAGACTACGAAACCCTTCACTGTGAGTGGTTAGACACGTATTTCGCCGGTTGTTTACACTTATCTGGTAATAACCTAACCTCAAAATTAAAAACAGTTCATACATTTACTTGAATGAAGATCTACATATCCAGGATAGATAGACTACGGAACCCTTTGCATTGCGTGGTTCGACACGTATTTCACCGGTTATTTACACTTAACTGGTCATAACCTAACCTCAAAGTTAAAAACAGTTGATACTTACTTGAATGAAGATCCACATCTCCAGGATCGACTGACAATCGTTTTATATCATCTGCACTCATTTTCAGAGCAAGTTACTTTTATTTTTTTATCCAAAAACTAGGTCGCAGCACGCGGCGTGACGAAAAGTACTTGTCAAGCGCAGAAGCCGAATACCAAATGCGCGTGCGTAAATACTTATAATTGGTTTTACCTGCAGGCACTTACCAGCAACACGATATGAAATTCCGTCAGCTAAAATACAGTTCCTTGATTAACTTACTTTTGTGTTCAGACTTGTAAACGTTTGGTTTAAATTTATCTTCTGTAAAAACCAAGTAAGTATTCGTACAACTTTTTAGCTGGAGTAATTTTCGTTTCTTACGATTTTATCCGCTGAAAACTGCTTTTACCAGATCGGTGTTGACTAAAAACGCCATATTAACTTGCTAACAAAAAACGTTAAATCGTTATATTTGCTTTTAATTTGAGACAATTAGTGGGATCAATGACTTATGTCCAGGTAACATAAACTAGCTGGAGAGAGTTTATAAAATTGCACTATTTATTCGGTTTTCAAATTAGTATCTTTCCAACGGAGCGTTTTGAAAGAAAATTGGTTCTACCAGCCGATAGAGCTTAAAAAGCCGAATCCAACCATGGTCTTAACTCGGTTTTCAAATTATCTCGAGATAATTGGTTCTGCCTGCATAACGGCGAAATACGAATTAAGGGTTATCAGTCTAAGCCACATTATATTAGATTTATCTGAGCTTACCTGGCCTGGCATGGCATTTCTAATATCATTTGTGATGTACAGACAATTAGACACAAAAGTTTTACAATAGGGCTGTCCCATAAATCAGCGTTCATAACATTTTCAGCGCAAAGCTTTCACAAAACAAAAGCTAGTTAGCTGTTGCTAAAAGATACGAATGCAATCTTCATTTAGTGGAAGTACAGTATAGCTTTGTGTATAATTGAATAGTTTAAATTTTGCCGCCAAAAGCTGAATGCGAGCGACGTTTTGTACAAAAGCACTCGGGCCACAAACCTCTTATTTATGAACAGAAGTACAATTTAAGCTTTTATGAATGACTATAATAGCTACTTGGTGCTTCATTTTGTAGAATTTCTGGCATTACTTTCCATTTATGCCACCTTTTGTGTCGGTTCTATAGTGTGATTAAGTACTTATTTAGTATCAGCTTAGTGGAAAAGATTTATTAAAAGCACGTAATTCAACAATCCGTACACAACAGTTCAACACGACTAAAATCCCCGAAGGGATGTCAGAGCGGTTCGTAGATAAGTGTAATCAGTGAAAGGCACCTCACAACCCACACCTGGTACACTCAATTTTCACCAACGATTATTACGTCCCAAACGTGATGGAAGTGAGCCAAATCGCCGTAATTTGGGGACAAATGGACCAACAGCTTTACGTGCATTCCGAAGCACGCAGATTGATACCTGCACTACTGAGTTAGCAAACGATTGCTTGCAGCGCCTTTCCACTCAGTCACAGAGGTGGTCATACTTCTATTAAGTATAACAAAACAAAATAAGAGCTCCAAATTTTCATGTTCCGTTATTAAAACCCCACTCAAATACTCGTACTATGAATTTAATTTTGAATTTGGATTGGCTTCTGCGTTTTTAAACAAATTTATACTGGACAACTTTTTATTAATCTGTAAGAGGGCTCAATTATAGCGTTTCCGAAATAATAATTCGTGTTGGTTTTCTCTCCACTTGACTCGAGGTTGAGTTTTGACAAATATAGGGTAGTCTATTTTCTTGGAAAGTTGACATTGAATCTTGCTTCTGATTACAGACGAGTCTTCAGCAGAAATTGTAAATCGGGATAGTCAGTCTATTCGTAGGTGGAAATGTTTTCTATAGGATCGTAAAGCTACAAATATAATTATATACCTATAAATAGTCTCAAACGATATTTATTTTGATTATTTTGTTATACTTGTATGAGTTGTGAGTGTAAATTTTGGTTGATATGGTTTTCTTTCCGCGATGGTGACCCACGCTTTTTAAACAAAATTCATGATATAAACAAAAATCATAAACATATTTAATTTATTTGCTATCGGTAGCGTTAATTGGAATACCAACAAAAAGTAATTGCTGAAATCTCGATTTAAGTACTGTCATCCGTTGAGAAGTTCTATAGTAGGCCAGGATCGAAGGTCAGGTAGGTATATGACAATTTTCAAGATTTATCCTATTCTATTTGCATCCTGGTACAAAGCTTTTGCCTTTATATCAAGTGATATATTGTCATCCATTGAGGAGCTCCACTGCCTATCTCTGAACAATATCATCAGATCATGACCAAACGACATGATCGACTTGAAAGCAAGTTATAGAGAAACAAAGGAAAAAAAGTATTATTGAGTACCTCCTCCTTGTTTGAAGTAGGTTAATAAACTACAATAACAATCAAAGAATTAACAATTTTACAAAAAATGGTTTGCGACATTTTTGTCTATCCTATTGATTACATTCTAGTATTCAAGTTAAACGAATCCTATTAAACAATTAGTTAATTGGAGTTGATGCTCGTGATTGTTGGCACTTGGTGGAACTTTTGAAACATTTTTTTTTTGTACGTAAACAACCAAACAAACCTTTGATAATGCTTTAACAGCAAAACCGGTAAGGGAAATTAATATATATAAGTGGACAAGTAAAAGTGTTTATCAAACAAAAAATTAGTTAATTAGTATTATCAGTAATTTACTAGGGAAATTGTAATACGGTATTTAGTTTTCCTTCCCATTAATAATATAACCTCATCCACCCATCCATCAGCCTGTGTTCGTCTACTGCAGTCTTCCGTCCTCCTTATCCAGCCGCCACCCGCAAAGTCCTTCAGGTCGTCTGTCCAGCGGGCGCGACGTCAGCCTACGCTACACTTCGCTGTACTTGGTCTCCATTCAATTAACCTAGCCTATGGTAATTCAGTAACGGGTTGGTTCTTTACGCCTTATCCTGGCATTGATTGGCCTGGTTTTTCTTCTTTCACCAGATCTACTTTATTGAAACCCACTTTCTCCACCATCACTGCCATTGAGGTCTTGACCCGTAGCTCTGGGTAAGTTGCGTCGTACACCGCAAAACTGGGTCCTTAGCTGAACTCAGTCAACGTGTCAGTCCATGTACTGAAGTGAGGGGTGTCCAACCTTGGGGCTGGGACGCGGACGTGCTGAATGGGAATTACCTCAGATGGTGACAAAGAAGGTGACTCTGATTCCTCTGAGGCTGGGTTATAGATCTCATTTGAAACCGAAATCAATATCAATAAAAGAAAATGGTGGAGAATGGAAAGGATAAGTTTGGGGGAAAGAGTCACAAATTAATAAGTTTTATTATGTAATAATAACGTTTATTTCTTAAGTTTCTTGAAAAATTGTATATGCAAAGTTGAGACCACCTATTAAGTATAAAAATGCC
This sequence comes from Ypsolopha scabrella, assembly GCA_910592155.1. Lineage (NCBI taxonomy): Eukaryota > Metazoa > Arthropoda > Insecta > Lepidoptera > Ypsolophidae > Ypsolopha > Ypsolopha scabrella. Next base: position 13,562,375 of record OU342963.1, read on the forward strand.
TGTATCAGGCGGTTTCACCCCTCATGACAAATAAATCATTACTTCAAATGACATCAAACTACAAACTAAAATATACACAAAATTATGAAGAACAAGAGGAAGGTTCTAGGAAGAGCGGGGGAGAAGATAAGAAAATAATTGAGGAAAGATGGTCGAACACGATTACTTTATAACAAAATATTAGTGGGCAAAATCGAAGGGATGAGAGGAAGAGTAAGGCCCCCAGAATGTGTTATATAGACCAATTAAAGGAATAAGCTGACGTCGTGTCTACCAAGAACTGAAGGAATTGGCAATTAATTAAACTCTATGGAGACAGCTACACCGACAAGAGCCTTGCTCTTAAATATACGACGATACATTAAAATAGGGACTAGCAGTCCGCAAGACCATGCATAGCAATATCTATTAAAATAACGTACCTTTTATATACACGTATTTTCATTTATTTATTATAATATAAACTTGTCAAAACATGGCACAGGATTTTACAACAAACACAGAAAATAAATGTACCTAACTGTCCGTCCGTCCGTCTGTCTGTCAAGACCCTTTATCTCTGGAACGCGTGGAAGTAGATATCGAGTTGAAATTCAATTGAAGATGTGAAAAAATCAAACTGCCAAATTAACGTACAAAAAGATACGGCCGTTTATGCTACAAAAAACGTATATTTTGACACTCTCAAGGGAATGAAAATAGTATTTTAGGTTGACCTAGAAATATAAAATTTGGCAAGTAATACCGTCTTATACTGAGTACAGTCACCTTCTTTGTACAGAAAAAAAATCTGGAAACTATACATTTGTAGTTGAATCATAAAAAATACAGTCATAAACGAGTGGGCGAGTCCGACTTGTACTCGTCCGGTTTCTTTTTCCTAAGCGAAGCAGATTTTTTTTGTGCATTTTCATGCTTGTATGGTTACTTTTATTGAATTTTATAATAAAGACCATTTATTCTACCTATACAATACTGATAAATGTTAAAGGTATGATTTAATCTGTCGCCAGTTTAATAGGTTTAGAATTTCTTAATCAATGGGGTTTGTACCCAAATTAATAGTTATGTCGCCATAATGTAGCCACCAAATAACATAAAAAGACTTCCTCAATAATTCATGTCCAATCATCAGGATATCAGTGTTAAGTACTAAATAAAAATTTTAATCGTTGTATTAGTTTTGGCCTTATTGCTGTAAAATGAAATTAATTTAAAACTTTCTTCATCGATGATATTTTACTTATAAAACACCACTATAGGAAAAAAAACTTTCAGTCCTTTCGATGATTGGACTAACATTCGATAAATGCATGTTTTATTTGACAACTAAAATAGTTCAAAAAATTATTAAGATAATTATAAAATTTGGACGGTGGACGGTGGCAGAGGTGATGGCGGGCTCGACTGTGGAGGTACCACCATCTTACTCACAAATCCTCCCGAAGTTATTCGGGGAAAGTAAGAGAACAGCTCTCAGGCAAAACAAGGCGGCCCATCATTGTCTGGGACCGATGGATGGCGGTATATCCATCCCCAATGGCCGGGCCTTATATAAAACAGACTGGTGATGGGCAGAAGCGTCACTGGTGCAAGTGCTTCGACACCGCGCTCACCAACCCGCCTGCCCAGTGTGTGAGTATGGGCATTTCTTCCAGGAGGACCGCCAAGAGTGGCGAAATCCTGGAAACCTATGTCCAGCAGATTGATGGATGGATGGAATATTGGGACAATTTGTTTGCTCAGAGTTTATATTTTTCAATTTATTATATAACTATTCCAAAGAACCTCTATCTTCAGCGGACTGCTTTACTTCAGCCGTTTGTCTGGATTCTTTCAATCATAACTTTCATAGCTACGAACTTATTTAGCCCGAAAGCTTTGTAAATGAGTGTTTTAATTCACACATGAATACACCTCAGTACAGGCAAAGCAAGACAAATAAAAAAACCTATCGGTGCTATACGGTGTTAGAGTGCTAAATGGAATATTATTATGTAGATCCCACGTGTAGATACACCTTCGTCATAATCACGGATTAGGAGAGGATTTCCGAGATAATATATAAATTATTGCTCGAATACACGTTAACTTCAGAGCGCCAATTATCACGACAAACCCGCTTAATCCCAACGACTTATGCGTCGTGCTTTTTGGTGTGAATACTGCAACGAACTTAATGCCTTTAACCGAAACGGTTCATCAGTATTCAGCGGCGAAGCAATTGAAACTGCGGCGGTGCTCGGTCCTCCCACTCAATTTTCCTTGTTCCGACGAGTCGAGTTATTTGCATCACAAAAACACAATGTAGAGGGAACGTAGACCATTAATCACGCGTACCGGAACGCCGCTACGGCGGTGAATAGCGTCAACCACACGCGAATGATTCAGACGTTTTGCCTGCAATCGAAGGGCGACGCCGGCTGATGTCGACACGCCGCGCCGCCCGCCCCACGAAGCCTGATGCGTCATGACGGCCCAGGACTGATTATACTTGAAATGACTCTTGAATATTACCCTTTAATCACTAAAAGCAAACAGTAAACATGCCTCGTTCATTTACAACCACAATCCAGTTTGAAATGCAAGCTACCGAGCAATTTGTAACAAACACGTCACTTCGCATTTCTTTTACAGTTTAAATGTACCGTGTCTATTTATACTTTGAAAGTTTTTTTTTAATGCCGGAACGAGTCACCGTTTTAATTGCGCCAACCGGAAAGGGGAGAGAAGAATGGAAGGAAACGGCGGCAGCAGCCTTGCCAACCGCCCTACATTATTAAAACTTGCCTCTGACTCCATCGTTCTCTCCGCTCTCTCAACTTTGCGAACATAATAAATCGCACATCACAAGTACACTTGAAATAATAACCTCTGGGATTCTTACTAATGAATTGACGTTTCTATTACAGAAACTATTGTTTGTTTAAATTTAACTTGAGAATGTTGCAGCAGTTGTAGCTCAGTTGGTATAAAGCTGGGCTCTCAATCTGGAGACGAAGGTTCAAGTCTTGCTGGTCAAGCGTGCATTAATGAGTTTTTTAGAATTTCTGTGCCTTGTATTTGTATACTTACCACTTGTTGGCGGTAAAAAAAAACATTGTGAAATAATATTCACTAAAAAGCGTGTATTCGTGCCCGAAGTACGGCGATAAAGCTCACCCCTGTCAAGTTGTGAGGGAAAAATCTTCGGTTAAAAGAAAGTGTACTATGTGTGTGACATTCCCACTCAGAAACTTTTACTTAACACTACTTTGGCTAGAACTGGCGGTTTTTTCTGCCATTAAGTATGGCTAGGTTTTGTTACAACAAAGAAATCATTAACGTATACGTATAAGTACGTTTAGTCGATATATATAAACTGAACAGAATTATGAATTTACATTTACTATAACGAATTGAATTAAGCCTTCTAAAAATCATCTCACTTAGCCTACTTTACCTATATACTCAACGGACCCACTGTACAAAAAAATAACTGACAATATGTTAGTACTTGCTTAATGGACTTTTGAGCCACATTTTCTCCGCACAAAAATATGCGAGGCATGTAACTGACAAACTGGCGTGACACTAATTGCGTCCTTCGAGCTAGCCCTCCAGCCCTCACATAGTTGACAAAAGGTGCAAAATTGACTCAATCCTCGTGTAACGGCGTCCGCCTTATTACAATGTATACGAGTAGCTCAACAAAGCCTCCACCGTGCCTTATCTCTGTACCGCATGAGGCTCATAAGCCAGGTTGTTGCCACGAACACATTGTAACACATTATGCGCCGACGCGATGTCGACATAACGTTCTCGTACTCACGTAATAAGAAAAGGTAGTCTTATGAATATTTTGCTCTTCCTCGACAATATGCGGTTAGAGATTATGGCAGGCTTCCGCAGTTTGAACGTGGAACTGTTGCAAATAATGCATGTGTCAGTAGTGGATATAGAGAAAGGCCGGCACCTTCTCGACAAAGTAAGTCAAAAGGTCTGCAAGAATTAAAAATGTTTTGTAGCATTTTTGTGGTATGATAACTAAAATAATTTTAATCTTCTTAGAGATACCTACTATTGCTAATTTGCGTTTAAGTAAAAACAAAGGAACGTTTAATTTCACAACAAACTAAGCTGCTGTGACCTCCTAGATGCCTCATACTCTAAAAACATGAAATTATGCTTTATTACATCATGAAAATATATGTTACCAGCTTTTGCCCACGGCTCCGCCCGCGTTTTATTCGGTTTAAGGATATGCTTTTTTCCGGGATAAAAAGTAGCCCGTGTGTTAAGTTAGCCTATAATCTAAATTCATTCTAAATTTCATCCAAATCCGTCCAGCCGTTTCAGCGTGAAAGAGAAACAAACATACACACACACACACACACTTACACACACACACACCACACACCGAAGCCTAAAAATCTTCGTTAACATAAACCTAGTACACATGATGGTTGCATTATATTCTAGAGAAAACTGTTAAAGGCACAGCCTAACAATACCGAGACACATGTCTAACTCTTACGATGTAGAAATGGAGACTGTAATTCTAAAAGTAATGGCTAGGCTAGGAGAGATTATAGGAATAGGTAGTGGCTGCGGTTTATTTTCAGGTAACAGCGCCAAGGCACGCGTCAACTGAAGCACGCTTGACCCAGCGCTAAGCTGTCTACTTATGTTCTTTGCCTGGAGTAAAAATAAAAAAAAAACTTTAATGCTCATCTTCAAGGCGATAAGAAGCCTTGTTTTATTAGGGGTTCGCAAAAACGGAAACCTTTTTAGCGAAGCTTTGCTGTCGGTCTGTTGGTCTTAAGTATTTTTTTTTACAATGTGTGTAAAAGAAGCCTTTTTAAAGTCATGATCTTGCTAAGTTTCTTCTTAGCAAGACTAATTGAATGGGCGGACTTAGGCATTATATTTACTTACTAGCCTTTGCCTGCGGGTCCGCCTACGTTTATTTAATCTTTGCCCCGTTTTTGGCTTTGGATTTATATTATAAATACCTCTTAGATTAATTCTACGTCTCTAATGTAAGTGTTTTCACAATCGGTCTAGCCATTCTTGAGTTACATCACTGTGAAAACACTTGCTTTGAGGTGGTTGCGATAGATCTTGTTCCCTATACCACAATTTTTGATATTTTTTCTTATTTTGTAATAAAAAGTATGAAATAAATATGGTTTATGGCACTACGCGACAAAATTTTAATGTCAATTATACTTTTCTAGCAAAATTGTATTATTTTATGCATTAATTTGTGAATGATCCAGCAAAACAACTATTAACACGCTTTAAAGTTATTGCGCAGGGTAATTTAGTTATATAATATTTTTATAAGTTAAAACACACTTCCCCAATCCACAAAAAACAATAAATATTTGTAATTGTTTTCAGAGTCATTTTCATTATTTACCTCGAATCAACGTCCTAAAATGAGGCTTATATTTGATCCAACATCTCATACTTACCCCACGTCACAAAGCTAAAAAGGTTTCTGTATGTCACAATGTATATTCAAAACCTTTTTTTTTAATGAGGGCGCTGTTTAGCTACAGGACAGGGCTCAATCCTGCAATCCTTTTTCAAAAAGAAAACGGTCTAATGAGCTGAACATTAATACTACAATACAACCGCAGGTAACACAAAATCGTTTGAACACAAAGCAAACGTAGGTATGGACATCATTTGAGTATCTAAATATTAATAATCCTGGTACCTTATAATAATCACAAACAGGGAATTAGACCCTCATAATCCCACCCTTCAGTTTCAAGCTCGAAACAACCCTTTCTGTGATTGACGTCTCGACGGCGGTTATCTACAAGACCACTCGTATCCGGGATTGTCCCGGATTATAACTGTGGTCACCCAACCGGATTAAGACATCAAAGAAAAGCAAACTCCTTTTACAAATGAATTGACTAGCAAAATTCTCAGCATGAATCAATTTAACTTGCTATTATTGCAATTTGTGTTAAAATGGCAAATTTAGTTCGAATCAGAATTTCAAATTCTAGTTTACGTGTCAGAACTTAGTCGGCTTTCCAGCAACTTCGCCCGTCGGTGGTGGATTTAAAAACATGTTTGAATGGGTACAATCACTAGCCTTCCGAAGTCCTACAAAGTCTACTCAAAATATCAATAAGTTTTTTTAGTACACTGGAAGGCGGCACTGAAAAATATTTTCCAATATTTCTGTTTAATAATTTCAATCACACTAATATTATAAATGCGAAAGTTTGTGTGGCTTCGGTAAAAAAACAAATACGCTTGCTTGTAGGAAAGTTCCTGAGTATGTTATTTCGTCTGCAGAATTATTCCAAAACAGCTGTGCTTAAATTCCTTGGGACCATTTTTTAAAAAGAATGGTAATTTGGAATTACGTAAAAAATACAGAAAAAATATAGCGGGAAATTCACGATAACAAAATGACAAAATTCAATTTTTCATCCACGAGTTTTATTTCGAGTACGGTATAAAAATATTGGAGTCTATCTTTTGTGGTACAATCGATTCTTGTTTTAGTTATCATAAACAGTTACAATGGGCAAGATTTTAAATACCTTCTTCCTGCCTGTTCCCTAAACTATCGAATTACGGAACCCTAGGTATGCGAGTCTGACTCGCACTTGACCGGTTTTTTTCCATGTATCCGCTTTCGTTTAAGGCGAAGGAATTCGTGTTTTACCGAAAATTGCTATTTTTTTAAATAAATTTCGGTGTCGTTAAAATTTGGATTAGAAACATCTTGAAAATAATAATCGTGCTTTTTACGTATTTATTCAAGTTATTATGGATTTTTTTAGGAAATTTAAAAGACTTCACTACATTGAAATAATTCTTAAATAATTCTTAGTTTTTTGCTCAGAAACAGTTTCATTTAGTGTTTAAGTTTAGCAATGAAAAATATATCAAGTGAAAGTCAATTTCAATTGAAGTTATTTTAATGAAAATATTAATAATAAAAGAGTTAAAATAAACACTGAAAACTAACAAAAAACAACACAAAATTGCGAGTTTTTTGAGCGGCCTTCCACTAAGCAAGTCTTAAATGAAATCGTTGGATAGACGGGCAGATTTCTTTGAATACCCTCGCTTAAAAAACTGTAATGTATTAACTAAAAAAATTATGTTTGAATATTATAAATGGTCAACTAATAGATTTAAGAGAAGCCCTATCGTTGTACTTAGAAATAAATGGACCAGCAGCTTTTACATTTTCATGCGAGTATTCTATAAATTTCTGCGCGTAATTTACATTCTTAAGAAAGATTTTTATACTATTGAATACACGTTAAAAATTACAAATCTTTCTTATTGTCAGTAAATGTATCACATTTGCAAATACAATTTTTTGTTTTGATTAATCTTCACCTCGTTTACAAAAAACTAATGACAAATTCAAAGAGCTAAATTCATCTAAATTCCATAACTTTTGTTGCCAAAACATCAAACATGTAAATTTGTTGACTCATAATGGACCTAGGGTTAATTTGCACCCCAAGATTGTGTAATATAAACCTAAGTTTAGAATATTGTTTTGTAGTGATAAGTACAACTAATGTTATTACACCTAAGACCCAGTTGGTATGTTATATAAATATTAAGTTTATTAAGAATGTATACGTAATTTTAAGCTATGTTGCTGTACCCAAACAGGGTGTCATTGTACTACCAACATCTGTGTCTATGGCAAATGCAAAAAAGAACTTGAACTTGAAATGAAATTATTTATCTGTTTTAATCTTTCTTATTTAACATTCACAGTGAAAAAAAAACTTCCGTCAATATTTTCTTTCTTATTTAACATTCACAGTAAAAAAAAAACTTGGCGAAATCCTGGAAAGGCCTATGTCCAGCAGTGGACGAAACAGGCTGATGGATGGATGATGGTGTGGGGATTGAAGCCACCAATGGCCCCTTTTCCACTTACCGGCAATCCACCGGCACCGGCACCGGCATCGGCGACGACGACGGCAAGGGCTAAGGAAGTAAAAATGTAAATTCATACATTTTTACCACCTTAGTCGTGCCAGTGTATGTAAATTCATACATTTTTTCCACCTTAGCCGTGCCGTCGCCGTCGCCGTTGCCGGTGCCGGTGCCGGTGGATTGCCGGTGAGTGGAAAAGGGGCCAATTCTGGATAAGCAGATGAGCGCACTACCACTCTACCACCGAGGCGGTCTACAAGTGGCAGTGCAGATGTGAGCTCTAAGATTATGGTTGCGAAACTCATCAAAATCTATGATCTAGTTTCAAACTTGTCTGAGAATCACGATCGAGGGATTTTGCTGCTTTTGTAAATGCACTTATACACCAAGACGAGCCAAGGTGAATCATCAAAATGTCATTGACTTTAACCATGACTTTCTCATCATGAATAATTTAAGCCTCCGGTCGTTTAGTTCCGAGAAATTATTCAAGCAAATCCTCCTAACGAATTGTTTGCTTTATTCTCCCAACTTTGCAATACCGAAATATAAAATCGTTTTGTGTACTTAGTCTTTTTATTTTCATCGTCGAACGCTTTGACCTCTTTTAACTGTGCGGCTCAATCGAGTTAAGCTGTGAAATGTAAAAAGAAATGGTGGAAAATCAAAAAGGATTGAAATTTCACAGAATAAGTCAAGCTTAAGTTAGTTTGTATAGCAGTAATGTAGCAGTTTTTCATTTAAAAGAATGATTCAACCAATTAGACGAAATTTTTGAAACCTATTGCCCAGAAAGGAAACCTAGCATAGTACTTATTGTCAATTCAATAGCAACTTGTACTATTACATCAAAAAAATCTTTTCATAAAAGAGATATGTTGAATGAATGTTGAATAAAATGTTAGTTTATTTTATTATATGACATTTACGACTGCTGGACATAGGCCTTTCCCAGATTTCACACTCATGGCGGTCCTCCGTCCTCTTCATACAGCTGCCACTCAGGTCCAATGGACACAAAGTTGGCCTATTCTTACGCCTTTCGGCCCAACAGCCATCATGTCGGCGACAAATATGGCCTGCCCACTGGCAATTCAACTAATTGATTGTGCAAGCTATGTCGATCACTTTTGACCTCCGACAGATCTCCTCATTTCGGATTCTATACATCAGAGATACCCCAAGCAAATTCCCCTCCACAGCTCGTTGAGCGACCTTGAATCGGTGAATCAAGCCCTTTGTAAAAGATCAAGTCTCAGTGCCATATTTCATCACAGGAAGAACGCACTGGGTATACATCTTAGCCTTTAAACACTGCGGTATTGATGACGTAAATATGTGACGCAACTTTGCGAATGCTGCCCAACCCATGGATATTCTTCTGTCAGCCTCGGCATCGAAACTGTTTTACCCAGCTGTATAACTTGACCCCGATAAATATTATTTTAGAAACAACTTCACTGTTGACATTGTCGATGGTAACTGGCCCTGGGATGATTTGACAGTTGGACGTGACCTTAGTCTTATCCAAATTCATCCGCAGGCCCACGCGTCGCAAAGAATCACTTAGGCTGCGCATTATTTTCTCTAGTTCCTAGACCGATTCCACCATTGTCATGATGTCATCGGCGAAGCGAAGATGTGAAATGTACTCTTCTACTTATTATCTTCTATTTACGATATTATAATTATGTTAGACACAAGCGAAAGATTTTATAATCCTTTCTTGCATTTTTGATTTTGTTGCGTAATAAACTCTAAGGCTCCGCTGTCCATGTGTCCGTCTGTCTGTCTGTCTGTCCAGCTATCACCAGGCTGTATCTCATGAATTTTGATAGTTAGACAGTTGAAATTTTCACAAATTTTAATGATATATTTCTGTTGCCGCTATAACAAAAAATACTAAAACCGGCCGAATGCGAGTCGGACCTGCGCACTCCGATACAACAGACATGATTTTTTTGCCGTTTTTATAGATAAAGTGGTACTCGCACGTGGCCGTTTATTTACATTTTTGTACTCTCTGTATATATTCAACCGATGGCATTATCGATTCAAAGCATGGTTAAAATGTGATATAAAAACAAGAGCTATTTTTTTACATGATAATAATGTTTTTTTTTGTTAAGATTTTTTGGTGTTGTAATAAAAGTAGCTATTGCTGATACGAACTATCGATTGGTTTCATTCGTGGGCTATGGGTTTGAAAATTTTGGGCCAAACAAAGATGTAAATGTTTAGATGTGCCCTGACGTCGAAAATCTGTTGCATTTTTTTTTTATGTGTGCGTTTAAGAGCCAGTCCACAAAATGACACTATCGAAGTTTCGGTAAATACGCTGCGTGACCTCTCATGACCCTCGATCACGATGCGACGATGTTGCGAATAGCGCGACCTAGACGTATTGATGTTTGCATCTTTTATAAATATTATGATTTTTCAAAATTTAAAATAAAGTGGGTTGTTTGTTACTATTTATTACTGTACTATTTTTTTTATTTTTGTCGGCCTGTCTTTAACTTAACTTATGTATTTATTCATTGCATTATGTAGGTATATACTTACAATGTTTTAATTTTTTACTTATGTTAGTATATATTTGGTTAGGCATTATATTTATTTATGGTCTATTCAGTTTATTTATCAACTTATTTATTAATTGCATTATGTATAATAATATTCTTATTCCAATAAGACTTTATTTTATGCATATGTATAATTTATTATACTGTATATTTTACGCATAAACATTTTTAATCTTGAATCTTGGTACCGTTTTAACCCGATAACCACTCAGTGGATTTGGACGCGGTTCTTTCTTACCCTATTGTGTAGGTGTAGGTATTACCTACAAGGTGAGGATGTGGGAGTGAAGGGGTAGTGAAATTAATGTGTGAGGATAATTTTTGTCAAGGTTGTGATGTGATTATATATTAGTGATATATTATTCTGTTTATAAAAAATATTAAAAGATAGAGTATTTGTAATGTTTTTAAAAAATAACAAACAGTTTACAACAAAAATATAAAATGAGCTTATGGTAAGAAATGAAAACAAAGTGTACGGGCGCAGGTGTAGCGTATTTTCTTGAAAATGAAGTGTGTATTGAGTGTTCATAAAAAAACACAAATGTACATCTTACGAAACTTTTAATTTATGAAAATATACATTGGAACAAAAATATATTGGTACCACAGTCAACAAATGGTTTAATTTTACGCTATACTGGGTGAAATTAAATCAACCGACCAAATTCATACTGGAGACTCGGTTAGTCATCAGAAACAAGGTTTAATGACCCACCAGGTGAAATTCGAAAAAAAAATTTTTTTGCCCCTTAGTGCCTGCACTAGGAATTGTAGTCCAACCAGTAAGGGAGCAAAAAATGTGTTTTTCGAAATTGGCTAAAAGGATTACTGAACCTAGTTATTGATCACTAACCGAGTCTCCAGTATGAATTTGGTCGGTTGAATTAATTTCATTCTATATATATATATATATATTTGCCGTAAGGGCATTGATCTTGTCTTTCTAGGGTCTATGATTTCTTGCAATACGCAATCATGGTAAAACCGAGTCAATTTAGGAAGCATTTTTCCTGCCAAAAAACATCATCTCTGAGTATCCTTACGACTTTCAGCGGAAAATCCGAACCAGTCCATACAGCAAATAAACATACATTTAAACTAACACCAAAATATAAGATTATAAATATTCCGAAATAAATACTATTATTTTTGACAACAAACAAAATTGAAGTACGAAAAAGTGTCGATCAATGATCAAAACTCTGCGATCGTATACAAGTATCGCGTACAGAGAGTCGAGACGCAGTATGGCGGGAAAATACTGACATAGATCCTACCTGATTGAGCGCTCGCGCCGTACTGATCGGTGCGCGTTTGTGCATCGTAATTTATTGGAATTTGGAGTAAAGATAATGATGTTTTTGAGTCTAATTAAATAAAAGGAATGTCAACAAAATTACAGAATACAATTGATCAAAGTCATAGGCTATTTTAAAATGCAATTTTGAATGTAAAATAAGCTGTATTCAATACAAAAACTCGTTGTATACTGGCTACATTAATTGGGAAAATTGACGGAATTCTTTTATTTTTTTGGGGATAATGTGATTATTTATACATATTCTGGTAAATGATGTCACAACAAATTTATATGTCTGATGTACTGGTATTTTTTTTAGCAAATTTATTGAAATTAATAGACAGAATTAGATCCTTAAAGTTGACAATGTGATCAGTTTTTCGTAAACGAGGTGTGGGAGATTGATCACTACAAAAAATACAAAGTAGTATTTGAAATTGTGGTAAATTAACACACAATACGAAAGATTGGTCTATGTTTATCACGTATTAAACAGTATAAAAATCTTTCCTAAGATGATAAATTAGGCGCTTGAAAATTGAGATTACTTCAGGAAAGTGTAAGATGCCTCTTAACAAAAGACCCACGCGCGCACACTTATGCGAAGGCCACGGGCTACGACGCTCCAAGCGAATTCGCTCTGCGCTGCAAGCATCGGCGTCAAAATTGTATGAGCTTGACGCTGATCCTTGCAGCGCAGAGCGAATACACTTGGACCGTCGTTGCCGGTGGCAATTTGCGATGGTTTATAATGACTATCGGTAGATGATCCCTTATACACCGCTATCCTCAGTCACCCGCGTGTCTTAATATATCAGTCAGTGTAACGAGACAACAAATGAACCGAGAGAATAGTGTCATCTCTTTTTCTCTCAAACACTACTTCCTCTTTCGTGCACTCGCCATCTTGACTTGAATATTTTTGAAAACGGAAGGAAATAAATTATTTATTTAATGAAATAGTGATACTTACGAGTGAAATGTTACACCTCTGGCTTTATTTGTATTTTCTATAATTATTGGTGCACTTTCGAAATGCACACGACAGAATTTTTAAACACTTTTCTGATATGTAACCTTCACTTTGTTCACATGAGCACTGAATTCAAATACGTGAGCTCACCTATGTCACGGTGGAAACATTTTGGCGCTAGCACGATATGATAAGGGCGTATATTAACATTTACATACATCTTTGGGGCCAAACGTCAAAGGAGAAGGAGAGTTGAATTATCCTTTAGTCCTGCATTATAGCCCTACATAGGTAACACTAAAAGTTTCCGGAACTGGCCACTTACATAAACAATATTTAAAAATTTATTGCAACATTTGAAAATAGAACTCTTTGGCTGTAGAATGCAGTTTGTTTCATCTGACTGTCTTTTTTTTTTACCTTGTGGCGCCATTTAAAAAATTATGTGTCTGCATCAACATGGATTTAACTCGGGAAAATTTTCGTAGTATGATTTTCTACGATTTTAAGTGTAATTTGACAGCTCAACAGAGCATCGCTCGGCTTGAAACAGCTTTTGGCAATGAAGCACCATGCAAGACGACTGTTTATAGCTGGTTTACAGAATTCAAGCGTGGTCGTATCAATCTCAGTGACGAATCTCGCGATGGTCGGCCGTCCACCGCTGTGACCAACAAAAACATCGATGCTGTGCGCCGTATGATTGAAACAGACAGGCATGTGACCTACCATGAAATTCGCGCATCCATAGAAATAGGCACGAGTCAAATACAATCAATCCTACACAAACATTTGGGTGTGAGAAAGCTGTGCTCGCGGTGGATCCCACACAACTTGACCGAGGCTCAAAAAACGGACCGCGTCACTTGGTGCAGTGCCATGCTTACCAGATTCAACGAAGGTGCGTCAAATTTGGTGTGGGACATAGTAACAGGTGACGAAACATGGATTTATTGCTACGATCCCAAAACAAAGCAGCAATCGAGCGTATGGGTCTTTCAAGATGAGCCGAAACCAACCAAAGTGGCGCGCGTGAAAAGTGCATCTAAGCGGATGATTGCTTCTTTTTTTAATAAAACTGGACACGTGGCTACTGTTGCTTTAGAGAATCGTCGTACCGTGAATGGTGACTGGTACACGACCATTTTTTTGCCGGAAGTTATTGACGAACTCCGTAAAAATAGCCGTAAACGCCGTATCATCCTGCACCACGACAATGCTAGTTCTCACACGGCCAGACAGACAAACGACTTTTTGAAGACGAAAAATGTAGAACTCATGAGTCATCCTGCATACAGTCCCGACCTGGCACCTTGTGACTTTTTTCTGTTCCCAAAAATTAAGAACCATTTACGCGGTCAACGATTTTCATCACCAGAAGAGGCTGTCGAGGAGTATGAAAAACACGTTTCAGAGGTCACCACAGGGGAGTGGCACAAAAGTTTTCAAAACTGGTTTGATCGAATGAAAAAGTGCATAGACGCCAAGGGAGATTATTTTGAAAAACAATAAATTAATTTTGTACCTTTAATAGTATTTTTTCATATTCATTCCGGAAACTTATAGTGCGTCCCAGCACTCGCTCCTTCAGTAATCAGTACAAACTACTAGACTTTTTAGACGCGTCATTCGTGTAAGATGCGCGTCAGAATAACGTGCTTACAAACCGAGCTTCTCAGATATCTTTGGAGGCTTTATTACAGACAGCTAAACCCTGTTTTTTTATCCAAATTTACGAAAACCACACATTTTGCATGGCAAACCTACTTTAAGTAAGCATAGTAAGCTTATAGCAGTGGGCTGTGTCTGAGATACAACCGTAAATTATTTTAGTGTATACTTCTTGAGGCGCATGCTTAAGCTAAATTAGGAACTACATATCTCAGTACAAAAATCGACGGAAATTATATTGAAATTATATTCATATGAACGCGTCTTGCGAAGTAGCTGTTACGACGATCGCTGCGTCTCCGGATAGCGCAAAATAGGAGAAAATAATACTTTACACATGGACGGAAAAAATATATTGAACAAGTGTTTTGTAGATATTTAGATTGTCTTTTTTGAGGTGACATAATCATTTAAATCGCTTCAAGCATTCGAAAGGAGTAGGAAAATTAAAAACATGATAACATTATAAACATGTCACTTGATAAAATTTTGTAATTCTTATGACCAAAAAAAATTCTATGAATTAACAAGCGATCTTTACCAATGTAAGTATTTTTACAAATTGCTTCGACAGCAGACGAACATAAAGGTTCTCGTTTTTTAAGGAATCCTAAATTGCGGACATAAAGCGGCGACGCCGAAACACTCCGGATGATTCGTACACTGAGAAGGAACGGTCCGAATTGCTCATTTTGTTTGGTTTATGTAACAATTAGGAAAGGGAACAGCAGAGAGGTTCCGTATACCACGTAATGGTAGCCGTTTGGGAACCAAAATTAAGCCGTGCCTACGCCGTTTCGTGCCCTAAATACTTTTGTTTAATTCAGGGACTGCATTCGGGTAACGTTTCTTTTATTAATTACTAAGCGCCTTTCACTGACCCTACATTTTGCTGCTTTGACTTCACAAGCTTTAATTGTCAACCATAATGATAATAAGATGAATTTTCGTAAGTAGTAAGTACCATACAAACTCATTAAAAAAATTATCTGTCTAACAAGAAACGAGAACCATATAAATCTTTCGATCCATTCTGTAGCTAACGTAATTTTTCTGTTGGCTTTGAAAATCCATAGTAATATCGATTAAGTTGTGGTATTTATGAAAGTTAGAAATTATGTAGGGTCCTGGGAAAACTTGCGAACGTTCGGTAAATTCCTATTTTTTTATATACCGGTTGAAAATGAACCCCTGAGCTAAAAAAAGGAAACTGTTCTATGTTCTAAATAAAAAATACACGTATTGTTACTTTTGTCATGATTCAAAATAAAAAAAAGTTATCGACCGTTAAAAGAAGCACCTTATAATACTCCGGTGACAGAGAAGACGCTCTACAAAACCTAATGTGTACATAGTCTATGTGCATTATTTACCACCAGGAATATGTACGGTTTATTGTCAGTCACATGTCACGTTATGCAGTTTGGCCATTTTTTAGAAATTTAAAAATCAAAAAGAAATGAAAAAAATAACTTTTTTTTACGGTTTTGTGTTCTGTTAGTGATTCTGATTCACTTTCAACCTATATAATAGTACCAACTCTTGGCCACTGTATCGCATCTAAAGAAAAGCATGGGAGAGTGACAGCAGGCGAGATGTTAATTCAGTCTACGAAAGTCAAGTAACGGACAAATTACTGACACTACGCAATTTATACTAATCACTCCTCCAGTTTTGTATTTTTTTTTGAGGGAATACACATTCAAGGTATGAAATTGTGTAAGTTCAGTTTTACTATCGTCAAAATTAAAAAGAAAAAAAAACCGGCCAAGTGCGTGTTGGGCAACGCGCAGTGTAAGGTTTCGTAGTTGCCCAGTACATTTTATAAGTTGGTCTACTAATACAGATCGTGCCAAGCTTCTAGTCCGCATGGAAGTTGCTCTCCCAAAGAACGGCCCATACATTTAAAGCCCACTTAGCTATGATAGTTTTCCTTTTTATTTCATTATAGGTATATACTACTTCTGTGAATTTTTTCACATATTCATAATATAGATCGCTAAATCCAAGAATGGAATTCACACACCCACAATGTTTTTCAACGACCTATTCAATGGTACCCCACACTATGGGATAGACGAGAGAAAAAAATCATCCCCAATTTACGGGTTATCCAATAATGGGGAGATAGGTACCATTAAACATTATTTTTCGATTTTATTTTACTAGT
This sequence comes from Ypsolopha scabrella, assembly GCA_910592155.1. Classification (NCBI taxonomy): domain Eukaryota; kingdom Metazoa; phylum Arthropoda; class Insecta; order Lepidoptera; family Ypsolophidae; genus Ypsolopha; species Ypsolopha scabrella. The sequence goes on from OU342963.1 coordinate 13,579,000, forward strand.
TTGTTGACGTGATTAATTATCGTGTATTACCCAAAAGGCTCTGAGCTAAGCCGCGGATAGACAAACATGGCGAAACTATAGAAATTCCTTGTCGGACTACGGAAAATTAAATAACAAGCTAGTAAATCACTTATAAAAACTGTGCTTTAATAGCAAATTTGTCAGTTTTGTGTTAAAAGGTTTCACTTCTAATAGCTTTAGATCAGCTGGTGGGTTATTCAACCGGTCTGATTCTAAATTAATAAATTTATTGGATAACCATAATGCTGATTTCATTACCTTCTTCAATATTCAAACATTTTATTACATTTTTTTATTTTCAAAGCAATAAATTGGTCTGACAAGTCCAATATTTGGCCTACAAAAATAGCTGTTCAAAATATTGCTTTGTCAGAGTTGCACATTTCAAAACTCGACGTCGTCGATAAATGCTGGCGAATGTCTAGTACCAAAATCATTTTTGAAAATTACTTGCTTATTGTTTGGAACGTACCATTGATTAGGGCTGTATTCATTTTGTATGCCTCTTCTAGGTACACATTGTAACAGCATGCAGAGTATTATTTTTTCTTACATATAAAATTTCAATATGGAAATACAACGGAACGCGTAATTTGTTGAAGGATGAGAGGTACAATACAGATTGGAAGCCCATTGAAATTCCCTGCGGGGTGGATTCTATGCGTGATTAATGTTGCCGCATACCAGCGAGACACCGTGTTTTTATGATGCAAATCACTAGCCTCAGTCACTATGTATGTATAGTTTGGGAATACGTTGATTTTGTGTCGTGACCATTAATTGGAGTTTCACTACGTGAGACGACTGAAAAGTGTAACTGTATGGAACAGAAGCAAATGTAGCTCTTTGCATGGTTCGTTCTAACCTCGTTGTTCACTTTTACCATTCTGTATCAAGGCGATTATTATGGGTTGATGATTACTCAATCACTTGGCAAGACAAGCTGGTTTGTGATTGCAGTGCTAGACGTTCTCACATTAAAGACGCTGCTACTAACGGATTGTTGGCGGTATAGCATCGATCACCAAAGCTTCGTTCAAGACAATAAGAGGTGAGAAGGCTAGATACTCAGCTCTTCGCCCAAAGCAGAGAACAGTTACATTCATGACACCAGCTTAAGAACCCGCTCCGTATTTTCCGTCTGTTTGATGCCAAGCATTATTTTTATTATTTTTCTTGTCATTGCCGCGATGATTTTGTAAAAATCAGGGACATAAACCAGTCCATATTGGCCATCTAAATGAAGACCTTAAATTTATTTGATTCAATTGTTTCTCCTTTGCGCGTTATTTTGGTACTTAGATATTATAAATAACAATTCGGAGCGGACTGGTAAGTAATAAAATAACTCGCAAAAGAGAAACAATTCAATCAAATAAATAGTGGTGTATGTCCTCAGTTTTTCCAAAAACATCGCGATAAAGGCTAGAAAAATAATTAACATATTGTTTTTCATGAAAGTTGTCTTAAGGCAGTTTCTATTTCACCGTGATATTGTAAAATCAAATAGTTCTTAATTTCACAGTGGGTTTTTGTTATTGCTTATATTATAAACTAACCAAACCTCATCTAGTGAAATTTTTAACCATCGCATTTAACAGTCTCAGTGTGACATCTACATAATCCCGTTCGTAACGTATTCCATAAATGTATGTGTCGGGCAAATAGTTGGAAAGCCACTAGCTACTTGTTGTTAGAGTAGTCCGTGTGCCATCAGCCTGAAGGCTTTAACAATTCATAGCACAAACAATGTCGCATGTTCTGGTTATTGTTGCGAAATGAAGTGTCAAATGTCCGTCAAATTAATTCTTTAATGAATTCCATCTTCAGAAAAGTATTAGCTATACCTCAAATGTAATTTTTATCATATTTTATGGTAAATTTTTTCTCTTCACAGTTCCAATCACATTCAAATCCTGCAATAGTGCATAATCAAATTATGTTTTTTTCATGTTGATATTAATATTTTATAAACATACTAAATAGTCCAATATATGCTCTAATAAAGAATTAGGATGCGTCAGAGAAAACTTAAATATAATGTGAATTTAATTCATGGAATTAGTTTTTTTCGACCCCCTATTACTTCGTTGTGGATAAAACTAGAAGACTGAATTTTCAGTCACCAAGCAGCAATTGTATAAACACGGTATATTTAAAGTTTTATTCAATTTTTCAATTCACTTTAAGAATTATAACCAGTAAAATTTTCTCAATTTTGTCATTCACTCACTGACTGAACGATCATGAAAACTCTAAGGCACTTTTAGCAGACATAGAAGCTTCAAATTTTGAATACAATTAGTGTTTAGTGTGTAAATCAAAGAAAAACTAAAATATTTTGCAATTTCAGTCCAGTTTTCTAGTTACACCAACTGCATAAATTACTTTGTAATCCTATATAAATATATAGGATTACATAGTTACATTTTCAGTCGTAAGTAGAAGGTACTGGAAAGGAAAAAAAGTAGGACTATCTACAAAAAGAAATGAGATGACACCAAAAACAAAACTTGTAAAAAAAAAAGTCTCGCAACTTAGTTCTTCTACCGTAAAAATTTGTGAGATCCTTGTAAATCCAAGTCAGTTAATTTATTCAGTCCCTACTTATGGGACCTTCTGTCTTAAGTTATAACATAATTAGCTAACCAATAACAACATCTTGTAATGACCATATCAATATTAAAAATCTTTTATGTTTCCAATAAATAGATTGACTTGGCAATCGCACTAAATAATCTAATTTAATATAATTACGCTCGACTGTGGAGGTACCACCCTCTTACTCGCAAATCCTCCAGAGTTTATTCGGGAGAGAGTATGAGGACAGCTCCCAGGCAAAACCAGGCGGCCCACCATTGCCTGGGACCGATGGATGGCGGTATATCCATCCCCAATTGCCGGGGCTTATATAAATCAGAATGGTGGTGGTGGGCAGCGGCGTCACTGGTGCAAGGGTTTCGGCACCGCACTAACCAACCCGCCTGCCGAGCGTATGTGGGTATGGGCATTTCTTCCAGGAGGACCACCAAGAGGGGCGAAATCCTGGAAAGGCCTATGTCCAGCAGTGGACGAAACAGGCTGATGGATGGATGGATGGAATATAATATGTATTACTTGTGAGATACATTGTGCTTTCATGCGATGGCCAATTCAATCTCTTTATTTAAAGCATAAAATATAATTTTTAATATTGATATAGTCACTATAAGCTGTTTTTGGGTAAGCTAATTATGTAATAACTTACGGCAGAAGGTCCCTTTAAGTAGGGACTAAATAAATTAAGCGACTTGTATTTTTTTTTTTTTTTTTTTTAATTTATTTTATAACAGAATTTTACACAAGTATATACTTTACAATTTTCGCCAAACTGCTAAGCAGTTTGTTGGCGATACGCTCTTACATTTGATTAAGAGAAGGTACTTAAAATCTAATACTATATAGTCTTAAAACATATACATATTTGTAGGAAATCATTATGTAAGATATAATAAGTTCTAGTTATGTAAGGGAAGATAACAATATATTTTTTAATTTATGTTTTAGGGTGCCAATTTTTAACTTATTTTCTTCCAGTAGGAGAGGATATTTATTACAAAGCTTGGGAGTTATGTACTTCCGAGTTCTCTCTCCATAATAGTTTTTAGATGATGGCTGTGATAGTTTGCCAGTTTTTACTGCTCTAGTGAAATGTCTATTTGGTTTAGGAACTTTATAGTCTATAGTGTAGTAAATTTCCAAACCTATGAGATATTTAACTTTCTGGTTTACTGGGAGAATTTCACAAACTGTAAACAATTTTTCATACTCTCCCTTATATTTAGCTTTGATATTTTTACCTACTAAGTGTTTAATAATTCTCAACTGTAATTGCCTAATTAGATCCAGGTATGTTTTAAAAGTCAGTCCATAACAACTTAATCCATAGCTCAGAAGTGAGTCAGCAAGCGCATGGTAAACAATGTACAGGGTTCGTTTATTTAGTATTCTACGTAGGTGATAAAATTGTCCTAAAACTGATCTCAATCTTTTGCAGACTTCATTAGTATGTAGTTTCCAATTAAATTTGTTATCTATTAATAATCCTAAATATTTAAATTTATCTACTATTTCTAAACCTTTGCAGTCACACCCTTGTTTATTTTTATGAAAACAATCGTAGGTGTGACCTAATATTTTAATATCCGAGGGTTGTAAGTTTTTGGCTTTCTTATTATACGGCGAACATATGTACATACATTTCGTTTTATTTAAATTCAAAATGATGCCATTATCATGCGCCCATTTACAAATATTGTCAAAGTCCGCCTGTACATTGCTTACCATCTCCGGCATATTATCTTTCCCAGCGTACAGCAGACACATGTCATCTGCGTACATGTAAACGTTGCAGTTATTCACCACGTTCGACACACTGTTCACGTGCATGATGTAGCCGACCGGCCCATACACAGAACCGGTTGGCACGCCCAGCCTGACAGTAGCTTCAGATCCAGCTGTTCCATTGATCACCGTGCGCAAAGTCCTGTTGGTTAAATAATTACGGAACCACTGATTGGTAGGCCCACTGATACCACATTCATCCATAGCTTGTAATAATTGTTCGTGATCCAGTGTGTCGAACGCTTTTTTAAAATCAATAAATATTGCCAGTACCTGCTGCCTATCGCTAAGTTTTGTGTTTACATAATTAGTGAAGTGCGTCAGAGCCGTATTTGTACTGCGACCCTTTCTGAACCCGTGCTGAGCTTCAGATAACACCTTGTGATGCTCCAAAAATCCACCAACTTGCTCAATTACAGCTTTCTCCATTATTTTATTGATAACCGATAAAATGGCAATGGGTCTGTAATTGGAATAATCTAAATGGTATTTACAAGGATCTCACAACTTTTTACGGTAGAAGATCTAAGCTGCGAGACTTGGTTTTTTTACAAGTTTTGTTTTTGATGGCATATTGTTCTATGAAAAAAGCTACTGAGCCGATTACTTAATGTTCATACTTTATATAATGTAAATATGTTCATTTAGTAATCGTCTCATTACCTTTTTTGCAACGCATTTTGCACCTATTTATCAAGGAATCATGTGGTACAACACAGCACTAAATTGCATAAAAACTCTAAATGGCTGAACTCTAAAAGCTATTTTCTGAGTGACGGTAATTTACAAGCATTCAGTTTTTCTTGAAATGAGAAATAAATTCGTGATTGATGAGATTTTGTAATGGGCTCTGTCCCTGATTCCTTTAATTTCCGCCTCGGATATTTCGCTGTCATTTCAAAATAAATTTGGGAAAGGATTCAACATCACCATATAATAAAAGTTCTCAATCACGGTACCAAACTTTGGAACAATCAGATTTTGAAAGTACTGCTTTGCGCTATATTTTCAAACATAATTATAAATATTATTATTTGAGTGCATGACAAACTGGAAAAGATAAATTAGAAACAAATTTAAAGACAAGAATTTGAAAAAATTCCTCGGGCCAGGATTCTAGTCCTTCGACCTCTTGTTATCAAGACAAGCGCGCTGCCGACTGCGCCACCGAGGTACTTACCTAGACCGTTGAGTTTTTCCACCATACTTGTCCACCGAATATTTTTGTAACTATTTGATCTGAACAGCCTGTAATGCACATACTGAACGCTCATGAAGGCAGAAGGCGCTGTCGTCGCTACAATATGTGTTGCTTCAGACAGTTAAGAAATTCACAGTTCTCATTAACTAAGATTATGTTTATATTGCGAAATCCATTGCTTTGAAATACTCTAAATATTGTAACTAACCACCCCTCCTCAATTGAAGTAATTATTCATAAATAAAAGATCTTGATCAGTCAGGAGTAATATAATTGGCCAAAATAGTCTAGGGAGGTGAATCCCTGTGATGTGATCCCGTAAACCGATGGTCCTGAAATAAAAGTGTGACGTCGTCCAAGAAACCATTGAAACAGTTAAAGTTCTGAAAAGAACTGGTTTTAGTTCTGAAAAGAACTGGTTGTTGAGGGTTGCGACTACCGCAAGCAAACTGGCCCCTCCCCGCCAATTTCAGTAGCCGCCACCGTATGTCTGGTTGCGACTTCCTCCCTCGACGCGCGTATTGACTCTAATCAACCCTATAGTCCATGATGTTTGTGGTTTTGTATTATTTAGTATGTCTCAGTTAAATCACTTTATATTTTATTATCAATTTAAATTGTTGTTAAATCTCTAACTAAGGTAAATGTATCATACGAACCATACCAGTTTCTGCGTCTAGTTTTCACCTTAAGTACTTTCCACAGAACCAATAGGTACAGCCAGTATTCGACACTTATATGACAGATCACCGATAACTTCCATACGTCCGAGATCAGGTTTTCAGCTCAAGTACCTGGAATATCTCGCAACATATTTCCCTCATCGATAACCCACCACTACCTTCCTACCTAACATATGATGTTTAGACAGCTGTTACTTTATTACCATTTTATATTGTTGTTAAATCTCTAATTAAGGTAAATGTATCATACGAAACATACCAGTTTCTGCGTCTAGTTTTCACCTTAAGTACTTTCCACAGAACCAATAGGTACAGCCAGTATTCGACACTTATATGACAGATCACCGATAACTTGCATACGTCCGAGATCAGGTTTTCAGCTCAAGTACCTGGAACATCTCGCAACATATTTCCCTCATCGATAACCTACCACTACCTTCTTCCTAACATGTGAGTAAGTCAAAATATAATGTTATGAGTGGTAACTGTCTATTTAATGAGTTTGATTGTTAAACTTATCGATATGGTTGAATGTGTGAGGTGCGGCTATGATGTACATAATTATTTATTCTCATTCCCATTTTATTTATTTATTATATTCCAACATTGTACTACGTTTCAGTTTATGTAAATACCTAATTTTAAAAGCAAAACATCAAACATCCTGGCCCTACCAAGGTTTTCTGTCAACTTGATCAATATTGAATCTTATGTGAATGAATAAATATTTGTTAATATACTGAAATTTTACTGGTCTCGTCATTGCGCTGACACCTAATAATAAATCTTTATTATCTAATCTAATGTAACCTTTTCGAGAATTCTTCAGTCTAATATAAAAACAATTAATGTATTTCAAATTAGTTCCTAATTATCGTTGTTTAAATACAACATTTAATCAATGTGTAACCCTTATTGTATTCTTTAAAAACAAATTCCTTCTGGTTGTAACGGAACGATGTCCTTCCCCCCCTCAGCCGAAATCATTTTCCATTTCCCCCAAAGTTAAAATCCAACGGTGCTGAGGTTACGGCAAGTACAGAGACTCTCAAACCATCGCACGACAGCCCAAAAGCTGTACACCTTGGCCTCCGGCCATCACGAAACTTTTAGTTCTTGGATAGCTCTTCCAACGGTGAGAAGGTTCTAGTACTAATCTACTCGTGTTCAGTATATTAGTAAAAGATTTTTCTTTCTATCTCCCTGAATGACTTCAACTGTCAGAGGCAGAACCATTCGTTCATTCTCTTCAGCGGAAATCATTCCCCATTCTCCCCAAGTTAATAATCCAACGGTGCTGAGGTTACGGCAAGTACAGAGACTCTCAAACCATCGCACAATAGCCCAAAAGCTGTACACCTTGGCCTCCGGCCATCACGAAACTCTTTTAGTTCTAGGATAGCTCTTCCAGCGGTGAGAAGGTTCTAATACTAATCTACTCGTGTTCAGTATATTAGTAAAAGATTTTTCTGCCTATCTTCCCAATGATTTCAACTGACGGAGGCAGAACCGCTCACATTTAGTATCAAACGAAGCCCATAAAATTAAATAACAATTAAATATTATTGTCGGACTAGCTTTGCGTATTTAACGCTAAAAGATAATATTTCCTGTAATGACAAATGCCCTCCACTAAAATTATGAAGACTTTAACGCTATTATCGGAATACCTTACACACCTGGTTTATTATTCTTAAAATCCATTATTTATCAGCAGAGCACCGTTATCGATTTTGTCTATCGACTCTAAATAGAGAGACTCCTAGTTATGGTTTTCCTAGAATTTCGGTTTATGTTTTTCAAAAACACAAAAAAACAGAATGTTTAAAGGTCCTAGATTATTTAAAGGAAAAGAAAATGTTTATTTTAAATAACAGATTCAAGAGGAACATAGCTAAAATTATCTAATTCGCAAGGCTTAAATCTGAAAATACAAGAACACTTGGATTTGAATTGAATTCCCTTCATGTTTGAAATCAAAATTAAACATTTAAAATCTAATCGTACATTTACTCATATGGTCCTCGGGGTTAGTTAACTTCTGTGTTAGAATGAATAAATTAATTTCTTACATAGAACCATTTGAGTAATTAAAAGTAAAATAGTCTAACAATTATTATCAGGATCTTGGAGTGTCTAGAGGTTCCCGCCTCGCTGAAATGGGGAAACCATGCAGGAAATGGAAAATGTATTAGTATTTACATACTCACATACATATTTCAATGTGTTTTATGAATAATTCTTGTTTGGAATCTTCGAGATTCCTATTGAATCGCTTAACATATATTATCTAAAGAGATAGTCGAAATCCCTTATTGGATAAATATATGTATTTATTTCTCTATTCTATATTTCAAGGAATATTCGAAATCCCACCTTATATTACTTAATCTTTTTCATAATTTTATTCTCATGGAGTTGTAAAATTCCACAATTTCTAAACAAAACGAACGTCATTTCTGAGCAACTGGCAACTTCCTAGACGATATATCTCAGTTGCTTAGTTTTCATTGAGTCTTACTGTTTAGGGAAATAGTGAACATTACCTTTTTAAACAGCAGGAACACTCTAGACATTATCTTGACGACTTAATTAGTAATTTCCCTTCCCAATTTCTACAATTACACGGATATTTTAATTAATTTATTTTCATCATTTAAAGGATTATTAAATTATAAAATTCGCGATCCTTGGCTTCCCTTATACAGAGATTGGTCATCACGTTTCCCTGAGCGTAAGCAGAAGCAATTTTCGTTGTGGGAAGTGGGGATTGTTATGCAAGCAATCTAAAATTTGAAAAAGGGCTATCCGATCCAAGGTATCTCTGTATAAATTGATTATTTCGAAGCCAACAGATTTCATTGAGTAAAAAGTCACAACAGCCGTAATCTCTATTGTTTCCCTAAAAATAAATAAATATAGTTTTGTGTTAGACGGTGAAATAGTGATTGTTTATATAGTTTTCGAGATTCGATCACTGTCCTGTCTTAATTCTCAATGTTTAATAACGAATAATTACTTTACCTTTAAAATACAATTTGTAATACTTAAAATTCCGCAAGCTGTGCTTTTTATAATTCAGTTTTATTTGACTCAAAGTTATACAAGCCACCGTCTAAAAAGAATTGTCAACCCCACATTGTACAACCCTTTAAGCTCTAGAAAAAATTCTAACGAACTTTCTCTACAGTCGGCTTGTCGAAAATTTACCTTGAAATTTGGCTTCTAATTATTAATTCAAAATTAATTTAACATTCTACATTAGCACAGTTTCCTACATTCCCTAAGCTTCCCATAAATTCCAATGCAATACTCCATTTTCAAATAAAAGGATTTTAACATTTTTTTAAATTTTAAAATATAACAAAAGTCTTCATAAAACTCCTGTATTCCCGCCCTATCCTAAATCTTAGAACTAATATCGGAATTCCCCTACAATGGGAATTCAAACTATGAAAATAAAGGAGTAATTTGAAGGTGTGTTTAAGTTTGATAAATTAATTACCAATGAGTTCCTGTATCTGAGTTTTCTAATATTGATTGAGCACTCTTACCATGAGTGTTGGATTTCTAAGAAATATATATATTCTTATTATCTAAACTTAATTCTAAAACCTCCACCAAATTTTAATTAACTCATTGATTTATTTTACTGTCAAAAGACAAATAAATCATAAGTCAAATTGAAGTAATTCCATTTCCCTATGATTTACTCAATCTCCATAATAAACTACTATTATATTGACTTGAGCAAATAAGCCATCACCTGTGTGTCCGTGTAAACCAATATATGAGTATTGCATATAGAATTTCTTATGTTATCCTGTAAAACACAAAATTAAATTATTTATAATTAGTTCTGATAAAATCTTTCTAAAATATAATGTCATTAATAAATTCAACCATAATATTCTATCCAGATTTCATCAAGTAAACCATTCAATTTTATTTGAATCATGTAACTAATCTTTCCTTAAGCGTAACAATTCATGAATTAACATAAGTTATCCCATTTAAACAGAACTTCTATACTATACTCTAATCCTAAATATTCAGCTACTTAAACTATTTATGTCCCTTAAATAAGTAAATTTTATTAGTTCCTACTTTACTCAATTATGTAGAAAGATAAATTCCATTTTCCATAAATAACTTGTTTGGCTAGGAGCTGGAATACTTTGTATTTGACAAGAATAATTTTAACATTTACATATAAATACTTTTCGAAATTAAATGTTAAATCTTAGCGGACCTGCTCACATGAATTAGGAAAAACCTCCCCATATGAAACATCTGTATAAAGGTAAATATTTTATTTATTTACCGAATGAATTGTGCTGTCTTAAATCGTAATATTTAATGTTGATGTTTCTTCTATAATTATTAACTCATTTAACTAAATTCAATGAATACCTAATAAGGATAGCTATAAAATATATTTATGCATTATTTAATTATTCCATTATATTTACAAGCGATTTGTATTATATAACTGAACAAAACTAATTTAAGATATTCCTCAGGAAATTAAATTCCTTAATTCCAGTTTATTTCTAAAACAAAAGCATTTCTAAAATTATTATTTAATATATGAAAATTTACCTTGTGGGTCACATAACGCTATATTGAAATTAATAATCTACCATTCCTATTTTGCCCATTTAAGACTAGTCTTTTATTTTAAATCTTGTCTTCTACAATCTACATTAATCGACAATGCTATTTTCCGACTGTTACTAAATTCTAAATAATTCTCTTCTCAATATTTTATAAGAATTTTAATTTCTCTGTCTACCCCTCTAGAAGTACGGCGAGAGATTATATGATTTTAAATTCTTATGGTTCTTATTTTATATCTAAATCTTTTACGAAATTGAAATAGGTTTCTATCTTTATTTACTGATTTATGTGATTTTATTTCACTATTAGGAGACCCCTTATTAACCTTTGCATATAACAACAGAAGAACAAAATAAATTATCTTAGTTTATTTACCTTTGAGATTATGATTAAGAAATGTGAAATAAAATATCAATATTTTTCTCCACTGCAAAAATGGGATTATACATCTGTATTGAATTTAATAACTTAAACCTCTTAATTTTGACACTTTTATCAGTTATTTTACATACAAACATCTTGTTGTTTTATACTATACATCCCAACACTAAATCCTGTTATAGTTTCTTAGAATTTTAATTCCTCTAGTTTCAAATTACTAAATGGATAAGATTTTGTACATTTAAATTTTGTACATGGTAAATCATAACATATTATTTGTCAAATGATTCTAAATTGAATGATTCCTTCAACTTACAATAGTTACTTACCTAAATAACAGTTCAATCCCCACAGTAATCTCCTACTTTCCACCAAGTAGTAGTCCAAACACCACGGCAAACTCCTACTTGTCACGTGATTCGTCCACACTTCCGCCGCGTAATTCCTCTTTCGATTCCCGTGTAAAAATCCCGAGTGCTCGCGACGAAGCTTACAGACCCACCTTCTGCGCACACGCCTTCTCTCCCGCGGTATTGTGCCGACTGACCCCCTCCTTCGTTGCTTGGGATTTCCCTGCTTGCAATTTCTGTTCGTGTCCATCCGCCTCCCTTCCCCCCCCGCCCCCTCAGCCACGCCTATACCGCACTTAATTCAGAATTAGTTTATACTTTACATCAAGCTAGTAGGTAACAGTAAAGCGGAAGAGGAGAGAGAGAAAAAAAATTTAGAACAGTAAACCACTAGATGAGAGTTCGTTTAGTTACAATCCCCCCAAAATTTTGTGAAGAGATAAACTAAAATTGAAGATCTCTAAATAAAATTTTTTTTTTTTTTTTTTTTTTTCCAAAATACCCACACATCCTTTATTGTGATTTTTTTTTTTTTTTTTTTTTTTTTTTTTTTTTTTTTTTTTTTTTTTTTACAAGGAGCATTATTAAAACTATAACTTTAATCAACATTATGTCTTTAATCTCTCAGTAACTTTCTAATTAACATATTGTTTCAGGAATCACTTATAATATCTTGACAAATGAATAGTGTTAAATTTACCTCTTATTTGTTTTGTCTTAAAATCTAGTAATGTATAAACATTTTTGAATGGTACAGCTGCAACAATATATGGTCCCTCATACAAAAGTTCGAATTTCTTTGTTAATTTGCGTCTGGCGTCTGATTTATTTAGTTTTTGAATTTTTACTAAATCTCCTATTTGAAACTCTACAATATTTTTCTTGTCATTAAATTTATCAATTCTCCTTTCACTTGCAATCCTCAAATTTTCTTTTGCTTTCCTTCTTATTTCTTGTATATTGTTCGGTTGCTTAGTAAGATTTAGTTCGCCATCGAAACTTAACTTATTTGATTCCCCATATAATATTTCACAAGGAGTATACTTAGTACTATCGTGAATCGTGTTATTATATAAACATTCAATTTTTGGGAGTATCGTAGCCCAACTCCTATGATTATTGTGACAATAAGTTCGAAATAATCGCCCTAATTCTTTATTTACTCTCTCTGTTGTATTCGGCCTTGGGTTACGTACAGTCGTATAAAGAACTTTGATGTTCAAATCTCTTAAACCATTTTTCCAAACCTCACTTATAAACTGACTACCATTATCTGTCATAATTGCTTTGGGTTTGATATCTTTCATAAAAAGTTTCATTTTTCCTAATACGGATTTCGCCGTTGCTTTCCTTAAAGGATATAATCTCACTAATTTACTAAAAGAATCCTGTATAACTAATATAAAGGCAAATCCAAATTGACCTTTTGGCAATGGGCCATACAAATCTGCCATAACAAGCTCTCCTAATTCTCCAGTAACAATTGATTGACAAGGCCCTACATATTTAACATTATTACTTTTAGAAAGTTGACAAAGGTGACAAGATCTAACTATTCTTTTTACATCTTTTGTAAGGCCAGTCCAATAGAATCGGTTTCTGACATAATGAATAATTTTATAGGCCCCTTGATGCCCCATATCCCTGTGAACTTGATTTACTATTTCTGATACTAAAGTTTTGGGTAAATATAAAACTCTATCACCATTAGACTTTTGAAAATATACTAGCCCTTCAATTTGGGTACATTGTTTTTTAATACGATTTAATTTGTCTTTGATCTCGATGGAATTTTTTAAACGCTCTGTAATTAACCGTATTTCTTTATCTTGATTTTGTAGTTGCTCGATATTTTTCAGACCCTTTAATAAATGTATGTTTTTCTTGTTTTCCATATACAGTATTTCTGGACGATATATTTTATCTTCTTGAATAGAATCATCTTGTGGCAAATATCTCGACAAAACATCCACTGCTACATTATCCTTTCCTTTTACATGTTCAGTTTTGTAATCAAATTGTTGCATATAAAATACCCATCTTGTCATTCTACTGTTATATAAATTCCAATTTTCAACAAACAAAATTGGATTGTGATCTGTTCTTATAGTAACTTTGGCTCCCCTTAAATATGTTTCAAATTTTTTTAACCCACTTATAACGGCGAAAAATTCCTTTTCAGTAGTTGTCCAGTTAAGTTCAGCCCCTTTAAGAGATTTACTATAATATCCTAGAATTTTCATTTCATTACTAATATCATACTGATACAATACTCCAGCTACACCAATTCCTGAAGCATCCGTTTGAAGGTAATAAGATTTCGTGAAATCTGGATGATGTAAAGTTATAGTATCTATGAATTTACTCTTTAAATTCTCAAAACATTTTTGATGCTCTTCTGTCCACATCCATTGTTTTCCCTTTTTTAACAAATCACATAATGGTACAATACTGGTGCTATAGTTTGATATAAATTTCCTATAGTAATTGCACAGTCCTAAAAATGCCCTTAAATGTTTGATCTTTTTAGGGATAGGAAAATTTTGGATCGCTCGAACCTTTTCTGGATCTGTCTTGATACCAGTCGTCGTTATTATATGTCCTAACATACTTACTTCTTCACATATGAATTCGCATTTTTTTAAATTACATGTCAGACCTGCCAATTTAAGTTTTCCCAATACAATTCCTAAGTGTTCTAAATGTTGATCTAAATTTCCTTCGGTAAGGATCGCGAGATCGTCTAGGTAATTAACACAAAACTCTCTAACCTCTGGACCTAATATCAAATCCATTGCTCGACTAAAACTTCCTACGGAAGTTTTCAAACCCTGCGGCAGCACGTTGTATACGTAAGACTTCCCATTATAAGTGAATCCAGTATATTTTTTGCTTTCTTCGGCTAAAGGTATCTGAAAGTATGCATTATTTAAATCAATTTTACTTATATATTTTACGCCGTGAAAGGCATTTAATACATCAATTTGTAAAGGCGGTCTCTCAGTCTCTCCTATCATCAATTTATTAATTTCCCTTGCGTCAAGGAGAACTCTTAAGGAACCATCTTTTTTAAGGGTACAAGTGACTGGGCTACTGTAGGGGGTTGAACTACGACTTATAATTCCCAATTTTACCATTTCTTGCAGTTTTTTCTCCATTTTGTCCCTATAAGCGTAAGGTATTGGATAGGAATGTTTTACTATGGGAACATGTTGTTTCAAGTTAATTTTGTGCTCGTAACAATTTGCTAAACCTAACTTTGAATCAAATAAGTCAGAATATTTAGCTAATAAATTCTGTATTTTCCTCAATTCACCTTTTCCTAAATCAATTCCGGTTTTAATAGAAGCGATAATTTTTTTAATGTCCATAATCTGAATAGTATTTAGTTTTTTGATTAATAAATTTTCATTATTTTGTTTAAACTCAATAAACTGTTCTATATTTTCATGTCTTATCAAAATTCCTGCTTCTGTCTCGTCTGTACATAATGCTACCTTATATTTTTTCATCCAATCAAATCCCAGTATAACTGATCTTACTAAATTTGGAACTATAAGAAAACTAATTTTTATTATGATCGTTTCAAATTCCACCGGTAGAATAATTATTTGCTGTATTTTTGTGCTTTTTTGACCTACAGCACCCTTGATTTGAAATGGTTTGACTGGAAGTAATGGTATATTTTTAGAATCATTTTGTAACTCTTGCCAATAACTATCTGATATACAAGTAATGTCACTTCCTGAATCAATAAGGCATAAAATATCTCTATCAAATATTCTAATTTTAATTTCTGATTTAAAACCTTTAGTATTTTCTAAATCGGCTCTAAATTCTTCAAAAACAGATCCTACTAGACGATTCTCTACGTAAATTTTTTCTTCGTGTTTTTCTGCTTTTTCCTGTAATATTCTAACAATGTTTTTCTCAAAACTCTTATCCGATTTAAAACCTATTCCACATTTATCAATTTGTCCATTATTTGCGTTAATCGGATATCTAATGCCTCTATTGCTTAATCCTAAACTATTCCCTGGTTCCCATCCCGTATTTAACATTTGAATTAAAGCCCTATCCCCTAACGTAGAGACTGACTCGGGGACTAAAACTTCAGCCTCAACTAATTTAAATCTTGTGACTGAAGTGGTTCAACACTTAAATTGTTCTCTTCTTCGATAATTTCCATATTGTTAACATTACTATTGTTCTTTTTTCCTGTAACCTGTTTCTTCCAATGTCCTTTCCTTTGTTCATGTTCTGGTTTTCTATTTCCAAATGGGTTTTGATTCGACTGCTTACTGGCCATAGAAGATTCTTCTTGGCAATTCACTTCATCTTGAATACGCAAAAATTCTGCTGTATCTATGATAGTTTGCGTTTTATTTATTGTCCAGAGTCTTACAATATTCTTTGGAAAATGTCGTATTATGTCTGAAACTAGCTGTTTTTCTGGTAACTGGTACGTCAACATTTTCGCCTGACTGGTGTAGAATAGAAAATGTTCTAGCATGTTCGGATATTTTTCTTTATTCCAATTGTTGTGAACGATCTCCTTACGCAATTGATTCTGTTCTGTCTCACCCCAATAGGTATTCAGGAAATCTGATTTAAAATCTTCGAACGACAGCCATCGAGTTTTGTAAACCTTCGCCCAATTTAGAGCTCCTCCTTGCAAACATTCTAACACGACATCTAAATCATTTACATCACACCGCAACTTCTTGATGTAACTAATAACATCCTCTATGAATCTTACTGGGTGATATTTTAATTTGTCTGAAAATTTAGGTTTTTCTAAATTAAAATTTTGGATGTTATATACCACACGTTCACTTGTTGTTTTTGGCACACTGGTGACATTTGATATATCTGAACTTGACCTTTTTACTTCTTCTTCTAGGCTATTGATTCTTGTGTTCAAGGTAGAAATCGTTCTCCTTAGCATGCGGTGAATTAATTGATATTGAACATTGTCCCTTTTAATAGTCTTGGTGACGCCTCGTTTTGGCTCGTCTGTTATTTTTTTTGCACGTGGCATTTTATATATATTTTTTTTCTGTTTTTCTCAGTAATTAAATTAACACTTCATTCACCATTTCTGATTAAACAATTCTTCCATTTTAACCCTTTACTAACCTTTGATTTCATGTTTCAAGCCAACTGCAACAAAGAGATTTTTTTTTTTTTTTTTTTTTTTTTTTGTGGTTGTTACGTTTTAAAATAGTGACTGAAAGTCCTAGTGAAGAGAAGAGAGGAAAAAAAAAATACCTTTTCTCTACTGAATGACGTCCCCTTTACGAAACGAAAAAAATTACCATAAAACTTATGACTCATAACCTTTTTTTTTTTCTTTATAAGTTTCAGTGAAATACGACATTATTAAATATGTAATAACTTGAAATCTTAACAACACAATGACGAAAGCCACAAATACAATAAAGTTTCAAGGACATCCGTCACACCAATTTCATCCATTTCACGAACATCAAATTGTAGGCACAAAGCCTACTTATATAAATATCTTTTATTACTCCTTTAGATCCTGGTCACGGCACCAAATTGTAACTAACCACCCCTCCTCAATTGAAGTAATTATTCATAAATAAAAGATCTTGATCAGTCAGGAGTAATATAATTGGCCAAAATAGTCTAGGGAGGTGAATCCCTGTGATGTGATCCCGTAAACCGATGGTCCTGAAATAAAAGTGTGACGTCGTCCAAGAAACCATTGAAACAGTTAAAGTTCTGAAAAGAACTGGTTTTAGTTCTGAAAAGAACTGGTTGTTGAGGGTTGCGACTACCGCAAGCAAACTGGCCCCTCCCCGCCAATTTCAGTAGCCGCCACCGTATGTCTGGTTGCGACTTCCTCCCTCGACGCGCGTATTGACTCTAATCAACCCTATAGTCCATGATGTTTGTGGTTTTGTATTATTTAGTATGTCTCAGTTAAATCACTTTATATTTTATTATCAATTTAAATTGTTGTTAAATCTCTAACTAAGGTAAATGTATCATACGAACCATACCAGTTTCTGCGTCTAGTTTTCACCTTAAGTACTTTCCACAGAACCAATAGGTACAGCCAGTATTCGACACTTATATGACAGATCACCGATAACTTCCATACGTCCGAGATCAGGTTTTCAGCTCAAGTACCTGGAATATCTCGCAACATATTTCCCTCATCGATAACCCACCACTACCTTCCTACCTAACATATGATGTTTAGACAGCTGTTACTTTATTACCATTTTATATTGTTGTTAAATCTCTAATTAAGGTAAATGTATCATACGAAACATACCAGTTTCTGCGTCTAGTTTTCACCTTAAGTACTTTCCACAGAACCAATAGGTACAGCCAGTATTCGACACTTATATGACAGATCACCGATAACTTGCATACGTCCGAGATCAGGTTTTCAGCTCAAGTACCTGGAACATCTCGCAACATATTTCCCTCATCGATAACCTACCACTACCTTCTTCCTAACATGTGAGTAAGTCAAAATATAATGTTATGAGTGGTAACTGTCTATTTAATGAGTTTGATTGTTAAACTTATCGATATGGTTGAATGTGTGAGGTGCGGCTATGATGTACATAATTATTTATTCTCATTCCCATTTTATTTATTTATTATATTCCAACATTGTACTACGTTTCAGTTTATGTAAATACCTAATTTTAAAAGCAAAACATCAAACATCCTGGCCCTACCAAGGTTTTCTGTCAACTTGATCAATATTGAATCTTATGTGAATGAATAAATATTTGTTAATATACTGAAATTTTACTGGTCTCGTCATTGCGCTGACACCTAATAATAAATCTTTATTATCTAATCTAATGTAACCTTTTCGAGAATTCTTCAGTCTAATATAAAAACAATTAATGTATTTCAAATTAGTTCCTAATTATCGTTGTTTAAATACAACATTTAATCAATGTGTAACCCTTATTGTAATCTTTAAAAACAAATTCCTTCTGGTTGTAACGGAACGATGTCCTTCCCCCCCTCAGCCGAAATCATTTTCCATTTCCCCCAAAGTTAAAATCCAACGGTGCTGAGGTTACGGCAAGTACAGAGACTCTCAAACCATCGCACGACAGCCCAAAAGCTGTACACCTTGGCCTCCGGCCATCACGAAACTTTTAGTTCTTGGATAGCTCTTCCAACGGTGAGAAGGTTCTAGTACTAATCTACTCGTGTTCAGTATATTAGTAAAAGATTTTTCTTTCTATCTCCCTGAATGACTTCAACTGTCAGAGGCAGAACCATTCGTTCATTCTCTTCAGCGGAAATCATTCCCCATTCTCCCCAAGTTAATAATCCAACGGTGCTGAGGTTACGGCAAGTACAGAGACTCTCAAACCATCGCACAATAGCCCAAAAGCTGTACACCTTGGCCTCCGGCCATCACGAAACTCTTTTAGTTCTAGGATAGCTCTTCCAGCGGTGAGAAGGTTCTAATACTAATCTACTCGTGTTCAGTATATTAGTAAAAGATTTTTCTGCCTATCTTCCCAATGATTTCAACTGACGGAGGCAGAACCGCTCACATTTAGTATCAAACGAAGCCCATAAAATTAAATAACAATTAAATATTATTGTCGGACTAGCTTTGCGTATTTAACGCTAAAAGATAATATTTCCTGTAATGACAAATGCCCTCCACTAAAATTATGAAGACTTTAACGCTATTATCGGAATACCTTACACACCTGGTTTATTATTCCTAAAATCCATTATTTATCAGCAGAGCACCGTTATCGATTTTGTCTATCGACTCTAAATAGAGAGACTCCTAGTTATGGTTTTCCTAGAATTTCGGTTTATGTTTTTCAAAAACACAAAAAAACAGAATGTTTAAAGGTCCTAGATTATTTAAAGGAAAAGAAAATGTTTATTTTAAATAACAGATTCAAGAGGAACATAGCTAAAATTATCTAATTCGCAAGGCTTAAATCTGAAAATACAAGAACACTTGGATTTGAATTGAATTCCCTTCATGTTTGAAATCAAAATTAAACATTTAAAATCTAATCGTACATTTACTCATATGGTCCTCGGGGTTAGTTAACTTCTGTGTTAGAATGAATAAATTAATTTCTTACATAGAACCATTTGAGTAATTAAAAGTAAAATAGTCTAACAATTATTATCAGGATCTTGGAGTGTCTAGAGGTTCCCGCCTCGCTGAAATGGGGAAACCATGCAGGAAATGGAAAATGTATTAGTATTTACATACTCACATACATATTTCAATGTGTTTTATGAATAATTCTTGTTTGGAATCTTCGAGATTCCTATTGAATCGCTTAACATATATTATCTAAAGAGATAGTCGAAATCCCTTATTGGATAAATATATGTATTTATTTCTCTATTCTATATTTCAAGGAATATTCGAAATCCCACCTTATATTACTTAATCTTTTTCATAATTTTATTCTCATGGAGTTGTAAAATTCCACAATTTCTAAACAAAACGAACGTCATTTCTGAGCAACTGGCAACTTCCTAGACGATATATCTCAGTTGCTTAGTTTTCATTGAGTCTTACTGTTTAGGGAAATAGTGAACATTACCTTTTTAAACAGCAGGAACACTCTAGACATTATCTTGACGACTTAATTAGTAATTTCCCTTCCCAATTTCTACAATTACACGGATATTTTAATTAATTTATTTTCATCATTTAAAGGATTATTAAATTATAAAATTCGCGATCCTTGGCTTCCCTTATACAGAGATTGGTCATCACGTTTCCCTGAGCGTAAGCAGAAGCAATTTTCGTTGTGGGAAGTGGGGATTGTTATGCAAGCAATCTAAAATTTGAAAAAGGGCTATCCGATCCAAGGTATCTCTGTATAAATTGATTATTTCGAAGCCAACAGATTTCATTGAGTAAAAAGTCACAACAGCCGTAATCTCTATTGTTTCCCTAAAAATAAATAAATATAGTTTTGTGTTAGACGGTGAAATAGTGATTGTTTATATAGTTTTCGAGATTCGATCACTGTCCTGTCTTAATTCTCAATGTTTAATAACGAATAATTACTTTACCTTTAAAATACAATTTGTAATACTTAAAATTCCGCAAGCTGTGCTTTTTATAATTCAGTTTTATTTGACTCAAAGTTATACAAGCCACCGTCTAAAAAGAATTGTCAACCCCACATTGTACAACCCTTTAAGCTCTAGAAAAAATTCTAACGAACTTTCTCTACAGTCGGCTTGTCGAAAATTTACCTTGAAATTTGGCTTCTAATTATTAATTCAAAATTAATTTAACATTCTACATTAGCACAGTTTCCTACATTCCCTAAGCTTCCCATAAATTCCAATGCAATACTCCATTTTCAAATAAAAGGATTTTAACATTTTTTTAAATTTTAAAATATAACAAAAGTCTTCATAAAACTCCTGTATTCCCGCCCTATCCTAAATCTTAGAACTAATATCGGAATTCCCCTACAATGGGAATTCAAACTATGAAAATAAAGGAGTAATTTGAAGGTGTGTTTAAGTTTGATAAATTAATTACCAATGAGTTCCTGTATCTGAGTTTTCTAATATTGATTGAGCACTCTTACCATGAGTGTTGGATTTCTAAGAAATATATATATTCTTATTATCTAAACTTAATTCTAAAACCTCCACCAAATTTTAATTAACTCATTGATTTATTTTACTGTCAAAAGACAAATAAATCATAAGTCAAATTGAAGTAATTCCATTTCCCTATGATTTACTCAATCTCCATAATAAACTACTATTATATTGACTTGAGCAAATAAGCCATCACCTGTGTGTCCGTGTAAACCAATATATGAGTATTGCATATAGAATTTCTTATGTTATCCTGTAAAACACAAAATTAAATTATTTATAATTAGTTCTGATAAAATCTTTCTAAAATATAATGTCATTAATAAATTCAACCATAATATTCTATCCAGATTTCATCAAGTAAACCATTCAATTTTATTTGAATCATGTAACTAATCTTTCCTTAAGCGTAACAATTCATGAATTAACATAAGTTATCCCATTTAAACAGAACTTCTATACTATACTCTAATCCTAAATATTCAGCTACTTAAACTATTTATGTCCCTTAAATAAGTAAATTTTATTAGTTCCTACTTTACTCAATTATGTAGAAAGATAAATTCCATTTTCCATAAATAACTTGTTTGGCTAGGAGCTGGAATACTTTGTATTTGACAAGAATAATTTTAACATTTACATATAAATACTTTTCGAAATTAAATGTTAAATCTTAGCGGACCTGCTCACATGAATTAGGAAAAACCTCCCCATATGAAACATCTGTATAAAGGTAAATATTTTATTTATTTACCGAATGAATTGTGCTGTCTTAAATCGTAATATTTAATGTTGATGTTTCTTCTATAATTATTAACTCATTTAACTAAATTCAATGAATACCTAATAAGGATAGCTATAAAATATATTTATGCATTATTTAATTATTCCATTATATTTACAAGCGATTTGTATTATATAACTGAACAAAACTAATTTAAGATATTCCTCAGGAAATTAAATTCCTTAATTCCAGTTTATTTCTAAAACAAAAGCATTTCTAAAATTATTATTTAATATATGAAAATTTACCTTGTGGGTCACATAACGCTATATTGAAATTAATAATCTACCATTCCTATTTTGCCCATTTAAGACTAGTCTTTTATTTTAAATCTTGTCTTCTACAATCTACATTAATCGACAATGCTATTTTCCGACTGTTACTAAATTCTAAATAATTCTCTTCTCAATATTTTATAAGAATTTTAATTTCTCTGTCTACCCCTCTAGAAGTACGGCGAGAGATTATATGATTTTAAATTCTTATGGTTCTTATTTTATATCTAAATCTTTTACGAAATTGAAATAGGTTTCTATCTTTATTTACTGATTTATGTGATTTTATTTCACTATTAGGAGACCCCTTATTAACCTTTGCATATAACAACAGAAGAACAAAATAAATTATCTTAGTTTATTTACCTTTGAGATTATGATTAAGAAATGTGAAATAAAATATCAATATTTTTCTCCACTGCAAAAATGGGATTATACATCTGTATTGAATTTAATAACTTAAACCTCTTAATTTTGACACTTTTATCAGTTATTTTACATACAAACATCTTGTTGTTTTATACTATACATCCCAACACTAAATCCTGTTATAGTTTCTTAGAATTTTAATTCCTCTAGTTTCAAATTACTAAATGGATAAGATTTTGTACATTTAAATTTTGTACATGGTAAATCATAACATATTATTTGTCAAATGATTCTAAATTGAATGATTCCTTCAACTTACAATAGTTACTTACCTAAATAACAGTTCAATCCCCACAGTAATCTCCTACTTTCCACCAAGTAGTAGTCCAAACACCACGGCAAACTCCTACTTGTCACGTGATTCGTCCACACTTCCGCCGCGTAATTCCTCTTTCGATTCCCGTGTAAAAATCCCGAGTGCTCGCGACGAAGCTTACAGACCCACCTTCTGCGCACACGCCTTCTCTCCCGCGGTATTGTGCCGACTGACCCCCTCCTTCGTTGCTTGGGATTTCCCTGCTTGCAATTTCTGTTCGTGTCCATCCGCCTCCCTTCCCCCCCCCCCCCCTCAGCCACGCCTATACCGCACTTAATTCAGAATTAGTTTATACTTTACATCAAGCTAGTAGGTAACAGTAAAGCGGAAGAGGAGAGAGAGAAAAAAAATTTAGAACAGTAAACCACTAGATGAGAGTTCGTTTAGTTACAATATTATTATTATAAATATTGTTAACTATTATCTTGTTAACGGATGAAGCATCTAATGTAAGTAGACTTCCATTGTAATGTTTTATTCTGGAAAATACAGAATCGCTTCGTATATTTTGTAATATTGAATACGATTCTATATAATCGTTTTTCCAATCGAAAATATTATATAAATGGAATTCTATGGGTTGATTCTCTGAAATATACAAATATGTTTGCCAGTATAAAACACATTCTTTTCAAAGTCTATCGAAAGTGACCTTGTTTATAAAAAAAGCACGCAAAGAACCTTATATATAGGGACAAGCTCCTCAGTCACATTGAAGAAGGGCACATTGCTAGACTAGACTAAATGTAAAACATGTTGAAAATTTTCGGCCGCTATCTGTTTCTTTTTTGTATATTTTAATCTATTTTTGAACCTTTCTTATTGATACTAGGGAAAATTTACGTTCGCCCAAATGCAGATCATCAAGTGCTGTAATTGACAAACTCACCAAAGACTCTGATTTCTAACTATTACTCACCCAACCACTGCTTATTTCAAGTACTCATCCATAATTCAATTATTGGCGAATGGGTCATAAGAAATGTAAAGAACTGTCGGCTATTGTGTACCACACAATCACTATGTATATTAAGAAGGTAAGAATTTTAAATAATATACTTATCTATCGTTACCAAAGATTTTCCTTATTTGCTTAGAAAAAACACAAAATGTATGTTGAATGCACGGACAGTACAGATGAAAGACGAAAAAAGAGATTTCGTTTTGCGGATAATCTACAAATTACGCTTTTGTATCTATAAATAAATAACATACAAAACCTGATCGGCTTTATCGACGAAAAGTTGGGTTTCACACCTCGGTAACAAATATTGGGAAATTATTGGCCGATTCCTGATTGTGCTTGGGCGTATGTCATTTCCATATCTCGTTTTATTGTATCTACAATGAATTTGATACAAGGAAAGGATTGATTTTAATTAACAGATATTGAAAATGGGTCTATTGTGTTTTCCAAACACTTGATTAGGTTTTTGGGAAACAATGTGTAGGGGGACAGATAACAAATTGAATGTCGAGTTTGTTTGTTCACGCTTTTGGATACCTTTTGTAATGCTTTCACTGATTTACGTCCTTTGGGAACTGCTCAATTGCAATAAGATAACAAATCATGTTCGAGCTGAAATGTAAAACAAGATAAATAAATGTTTGGAATTTGATTGAAAATATCTCATTATTAAGCAGATGCTTGGAAAAATTGCAAATATCTCATTATGCTTGGTAAGTTCGTTACGGTTCGATTCCCTTCTACTACTAATTTGAATTAGCGAAGACATGAAAATGCATAAAATATTTGGATTTGTATGCTTTAATACACGGCCGAAAAGGAAAAATCACGGAGCATCTTGCTTACTCTTTAATGATTTTCCGAAGTGAGAGTCGGACTCGTGCGCAAATGGTTCCGTACCACTACACAATACGATTACGGAAACCTTTATAACATGGTAAATAACAACGATATATAAGGTAAAGTGAAAAAAATTTAACACATGATAGAGTATCCCTAATTTTTGTTTGTACTTTTTTCTTACCTTTCCATATAAATTTATTCAGCTGATTGAACCATTTTGTACTGAGAAGTGAAAAAAATATTTAGGCAAAAATTTCTTCTGGAATTTTATCAGTTAACAATAAATGATCTACCCTAGAATTTACTGTCACTTATTATTGTAGGACCTTATAGATGTCATATCAACATCAAGGTGTTGAAACTTACTGTGAAACAAGAACAAGTGCAGTTAATCATCATTTTGAACACCAAGGTGACAAAAAACAAGGGGCTAAATGGTAGTGCCGGCAAACACTTCGATACCTGTCGAGGGGTGATGCCCGATCTTCCCATGTTCCAATTTTTAATGTATTCATTCCCAATGTCCCCGAAATATAAATTTAATTATTTGTAAGGTTCTCACTTGACCAATCCTCGTACAGACGTGTACAAATGTGTTGGAATAAAATAAAATCAGTTGGTATCTAATAAGTTAAAATTTACCTTATTTCGGAAGATAATAAGGTCCTACAATAATTAGTGAAAATAATTCTAGGGTAGATTATGTATCGTTAACTGATCACAATCAAGAAGAAAAATATTTTTTCTTCCAATTTTGCTTTAATTTGGGCATTACTAGCGGCACTTTTCTGCTCCAGAGCAATGTAATGCAGAAAATCATATATGAAAATCCATTATTGCCCTGAAAACAATACAATAACGGATTTACATACATACTTTACTGCCGCGCCACCACTGAAGTCCCGCGTCAGTATTTATTGTCTGTGGAATATGAGCTAAAATGCCTTAATCCAGAGGACTTCAGTGCTGCTGCTGACTCTAAAGCCGCGAATCCCAAGTGACACGTACATAGAAAACTAGTTTGAAATCACCCAATCAGCGCACAGATGATAAGCCATTGGCCGATTGGCTGATTAGCGCTATATTGATTTTCGCAAACAATTTAAAATAAAGAAAAATGGCTGATTGTAAACGTAAACCATAAACAAAAAAAAACTTGATCTAGCGTGCCAGTATTTTTCATAATCGAGTACTAACTTCTCGAGTGGTTTTATAAGCAAACGGTTACTAGTTTTGAACTACCCAATCAGCGCGCCGATAATAAGTCGTAGGCTAATCAGCCCTATTTTTATTCCTGCTAACAATTTAAAAAAAGAAAACTGGCTAAATAAGCGTATAACCATAAACAAAAAAAACTTCATCAAAAGGCGCAAATTTACGCAATAAATGTTTTGTGAAAATTTGATTGTGATTCTTTAAAAATGGATTTTAGTAGCGAAAGTGACGACATATTAACACCTGAAGAAATAAAAAATGTGGCAAATGAAGCAATAGATAATCTTTTTCCACCAAAATCCAGGGATAAATATTTGAAAATCTATGAGAATTTCATAACTAGGAAAACCGAAAAACAGGTGAAATCGGTTTCCGAGAGCGCATTTTTGGCTTATTTTAGTGAGCTATCGAATAAAATTGAACCATCTTCATTGTGGTCTATATACTCGATGTTAAAAAGCACAGTTAACACAAAGCACAATGCGAATATCAAAGAATATACAAAACTAACATCGCTATTGAAACGATTATCAGATGGTTTCACTAGTAAGAAATCGAAAGTTCTCACAGCTCAGCATGTGGAAACATTTTTGAATGAAGCACCTGATGACAAATATTTAGCATCAAAGGTAAGTTGATAAAGGTTGCTCTAATTTTTGGTATAAATGGTGCTTGGCAGAAGCTCAATCATGCTGAAATTAAGCTTTTAAACGGAGATAATGAAAAACTTTACCTATATATTTCAAAAAAATATTTGTGTATCACTTCTGAAAGTTTAAAAAACAGCACATAACACGAATAAACTCCCATTTTGCTAAAATTTTGCTCTATTTTGACAAAAACACAGGTGAAATACAGCAAGTTTAAAAATACAATAGTGTTTCATTATTTACGCTTACTCTCTGTATTTTATTATTTTCAGTATCTGTTTAAAAAAAACGCTCTATGTATGGAGATTTAAATTTTTGAAACTGTGGTAGCGACCCCTAAATTTCTTTAATAAATATGAAAAAAATACTTTATTTGTTTTTAGCTACATAGAGCACATTGAGGGGGTGCCCCGTAGAAAAACGGAAAAAAGTGAAAATTTGAATCACCCTTCTCCACAGTCAAGCTCTACCACCTAAATCATTTTCTTTATTTTTATTAATTTTATTTACTACACATACACAAGATGTAAAAAACACATTGAAATGGTACTTGCACAAAATAAATTATAAAACCCAAATTAAAAGAAATATTAGTAATATAATAAAAAAAAAAAAAAAATACTTCCCTGAAAGAAAAACAATAAGTAAAAACATTTAGTCCAGATCGCTGCCCTGTGGCCCGTCCACAGAAAGATATATATATAGGTAGACATATCCCCGCCCAAGAAAATATAATTCCTAAATTGTTTTGCGATGTTATTTACACGTGAAAATTGATTCTTTCCGCCTTTGCATAAAATGCAGAAGTACGATGCACCATTTTACTGCACAGTAAGGCATTTTTGTATATTTTTTGCATCAATACGTCGTCAAGTCGCCCTAATATGAAGCAGTTACTCGTGAAGCCGCCGCCGCGCCGACGCCATACTAAACGCATGCCCAACACAGTTAGTAGGCTCCGCGTTCACGAGCTAATTATACTTCCAAGTTTTATTCGTTCACTGTGTTGGGTACAACGAGTACAGTCCTATAAAAAACATAGTTCTATGATAGATTTGAAACTGATGCATAGGTTCAAACGATATTTAAAAACCATAAATTTATTCATTACGTAGCTACTCGTACCAACATTATTATATTATTATGGCTCCCTTAAATGTCATCAACCGAACACGCTGTCGCATCTATTTTTGACATCATCTTAACGATTCATTTGCTGACAGATCTATTGTTCTAAGGATGAAACTATTCTTTTTGGGTAAAATATTATTTTAACGAAGTTTTTATCTATGGGATGAACTATGATAATATTGACAATCCATCTTTTACCTAAGATACAAATTGATATTAGTTCGGTAATTGAAACCTGGAGACACTTTTTTATCTTAGAATGAAAATAAATATTTTGTTGGAATAGATCTATTAATTAAAGGACAAAGTTGATGTCAAATATAAACGTTGATGAGGAAAAGCGTAGTCCCAAAAAAAAAACCTATTCAAAAGTACTTAGCCGACGCCAAAGGAATATTTAAAGTCTACGACGATTAGAGTTCGGGTATTTTTTTTACAATCCAAAAATCCTTCCTGCCCTTCTGCCACCCGCATCTTTTGAACACTTTTCCGGATATACATTCGGTATTGTATAGAATGACTAGGTAAAATATGAAAAAAAAGATATTTTATTGCGTATACATTTTAGGTGTTTCTATGGTAAATATTCAAAGGTTATACTCGTACAGGTGGTAGAGCTGATGCTGGGCTCGACTGTGAAGGTACCACCATCTTACTCGCAAATGCTCCCGAAGTTATTCGGGGGAGAGTAAGAGAACAGCTCCCAGGCAAAACCAGCCGCCCACCATTGCCTGGGACCGATGGATGGCGGTATATCCATCCCTAATTGCCGGATCTTATATAAAACAGACAGGTGACGGGCAGCGGCGTCACTGGTGCAAAGGTTTCGGCACCGCGCTCACTAACCCGCCTGCCCAGCGTGTGTGAGTATGGGCATTTCTCCCACGAGGACCGCCAAGAGTGGCAAAATTCTGGAAAGGCCTATGTCCAGCAGTGGACGAAACAGGCTGATGGATGGATACTCGTATAGAATCCAGATTATACATTTTGTCAATAACATATAACATTAAATAACTTACAGATCTATGGTCTCGTACGAAGTCCGTTTGGCTATGGTTGTAGCAGTTCGTTATTCTAATACACTTAACGAGCTATAGATAATTTCGTCGTAGAAATAGTGTGGTGTGTCATGTGTTACACATACAAAACGCGCTTATCTGCAACCATAGCCAAACATCCTTCATGAGAAAGAATATCTGTAATGACTTGAAGCTTTCAATTTGTTTTTAAATGAGTAAATTGATATATGCACTTACGTCCAGTGGGGAAATTAGTTCCGTAACCCAAGTGACAAGAGAAATCCTCTTAAGTTTTCCAAGTATGTAAATATTTAAAATGCGTATTTGGTCGATGCGTATTTGGTCGTATTGCGACGGTGAAAAGCGGGTGGCGTAGCAGAACTTTATTGTCCACCATGTTATTCGATTACGCCTTGCTAACCCTTTTGGATGTGACACCGTGTAATAATATAACAAAATTTCAAAACGCGACACCTTTTTAACCATTATTTGCAGTTGGCAAGCAAGAGCGACCGTATACGGTTTCACGAATCATAAAAGTTAACATTTTTCAACATAAAAGTTTTCGTTTTACGAATTCATGGGACCGACAAACAAAACAGAGGGACCGCAAAAAACTGTACCGTCAAAAAAAATGCAATAAAACAATTCAAAGCTGTGAGTGTTATGCGGTGAAAAATATATGTAAAGAATGTAAACCGGGCAACATTAATGAGAAATTCAGATCATGAATTTTTTAAAACAACAAAGCTGGATTTTTTTAACCTTTTAACTTTGTTTACAGTCGGCATAGTTTATTTTATTATTGTTCAATAGTAACCGTTTGCAGTAACTTTTACGTTTGTTATACACGAAGGTTTTTAGGGATCTGACAATATTAAAAACCATTAGGGCAAGGCTTCTCTGTTCGAAAGGCAACATGAAAGGCTTTTTATTGGAAGTTGTTATTAAGGCATCATAGCATAGTAATCACTATTCTGAATAACCTTAGCAAGAACGTTCTAGTCCTAATCGTTTCTGTCAAATCAACTGACAATATTTGAAGTAATCTTCGTACCTATATAATGAAATTAATAAGGAATTTAATATTAATAATTAATGACAAAACCAGCCAAGTGCGAGTCGGACTCACACACAAAGGGTTCCAACAATATGAATGCTGAGCTTTTAGAAGATACGGGTAATGAACGCACCGTGCGTTTTTATTTAATCACTTTCGTAGTGGAAATTTCGACTTGAATAATGAACCCCGAGGAAGACCAGCCACTAAAGTAAGTAACGATAATATACTTACATAATTACCTAAGTAGGTAGAATCTACACTTTGGACTATAATATTAACATTTAAATATTTTAAAGCGGCAGAGATTATAATCTAGATAGAGAGAGGCAGTAACATTGAAAACGTACAGAAGCAGTTGGAACCACAAACCCTGGAGACTACGAGACTAAGTCTGAGCACTCGTAGCTTTGTGTCCCGAGCCTTTGTCTCAAACTGAGCATCCTGCCTTCCAAATGCTTATGTATTCCGAACTTAGACGCGCTTGAGGTGTGCACGTATTACTTTAAGATTATTGTTTTGATAGTTTTTATGCCATGAAGTTGAGGACAATTTAAATGACGAAGAAAGCATAAGTTGAATGACTGATTTTTTGCAAAATTTAGACTGAAACCACGTAAAATGATTAGCGAAAATTATAAATTTCGCTTAAGTATAGCTTTACTTGGTTCTGAAGACATGTAGGTTTGAAGGCCAAACTCAAAGATACCGTAACTTTGTTTCAAGTAGGAATTTGGATGTATAAATCAAAATTACTCTCATTAAAATTCTGTGCTGTAGTTATAAAACCAACTTAACCAAATCGGATTACTGGTGAATAAGACAACCTACCCTAAGCCCACAGCGTGTTCTACGTTGTGCGTTCCAAATAATCAGAATGTGCGTTGTCGCTGTGGTTGTTTGTGTAAATGTAAACCATCGCATTATAACTCGAGGGCCACGGCCAATGACACTTCAAGCGAATGTAATACAATCTTACACAATTTTGTAATGAGCTTGACGCCGACGCTTGCAGCGCAGAGCGAATTCGCTTGGAGCGTCGTTACCCGTGGCCATCGCATAACAGTGACCGCAGAACACAAACGCGGAACCCGCTGGTGTGGTCGGCCATTAATATATACAGTAGAACAAAAATGACAGTTGTTCCAGGGAAGCAATTAATATTTTTATTAATATATTGGCCAGGCAGAACGAAACTCTGTTTTTATATTTGAAAAAAAGGAAAGAACTTTTACTCTCTCCACAAGTATAATTTCGGTTTATACTCTTATGAACCGTTTACATAAGCACAAATTTATAAAGGTTGTCATCACCTGAACCCGGAAACATTCTGACCTTTTGTTATCAGCTAACCATTTAACTTACTTAACCCGTAGAGCCTAGGCCGAATTAGCGCTTGCGTAAAGTCGGCATTTTCCGCACTTGTGCTATAAAATATTATACGAAACTCGTGCGAGAAACTTTTTCTCGCTCTCGTATCGTAATGTACTAATAAACCTAGTGATATGGGTATACTTCGAAAACTATTAAGATGAAAAACAAAAAAAAAATATATATATATTATAACAATATAAAAATGTTGTGGATTATAATTCTAGGCCCAAATTTTCTTTTTTTTTTAAATATATGTATAGAGTTATATTTTTTTTTATTAATCTTTATATTTTTTTACAATATTATAAAATTTGAATAGACATGTATATAGATAGGTAGTATACATACATATATTTATATATATAACTAAGATTTTTTCAAGGAGAAAGTTCCTCCAACTTTCCCAAAGAAAAAAAAAAAAGAAAATGTTTTCTTGTAGGAAATTTTATCTAGTTTTAGAAAAAAAAACCGCATTAGAATTGGACAACTAGTTCCGGAGATATAGCCAAAAATAAAATTGGCGGGAAAATTTGCAATTTTGCAAAAACGCGCGTTTTCCAATGGGTTAACCAAATTCATGGTACTTCTAAAATTTGATTGGCAATCTTGCATTTGAAACGTCATTTGAATCAATTAACCAATGTCCGAAATTTTATGGCATTTCAAGCACCGTTTGACACGATACCTTTTCGTTGAGTTTGATTGCTCTTAAAACATTTGAACCAAGTTTCAAAATATATTTACAAGTTAAATATCTTCAACCGATAAAACTTTCTGAGCTAGTAATGAACGTTGTAACGCCCTCGATCAATTCCATCAAATTCGTGTATTCCTTGTTTCTTTAACGTTAACAATGCCGATTCTGAGGCATTGCCGATGCCGGTTTTAGTGCTGTCAAAACTATTTTTTTTTCTTTCATAAAAAGTTCAAATCAAATCAAAATCACAATATTTATTTTTGCTAAATAGATACATTAAGTAAACTTTCTACAAGTCAAAGTTAATTTTAACAATATATCTTTAGATTATAAAAAAATATATAAATAAATAAAATGATAGTCGTAAGTTTTTAAATAAATAAATAAAAAATAAATAAAATAGAGGAATCTAGGAATAAAAATATTATATATACATAATGCAATGAAGAAATAAGTTCATAAATAAAAACGGGAAATACATACAAAAAATATTAAGGTGGGCTACTAAAATGTAATAAAGTAATACGTTTATATATTATATATACATAATGCCTAACCATTCGCACCATTCGATTAGTATTGCTAAGAAGAAGGGCAAGAAACTTAGCTTCCGTTCGTTCTTCCGTGTTTTCAACAGAAGCAATATTACTTTGAAAAAAATTATGTTTTGACAGCACTAAAACTAAAATTAAAGGCTTCAGAATCGGCTTTATTGTCAAATTAAAAGAGACAATTAGTTTTTAAGTTTCATAGAAACTGAAATTCTGTATTCCGTTGGTGTGCTCGCCTGAAACCAACTCAAAAATATCAAGGTTAGATTTTTGTCATGCAAAATTATAAATATCTCGAAAAATACATTTATGTACATTTTCATGTGTGTAAATAAATACAGGAAAATTTCAGAGATGTTTTCTTAATCAAAAGACTTTAACTGATAAAATAATAAAAATTTGTATGTTTCAGATATATTTCAGAGTTATGATATCCTAAGTCTATGGTTTGCACGATACTTAATGCGATATTTAATTCATCCCATCGTAAAACAAACTTACATTTATGTGATTTGTAATGGAATCCATCGCTTGGGAAACTTGCGAAGACAGCCGTATCTTCGTTCCTCAAGAGAAAGCGTGAAATGCACGGAACAACCTTGTAGCGTTCATACGTGGATTATATAGCAGTGTATCAAGTTCGAAAATTTAATATGGTAGATGTTGATGGACAAACTGGATAAGTTTCTGACCTGCGATATGCAAAGATACGGCTCGAGTCCCGTATAAAATATTGTTTTGTAGAGAATTTGTTTCAAATTTGTTTGTTTTATCATGTTACTTTTTGTTAACAACTACTTACCATGGTTTCCATCATTCGCCACTATTATGTATTAGTATTATGTATTATTGCCACTACTTGTATTAGTTATATTTTTCTGACACTATGTTGCATGTTATATTTTTATGTGTCGTTTGTCATGAATTAATTTC